>JAAGVU020000045.1:12782472-12822558 GCA_011763525.2 Mormyrus iriodes | reverse complement strand
ATGTTGCAAATTTATTGGTTTCATAACAAAAGTCCATTGACAGGCAGCATTTATCATACCTGCACATATAATCCACAAAGACATTTTCTGTTTTATTAAGGGTCATTTTTTTTTGACTGACACTTTCAGTTCTGCTCCTGCCATTTTGCTAACAATTGCAGTTGTAGTCACTGGCTCCCGCAGGGACACAACACAAATGTTTGGTGTTTTATGTTACTGCGAAGGTGTTTCTAATTAAAAGGCACCAAGGAAGTTTCTAACTGAGAGCAGCTCCTCTAGGACTATAATTTGAGTTTCGACTTATTACTATTTGAATTGAATGTTTTACTTAAAATTACTGGTTATTTCTAAAATGATATATATTTTTGGTAACCGAATAACATAATGATTTTTATTATAATATAATATAATAATATTATTACTAAATTAAGCAAGCATCCCAAGACTTTCTGTGAGCACAGCAACTCTATGCGTTATAATCCAGCCAACAATGTGACAGAAAAATAAAACATGTGCAAAGTAGATATGTGTTATGTATAAGTTAAGTAGCAGCAGGTTACTTATTAGGACTTAAGGATATTATAGAGGAATGGATGGATGGATTGATAGATGGAGAATTCTGTTGGTAAATATATTTATGGCACTCTGTCCTTCTGCTCTGCCCAGCTCCTTCATCAGAGACCTGTTCCCCGAGAACTTGGCTGTTGAGAAGAAGAGTCGGCCCACCACTGCCAGCAGTAAGATCAAAGTAAGGGAAGGGGAGGGGGCAGCGAGAGGGCTGGAGAGCGAGGAGGTATGGGTGCTGTGTCAGCAGTGGGACCCAGGCCAAAAAAATAACACTCAACTGTATCGAGAGGCCAGCTGGTCTAAACTGCTTCTTCACCTTAATCAGGTCACGTCCTTAAACAGAGGTCTCAAATTACCAGCCCACCAGACGCTTTTATACAGCCCATAAAATGTTTATAATTCATTACTAAATCTGGCCCAGAGGTTGATCTTTAGTTTTCCACTGAGAATTAACCCCCCCAGCAAGTTTTATGACACGCACAACCCCAAGATTAGTGTATTATTTACTATTGTCCTCTAGACAATAGCCTGCAGTGTTCGCTAAATGAAGCTTCAAGAACCATTTGCTGTATTTTTTTACCCCACTAGATGGCGCACTTGGTTTGCTTTGGGGCATGCTTTGTGCCCTTTTTTAAACAGAGAGCACCATCTAATGGGGTCAGAAAACACAGAAAGTGTTTCATGAAGCTTCGTTTGGCCATCGCTACCTCCAGGTGTTTCAAGTTTGAGACCCCTATCCTAAAACAATTGCATTTGTCACAGTAACTCTAGCTGGTGACCACTGTTGTAGTGCGTGTGTTAGTGATTTTGATTCTATGTCTTTGATAATCCAAGGATTACGGTTTGAGTTCTTCCTGTTCTGCGATGCTTGCAGAACCAAGTAAACTGCGTCTGACCCACCCATGCGTCCATGCAGAAACAGGCCAACGACCTGGCGCGGAAGCTGATGAAATGCTGTCCTCACTATGTGCGCTGCATCAAGCCCAACGAGACCAAGAGGCCACATGACTGGGAAGAAGCCCGCGTCCACCACCAGGTGGAGTACCTGGGCCTCTGCGAGAACATCCGCGTGCGCAGGGCCGGATACGCCTACCACCGGACATTTGGGAGATTCCTGCAAAGGTGGGCGGGGCACAGGGCAAATGGGGCATTGTGAGGTACCGCCGACTCTACCTGAATTCCTGATTTCTTGTTTTGGGTGTAACTGGATATTTTGTAAGGAACATGGTCCCTGTTCATTATCAGTAATAATCTGATATTAAAACCGCCAGCATTCCCATGGAACTGGTCTTTAGTGCTGACAATTAGGGTAACGTTGATGGTATATGTTGTTTCAGGTAGGTGCTGAACACATGACAGGTGACTGATGATCAGTTGAGTTGAGGAAGGCAAGACAGATATAGGTAATAAGCTGTGCCCCCCTCCAGGTATGCTATTCTGACAAAGGAGACCTGGCCCAAATGGCACGGCGAACAGCGGCAGGGGGTTCTGCACATACTGCGCTCCGTCAACATGGAGCAGGGCCAGTACCAATTGGGCCAGAGCAAGGTGTTCATCAAAGCGCCGGAATCGGTGAGCTCACTAGATTCCCCCCCTTTTTCTCACTCACCTCCCTCTAATACTCATACCTGCTGGGCAGTAATAAAGTTTAAGCTCTCTCTGTACAGCCCACAGTATATGACGGTGAGTGTGTCCGTGTATGTGCCCTGCAATGGACTGGCGTCCCATTCTGAATGTTCCCCAGCCATCTGCCCTATGCTGCCATGGGCCCCCATGGTGCTGGCCATATAAGCAATGGATAGATTGATTCTTTCACATGATTTTGAACATTCCAGCTTTCTTGCGGCAAGAAAGTACAACTTGAGGCGACTGAGGGTCACAGCGTCCTTTGGATGCAGACGATATCCAAAGTTTCATGCATGGAGGTTCATGCAATCTGCCTCATGATTGCATAACCAATTTCTATATTTAGCAGATGTTTACATCCAAAGCGGCATGCGGTAGAAAGAAGGGTGTGATAGTCCTGGGAACAATTAGAGTCTAACTGTGAAATCTGTCAGCTCTGGGATTTGAACCAGCACCCTTCCAATCACAGACACCACATCCAAGCCCACTGAGCCACACACCATCTCTATGCTGCTTATGGGAGTGGATGCAAGGCCATTTCAAGACTTCATTCAATGACCTTATGGCCACTTGCCTTAAATTGTGATCTATAAATCCAGCACCTCATGGTTTTTTAACCTAATGAATCCATGTGACCAGTTGTTCTTGCTGGAGGAGATGAGGGAGAGGAAATATGACGGCTACGCTCGGGTCATTCAGAAGGCTTGGCGCAAGCACAACGCTGTCCGCAAATGTGTCCGTCTGAGGAACGAAGGTGAGACTGCCTTAGCCTGTGGTCAGGGGTCCATACACCACGTAGACCTTCATACTGAGTTGACATGCATTCTCATGTGAAGCTGTCTCATGTCCCTGGTTCTCCACAGCCTCGGACATCCTGCTGAACAAGAAGGAGAGGCGACGGAACAGCATCAACCGTAACTTTGCTGGTGACTACATTGGCACTGACAGCCGGCCCGAGATCCGGCAGTTCGTGGGGCGCAGCGAGAGGGTCGATTTCGCCGACGTGGTGGTCAAGTACGACCGGAGGTTCAGGGTGAGGGACCTGAAACGGGTTGACTTGGGGGGAAAAAAGTTGATCAAGGGATGGAAATTGCAGTTGTATCTGGAGTGGAGGAATATTAGAAATCACAAAATAAAGACAAAAGAGAACTGGGTAGAAATAGATGTTTTCAAATTAGCTGAACATGTTGCTATAGTAACACACTGGAAAAAAATGGCTGAGACTTTTACCTGCTAACCATTCTTCTCTTCATTGTATAGTCAGTGAAGCGTGACCTCATCTTGACCCAAAAATTCCTTTACCTGATTGGACGAGAGAAGCTAAAGCAGGGCCCAGAGAAAGGCCAGATCCGGGAGATTCTGAAGCGGAAGATACAGCTGGAGAAGGTCCAATCCATTGCCCTCAGGTGCCACAGTCTGATCACAACAGACATATTTTTATTGACCATGAATTGATTGACCGAACCACATAAAGATCATTTCATTTGTTTATCCTGCTCTGGAAGTTCTTAGTAATTCTTTCTACGTAAAGGAGTTGGTCAGTTGGTGAGAAACTTATGCAATGTGACTGTCAGTGATCGTTTCTCTATGTGTCAGAGGTTGTGCGTAATCAGAGCACCACCATCCATGTTACTCATTCTCTCTGTTTCTGGGGCACCATCAGTTTCTTGTCAGTTTTCCTTCATTTAGCTCTTCTTCCATATCAGCACGCTCCAAGATGACTTCTTCATCTTGCACGAGGACGAATATGACAGCATGTTGCAGTGCGTCTTCAAGACTGAGTTCCTGGGCCTCCTGTGTAAGCGCTACGAGGAGAAGACCCACAGGAAGCTGCCTCTGATGTTCCACAACCAGTGAGCAAGCCCTTCAAGTCATCCAGTCCATTCCTGACTCCCTTTCGTGCACCTGTCCAGTGTCACATATGTTTTGTACCACCTAGCATTAGCCTCCCTCAGCCGCCCACTACAAGATTATCTTGGAATGTAGCCATCATGAGTTGAGGGCATCTCTCTGTTTCTGAGCTACGATGTTCTCCCACGTTGGTTTAGCTTTAGCCAGAAACCACATTTCAGATTTTGTTGACTTGTAAATTGTAAACTTGGGCATGGGTTGTACATACTCATAAATACAGCTCAGGAAAGAATTAAGAGACACAGCAAAATGTTTAGTTTCACTCATTTCTCAATTTATGGATGTGTGTCTGTGTAAAATATACATTTTTTGTAAACTCCATCCCGGCTCTTTACTGTTTCTCATTAATGAAGGGCTTCTTCCTTGCTTTATGGGACTTCAGTCCTGCTTCTAGGAGCCTGATACACACTGTCCTAGCAGTGCACTTCACACCTGCACATAATGTTCCCCATTCCTTTTGAAGGTGACTTGATGTCATCCTCCGATTCATAAGAAACTGTCGGATAAGTTGACGGTCATCTCTGCCATTAGTCACTTCCACCCTTTACCTGGCTGGTTTCTGGTTGCTCCCAGTGTCTCCTGCTTCACCTTATTCTTGCGTACTGCTGTCTTTGAAATTATAAGCCTGGAAGCAGCCTGCCGCCCAGCGTAGCCTTTGGCCAGCAGAACCAGGATTAAACCAGGATTTAACAATGCAGATTCTTAAAAAAAATGGTTACGAGTGGTCTCTTATTTTTTTCCAGAGCTGTAAAGACTTCATGAAAAGACACTTTTCTTAATTTTATTCCTCTCCCTTTATTCCAAAGGCTTGAATTTAAGGTGAAAAAATCTGGCTGGGGTCCCTTTGGAGGGGTTGGTATAAGGCAGATCCAGTTCAAGGTGGGCCAGGGAGACCAAGCTGTTCTGAAAACGAGCAGCAAGCTCCTCACTGTCACCATTGGACCAGGACTTCCAAAGAACTCCAGTAAGTAGAGAACTTTGCATCAGCTAGATGTGCCATTAATTTAGGGACCCTTACAGCAACATTATATTTCCATCACAGTTGACTAAAATGCAGAATAAAATGGGCATGGAAAGACCTAACCCAGACGTGGGCAATAGCCACTCCATGGAGCTATTTATACAGGCCCACACGGTCATTAAAATGAAAAAAAAAAAAGGTAAAGTTTTATATTTAAGTCTCATGAATTATCACAAATGCAACTGCTGCTTCCAAACCTTCAGAGCCTATCCCAGAAAAGTTCAAGTATTCTAATGTAGCTTTCATGAGAAAGAAAATTATTATTAAAAATGGCCCTTCCTGACATGGTAAAGCTCAGAGTTGGCCTTCCTCAGGATGTAGTTTTCCAGGTCTGGCCTAAGCTTTCTGAATCCTTTTGCAAAATATCGTCACTCACAGGACCCACCCGCCTGGACAACAGGAAGAGCCTCCATTTGGGAATCCAGGCAGCAGGCATAGACTGCCTGTCACAAGGTATGATGATGTAACATATTTACTCTCCTCCATTTTAGCAAGCGAGAACATCGAAAGCGAACCAATGGTTTGCCTTCAAATAGAGTTGGGCTAGAAGTTCGTCAGTATGAGGACTGCGTGCCTTATATTTTTTGTAAAAATATATAGGAATATATTGTATTCAGGAATATAGATTATAATACAGGTTATGTCCTCCTGAGATCCGGCGTCTGTAGAGGACCTTATGTTTTTGCTCATATCTCTCACACTGTACATGTCACCCTGTTAAGTCCTGCTGTTTCATAAAGAAGACAGCTAGGGCTTCAGGGTGACATCACATGTGTGGGGGTTCTCCTTACCATCCCAAAAGTTTATGGAAAAACTTTTAATGAAAAAACCTTTGTTTTCTCTGGATCTCAGGAGAATATAGTATGAAACAACTTTTAAAAATAAAAAGAATGGATAGTTATGATTAATTTCCCTTGGCTTATCCTTCCACAGATATGAAAAATGCTCAGTACGTGGCCTTTTAATCCACCATTCTCTCTCATACGCCTCTGATTCCTCAGGGGCCCCCAGGAATGGTGGAAAGGGTCAGCCGGTACCTCAGCAAGGCCCCAAGTCCTCAGCCAGGAGGTCCCTGTTGTGCCAGCAGAGCAGCCTGGATCAGCCCAGTCTACCCAAGCACTGTGGGCCACGCCTGGACAAGCCCCAGAGCCAGGCACAAGCAGACATGGACTTCCTGAGCGTCCCTGAGCAGGGGTTTGCTGGGTGAGTCAGATACATGCCTGACTGTGGAGGTACCTCTGAAGGCCATTGGTGACATCATGAAAATACCTGACCAGGGTCCAAACCATGCTTGCAGATGGATGAAGATATATCATGGTTCCTAACAGAACCATGACTGTAGGGTTGTTGGTCCTAATGAGTAATTTTCCAGGTAGAACTTAATTACTGAAGTCTTGGGGAATGAACTTTCTGGCGTGGCTTGCCAAACAGTGCATCAGTTTAAGCAGGTCCTGTGTTGTATTGCTTTTATAAGTAATAGTTTAAATTCAGAAACATGAAGGACATTTTACACAGGTATCTTGCTAGCAAACTTTTCAGTGTGTTGATGCTGATGATACTAATGACATGTGGTGTGGAAAGAAAAAAATCAACCACAACAATCATCGGTCATATTGTGCTGAAAATATGGTCGAGAAGTCTATGTTTTTTTCCCCCTTATGAGACATTTTGAATTACTGAGTGAGAAAGAGAAAACAGGGTGAACACAGAGCACTGCTGTCCCACAGGTGATTAGTAACCTGCGAAGACGGCTGCAGCAGGGCGTGAATAGGTGCCTGCCTTTACATCGCTGATGGTGTAAAAGCCCAGACACGCCTGGTCCTTTGGCAGGATTAATTTGAGTGTGGTAGGGGCACATCTGTACCAGTTATACGGGATTTTACACCCATCTTCCTCTTCCCAAAAGCTTTGACTGTTTGAAAAGAAGTCGTATGTTGTTACGTTGGTTGTACCTCATACGTGCATACCTACGCATCTCAAAGAATTTTTATGTTGCGAGTCCTTAAAATCTTCATGCCACCCTCTTGCCACCCCAGGTAAAAAAGAAAAAAAAAACATTTTTGAATCCCTGAACTGCTAGGCCCCTGAACAAGGCCCTTAACCCCTAATTGCTGTGTGTGTCTCACAGAGAGTGAGATGGAACAGGCAAAAACACAACTTCCCCATGGGGATGAATGAAATTTCTCTGTTCTAGAATGAATTGTTAATAAACACAGAAGACCAGTGATTTGCAAAAAAGGAAACGACTACATAAAGCAAGACTTTTTAAATATTGTATTTCAAGGTCAGAACATGATTATGAAACCTGACCTTATCTCTGCAATGCACTTTCTGTACCAGATTACTTTAACAACTTGTTAGGAAGACAAAGGTAAGGAGTGCGCGGCTCCTTGTCACCCAGCGTGCCCTTACGATCCCCAGCCGCATGCCCAAAGGCTACCCTGCTTTGTCTATTTATAGCCCTCCTGATAAAAAGGTAAACTGACCCCCCCCTTGAGGCATGTGGCTGTATCAGACTGGCATCCAAACCCCATTCCCTTCCTGTCCTCTCTTTCCATAAAAGCCTGTGTCGACGATCCACGGTGCAGAAGCCTGTCACAGGAGCGACACGGTCCCAGTCGATAAGGAAGGCCAAGGCGCCAGCCCCCCGCTGCCGGGCCCTGTGGGCCTATGAGGCCCAGGATGCGGACGAGCTCAGCTTCAGCGTGGCCGACGTCATCGACCTCCTTGCCGAAGGTAGGGGAACCGCTAGGTTTCCTCTTTCCGACGCCAGACACTGGTGTTATCCGTGTCAGTCTGTCTATACAACTCATTGCCCATTTCAACAACTGTATATTTGAACCCTTTTAAAACTATTCTTGATTGTATATATCTTATGTCCACGTCTCAGAATGGTGTTTTAAACTGTCAGATTGTCAGTGTTTAAATGTCTTTCATATTCATATTCTATTCATGTTTTCTTGCAAAATGTCAAATGATTGCATCTCAGCATATTACCCATGGATCTTATAGCTGAAGATGCCAAAGGTCCTGAGTTACCCCCTGCTTCATTGTACAAGGAATCCAGATCTGTCTCCTTACAAACACTCACATCACACTGTCGCTGTCTCCCTTTGTCTCTCAGATCCCTCTGGCTGGTGGTTTGGTCACCTAAGGGGCAAAGAAGGCTTGTTTCCTGGGAACTATGTGGCAAAGATCTAGAGCCGGAGGTGCCTGGATGCCTGTGATGTTTTTAAATCGCATTCTGAGAGGTGGTGATACAGCTGTTAATCTGTCCCAGCAAATCTCCATAGCTCCCAGATTTCTTTGTGGGAAAGAAAAATGCCACTAAAAGCATCATTGTGTTTTTTGTAACTATAGTTAAATTTTAAACTCAAAATAAACAGACTGAAAAAAAATCATTCTTTGTCTTTTCTTGTTTATTTAAACTAGCATGCATCTGTACTGCTTATACTGTTAGACAAAAACACAACTGGGCAGTATAATTTATATTTTTATTAAGGTGAGTTACAAATAAAATGCAAAGCAACGTGTGATGTTAAGACATTTATACCCAAGGAGGACTAGTTATGAGGAAACTCCCTTGTCTACTAAAATACCCCTGCTGTGAAAGACACCTTTTAAAGGATACTGTGCTGGCTTTCCAAAAATTAAAAAATTATGACACTAAAGTCAGGGGGTTTAAGAAGTATTTGTTCTGCTGGTGGGGCTGCATATCATGTTTTGTTTGCCCTTGTTAAACTCAATATATAACCAGTCACTGCAAGAGTACTTATCAAACACCTTTACCTAAATTATGCCCTTGTGTGAGGCTGCAATATAGAGGGTTTATACTCCACAGACCACTTATAAAAGCATACATTAGTTCATTCCATGCCCTGGGTTTTATTGTTCAAGCTGCATTTGACAGGAATGTTCCAGAGAAGTTCTTCAAGGTTTATGCATAGGTACACTGCTCTCCTTTCACAAAAAGGACACAAATTCACCAGATTTACCGCCATTAATTTAACGATCTAAACATATGTATGTATTCACATTCAGCTATATAAAGACTGGACAAATTCAGAACTTCCCTTCCTGCCAGAATTTAGTAGAGGTTAACTTGGGTTGTTGGCCAGCAATGGATGGAATGACCCAACTAGGCCACTTTCCACATGTCAGGCCCCTGACATCCAGGAACCGAATGCCATAATTGAACACGAAATGAATGAAATGCTTGTCCAGTAAGGTTCGGGTCCTAAGCATTGTAATTCTCTTGACTGAATGGAACAAATTAAAAATGAAGAATACCTGGTGAAATTGTTAAATGCCTACAGATACAACTCTAGTAACCCTTCATTGGGTCGTCAATCAACCATAAGATCCTTATGTCAGATCAAACCAACTGCCCTTAAATTGTAACCCACCACCAACTACAATACGCATTACATTTACTCTGATTCATTCACCTGCCCCTACTGTGTGTGGACTGAAGAATCTTTTAACTCAACATCAACATTAACACTCCCTGCGTTAGGTTCCGGTTTGAGTCCTCACTGCCGGCAGAATTAGGCGGGTTGGCATGGAGGAGGACTGGGAATGGGAGAGCATGGCTGTAATCTCCCATCTTAGTGAGTGGGTGGGTCAGTGTGCAACTCCTCCTGGGAGAGCCTGGCACCTCCTGACACTAGGAGGCTCCGAAGTTCGGGAGCAGAAAGGCAGAAAGGGAGCGCGGAGGGTCGAGAGGCTAGGAGAGGCTACCTAGATTATGGCACAATCTGAACTCTCCTTCTTCTCACCACGCCGCCTCTGGCTGCCCTGCTGAGCCGCTGCCTGACCTCTGACCTGGAAGGAAAAGCCGCATGGTTTTGCTGTCAGGCACTGAAGGGCCAGCCAAAGTCAGGGAACTTGGAAATTCTCTCCTCTGGCCCACGAGCTGCGGTATAAACAGAGAGGATACAGCGTGTGCCGTCTGGTACCTGAGGTGCTGTGGGCTGGCCCGGCGACAGCTGCTGCTGCTGCTGCTGTTGCTGGTACTCTTCCTGCTGCAGCTGCTGGGCCAATTCCAGATCGCTGAGGGGCCCTGGGGGCGCCCCCTGCTGCTGCTGAAGAGACATTGCCACCAGGTAGTCCTGATACGCAAAAACGCAGAGGCACTCACATTAACTTCAGCAGTATCTTGCGAACACTTTACCTGACAGGGCACAAATAATACAGTAATAACTCTATTACTACTGAAACACAGATCATGAACAAATCGCTACTTGAGATAACAGACATGTCACATCACCATTCATTAATGATGAACAAACACGAGATCAGTATTTAACTTGTGTTACTCTCAATGCTTGTTCCTTTAGTAGTTCACAAAGCTTTACAGAATTAACAGCTATAGTAACTGCTTGAGATAAAACATGCATCATGGTTCATTAATGATGAATTAACATGAGATCAGGATGTAACTAAGACTTGGTTTGTGGTGATTTAATACAGAACTAACAGGATAATACTATATTATTTGTGCCCCATCAAGTAAAGCGTTACTATTATCTTTATAGAGCAGAAAGTGTTTCAATTACACAGTCAGTGCTTGGAGCATCAGGACATGCAAGAATGAACCCAAAGTACAGAAGAAAGGTCATGGTGACTCTTGCCACTCTGAGCTACACGGGAGGGGGTATAACCTGATCGATCTGCCTCTGTTGTTGTTGAGGCGTGGGTGTGGCGGCCGCCAAAGGGGCGGCCCTTTGGGGTGGATGGCACAGGCGGAATTCTGAGTCGCAGAAGTTCCCGTCGCCCTCCACGTTGTGCAGGCTCTCCCACACCACCACTTCCTCCTGCAGGAAGCCTTGGTCCGTCACCAGCAGGTACAGGTGGCCCTGAGTTTGGGGCAAAGGTCAATACCGGTACTATATATTCACAGCCGTACAGAGTCTACAAAACCACAGCTTCTGCATGAATCAGCATAAAGCAGACAATACTCCAAACATCAAGTCTTCTACGGCCTCTCACCATCCAATCGCTTATGTCTAAACAATTCATCAATCTACTCATTCTGCTCACTCCACCTCACCACAAGATAACTGAGTTGTAACTACTGATAAATCATTTATCTAGCTTCCTATTGCTTTATCCAGCGTGCCTTCCTACACACAATCTTTATGACTGGAAATTGGTAATAAAATAGCCTGCCAAGACAGCAAGGACCTAACTCTCTATATCTGCGTATCATATTTACCTTGTGCTTGATCATGGTGCTGAAGTGGTTGTTCCTGAAGAAGACCGAAAGCTCCCCCTCCTTGGCAGTGGTGTTGAGCTCACACAGCCCGTGGTATGACAGCTGGGTGGCCGTGGACTCCAGGAACTGCTCTGCCATTAGGCCTGCGAGGAAAGGCAGGAGCATGGAGGAGGAGGCCAGCAGTCATAGGAGGCGGGGCACGACATGAATAAATGACATGTAAGCGTTTGGGAGGGATTAATGCTGCAAAGGCTGCAAATGGCTGACAACTCTGTACTGCTTCCCAGCTCAGTTACAAACATCTCTACAACTGCCAATGCAGACAACCCCAGTTATACATGCAGTCGTAATGAACAACAACGAATTAACTGCATCATAATCAGTGCATGTAAACAGGACCGGATAACTGGCATAGAAATGTAGAATACATTTACATTTTTTGTATTTTATTGATATAGCAGACATTTTAATCCAACGCGGCACACATTTATTGTGAAAGCAGGGTCAGCCAGTCCCTGGAGCAATTAGGGGTTAAGGGCCTTGCTTAAGGGCCCAATGGTGACATCGCTCTGCCAGCCCTGTGATTTGAACCAGCAACCTTCCGATCCACAGGCCAGCAAGATGACATGCAGACGCCTGTACCTTCACTGATACGGCAGCTGTCTGGCGAGTGCTTGTAGTCGATGATCTTCTCCACCAGCTGGTTGTAGCTCAGCTTGCCCACCGCAGCAACCATCTCGGGGCTCTGGAGAGTGATGAGTTTAAAAAAAAACACTTCTGTGACTGATTTCACATACATCAATAAAGGGCACCAATCAAAGGGCACCAATCAAAGGGCACCAATCAAAGGGCAATTATCAAGAATGGACCCAGGAATCAGTTATTGTGGCAGCTATGGTGGAATAAAACTGGTCTAACATTTACAAAAAGCATATACGGCTGACAGAGGTGGAGAGTTCAGGTCCAGAATGTAAAATACCAGACCCAGATTTAGTTTCAACCAACCAGTTGCGTACTCTAGCATTGTTACTCTTTATACTCAACTAGCTGGTTGAAACAAAATCTTGGTTTGGATTTTTACTTTTTGGACCTAAATGTCCACCTCTATGGCTGACTATATGAATACAGCAAACAGAAAAGCTGTTGATATTTCAGGCTGAAATGTAATTAGTAACATTAATAACTAGTAGCCTTGAGAGACGTACCATCTGCATTTCCATTTTTGTTTTTAACCCTATTAAAGCCGAATAAAACTTGCACAATAAAGTGTACATTAAAATTCAGACATTAACAAAATCAACAACCGATACAAGGCCACAATACAACATAAAAAAATATATATGAATACATTTCCCAGTATTGTACCATCACTAGCTTACTGGTTTACTTGACAGTTTACCTGGGGGTCCACTAACCAGCCGTGGTAAAGAGGGATGTCCAGGAGGTCAAAGACGATGCACTCTGGCGTGTATTCGAAGTCTGAGACGCCCGTGAAGCGCACATTGACATCCAGCCCAGTGGACAGCTTCGGCAGGACGGCCATGGCATCACTCATATTCTTTTATGGAACACGACCAGGGTGGAAATGAATGGAAGAGACAGCCTACAAAAGCTTATGAGAGTCTAGGCAAGTCTGGAAATTAATCTCCCCAAACAATGTTTTGGCAGGATAATACAGCACATTGTGAAAAGTAAATGAATCGTATTAGAAACTTTTCGTATACCTAAAACAGTAAAATTCTCCATAGACATTTTCACAAACAAACTAGGCCAGAGTTTCCATCGAGATGATTTATGACTGTTGATTTATTGAAAGAACTAAATGTAAACGCCTTCCTAAGGAAACTGGCTGACGATGTCATTCATATGAGATTATACGTGCTGGAGAAAGGGCAATTATTTGTAGCGCAACAATATAGTCTTGTTTCAGCTCAGAGGTGGTGAGAGAATGTCTGTTTGTCTTACAGACACTCCTTTTCTACAGCACATGCCATCACAGGATTATGGGTGTTGAAAAACATCTGACATATGTGAGGATGTTTAACACGTTTTTGGATGGTACCTGCTGAAAGTTGAGCTCCATGCCCTCTACATTTTCCCTTGGTTTAATGGATAGGACACACTCTCCTGAAATTAAAACAAGGGTAATACAGTACATGTCAGCCAAGGGCTCAATTTAAGGTAAACTCTTATCTGGTTTTTTGCACAAGTTTTATTGGATTTTTATTCCTTTTGACATACCTAGATGTGCCATCAGATCTTCTGTGGTAATTATTTCCGTTTGGGGAGCTAATTTGGCCTGAGGAAAAACAGACATGATCGCAATCTGTGGTTAAGCTTTATGTTTAGGGTTAAAATTCAGACACTCTCTCAGTGATTTGCTTAACTTTTTGACAATGTTTTGGAATATTTTATGGAAGTCAAACATGACCCCCTCACCTTCCAGCGCAGGAACAAAATGTTCATAATGGCCAGCAGGGGGCATGGTCCATTCTCGCTCTGGGTGACGATGGGCGTTCTCTTCCCCTTCCAGTCGATCCACTTCACAAAGTAGTAGGCAGGAGTAATGAGCTCTGGGCCCGAAGGGGCAGCGGCACCAGCATTACCACTGGAGGTTCCACCAGTGGCGTCCTCTGGCAAGCCAGGGCCATCGGCAGGTGTGGACTGACCCTCGGCACATAAGGCTGAGTAAGAGGATGACAAAGGCTCGTCTAAAGAGACGCCGTTATTCCCCTCCGAGAAGTCCAGGCTTGGCAGAGAGAAGGAGGCCGAATCTCCTGACTGGCTCTGTTCATCTGATCTGCTGGTTACCTCCGACTTCTCTTTCTCTTCCATATTTGTGGAGTCGGCCTCATTTTCCCTGTATTTCTCTGAACCTTCACACTCGTGTTCTGAGCCTCTGGGTGAGACGCTGCCAGTTGGCCCTTTACCATTCACGGCTTCTTGCTCTTCGTCTCCATCAGCAGCTGAAGAAGGTGGTGAAGAAGCATCTTCTTGTAGGACTTCCTGGGTTACTATGACTTCCTGTTTACTTGTTTTCAGAACATCTCCTCCAGTAGGATCTGTATCAGCCACAGGACGTGGATCGGCCATGACTTGGCAACAGACTGTTCTTTTGAGTACTTGAGCTTCAGATAAGGCTAAATTGTCTTGGAAGACAAAGTTTTCGGCTACTCGATATTCAGCCTGACGTGAAGAAGAGTTTTGATAGTATCCACCGCACCAACGGTGTCTGAAAGGCCAGAGGGTCTCTTCCTATTTATTTTATTGGTAGCTTGGATTACTTAAATATAAAAATCTTTAGTTTCTTCACTACTTCAACATGTCATCAGATACTTACAATTCAAAACATTACGAATGCATATAACATGTTTTTAATAAAGGTTACAAAATTTTAGAATTACTTGCTTAAAAACAAATTTGAACACGTTGGAAACAGAACTGAGTATATGTTCTGAACGGTTATGCGACGGTTGGTCCGAGTTACGTTCCGTAACGATGACTGATTATTTTCAAAGGAAATTCCCTACGTAGTTGTGCTTCTCTTTATACTAATATGCAGCCACTTCTTTAACCATAAATACGATCAAATTATTTAGTTCCATGTGTATTTAGCAACAGGCCGTGCATTTTCCTAGTTATTTTTCTCTCAGTCTTTGTCTTTGCAGAAAGCGTTTGTCGTAAGATATTGAGAAAGAACCGATTGAACCGCAACAAATTAGGTCCGGATTTATCTTCTTAGACGTACTATTCGTGTGATCATATTTTGGACAAGTCAGCCCTGAAACACAAAATGAAGTTTAGGTAAAATATTGTTCACGATTTCCCAGTAACACGGCGACATGACTTATCCCACTGAATTCACGTGTTAAAGCCAGTTCAACTCCGGGATGTTGTTTTTACTTGACACAAACTACCTCCCATCTCAGCGAAAACAAACACGAACACTGCTAAAATAATCCGCAAAGCGATTATATACTGACAGCTCCGGCGGATTAACTTTGCTAAGCTGTTATTGCCGCGTTCGCATCTCGGTGAAATAAGAGCTAAGAAGTAGCTGACTAAACAGTAACTTGCCTTCCCGTGGCCGGCGTGATTCAGTCGTGCCCAGGTGTGTTTCTCCCCAGCATCCCTGGCCACTCATGCAGCTCGGCCCCTCTTCATTTCCATGCCATCTTTAAGCGCCTGTCCAGCTGCTCGGACGCGACGTTCTCCTGCTCCTTTCGCCAGGGCTGTTTTCATCCGCTCCGCTTCCTCCTGTCAGCCAGCGTAAACAATGACGTCACGGACTGCCCCAGCCATCCCGACCAAGGGCTTTCAACGCACCCGACAACGGCCAAAGCTCTCCGAACAGGGGCAAACTGTACATAACTGGAATGATTAAGACTTGTTAAAAAGTCGGAAGAAATGGAAAAAAAAAACTCGGGCAAAAAAGCAATTAATCTCTCACAATACATATCTAATACGGCAATGTGAGTTTCTCGTTGTGAGGGCGCCACCAGCGGTAGGAGGAGTGAACTGCAAGTAGCATCGAGTCGCGTTAGCAATCTGTGAAAACCCTTTTAATGTATTACTTTTACGCATGCGAAAACGGACTGCAAAGTTGGTTTTTCAAATAGCTATAATACTAATAATAAATAATATTAATCGACATATTAATAATATAATACTTATTTGAAAACACTAAAAGAAATACACAATGTGGTATAACAAAAACATAAAATAATTCCATTTGAAACTCTGAGATGTATTCTTGGTAACACTTTTTAATCGCTAAATCTAGTTATAGTTTAACTGAATCGTTGTTACTATTTGCCAGTACCATGGACAATCCGCAGAGGTCGCTTTTGTAAGATAACTCACAACGGGTAAAAAGCACGTGTTCGCGACGGTCAGTCCAGCGCTAGCGGAAATACGACGCTGCTCCATTATAATAGTCACGATGAGGAACAATATCTCGCTGGAGAAATTACTGGTTCCTCTTGATATATTATTAACGAAACACGTCTAATATTTCGAAAAAAAGAGTTATCGTCACAAACGTACATTTCTACACTTTTTACACCCTTATGCACTGAATAAAGGAAATAAAATAAACCATACGTTTTTACCCTAATGATAAATCACGCCATCAAAATATTTCAATTTAAAGCCTTCAGTGGCTTGCTTGAATGAGAGATTTTGTCCATTCCAAATTTGCCGCATAATGTAATGTTTCAAGAGTCAAGATTATTTGCCTTTTATACATCTGTACACGGTAAATCTTACTCTCACCACCCAGCCAGTAACATGTAACAAAATCAGACACAAAACATCAAACATGTATACATGCATTAACTTAGAACTGCAGAAACACGAATATATTAAATTTGAAAATGTTTAATTTCAATGATTTATTTAATAAGTAAAGAAATATTTTCTGGTCAATAATATTTTTCGATTATTCACGTGTTCATATATAGTGTACGCATAAAACATATATAATTTAAGAAGGCACGGATATTGCTAATGCCACGTTGCGCTGCATGACAGCGACTCCTCAGCCGCACATGGCGATGCCTCTCCTCATTCTGGGGCAGGCGGCGTTCATTTGCGTGCGCGCTCTCGCTCCCGGCGCCCGTTAGCCAGGCGCCTTGTTTATCGCCGTGAACCCGCCGCACGCGAGGTTTTCCGGTTATTCTCTTACCACAGCCCCCGCGCGCCCAACCGCCACTTGACAGCGTCGCGAAAGCAATCATACTGCTTTCCAGCGTAATATCACGGGCTTATTTATTTCTGGTGAAAATGGAGGGGTTTTTACGGAGCTGCAGCGAAGCACTTAAGGTAAGTGCAGTGCGTGTCTTAGATGGAAATAGCTGCTCACCATGATCTATTTGCTATTTATAGTTTTCTTTTGTATGCGCGATCCGCGCTGCCTTGTCCGGGGAGTTTCGGACGGCGAAGCGCCGCTTTTGTTGTGTAGTTTGAACAGCTGAACTACAGAACATGCTCGTCAGATAGGTTAGTTAATGGAGACCGAGGGACTAGGTGAATAGTTAGGCTAGTTGTAGGGCTGTCGTGATTATTATAGGGTTATATTGATTAAAACCCGCGACGTTACGATTGTCCGAGCACGCATTCATAAAGCAGCACTTAAGTGAATTCGGCCTGTAATTTGCTGCATGATTTTGGCAATGATTATTATAAACATGTTTTATGGTTTTTATAAGTAGTCTCTGTGGTTATGTTACATTTTGAATGTTTTAGTCTTGGGACAACATTAAATTGTTGTCATCGTGGAAGTGTGCAATGCATATTACAGTACATTTACTAGTACCAGGCTTTAAGGCTTTTTCTTTCTTTTACCTCAGGGCTGCGTTTCTTTTAAGCGTAATTTATCATGAGTAATACTAGAATTATGTTTAAGTTGTAGTTCAAATGATTTATTTTGTCGAAAACCGATCGAATTTTTTCGATGTGGTTTCGATCCAGCGGTTTTGGGTAGCGATGCTACAGCTGCGCCGTCATTTCCCCTAAATATGAGAGCCATGTGGACCCTGCCGTTGCATGAAGTTGCGGAGGAATCGGTGCCAATTGTCGCCTGGTTAGCCAAAGATATTGCACATATTACAAGAGGAGTGGATAAACCTGGGCCCCCGTAGGAGGGGATCTTGCAGGTTTGCTTTTGGTTTCTGCTCCTAAGTAGTTCATTTACATTTATTATATAGTAGATAACTTCACGTGGTTTTCCGGTGAAATTCAACTGATGGGCACCCGTAGAAAATAAGCGCTGGGCACCTTTAGCTTGTACTGTATATTATTAGGTGTATTGTTGAATATTGTTTACATGCGGATTTGCAGACCGGAATCAAGACCACATCTGCCAGTCTGTACTGTAGGCGATGTATTGTATAACGGGAGATGCAGAGGAGGTAAGAGGTAGGGTGTGTGTGTGTGTGTGTGTGTGGAGGGTTAGAAGCCAGATTTTTTCACTCCCTCAGTTTGCAAACTGTGGCTGACGCACTCTGGGTAGCTTCAGCTAGTAATGAAGCAGCCTTCATTGTACTACCGTACATAAGGCGTCGGGTCTTTGTTTTTTGAGCAGCTGCTGCCAGCATATTGGCTGGCATGGCACCGCCTCTGCTGGGAGGTAAACAGTGTCCCCGTGTGCCATCTGCTGCCAGCCTGTGGCCCTGGCAGGTATGAGGAGAGCTGTGCTGCGTGGTTCTTCACTCCATCCACCTCAGAATCTTCTAGTCCAGCTCTGCACCTGCTTTTCCTGAATATCTGTAGATGCACGTGTTGACTGCGAAGCCCGATGGCCCGCATTCTTCCTCCGGGCACGTGAATGTCACCGGCCCACCTGTGTCCCACTGAGTCCTGGGGAATGTGCCGTCAAAGGGAAAACCCCTGCGATTCCCTATGGGAACGTTCCGAAGAGGGGGACGCCCACATGTACAGACTTTGTGCAAGTTAGGAACACGGGCAGCTTTGATGTGCGACGGCACTGATTCCCATCCACGTGACCGGACGAGGTCTGTAGCTGGGGAAGATCACTGGAGGAAGTAGATTCTTCTTGTAGATAGGACTGGTAGGAAACTTTATAATTCTCATGTGACCACTGAAAAATCAGAGGCATGTTAACAGTTTGATTATGACGTTTGTATCTGACTTATAATTAAATGCATTTGGAGGTGTGTGTAGGACTGAAACCTTGCAGAAACCTGTTCCCCTCCATGTGGCACCTCACTATGCTGCGGGGAGTGAGACTAACTGAGATGGAACGGCCTTGTTGGCTGGAGTTTCCGTGCCTCCATCTGTCTGTTTTGAATAAGCATCGGGGAGCGTGAATCTTGCCGGCTCGCGCTATAGTCTAGTTTCCCAGCTACACCGTTGCATGTCAGCCAATATGGAGATGGCATGTTTAGGTCTAGAGGTTAGCTGTGCATTGAGAGAATCTGAAAGATGGGGTGGTCTGTTCATTAAAGGGACCCTGCTATTCATTCATTAGCAATTTGGTGTAATTATTACTTGGAGAAAACTTTTATCCAAACCTGGTACACAAAGTGTGTCATGTCTGAGTTCTAATCAAAGTTTCTGAAGCAGTTTTCAGTGAGGTAAATGTGGGTAGGGCAGCGGGTTAGCACAGCTGTCAGGACATGACTAATGAGTTACTCGTTTTAGGTCCCGGCAGGAACACTTTCATTCTTTTAAACCTTGCACTAAACCTGAACTGCTTTGTTAAATATCCACCATTTAAAATTGTCAGATGTGTACATCTGTTAAGTGATTACGGTGTAGCCACCTTGCTTAAGCTAACTGAATATCATGCTGTACAGGTTAACGCCGTCCGTAAATCTACCTTCTGCCTTTCAGTTTGTACAGGTCTGAAGTTGGACATGTATCTGTTAGCTACTGGATGTTTGAACTTATCTCAGCTTCATGTGGTCTAATTAAACAGTCCTTCCAAAAAAAGGTTTGACTGTGGAAAGTCAATCGGTGATCAATAATGTCGCAATCAGTCCAAAAACAAAAAAACAACATGGCAAATGCTAGTTTTGCTTGGAGCCGTTTATTGTTCCTTAGCGCCCATCTTGACTGATGAGGGCCGGACAGTTTTTCTTTAACTGTTACTGGCCCCTGTTTCTCTTCATGATGTCCAGATATACTTTCTTCACAAGAATAAGTACCTTTAATAGTACACCTGGTCTGGCATACACTAAGCTTTTCATCGTCATTTTAGTGAATGCTGTGTTTTCTCTTTGCGAAAGGCCTCTTTCACTCACGCCGTTATGCATGAGCAGAGCCATACGGCTCATTTCCTTCCAACCTTTGCCCGTGGTTCAAGGCTTTTTGCTCATGATGAGTGATGTCCCCCTCTCCCCACAGCACACCACCGTTTGCACTATCTATTGTTTATCTCTGTGGCTTTTCTCAGATTAAAGTGGTCGATGCTCCATGCTCCACGCTCTGATAGCGAACCGGAGTGGCCTTTTTCTGCATACCAAGCAAAACGGCGGCCGGAGCATGCTACATATTTTTTTTCATCGCAGTGCTGCTCAGGAGAGTCAGAACGAATGGGTCTGCCTCTGAGAGAGCTTAAATCATCATCACTGGGCCGAGCATCCATCACACAGCAGTATCTGTAGGTAGAGTATCATATTTTCGGATTCGTGCGTTGAAGGTAACGAGTGAATCAAGGACCTCTGTTAATTCTGTATCAATGGGCAATGTGACCCTGTTTGGATAAGCGGTTAGTATGCACGGCTGGGTGAGTAGTTGTTCTGGATGAGAGGAGATGATTTGTTTATAATCCGTTCGGAGGAAGTATTTGTAGTCATCTAGAGCTGTCAAGTGTTCGGCTACTGCTGAGCTAGGTGGTTATTTGTGTGTCTACAGCAACAGTCCATCCATTTTCTTTCCGCTGACTGAAAGATGGACAGGTCTTAGGGGTGGGGTGGGGGTGCTGAGAGCGGCTGTGGAGATCTTGTAACTTATCACCAAGGATCAGCATCTTCTGGCACAGTGTGTTTGGTCCACGCCCTGCGATGCACCAAGGGATGTTATTGTTCTGTCCTTTACTAGTCCTTTCGCTTTGTAAGGTTCTCAAATTTAAAGCATGTATAATAGTGAAGCTATTGTTATTGATGAATAGTTTTGGCCTGAATTTTTGCCCTGCGGTACAACAAGCTTAGCTTACTGATGCTAAAAGTGTTCTCTTTTGAATTTTGGGTGATGATTGTCGTACACAGTATTACTTTAGCATAAAGATTGAGTCTCTGACACTCTGCTCTCTTTCCAGTTCTGCCCGGAGGACGGCTCCAAGGTCCATGTCGTCCTGGGGAACGAGGCCTGTGACCTGGACTCCATGGTGTCTGCCCTCGCCTTTGCATATTTCTTGTACAAAGTGGGTACAGTGGCTACCTCCTCTGACAAAGGCCTCATTATGTGTGCTGGGAGCTCGGTGAATAGATCTTCGTTTTTATAGCTTATGTTACTGGGACCGAAATGAAGTCAACAGAGACCTGAACAAATGTTCCTGCTCCGTAGCACATATCAGTGTTTGTGTAGTATAATATATTAGGCAGAGTAAGGGACTGAGGTTCCTACAGGTCAGTGGATGTGGGAGTCATTTAAGTGTGTATTGATGAATGGCGGTCCAGGTTAATGAGTGTTAACTCACTCTGTGTTACCATTAGCAACAAAGTGATCTGTGATGTTTGCACACAGTTCTGCTCAAAAGCCTATTGCAGTGTTAATATTGGCCAACTGTGCTTAGCAATGGCTCTTTACGGACCTTTTTTACAAGGCATTGATCCCATTGGATGTTTATTCCACATGATACTCGCCTAACTCAAATGTTTTAATGACTTCCCTAATCCTACCTGCCTTCGCAGACGTCCAGCAGCTCTGGGAGGGTGACTGTCCCACTTCTGAACATCCGGCGGGCAGAGCTGGCACTGCGCACGGACAACACGTTCCTGCTGCGCCAGTGCAGCCTTCCACAGGAGGCGCTGTTGTTCCGGGACGACGTGGACCTTGTGGGGCTTCACAAGGCAGGGCAGCTGACCCTCACGCTGGTGGATCACAATGTGCTGCCGAGGTCAGGGGCTTAGCAGGGTAGCTGTGGCACTGAGATGCTCGTCCGTACCTATTGCTGAATACTTTTGACATGCTGATTTATAAAATTTATTATTACGTCAAAGTTAGAGTATATCAAAAACAGTAGTATGTGTCATGCACCACTAACCAAATTTAATAAATATAAGGATATGCCAAATTTACACAGATTACTAACTTTTGGGCGTCATAATATGGCTCTAATAAATATTTTAGGCGCACTACTAATCTGCTTACCAAGTTGTAGGCCTCAGTAAACGTCCGTATAGTATTGAAAAGCCAGATTCTGGACAAATGTTTTGCCTGTCTTCTCCAACCCTGGTAATTATTGTGCATGTGCCATATAATCGTGATGTGATATTGTGCAGCCCAAATTGAAACATAATATAAACTTGACATTTTAAGACATGTATATTACACATACACAAATATATGTGTGTGTGTGTGTGTGTGTGTGTGTGTGTGTGTGTGTGTGTGTATACACACTATTCATCGAGCTATGACCCCCCTCCCCACCCCTCCCCCGCAGTTCTGACAGTGGCCTGGAGACTGCGGTCATCGAGGTCATTGACCATCACCAATTGGAGCGGACACCATCCGACCTCTGCCCCGTAACCGTAGAGACCGTGGGCTCGTGTTCCACCTTAGTGACTGAGCGCATTGCCCAGAAAGCTCCTGAGGTGCTGGACCAACAGGTGGCACAACTCTTATATGGTAATCACCATGGCAACACAAATGTTCAGGGAGATTTGCAGAGTTGGTGTGATTTGCGAAGTTATATTTAAATTTCTGAACGTTATCACTTTTCGGTGCGCCCTGAAACATTGACAGCATGCTGTTTGCTCAGTTACCAAGCGCTAAATTTAATCTGCTAGCCTGAATATTTTCACATCCGTATCATAAAATGATAAATGATTAAATGCACCATCTCTTACGACATCAGGCCTTAATTAAAACCTGCTGTAATTAAATGGGCTTTAAGATCCTTCATTTTCTACCCAGTGTGATAATAGACAGTTAACCACTCTTGTGCTTTTGTGATTGTAGGAGCCATTGTCCTAGATTGTGTGAACATGGCTCCGGAGGCGGGAAAAGTGACACCCAAAGACAGCCAGTACGCCGTCTTGCTGGAGTCGCGCTTCCCGGACCTGCCTCCGAGGGGAGCTCTCTTCCAGTCCCTACAGACTGCCAAGTTTGATGTTTCAGGTTGAGCTCGACTCCTTATCCCTTTTCACTTATTCCATCATGGCCGCCTCTGTATCTAATGTTTGGGAGAACATTAACAGTAATGCTGTGCCGTTCATCTCAGCACAGTCCCTGATATCCCTTTTCGGTCCTGTCGATTCCAGGCCTGACGACAGAGCAGATGTTGCTGAAGGACATGAAGGTGGCGTCTGGGGGAGATTTAGAGGTGGCCGTCAGTGTTGTTTATATGACGCTCGATGTGAGTAGACAGCGGTGTCACCCATTCATTCATTATTCATTATTTTCTGTGCGTGCATAAGAAGTAAGACAGGAGTGAGGGAACAGTAATGCCACTTCAGGGGGAAAAAACGAAGAGGTTTTATCTTTATCGTTATTGACCGTAGAACCGGGGGAACACTTGGCGCATCATTAATAGTGCGGCGATAAACAGTCACAAAAAATGACCTGCACATATTTGACCTGCAATTTGCTACCTACCAGTCAGCTGTATTTTTAGATTGTATTTAATGTGATGTCACCAGGAGCATTAGCTGAATCTCAGCGTGCACCGTGAGGGCAAAAAAAGGTGAACAGGCCTCGACAACTTAGAAAATAAATGAAGGGACAGAAGATATCAAAGTTTTTCAAAAGAAAACATGACTTGATGGCACCCCTGAGATGTGTTCTGTGGTCTATGATGATGATGATGATGATGATTATTATTATTATTATTATTATTATTATTATTATTATTATTATTATTATTATTATTAATTTGTGAAGCTTTGAAGAGCAATATGTAGCAGATGGTGCCTTGGGGTATAGCGGGACAGCAATGCTGGGTGAGTTCTTTGCTCAAAGGTACAACATGAGCTCATCATTAAATATCAGACCATGGCTGGCTGTGTTTTTCCACCAGAACATCCAAGGGATGCATAAGCATGGTGATAAAATAGATTTTGAAAACATAATTGGATTCAGTTTACATTCCGCTGTATTGCATGTCACCTGTTCCCTCCCACTAATTGTGTATATCTACTAATAAGGTTACGTCGAAGAAGGAGCAATCCATACCCCTGTTCAGCTCCGTTAGCTATAAATAATGATTCATACCGAGCTGAAATGAAAGCCGAATGACGCTTCTTGCCTTATTGGTGTGGGGAACGTTGTTTGTTTACGCTATTGCTCCGGACAGGCATTCCTGCAGCGGAGAAGTCTACAGCAGGAGCTCTGTGAGTTTTGCCACAAGTATCGCTTCGGCCTACTGGTTGCCATGACAATCTCCTTTAATGAGAAGAATGAGCCCTTCCGCCAGCTAGCGGTCTATAGTTCCAGCACACTCTACAGGGAGGAGGTAAGAAATGCCACACCACAGTGGATCACCCATTTTTGGTTTGCTCCACAGTTACTGCAGTGCTTGGGGCCTTACCTT
Organism: Mormyrus iriodes; assembly: GCA_011763525.2. Taxonomy (NCBI): domain Eukaryota; kingdom Metazoa; phylum Chordata; class Actinopteri; order Osteoglossiformes; family Mormyridae; genus Mormyrus; species Mormyrus iriodes. The sequence continues at coordinate 12,798,000 of JAAGVU020000045.1, read as the reverse complement.
TGTCATCAAGATGGGGGGTTCCAATCAAGATGAGTGTAACTTGTGTGAGGTCATCCAACACCATGCAGGAAGTGGAGTCTTAGAAAGACTCCTACCTTGTATACCCTCTGAAGTTGTTTTCTGGAAGTCTATGGAAAGACTTAAATTAAGTTTTTGCATGAATCACAGAACAATTTCTTAATATAACTGAATTTTATCCGGTTGTTTTAGATATTTTCATAGTACTTTTGGTTAATCTTATATAGAAAATGTGCAATACTTTTGAGATTCAATGTTGAACTAGGTTGTGGGGTCAGAAACTCATTCTGTAAAGTGCTGTTCTACCAGCAAAGGACTAGACTCTCAAAATATGGTTCATCTGAGTACATTCTGTGTGCAAAATTCTCTGTGGGGTTGGACTGTTTCTGGTTATTTTTGCCATTTGTAGGTGAGCCAAGCCTTGGAAAACGCCCAGGATCACTTCCTTAACCTGTCTCCGATGAGCAGCCCTTACGCTGATGTCAAAGCCTACCTCCAAGGCAACACCCTGGCCTCCCGTAAGAAAGTGTTGCCCATAATCAAAGACTTCCTGAGGGAGTGGGAGCGAAGAACAGTGCATTGTGGGGATGTGGAGGACTTAGAATTGGAGGACCAGTTTGACCCTTCGCACTCCCCTAGCATGGATGACGAGGCGCGTCCCCGCCGTTACTCTGCGTCAAGGCAACACCGGGCAGCGGCGGAGGACATTGGAGCAGAGGAGGACTGCCAGGTTCCTCCCACGCCCATGAACAGCCTGGTGGAGGGCTGTCCCCTGGACAACGGCCTGCCCAAAATCAGTCCTGAGGCCATCCTGGAGAAGTTTAGCAAGATGGCCAACCCAGAGGCCACAGAGGGCAAAGCAGTGTCTGGTGGGCATTGAGGTGGGGGCGGGCCTTCTTACGTGTGCTTCCTGCCCCCCCCTACCACAAGTCCAGGAGTCTCAACATCACCCTCTATGCAGTAATCAGTGTTCTTTATACAATCTCTTTGGACAAACGGATTCCTGAACAAACAGTTACAGTATTTTAAATTCGGCCCTCCTTTTTGGCCTCGGATGTGTAGTTCAGGGGGCGTTCCGTCGGTTCCACTTGTTTTTTGAAGGACCCCGGTTTTTGGCCCAAGCTCTTCATTTATTAAACCTACGGTCTTTTCTCCGGGACTGCATCATACTACTCCGGATACACTTTTTAATACCTTGGTGTAGTGGTCCGTAACCCTGATTAAGGGGTTGGTTTTACATGCTGTGCCTAGTTACTGGTTATCATAGACTGTTGTCGATTTGACATTAGAATGTAAATGGAGGGTTGGTGATCATAACTGTCTTTGTCACTTAGGTCTCTGGAAACAGGATTCATTGTAAAAGCTTGTTGTAATCCTCTATTAATAGCTAATTAGGGGTATCATGTGAGACCGGCTGCACAGGGCGTCTTCTGGACCAGAGCTTGTGGTCACTGGCTGGTTAGATTAAGCAGATGAGAGAAAACTAAAAGCTAAAGTAATGCAAAGAGGAGACTTGGAAATAGGATGCAGACTTATCGAGGTGTACATTTATGCATCCCTTATAGGTACTGTCCACGATAATCTGTTTTTAATTATTTCATTCATCAGTGTCCTGGACAAAGGGAAATGTAATACTGCTGTACTGCGTATCCCGTTTTATTATTAGCACAGTGTCCCCAAACTTTCCCTCCAAAGACGTCATGGAATTAGCTCGAGTCGAGGAAAGGGCACAGAAAAGCAAACTCTTTGCACCGGGGCAGGTGAGAGGCCCTATCTCTCATTCGGCTCCCCTGGGTCTTATACACCGCCTCTCTGAGACTTGTCAGAAAGGGCCGTGTGAAGAGAAGACCTTCACCCCCAGGCAGTCTAGATGCAGCAAGCGAGAGGCCACGACGCGTCCGTCCTCGCAAACCTGCCGTCATCCTGTAAATTTATCTGAGCGATACATGCTTGGATTTTCCTACAACTATCCGAATTTTCCAAAGGTGGCTGGGTTTTGTTGAGCTCTCTTCTTTTAATGGACACATTTTACCATGAGCTGTGTGGAAGCTGGCAGAGTAGAGGCCATTTGAAAATATTGCGTGTATTCCTATTGGTTAATCTCCCTCAGTGCATAACAGTGTAGTGTTTGGCATCTGCATCACTGCCATGGTGTAATACCTGATGCCTTAAGTTTAGCTGGTATTGGTGTGATGCAGTCTGTGGCCTGGAAACTCATTTTCTGTCTTGTTTGTTTGTTTTTGTTTGTTTGTTCCCAAATACTGCTTCAAGGCACGACTGGCGGGATTTTACAACCCAAAAACCGCAAAGCCAATATCACCATTATCTGTAGCTAGTCGTACCTTCTCCCCACTAGATCCGGATAATGTGGAATAATTCCTCATTCCTCACAAAGCTTCTAGATTGGTGGAAATCCGAAGTATCCGGAAGAATGGACACGTGCATAATTTGCCCAAACTTGTTTTCAGACCGGCACATATAGAAAAACCTAGTTAGAGCTGGTTTTTACACTTAGTTGGGTGTCCTGTAGCCACGTCCTTCTCTGTCTGCAGATGATGTAGGATTTTGGTTTCCTTATCACTGACAGCTCTACTGTAAATATATTCAGCGTAAACAGCTGCTACAGTCATTAGCCTCATGCTGCTACTCAACCAGCCCTTTATATTCATTTAAATAATACCTCTACCAGAGTTGAACGGTCTGTTCCTTTCGATTAATTACATCCTGTATTCGTTTAGCAGGCCAGCTTCATTAAAGTGACACTTTTCTGTGTCATATGCCCAATGTTCTGCTTCCCATCCTGGCCCCTTGAGAAGCCCAGACGCTCTCATTTTTGTCTAAGGCGATGGGTCTTCACTGGCTTGTGTAGCAGTCTGTATGCTTGGCTGGTCCATGCAGTGTAAGAAAATGTAAGAATGTAAAGTATGACGCAGGTTCCAAGTAATCCTGGCTGTGCCCTGTATCAGGGAATTCTGTGGCGTTATGCATGAAGGCACACTGGAGTGTTTCAGTCCTCTTCTGCAGCTATAAATGAAGGCAGTCCCCTTAGTGTTACCAACATCTTTTTGTTTTATTATACACTTTTATACAATTATACAGTTTGGTATAATTATTGTGTAAGATGAGGGAAATTTCGTTCAGTTTGCTCATCAGTGTTTTGATGTAGCTGATTGCCCGTCTTGAGACGTGCTTAGACTTTTGTTCCAAACTTCTAGAATGTTCTTTCAAGATGATTTCACTGCCCCCATTCCTTCCTTTTGTGCTCATTTACAGGATCAGCATGCTTGTAAAGCAGTCACATTTCTCATCATCTGCATACTGAGTGAATGTGTTATCCTGCATACATATCTGATGATGATATACTGTGAATACCCAATGCTAATCTGTTGACTTGCTGTCTTTTCAACTCACTACAATTTAATCCAGAGAGTTAGTGACAAATGTTTTAAAAAGATGGCAAATCTTGCAGTGTTGCTTGGTCGCTGCAATTCTAGTCAATCCGAATAGTTGATTTATATATAGATTTAGGCTTAAATGTGTATATATATAATGACACAAACCATATATGTTTGGATGATAATTTGGCTGCTATGCTTTTGGTCTTTGTGAAGTATTTCTTTTTAATTACTCTATATAACACATGGAGTTAGAGCCTTGTGGAGATGGGATTTGAGTAATGCATTTTTTTTGGATATGACCATCACAGGAATAAAGCAGTATCTATAAGGCAGTTTCTACAGTGCTTATTAGCATTTGCATATCGTGCTTGTTAGAAAGACAGCTAGCGCTGTCATTGGTGAAAAAGGACGTACCTTGTCTTGGGGGGAATTGGAGGACTTTGGTTTAAGACATATGAGAGATACTGGTGCGCTAACGGCTAATGCTAATGGAGTCCATTGATAGAGAAAAGCGTTTTGATAGATTGATAGAGAAAAGAGGCTGCAGTCTCTCAGTTGGCTTTAAAGTGGTCTGCCTTTGTGGTCAGAGAGCAGGTCACATCACTTGTAATATACTGGGGATTGCGCATTTGGTAGTGAGTGGTACTTAATCATATTTACAAAGAATCTGTGTAGCGTACAAGATCAGGACCACAAGAACTCTGTCTCATCAATCAAAATGTTGTCTCTTTTTTGCAGTTTGAGTCTGCTTTTCCTGCTGGATGGCATGAAGTGGGTGCTGCACGCTATACCCGTTTTACTCTATTTCTTTTCTCATTTGACTAACAATGACCGTGTTTTATTCAGAAGCCTTGTTTTGTCAACATGTTTTTCTCAGAATCTGAGACAGAATCTGTGGGTCTTCAGAGCTGTGTGCTGGCTGACCTCAAAACTGACGTTCACAGGAGCTTCTATCAAGTGGCCTACGATCTGTCTTGCAGAACAGCAACTGTAACACCATTCTGGCCTGGCTCCAGTACTGGACCACACTCCATTTTCTCTATTTTTTTACACCAGATTTAAGCTGGTGTGAGATGAAAAATGTCACCTGAAGTGTGACATTACTCTTCTGGAGTTTACTGATGGAAGAGGCACCTGAAGGTCCACCCTGGCTAATGTGTATTTAAGATTTCTGGCCCGAAATTTTATATATGAAGCAGAAAGTCCTTCACCTATATATATAAAAATGGTACCTTCTGTTGTTTGTCTCGTATCGTGTTTCTTACAGGTAACATTGTCTTGAATTTCCTTTTAAGAACTGGTGTTGTGGTTAGAAAAAAAATGTCATTGTAAATAATAATAATCCATTCAGCCAAAAGATACTTGATACATAATTTAAATTTATAAGATTAACTGAGTTCTTTATTTTTTGATAACAGTTTTGGATGATTTAATCTCTTGGTACAGATTTATTTTTGATCTTAAAGGTATATATGTTATTCAGTGTGTTTGAGACTGGTACTGTATATATTTGCACGAATTATTTAATTATGTTGACATTCACTGTAATGTGCTTAAAGACTATTTTCAGTTCATTTTCAGGTACTATGCAGGACTTTTACAAATAACTACATTGCTTATTAATGGATGCAGATTTGTGATCGTTTTCTTGTTTTGCTAATAGTATAGTTTAAACTGCAAAAAAAAAAGTCACAGTAAAGCATACCTCTCCCAAAGGACAGGAGTCGTTTTTCTGTAGTTTTTCTGGAAAAGGATACCCAGTCATGGCACCACCAAAGAAGTCAGTATGGCGGCCAGGAAAGACGGATTCTGGGAGAGCCCGGAATTGTGCTGCATGGGTGCTGACTTATGGAATCCCACCACTGCTGACCGTGGGTCAAACTGAAGCCAGCAGCAAATGCTGTCGATGTTTCAGAAGTGCCAGGCTTGATGCCATCTATGGATTTCTCTTCCGAGCATGTGTCCTGTCGATGCCAGCGAGTGGAGACGCTGACAACTCCTCCTCTGTCAATTTGTGTCTCCCGGAATCTCCTGTGTCTCTCAGGTGTCCGTCCACAGTCCCTGCACCATGTCCCCTGTGTGTCCCCCTTCGCGTCTCAATGAATGTTATGAAGCCCAAAGATACCCAGTCGTTATTATCCAAACTTTATCCTGCTGATCTTCTGCAGCCACTTCAGCGTGTGGCACATCACCCCAAAAAGATCTAAAAAAAAAAAAACAGCATGAAGATAAACAATGAATGAGCTCCACCCCCCCCACCGCTGTGATCTTGATTTCACATAATGCAGGATAATCATGAGTGAACTGCTGATCGAGTGTGTGTACAATCCCACTGTTTGAGACATGGTTTGTTTCTGTCACTGGAAAAATTTTATCTTTTAACGCAGACTTAGTAAGCTATATAAAATGGTTTTATCTTAGAGTGTTTGAATGCAAAGTTTAATTAAAGAATTTCAAAAATGTTAGGTTTCCTGTATTTTGTTGCTAATTGTAGTGTTTCATTACTTTGGGTTCATGGTCAAATGTCAACATTCTGATCTAGCTCATGTCTGTAAACAGAGATGGAACTGTGACCTGACCTCAATGGGAATGTTTCTTCTTCGTGATTTGTGCCATATTTTTTGTGACCAAAACTTTTTTTTCTGGTAAATAAAACCTCCAGCAGGGCTGATTTTAATAACGGGTACATCATCTTTTTGTATACTGAATATAACACAGGTCAGGATTTGCAACCACTTAATGTTTTTCCACTGCCTCTCATAATTACTGTGTGTGGGAAGTTGTTATGGAAACCATTGTGATGTGTGTTTTGGTTTTAGTTTGGTTTCCATACACAAACATCTCAAGTTAAGCGCTGCTCTTGAGGAAGACCACATGAGGGCAGACTTGGACCATAACATAAAAGGCCAATCTCAATTGGAACGCTTACATGCACAAAGAGTTACAAGCAAGCATAGTTTATAGCGTCAAAATGATTTTTTATTATTTTTTTTAAACAATTGTTGGTTCTGGGTATGTATTGATTAGTAAAAACTGAATCAAAACCATTCAAATTGATGGATGGCGGAAATCAAGACCGGATCCTCTCAAATTCGTATTAATCACAGCTTTCTTGTGATCAACCACCTTGCATGACTGGCAGTGTTTTAACCTTTAAAAGAAGATAGCAATTGCTGAGCATTAATTATGATGAGTCATGAGTTATATATGAATTCAGTCATAAGGTCTGATGATCACCTTGAACTGTGTTAATTTGTTTTCACCCAAGAAAATGACTTAACTGTGGCCACCAACTATGCCTCACTCCTACATGAATAATGTATTTTGGTGTGATATATGACACCACAGGTGAGTCACCTCCCCAGGGCAGTCCAACTCTGCTCCCCAGTGTCCAAAAGGGCAACGGGTTTGCCTCCTCCTCAGTTCTTCATTGCTTGATAGAAGTAATGCCAGAAAGAATATTGGCAAATGTCTTCAGCCAGGCTTTTGGAAAATCCACAATCTTTGACAACTGTTCTCAACTATGCATCATATGAAATATATTGTATCATATTTGTGGACCTCCCTGCTTACATCGCAATATTTGATCATATAAATTGAAATTGATCGCTCTACTTTACAAATCCTAGTGGAGACTTGTTATACGCTTGAGGTATCTTTTCAAGGATATATGTCCATGGAACCAGCCCTCACAGGTCCATAATGAAGATTCTGCAGAATCAGAATGGAGTCTAATTCAGGTGTATTTGAGATGGTGCAAGAGAACATTTGTAATGCTAAACTGTCCCTGTTGAACCGTTGACTTTTTCCTGCTCTGGATGTGTATGTGTTATGAACAAGCTTAGGGTTCATAACCAAGAAAGAGGGATACTTACAGTAGTTGTAACCCTCCCAAAAGGGAGTTTTATTTCTAGTGGGAAAACACAAATGACTTAAGGCAAAGGCATCTGATTAGGTCCAAAAATATATCAGATTGGGACATAACAGTATGTATGTTGCCTAATAATACAGTGCTTAATTATAGAGTGTCTTAGTTAAATTTAGTCCTAACAGATTCAAGATATAGTTTAGGCAGCAAGCTTAGGCTAGAAGTTTGGTCGTTTCTGATCAAAAGTTATTTGGTTTTGTTATTATTTATAAAGGATACTTGGTAATGCGGTTCTTCACAGATCATTTTTGAGATCAAGCATTGCAGGAAAAAAATTTGATTTGTAGTGTTAAGGGATTGGGGAAGTGTGGGGTTTGTGTAATGTGTAATAACGTTTTGCTTGTTTGGTTATGAAGTGCTCTCTGACACTCCTCGGTGGGGGGGTGGGGGGGTCGCTGGGTGTTTATTATATGTCAGATGCCAGTGGATAGAGCAACAGGGAAGACAAGAACTTTCCTGAAGTCACTGTGAGTTTTGGTGAAGTGATTCAAGCAGTATTCTGGTACTCTGACGTGTGATACTGGCCGAGGGCGGGTGTGTCAGTCAGTCAGTCACCCCTATGATTTGCGGAGACATTTATCCCAAATGGGATAAGCGGATACAGAAAATTGGTGAATGGATGGAATTATCTGTTATCAATTATCTGAATCCATAGTCCTGGTTCTAATTTATCAATCCATAGGGTTTTTTAGATGTCCTGAAATGCATGTCAGGCGGATGTTGCCCTTCTCCCAGATCATGCATCTTCCAGCCACTTACCCTTGACTGTGGGGGGGGGGGGGCATCTCCCAGGCTGCAAGTGTACACCATGGATGGGTTGTCTCCTGTTTCATAATAAAAAAAAGCATAATAATAAAATCAGTTTGAAATGTTATTTCAACGTCATTTTTATTAATTTTTACACATACTTCTCTGAATTTCACTGCCAAACTGTACACACCGTCAACCATTTCCAGTAAAACAAATGTTTACATTTTTGATTGCCGATTTTTTTGTGTGTAAAGTAACCTTGGGATTGCGAAAGGCGCTATATAAATGGAACTTATTATTATATTATTGAAATGAGACTTTTAAAGGCATTATTACCTTGGTAAAGATAACCTTTCTCTTAGTGTGACTCTTATTAAATGATTCACCAGGCTTTAGGACCATGGGGATATCTACTAACAGTGTCGGGCTTAGTTGATTTTGTTGGGGAGGGAGGCTGCTCAGGTGAGTCAAACCAATAGATATCTGTTGTGGCAGGTGCCCCTGAAAGAACCTGCGGGGAGGCTGAAAAGGAATTACCTCACCGTTTAAGGCCACGCGAAACACACAGAAACAGGCAGGTAGCCAGTCCTGTCCGAAGCGAAAAAACCACATTTCCTAATGTGCACCATCATCAAGGGATACATCTGATCTCCATTACCGACCCAAAGCAATGGGAACATACACAGATAAGAGGGACCAATACTTCCTCGATGGGTAAGTCAAAATCGGCTTGTGCAGCATCACAGGTTCCTTTTCCTTTGGATGAATGAGTTGATGATGTTAGTTTTGCAATGAACTGTTAGGGTGGTTATAATGCTTTAGAGAAATAAGTTTGTTTGGTGACGACAATGAGCGATGGGTCAAGCTGTCAGGTTTTTGTGCATCAGCTGACCTGTGTGGCCAGCTCATGCCTGCACCGGATAGACATGTGAAGCCATAAACCGCAGCTGGATAACCATGCAGACAGGGAAGAACAAACCACCGGACTCCATTATGAACTGCTGTCTCAAATGACACCCTTGTATGGCAGGTGATACCTGTTCAGACACCATAGTGACAAATTCCCCTAATCCCAGTTGCTTTGCTAAGTTTTACTTTACATTTTCTACATCTGCCCTTGCATATATTAAGAACTAAAGGTCTAATTATAGACTAATTGCACCCAAAGTGGGTATGAAATTTCTGATGCTGTCATTTATGTTGAAAGGCCTTTTTATTGCTGACCTCACACGCCATAAAAGTGTACATCTAAGTAAAATACAGTAGATCCTCAACTGAGAGAAACAGCTACTTTATCTGCAGGGCTTTATAAGTGACATAGTTCAAGTGCTTTTCCTGTGCAAACTGGACGCTACATTTAAAGTCATGGTTATATCATTCTCTTCTTGAGCAGTGTTAATCTGATAAAGAATGAATTAATCTGACCATACAAGCATGGCTTTATCGACCTGTTAACGGGTAGCAGTTTCACTTTTATTACAGGAAGGTCAATTAAGCAAAATAGCATGCTGCCATACAACATTCGTGTGACTTTATACCGGAAGACTTCTGTGAAACAAATACTTTGGTGGGACAGGGAAGTAGAGTGGCATGAAAAGTCAAACTGGATTTTCAGGCTCTTAGCATACACACTCAGCACAGCTGGCTCACAATAGTGTGAACCACCGTAATGATTTTCGTTCCCTAAGGGGACAATAACGACACATGGGGTTCCCAGAAGCAGGTCACATGACGTATGCCTAAGGATGCAGAGACAAACACCTTACCTGTCTGATAGCTACGCTGCTTCCCAACACAGGAATCTACCTGCTGCGTTACACTGAACTCAGTGCAGTTACTTAACTCTGTTTTAGGAAATGTCATACGGTTGTATAATCGATAAAACCATACACTTCAATCTATCCTCAAGTCATTATGCAGGGTCATGTACAGCAGAAGACTTATGAGAACAGCAAATTCATTAGCCCAGAAACGTAATGTGCATTAATAATGTTCCCCAGTGGCTTAGCATTCTGTTATGTTCTCTTAATATGAATATCAGCCCCACTCATCCCCAAGCCGAGGCAGCTATGCCGATCTCCCCCACACCGGTAAAGTAGATTTTTGAGTGGGTAAAGGGAGATCTGTTTTTGGTGTGGGAACACCCCAAACAGATCTAGAAAAACATTTTTATGTATATGCATTGTTTACACAGAACTCTTCTATAATTTTTGCCAGGGTTAACATATTACTGCCTCCATATATGTGAGGGAAAAAATATGTGAGAAAACATCTGTACAGACAGATAGGATTCCGTAACTGTCTGTTTGCTGTATCAGTAGTTCATTCCGGCCTGAGGGTTGGACCTCAAAGGAAATTGTGAGATTACGATCAAGCCGGGTTCCAGCTCAGATAATGCTGAAGCATTGTTTTAAAATGAAAATTCCTGCATTAATTCCAAGTCTGTTTATCTCTTAATGTGCTCTTACGACATTGGTTATCAGTCATCTTTTCTAATTCACATTCCGGCAATACGAGAATATATTGAGATTGACCGGTATTGTGTGTGTCGATGAAATACGGAAATACAAGCGGAAATTAGATTACTTTAGAAATATTTTGTCGAGAATATTGCATGAAAATGTACGATTGACTAAGGGAATTTATATTAAAATGCTTTCCATTCTACTGACATAGGTAGCATAAAGTTAGTATTAACGTTAATATAAAATGACGAAAAACATTCATTTACAGAAATAAAAGTTTAGAGGCGGGATCAGTCAGTCAATTCACCCAGCTAAACACAGGAAGAACATACGAACTTCACACAAGAGCAGGTTGGAAATCAAAAGCAACATTAATTAAGACCAACAGCGAGACATTTAGCGCACAACGACGTAATATTTCACATTAGAAAGCTTACCCAAATACACCAGTTGCGCATGCAAATTACATTTTAATACGACGATTCTGCAATGCACATTAAAGGCCTTCCACTTTAAATAATTTATAATAAATTTTAAGTATTAAAAAATTATTAAAATTTTAAAATATTTTTAATAAATAAACCATGGAGAGAGTAAGGAGCAAAAATCAACATTTGCTTCTTGACTCATATTTGCCTCCTTGGCAGAGGATGTGAACACACTGCTGTAAATACGGGCGCGGCCGCCCTGATCGCGTCGCCATGACGACAGGGATACGGCGCTATAAGAAAATCCAGCACACCTTGCGTCTCAGGTGTGTGTGATGCGTGGGCGCGGACGCGAGGCTCCCATTGGCCGACTCCGTCCCGGCTGCGGACGCGTTCAGGTGAAGACGAGAACTTTTTTGACTCGCACTGTTAGAGCCCAAATCCAGCACAGAAAGTCGCCGAAGGTATGCGTGCTTTTTTTTGATGCTATAAATCTAAAGCAGTCAAATAAAACCATGTGGTTTTAGCCCGTGCGTCCACGAAGCACACAAAAAGCGCAAAACAAGCAGCGATTTCGAAATGAGACGATATAAGTATCATACTTCAAAAAACGACTCCTGTGTACTGCCTTCAAGATAAATGTTAACAAAAATTAGGTGTTAAAACAGTAACCCTTTTAAACTGTTTGCTTAGAAATTCTAGGATGTGTTAGGAATTCTTCTTGGAAACAGTTTGAAGGTTTTTGTAATTATTTGGGCTAATTGCCTGGGAAGCAGAATAAACGGCATTATTGAATCTCCGTTTGTCTCCCAGCGGTCCGGAAGTTTCAAAGGTGCGTCACAACATCCAGGACATGGAGCTGAAAGAGGAATGGCAGGATGAAGACCTCCCCAGGTCGGAGCTCTTGTCATAAGGCATCTTTAGGCTCCCTGAACAGGCTCACACCAGTCTCTTATGTAAAATGAAAATGCAAAATAAATTTTGGGTGGTAATGATCCAGTAGGTGTGTTGTTGTTTGTTGTTAAGTAACTTAAAATTTTAACGAATGAAAACCTGTTGTAGGCCACTTCCAGAGGATGTACAGAGCTCAGGAGATGGACTGCAGGGTATTTCAGGAGGTGGGGAGAGGCCAGGTAATTGAGGCCGGTAGAATTTCTGCGGTACTCGTTCATCAGATGCCCTGCATAAATCCTTTTAAAAATGTCAGCCTGATTGTCAGAAGGACTCCCCCCTTATTGAGGGCTCAGCTGTAGCTCACTGCATCTTAAAGGTGTTGGTGGGCTGTGTTTAGGTCTGTATCTTGCGTGAATGCTTGGGAAATTACTGCTATAGTAATACTAGTGTGGTGGGGGTTTGTTTACATGATCCTGTAGTCCCCCCCCCACCCTCCCATGGGTGGCCAGTGATACTTGTGTTCGATATGGCTGATTTGATTAGTCTTATTAGATTCTTTTGTGTTACAGGTTCCTGCTCCACAACTGCTTGTTTGTACTGGGCCTAATGTCTATAGGCCTAATGTATCTGTAGTGTGATGGCTGTAGAGTAGTGGGCTGCAGATTGTAACCATTCTATGAAATCCTCTCTGACTCCAGCCAAGCCTACAAGCTTGGCTCTGTCAGGGGGCCACTCGAGGAAAAGGCGGCTGGTGGCCCCCACCCTCAACCTCACGCTGGACCGCAGCGACTCTATCGTGTCTGACGAGTTCGCCTCGGCCGCCCTCTCGCCCGCCCCAGAGGATGACGACAACGACGACGATGACGGCGAGCTGGACTTCAACCTGGATGCCATGGACACTCCGTCCGACAGCGAGTCCAGCAACTTTCAAGGGAGTGTGGCCGAGCTGGAGTGGGAGGGTGAGGGGTTTGGCCGAGCTGGAGTGGGGGGGGGGGTGTACCCCAGGACCATTTCTGACACCATACTGCGGGTGCATGGGTTGGTGGGGACTTTTGAAATGTTAAGTATTCATCAGTGCAATCATATCAAATTACCTACACATAATTTAATGCGTACTGATAAAACTTTATTAATACAGCTACTCTTAATGACAGTTCTGTTCCAATGGCCAGGTCGTTAAGCGACATTCTCCCTAAGTGAAAATCACGGTAGCCAAGGTGTGACTACGACTGTGCTTCCCACGTTACATCAGCCTTGCATATGCAATTTCTTCTATCCTTTATGAAATGGACCTTTTTAACATTTTGTACGATCTAGTTCAAAGTTGGCCATAAAAATACACTGTAATAAGCACCTTATTGCTGTCCTGGTTGTACAAACCTGAATGATATCCATGTTTTTCAAAACAAAAAGCAAACTGACAAGTGGACAACTTTCTCCCCTATTTCCGATGCGTTCTGGGGGTGTCTTGCAGTTTTGCCATTCCCTGCTTGCTTGTGCCAAATAGCTTCCATGTGCTGGGTGTGAGCGCCATCTTGTGTTCAGATGACCTACCACGGAGAGCCCGGGTGCACGGTGGGGTGCTGCGCTCCTCTGCGGTGGAACAGGCGGAGATGGGCCACCTGGAACTAGATCAGGTGGACAGTCAGGGCTGCAGGTGGCGCCGTTTCCGCATTGGCAGCCAGGAGTGCAGAGTCAACATGTCTGTGCTGGAGCCCTACCTGCAGGTGCTGTCTCATGGGGGTGAGTATGAGGCTCAGGCATGGGAGGGGAGGCAGAGCTGCGGTCCCAGTGATTTCATGGGAAATGGGGCTGAAATTTCAGCTCTGTTAGTGTCCTGGCAGAGATGTCCAAGGGATCTTCCGTCTGCTTATAGCATTTTTGGCGCAGTTATGCTCATATCACTATTTCCAAATGAATTTGGTTTGATTTGAAAACTCAGCCTTGAGTATCTTTTATAGAAGAGGGACTGAAGTGTATTTAGTGACCTTGATCTTGCACAGGTTTTCAGAAGGGAGCAGGGTGCTCTGATCACCTGTGCTTAAGTCTAACCTCTGTCTCATTGCAGGCTACTGTGGCGACGGAATGAATGCCATCATCGTCTTCTCCACCTGCTATCTCCCAGAAAACACGATTAAGGACTACCAGTACGTCATGGACAACCTTTTCAGGTTAGTGTCTGCGCTCCAACGTGGACATCAGACTGCAGGGCTGTGTCCGGAGCATGTCCTGATGGCCCCTCTGTCTCCATGAGGTGTGGTGATTTGTGGTTAGCAGAGTGTTTACTTTAAGGTAAATGACACTGTTCATTTCCATTCTCGCATTGTTCTGAAGATGAATCGTAGTCCTTAGGGCTTTTTTTTTTTTTTTTTGTCTGTAATTCACTCCCCCATTGTATTCTGGGCTGGTTCCAGCTATATGCAGAATAAGCAGCTACCTGTGTCGTGGAGGAATTGAAATGATCATCAGATTTCTTGGTAGGGGGGGCCCCCCAGGTAAAGCTTTGCCCAGGGCCCCTGCATGGTGGGAAACCAGTTTGGGAAAGTGTTCCAGTTGTATAATGTACATCTGATGACTAATCTTTGTCACCCCTGCATTTAATCATTTTTTTAAAATTAATTATTAACTTATATGTAAGTTGCGTTTCACCATGAATCTAGCACTAGTTGCTTGTATTGCATGGAAACTGTTATCTGTCGCCCATTGAGCTTTGATGGGACCATATGTGTCCTGAATTAAGACTGATTGATTAATTTTAGAGTAACTCATGTGCTCTTTGTGCCAAAGGTACATCGTGGGAACGCTTGACCTGATGGTCTCGGAGAACTATGTCATGGTGTACCTGTGCGGAATGGCCTCACGCAGCAAGATGCCCAACGTCAAGTGGCTACGCCGGTGCTACACCACCATCGACAGGAGGTGCGTGTATGTTGCACTAATGGTCCCTTAAATGTTTGTGAATTTAAACCCTGATAGAACTTCAGCTCAAACATATTTTTGCAGTTGTCTTTTTAGTCTGTTATTTTTTAACTGGGCCAGAAGAGGGCGCTTGAAGGACTTGGTTGTTTTTCCCCTGTAACTATGGTTTGATGGCTGATTCTGTGTGTCAGGCGAATGGCCTGTGAGGGTCTCTTCCCGTTCTCCCTTTATCCGCTCTGGTTTTTGAAATATGACAGGAATGCTGCCATATTTCATGCATGAATGGAGCCGCTTTGAGACGCGAGCCGACGATTTTTAAAATTCCTCTGATAACCTGCGGCCCTCGGAGCCGCCGCGGCCGTCAGGGTGTGTTTCGGTATCAGCAGGAAGCCTCAAATGTCCCGGGGGCGCCGAAGAGGCGACCACCCGTCCCTCGGGGCCACGCGTGACATCAGCTTTCTAACGTTAAAATTTTATTTGTGCTTTAGGAATGCGCAACTTCATCGTCCCCTTTTGACATTTGTAAGCTTTGATGTTTCACCCTTACAGAATATTTTGGGTGTGTAAATCAGTGTGGCACTCAGCCTTTTTGTTAATTTTAACCATAGTGTGTTCTTTTTTTTTTTTTTTTTTTTTTTTTTTTTTTTTTTTTTTCCAGTTTTTGTTGTGTTTTTTTTTCCCCCTTTAGGTCTCCTCTGAAATTTTTTTCTCACTGTCGTTAGTTTTCA
>JAAGVU020000045.1:12749717-12770716 GCA_011763525.2 Mormyrus iriodes | reverse complement strand
CAGGATCTACCTCTCCTAAATCCATGTTGGCTATCCCTCAGAATGTTATTTGCATCCAGGTAATCTACCATTTTCACATTGATTATAGATTCCATTATTAATAGTCTCCTGCTACATTCGCAAAGCATGTTTGTTGCAATGAATACCGGAACATGCATGGCCCTTGGTTGCCCATCGCAATAAAGACCCAATAAGGGCCACAGCTCAGAAATGCTTCATCACGACAAATCCAAACCTCCTTCCCAGGCCTGCGGGGGGGGGGGGGGGTACACCTACCAGCCCCACCCAGCACAACACTGTCTGACTCTGCTTACCGGGGCCAGTCCTTCTGCCATCTCCCCTGAGCCGATGTGTGTCAGGTGTACGAAATTCATCGGCTCCCCGATCATGCTGCGGTCGATCTTCCTCCTCCTTTTTTTCTGAAAAGAGAAAACATTCACACTCGTTTAACTGACAGTGGATACATTAAGCATCTAAAAGGAAAATGCTGCAGCAGTTGAGGGGGGAATTCTGATTTCAAAAACAGGTAGGGGATATTCAACAATGCTTGTGATTGCGTTAACATTTGCAAGCCCCAACACCAACAGGAAACACTTAATACTGAAAGAGCGTGGAGTTTTCCCAGTTTCAGTATGAAAAGTGAAACTGGGTGAAGGAGAAAGCTCATGGCTGCAGCCTTCCCTGCTTGCATGGACACAGCATCTGAATGGGCATTTCTCTTGGAGCAAGCCAAGAGAAGCCTGGCTCCCATCCACTCCATAGTGCATAGGGAAAGGGAGCTTGTCATTTACATATACATTCTTATTTGTCCAGCAGACACTTGTACAAAAAAAAATATATAAAAAAAAAAATTAGGGGCCTTGCTCAGGGACCCAAAGGTGTAATTCTTTGGTCGACCATGGGATTTGAACTGGTGACCTTCTGATCATAGGCACATTGGCCTAACCTGCTTAGCCACATGCATCAGGCCCCTCACCTACAGACACTGAGGGCAAGTCCATCACACGGGTGACCAAACTGTGAGGCCTTCAGTTAAACATAAGACACAGGCAGCTGAATTCTACGCAATGTGAGATAACGAGAGCTAAGAGCCAAGCTGCCTGTGCCTGAAACAGCCGTTTTGGGTGCCAGGTACAGTCAGTCGGTAATAGCATCTGATCACAATGGCACGTGCCAACAACCCAGACAACATATGTGGCTCGATAGCACTGCCATGGGGATAAGAGGCCCTCAAGGTCAAAAGGAACATCGCAACCACCTTTCCGAAAATGTGAAGAGAGGCTCCATGTGTGCTGGGAAGTGTGTGTTTGATAAAGAGGGGGCAGCTTCAGCTCAGCCTCCTGTGTCACGCACAATAGAACAAAACAGGGCTAAAAATAAGAGGATGGGCTTGGGGGGGGGGGGGGCGAGAATAGTGGGCTGGCTGGTCCACTTCCTGTATCCCGAGCGCTGCTCATTGTTGACCAGCTGGCTGCCCAACCCTGGGGGATGGAAGCACAGGTAGAGGGGGCAGGACTTGTCGTGGAGTCCACACCGACAGGAAAAGCTAGGGGAGGGGAGGCGTGTTCCCTCAACATCCTCTGCTAGCTGGTGCCAGGGGGCCAAGGGTACACAGTGTCATGCGGCATGTAAACAGATGCTGGGATGCAGTGTGGCCTAAAGGAGGAGCAGTGTCCAGTGCAGGAGGTGCAACAAGAGGCAAAGCGACACGGCAACACCCTCGACAAGTCCAGTATCAGTGCTGGAGTATAAAAGATCCAGCACCGCCTGTACTTATTTAATCACACAATTAATACCAGAATGACATTAGCGTGTACGACAAAACTGCAAGCTGTGAGAACTGATCTCCCTAAATGGGCTATTAACAGATAACAGGCAGAATTTTAGCAGTTACATAAACTTCCTAAGCATAAGAAGGTTCAATTCAAGACCCGACAGTGACTTAATGTGTTAAATCTGGACTGATCTGGAGCCCTTTCCTGTATTTGAGCGCCTGCTTGAGGGCCAGACTCCATTATTCTGCTAGACCCTCATTAACGGGACCCGCTGTGTAGCCAAAAGGGAAAGTGTGTGAAAGAGCCACGCTGTTATTAGACAGTGGCCCACGTTATTAGACAGTGGCACTGCCATTTTGGGGACTCCGTGAAACAAGAACAGCTATTAGAAGGTTCCAGACTCACCGGAGGGGGCTTGGCCACCACACAGCAGCCCATCTTGTGCCAAAACTCGCTCATGTCCAGCCTCCTCCACCGGGGGCTTGCGGCTCCCTGCTGCCACCCTACGGGATGACGATGATATGGTGGACGGTGTTCTGCCTCAGTCCCGGTACATCCAAGGCTATCCCTCGACTGCTCGGTCACTCCCCTGAGCCAGAACCCCCCCGCCCCTGTGACTGGCAGCTGCGATCGCCTCAGAGGTCCAAAGTTGGCGTGGGTGCAATCAGATACCTCAAGTCAGATCTGTCAAGACAAATATGAATCCTGAGGATACAGTCTAACAATCCAGACACTGGTGCGAAGCTCAGCAGTCGCCTAGACACACAGAGACATTACAAACACATACACAGACTCATGCAAACAATTACTTTAAAATATCCATCTATCTACACATTTTTGTAAAAAGCAACACACGACGGGAGCTGTAAGCTCCAACAGTGGCTAGTTAAGGAGGTCTTGATGTACGTCAACCTAGCTGGCTGTAAAAAAAGTGAAAACCCATAAAAATCTGTTGAACACAGTGAGCCATTAAAAACAAAGGTGTGGTCTCAAACTTGCCAGCGATGAGACTTCTCAAATGGCGAGGTTAATAGTAAAATATGGCAAACATGAGTCCCATGGGTAAGCCTGGGACTGCAGGGTTACTGCAGGCTTAACGGACACTGACCAAACTCTGCTCCATAGCAGGATGATGGCAATCTCAGTAACAACACCACTTATACAGAGGCACTGCTCCAAAAAATGCCATTAAAATTCATTCCTGAAAAGCAGAAATCACCACAAGTACTTGAATACTTGACAAGTACTTAAAAATATTTTTAAAAAACAGCCCCCCACCAACCATGATGTGTAAACAAAATTAACCCCTATAGTTGGGAACTTTTTGATGTTAGCGCTGTGTTGATAAAGGGGATAAACCCAATATACCACTGTAAATCCCCCATAAACCAGGAAAGGGGGACACACACACACACACACACACACACACTCACTCTAAGAGGCTGATCAAAACATGCCTCGTTTCTCCCGTTCTCCTCACAGGGAGAGTGGGGGTTAGGGGTACCAATGGATCAGTCAGTGATGTCATAAGTTAAACCATTTTAGATGATAATGTGTGAATGGAGGACCAGGGGCTGGGAACCACTACTTTACAGGACTATGTCCCAGTCCCTGCCAATGGACCGGGGTCTTTGAGCACTCTGGCACCCATCGAAGAACACAATACGAACCAGAGAAGAACTGAAAGTACATGTGGGAGGAAGCCCTGCTGAGCAGTATGTACACAGGGATTGTTTGCTTTGCATGGCCTCCTGGGACGCCGGCGGGTGCGGTGAAATGCTTGTTGTCATGGGGGGGGGGGTGGGGGGGGGACAAGACCCGTGGCAGGCATACAGCAGAGAAACCTGTGGATTTGCTGATTGGCACCCAGCAAATGGAGTGGAGGGGGTTGTGAAGCAGAAAGACAAAGGCAACAGTAGCAAAACGGAGCTTGACGGCCAAATCTGGCTCACCTCAAAATCCCGCACACTTTAAAACCCCAAACCGTGATCATACTGAGCAGCTCAGCAGACACACGGCCTGGTCATCACACTCCCCCCCCCACTTTTCAAATCTCATGACGGCCAGTAAACCATTACTTCCAGATAAGCAGCCCCTTGGAAGGCAGCTCTGACGTCAATTGCGATTACGTATTACCTGAAAAAGGCAAACCCCCCACAACGAACAAGGGTAACGATTGCAAAGCGGCAGGCTGTTAATGACACGCTTTGGAATGACTGTGGAACGATGGAAATTTGGTTTACATCATTCTCACAAGGAAAAACTTCCCACAAACATTACCAGAAAAAGAAGCCATTTTGCTATGTTACCCTCCTTTTCCTGCTAGCTGGGCCATCCAACCGATTTCAGCTGAAAACAAAGGACAGCTGTACTTCTTTTAAGGATTTTATAATAGCCTGTCTGGGGCTTTAATTGTGAGAATGTCTGTTTAGTAAAATTACAACCAGGCTATTTTCAGCATGCCCCACCAAGATAGCTGCTAACAGCAGAGGCTTCCCTGACATACCAGCTACTAGTCGACCCCCCCGCAGGTCTCCCTGGAGCCTAAAGAAAATCCCTCTTAAAGTGGGCTGGGGGGGGTAGGGGTGTAAATCAGACAGGATGATGTCGTGAGACAGCGAAAGCAGATATTGCGGTGAGACAGGAACAGTGTGTATAAAGGAGGGGCGAGAAGTGGGTTTTATGACTGATGCCTACAAGAAAAACCTTGCCGCCTCATACATCAGCATCGCGAGGCATTCAACATGACAAACGAAGAGGGGGAAGAAGCCAGACAAACATACAGCCTCATACTACCACATACGAAAAGCCAAGTGTCACAGATGTCAGGACGTTCGCGTTTTAGACACACGACAGCCCAACCGGTGGAAAATGAAGAGCCTGATGAAAACCACGGTCAGTAAGCACAAGATCCCAAACCCACTCCCATATCCCAAAAAACAATTTCCTCCGATTTGCCTCCTCAACCTCTAGGGGCCATGGTGAGATAAGATCATCTCAATGTTCAAAGATGGCATGAACCTTTGGCCGCGGTTACTCGGCAACCTCCCAGGGTTTGAATAAAGAAAACCCAGTGAAGAGTCTGATACCGTAACACTTAAAAGCAGGGTGGCTCCGATTGGTCGATTCCAAATTCCAGTGCCTTGCTGAAATTCCCACAATCCACTTACAGTTGAAGAATAGCAGTAACCGTCAATGCTCTAAGAGGATAACCCATCTAAGGTTGTTGTCCAAGCCTCCACCACCCCCAATCAATATTTGGCTGTTCACAGGGAATATAGGTGGTGTTGTTAAGTATCATGGGAGGAAATCCAGGTACCAGGGGAAAAAAAAAAAACACCTCTGCACAGAGCTGAATATGAACCCCATATCTGATATGTACATCTGCAAAACCACCACGCCCTTAACCGTTTTGCAAATCTCAAAACTATGTACAACTAAGACACGCCAAGACTCGCCAACTTTGTAATCATCCATTTATTGGATGTTTCGCGATGCAGAAACGCTCGCACAGACAATTCCATCTCAGTCAGTGCAAAGTCGAGGACACGACACGAGAATTCCCGTGAAAAACAGGAAACCGACACTTATAGTATTTACAGACCAGACGGAAAAACGGCGTCCAGTCGTGAGCCCTCGTTTTAGACGAACGGAAGGTAATTCTCCTAAACCAAGGTGACAGGGGTACAGCTTCCCGTTACCCTATCAACCCCTGACACAGCCCAGACTTCCCTGCGCGGGCAGTTATCTGTCTTCCTGCGAAGGCGCTCAAGAGAAGAGAACTAAATAGCCCCTGCTGACAGGCAGCTTCCTGTTAAAGTGGCAACACCCATCAAGTGTTAGCGAGCCACACTGGCGCTGCCAGCCACAAACACTTAACATGGGCAACCCAACAGTCATCATACATGTCAATACTGGGATACCAGCATAGGCTCCACACTGGTCACCCCTCCCAGCTCAGAGTTCAGCAAGTGCAATTCCCCAAAACAATATTCTGGTTAGTCACCATCACCTAGGCAACCAAAGGAAATTGTAGCACATGCATCTCAAACAGAACTGCGCCTCATCCCCATGCTTCCAAGAACAGTCACCCTCTGTAATAATCAGGAAGCTGTACTGGTCATCTCTCTCTCATATCTTCCAGGTTGAGCAGTAACATCAACTGCTCAATTATCTTCTTTAAAGTCAATGCAATGGACTTTTAAACATAACATTCCTGTATAGTGATATTTCCACTCTGGGTTCCTCCAGACTCCACACTGCCCAGTTTCCAAGAAGGGACAAAGGAAAGAAATAAACATGTTTGCATGATGGTGCAACACTAACTGAAAATCATACGTCTGGAAGCTGCACTGTATATACATCAGAGAACAAAAGCTATTGCACTAATGCTTACAGACCCAAAATTAGTGTAGACTGCTACGGTAACTATGGGAAACAGCACGACATTACAGCATCTGAGTAATTTCGCATCAACAATACAAACGAACAGCAGCAGGATTCAGATCAGGTGAGACAAGGTGAGCTGAAACTGAACACAGGCAAAGTGCTAGCCTCCTTAAATCCTATATTGCTACATAATGACTGCAATATTAAAACCATCTTTAAATAGGAAGTCGAGACTCATGTTAAACAAAGGAACAATACTACAATGGAAAGTTGCCCACACAGAACAGCGCTGTTAACTCAGTAACCCATCAATATATATGACAACAGATCATGAGAAGGAAGGCCTTAAAAAAAAAAAAACGGCAAGACTTAATTTATTTCAGGAGGCTTTGCAATTCCTTAGTGCACAAAAAGGAGCAGGGAAGCATTTAGTAGGTAAAAACCTGAACACACACAAAGCCCCCCCCTCCCCAGATTTTACCAAATGTGTAAGATCCGTGGCAACACACTCTGCATTCAGAAAAGCTGCATCTAGTCAAAAAGGGCCTGTAAAGGTTCAAGCCAGGCAAGGGTGGGTGGGGAAGAATCGGATCCTCTCAGAGAAGGATCACAATGAAGGCTTTTCATGGGCCGCGGGCTTTCGGACCGTTTATCCGCCTTGCAAGCCGCGTGCGCAGCTACCCGGACCGGCACTGAGAACAGCGCTATCCTTTCACGGAGATCTCCCCTGCCCTCTTGGCCCAAATGGGTCACCAGAAAAAAAAAAAAGTAGAAATCAAGCTAGTTCTATTTCTGAAGCTCTGCCACTTCGGGCTGACCGTGCGCACTCGGTCACAACACGGATATTCGGCTCTCCACTGAAATCACCGACAACGGGTACATTCAGGAGAATCGAAGCGGTTTACGGTTTAAAAAATTAAGTTAAAAACAAGCAGGCCCTGTGTTTAGTCCTCTATAAAACCGCGGTGATGCACAGAATCGTCCGCAGTGCCGCTTACTCGAAACACCATTAGGTCTGAATTGACGGCGTACCGCAGGCGCTTAACGGAGTTTTCCCAAACTCACATTAGCATCATCACAATCAACAGCAGCAACAACTAAAGGTCACCTCAGTTCACTTCAGCCTGGCTTGGGGATGGGGGAAGTGTTTCTTTGCTTTCATAATCCCAGTCTACAGCTCAAGACAGACCACAAGCCTCCTACAAGACAACTGCAAGACCACACGTCAAACGAAGTCATGGCCATTTGACACGCGCCCCGATTAGCCTTACAGGGGAAGACCATGGGTTAGTGAATCTACCGGACTTTCCACGCAAGCAGGCTGGGAATTTACCTGGGCTTAAAGCCCAAGGATCTGACCCCCCCCATAAAAGCCGCTTAACCACAGTGTGCACACAACTGGGTGACATTTACACAGGTTGCCAATTCATTGTAAGATCTACCAAAGCATAAAGTACAGAAACCCCCCAACAGCGCAATCAAGTTCTAGCTAGACAGCCTGGGAAGTGATGGAGCAGAGACGGAAAAAGCCCAATGTGACGAGAAAAAAGGTGAAGACAAGCCCAGATCACAGCTCCATGATTTAGTTAATCACATGAGCCGCTTAACAAGCAATCTGAAATGGGGGGAAAAGGCATACGAATAGATAGTTGGAAGAGTGGTTTCTTTTTTAAAAAGATCTATAAAAATACCCAAGAAACTATTTCGAAGAGGGAAAAAACTCGGTCGTGTATACTTGAGCTTCACATCGTATATTATTATAATACAGCTCGATAAATATTACGTTCCCCTTAAAAGAGGACCGAAGGCGACGCATCTGCACGGTCCGATTCCTCTGAGATGTGAGGACACCATCTATTCAACAAGACGTTTCAATAAACGCCACGTTATAACAGTCAGGGCGACCAGAAAGCCCAGGGGCGCCTGGTAAACTTTCCCACGTGTAAACCGATAGTCTGAGCTAACGGGGTGGCTGAGTAACCGGCCCGGAAAGGCTCAAAGTGCCTATATCGGATTAACGAGAAACAAAACAGCCTCGGAAGCAAAGGCGCCCATGCGCTGGAGACCCGAGGTGCCGAAAACTCAGTGAATTCATCCCCAATTCATTGACCCGCTTAGCTAACTAGCTAGCTAGCTAAATACGGAGCCACATTATTACATTCAGTTATACGTAATAAATATCCCCGAATCAAGACATATATTCCCATTTACTGTGGGGAAAAAAGTGAAGTCGCTTTAAGAATTAAAGAATTATCGGTTTTAAGTCAGGGACCGGAATGTACCAAGAGCTCTTGTAACCAAGGAACACCGGTCAAGTTCAACTGTCTGGCAAACTGCCCGACTACTAGTTATTTAAACTCGTTACCCAGTTTGTTAATCTTGTAAGAGTTCGGCAAGTCTCACCGATGAGCCTCGTCCAAGGAGTCCGTCGCGGCGCCCTACTTCGTCGGCCGTCGTAGAAAATGGGATCCCATGAAAAAGCTATTAGTTACTTAGTTAGCGGTGACTCACTGAGGGGCTGTAACGCTGTAACGAGCTCCTCGCCCTCGCGGTTAACGCGTGCCACCGACTAGAGCGCGCCGCTCCCAGCCGCGCGGATATCCCGGCTTATACTCTTAATTACAATTACGATTCTTCCCCAACGGTTACACGTACAACCGGCGCGCCGGAGCTCCCCCTCAAAGTCCCGAGGTGTGGTTCCAAGTTTTCAATCAGGAAATTGTTAGGTCTTAAAATGCTCCTTTTTTTCTGAGCCAATTTTCTACGGCACAGCCGTGTAGCGCCCCCAACGGACGGAAAAAAATACCACGGCGCAGAAAAGCCGTGATTTCCTCATAACGGATTTCAAACCCTGCTTTATTATTCGTCATTCTCATCCTCATCTGAAAAATTAGACACGACAATGCTGCAAAAAAATAAAAGAATTTTGAAACCATACCGTGTGTTAGGCCTGTTACTTTATATTAATTTACCGATCTTTACACAGTGATTAGTTCCATGTGTGTCCATGTGTGTTTAATGGTATACGAATAATGCAAACAATGCTAAATCAGCTTTGATTATACCAAACCTAGTAAAGCCATATTTAATCAATATACGCAAAAAAGATTCATTGAAATACGCGTGTCTCAATATCAGAATAAAATAATTCCATACAAGTCATTTCCCAGAATTATCCGTATACATTTCCATTTATGTGCAAGCTATCCGACAAGGAATTAACGTTATTTTAATGTGGCGGGGATATGCGAAGATGCACGCTGGCGTGACCGGCGGAGGGTGTGGCCGAACTGCGTCTCGCGCCCGGTTTGGGAACGAGCGCGTGGGATACGGTGTATTTGCAGGGGCGACCGCAGCACTCGCGCAGCTATTGCCAAGCAGTCAAACAAAGACGTCTTTTCTTAAAGGGTCAAGCCATTGCTACAAAAGAAGAGCTGTTCTCGTCACCACAGGGATAAAATGGTAAACTGTCTGCTTAGAATTTCCTTATTTTACTGGCAAAAAATGTCTTACATGTCTGACACATATTACATGTGAATGCTGGTTATAGGCGCCTTTTAATAGACCTGTTTACCAAATTATCATTTGGCTCCGTATTCTAATTTGTGATTTGACTACATTTATTTATATTGGTGAAACAATGTTTGCTTGAATGTATAATTTGTATCATATGTATGTATCAATGTATCATATTATACATTAGGCAGGATTTTAGATCATTTTTTTAAATCTTGCAGATGGTTTTATTTGTGCTACCTAAGTATGGTCCTTACAAATGTTTTGCTGTTTGCTGAACCGTCATGGATTATTTGCTAAATCTACATAGAATGCTTTGTCATGTAAAGATCCATTTTAGTTGAATGTCAGATAGCTTTTCTATATATAGGAATGATCTGCATCGCATGGCCCACTTTCTAAATTCGGCGTTGTGGTTTACGTAGAGGTAGAACTGATGTAGGATGGGAAGATCTATGCCTAAAACGACAAGAAATTTTTGCATCACCAGTAATATGCGGATAAGAAACGATCGCCGGCCACCGGCGAATATCACCGTCAATTATTGGGGTGGGGGTTGGGAAGAAGCCAGTTTGCCCACTGGTGGCAAGATGGAGAAAACCAATGCTAACTGTAAATGCATGGAATATTAACGCGACCCTCAGGCCTAACTAGGCCGATTTAACCAGAGACTAGAAAGCCTTCAGTATCGAAGGTCCTGTCTCAAATGTGAAATATTAGGATACGGAAAAACTATTTTAAACAAAACGTTTTATTTCTGATTGCGAAATAAAGCAATAACACATTTTGGTTGATTAACGATTTGATTGAATTACTGAGTGTTTGAGAAAATTGGTCCTGAAAAAAGTACAAAAGAGACATAAATTACTTAAATAAGGAACAAAATTCTTTAGTGAATACATTTTAAAAATCTGTTGAATTAGACAAACCTGTTCATAAATACATCTGCAATTAATGCTATACGATAAATGCCCCTGAATTTCGTGGAATAATAGTCATAGGATAATTGTGGACTTCATTAAATGCCTGTATTTCTGCTACATTGTAATTATTCAGTGCCTTAGGAATTAGGAATACAAAACGTTAGCACTGACACAAAAGAATAATTATAAAATGTATCTTTAAAGTCAAAAGAAAAGTAAGGTAACTCATTTGAGTGGAATATTTCAGTGGTGCCATGATGTATACAGAAGCACGTGTGATATTTTAAAGGGAAGCTTTATTTGTCATCCTTGGATTTCATGTTTCCTTTCCGTTTAGGTTAAAGTGCTGGAGGATGCGAACAACCAGTATGACTCCTTCCTGTTCTGGAGGCAGCCAATCCCAGAACTGGATCTGTCAGAGCTAGAGGGCCTTGGCTTGATTGACGGCTCATCAATGAAGGACAGCCAGCTTGGCAAGAAGAGCTCTCAGAAGGTCCAGGAGTGGGAGGAAGATGAGGAGGCGGAGCTTTCTGAGTACAACAGCTTCAACTACTGGCGGGAGCCAATAGCCAGCATCGATTTGCTGGACTTCAACCTGCTGCTGTGAGACTACCCTCCCATCCCCCTAATCACAGTCCCATCCTGTGCACAGATCAGTTCTAAAGCCTTTGTGAGGTTTCTAGCCTACCCATCAAAACCATCAGTATTATTTGAAATGTGTTTGTAGCAGCGCGTGACTATATGTACCGGTCTCTGTAATGTGTAGATATGGCTTATGGATTGTACAGAACACTGATTATGCCAGTTATGTTATAATGCTACACTAAAGGCCTAAGGAATGCCGTAACAAACGACTGATGCATCCTATTTGAGCATTAAGCAAAAGTACAGCTTGGCAGATCATTCGTGGTAAATATAAATTGTGAGGCGGGCAGATGGAGCAATTTTGCTTGTTCATTTATGATGTATATATAAAGGTTGGTCCAGCCCAATTGCAAACCCAACCTAAGCCTTATGGAGAGGCCTTAAAATGGGAGAGAGAGGGCCAGTTCTCTTGCTGTTAAACCAGGATAACTTTGACAGTATACTACAGAAAATTTCTTAAAGTAACCTGTCAGACTGGGTTTTTTGTTACGAACCAAAAATGTGACAGCCCAGAATGCGCTTCATGTTTACTGCATTTTGCTGCAAGACATTGATAATTAAATGTAGCATTAGCATTTGATAAATAGGACGTTTGCTCTGAGCAGGTCTGAATAAAGCCTAATGCCTCACATGCCATATTAATGACTGCCCCACTACTTATCTGGTTGTTTACAAAAATAAAGGTGATAAAATTATCTAGATGTAAAGTTGCCTCACTTTTTTGGGTTAAAAGCCCATTGAATAAATAATGAACACATTTGTCACATCCTGTTTGCCTTCCGACATGCTGAAGTAATGTAGAATCTATTAGCCATATATTCTTAAATTGGTTATATGTAACTTAAAAACTCAAAACAATACAAGTGAAAATGACATGAATGAATTGCCAAAGGGTACAGAATTTAAAATGATAGCAAGAATGCCCTACAATGAAGACGACTGACATGGCATTTACTGTAATCGGTCCATTTTCAATTTGACTTTCTCCTGATTAACACTGACACTGAATGAAGTTCAACTGGGAAATGCATATGAATTCTCTGTTCCGATTCTTGGGCCATTTACCATTAGTGTGCAGTTGTAAAAAAAAATGACTAGCTTTGTATGCTTATTGCCAACATATAATGCATCATCGATTTTAACAGAATACAAGCATATCTGTTCAAAAAGCAGAAGTCGGCAGCAGTATTCCGGTTAATAATGTACAACAAAAGAACTGGACAAAGTATGCAGGCTTAGACAGCAGATCCCGTACAGTTAAATGGAAATAGTAATGGGTAACAGTAATAGTAAAGTTGGCAGAATTAGCAAACAATATTGAGACACTTATGTGGTTTCTCTTCCCTCTTGCACAATCCATGTTCAGTGGTTTGTTTGCATTGAGCAAGTTAAATTGGTAGGTTTATTTGTACCGAGTCAGATAAACTTTTTGTGCAGGTTGATGAGCTTAGTGACTTAGCACAGTTAAGACAAAAATTGATCAGTACCAAAAACATTTGACAATTTGTGGATGTGAAACAGATACGTTAAACCTGAAACTGTATTCTGGTGTAAGAATGGATTCACAGAATCTTAAAGGTCTAAAGTCACGTGTGCATTTTTTGGCGTAGCTGCGTATTTAATTGGTATATAACGGGGTGCAACCCCCGTGCATAATTGCTCGAATAAACGGCAAGCTTTAAAGTGTCGCTTACTGTGTTCCTTCATCATGGTACAATCACGAGTTACCAGCATTTGATTGAGGATCCTTTGATAAACCTTAATAAAATCCGGTTACCAAACAGAACCGAGCACTAAACATTCAAATATTGGTTCCTTGAACAATCAGCACGCATATTTCAGGGACTTATAGGTTTACATGCAAGACTCTACGTGGACAATATAAACGACGTGGATATATTCAACCCTTACGATTATTTAGAAACAGGAAAAAGCAATGCAACATAAATTATTATTATGCCAATGGAAAATGTGCAGCGGGGCCGCAGCCGGGAGAGCACCGTCACTATCTATCCGCCCAAAAAAAGGGGCGCTCGCGTCACTTTCCACTTCCGGTGTCTCCGCGCCGCCATCTTTGTACCGCCGTTGAAATACAATAATAAATATTTATTTTTTCCAAAAGTTGTTAAAGCGAAATACAGAAAGTCTGATTCAAAGCGTTACATGTAATTCCAGCGACCTTTCCTCCGCCGACAAGCCAAGGTACGTAGCAGGGAAAACCACCACGCAATTCATCGGATTTAAAAAAAAAAAAATACCCCGTTAAGCTGGGTTAGTAATATGTTGCATTTAAATGTCTTGCTAGCTGGCGACAGAGTGGTAACTACCCACAGTTACTCGCGTCGGTACGGATATTAAAACACTGCTCCGGATAACAACTCCAGGTAATATCGGGGTAAAACTATTTTAAAAAACACCACTCCAGATTGCAGTTGGTGGTCGTTAAGCAGAAAGTACATTTTAAAGAAGCGCGAGCTGAAAGGCGGCCGTTTCACTACCTGCACCGTGGCGGCTTTGCAGAACTTCGCCGACTTTTACGGGCAGCTGCTAATATCTGAGGTAAAACGGAGCCGCGCCGTGAAGTTGAAAAGTTGCCGCGAAAGGCTTTTGTCGGCGGCGTGGGGCTCTTTACCGACCGGATGTGGAAGTGGTTTTTTCTCTTCGCGTTTAAATTACAATTTCAGATCCGACTTCCCCCGGAACATCGGCGGCTAAATATTAAAACGGTTTCCTGTGCATGCGGGTGCTTAAACTCGATCGATTAAAGTGTGGTTTAGGCGGATTAAACGGAACGGCCGGCTTTCGGCGGCTTTTTTTTTTTTGTTCTGCCCTGAGCTCCGGCAGATCGGCGCTAAAGATGGCTGCTGGCCCGCCGCGGTCGGGCTGCGCGGCTCTTTGGATCAAAATGTGTCGATCCTTGTCAGCAAAATGACCCCCTGGCTCCTTGTTTGTGTATTGTTTACGCGGCTCTTTCATAAATTAAATGAGAATTATCGGTTTGTGGTCTACAGTCCGCACCTTGTTAGCCCGATCATAACGGGAGAATTTTCTCGCTGGGACTTGGTCGTCCTGTTTCAACAGGGGATTTCGTGCAAAGTATAGTCACCTTATTGAAATGTAATAATAATGCATCTGTATTGCATGTAGTATTTATGCCAGTAATAAAATGTACAAGTCTTTCATATTGATTATCAGGACCGTTCTCTTTGCTTTATGGTTGCAGACGTTGCAACTTTTACAGATAACATATATTTAAAACGAAATACTTTTTCAGTGTAACATTTCAGGTAGTTTATCAGGCAGCTGTAATATTCAGAGTTGCTAGGTTTAACCAGTCAGTCAACCATGCAGATTTTTGACACCATTATTATTCCAACTGGCGAAAAACCACAGTCCAGTTGCTATAGTTTCAGTACCCCAGTTCACCGCTAGAGTGCTTTTCCCCACTTCTGTACTTCGAGATTTTACATCCAGAGATTTTACTACATGGACAACTGAGTTAAAGCCTGTAGCTAGGAGCGTGAATGAATACCAAGCATAGACCCCAGTATGTGTACTATACCCTTTACTACGCGGTGTTAACATACATTAACATAATTAGTGAAATTGTGCGCAAATGACGTCACAATCGTTTGACCAAATTAATGTTTGAAATGGTCTGTTTTGCATTGTTTTATACTCAAGAGAATAAACTAAAAATAAAGCTTATACAACAGACGCATGGGTCATGCTTATAATTAAGTATAAACTAATGTGCAGTCATCCATACATTTTACATTACTTGTTAAATTGAGGATCACAACAAATATGCTTGTGTCCCTTCCCAAACTCTTATATGTTGAACTATTACCAGTTCCAATAGTTTTGTTATTCTTTTCCCTATCAAACTAGCAGCGTTAGTGGAGATGTATTATACTAATATTGCTAAACCTACTATATTAAGCAGACAGCATCGCACTCTCTGAAGACCGAATGTGACTGGTCGGTAAATGCATCCCCTCTCTGTACTTCCACACCTTCGTTAGATGTCACTGGTGGACCTTGGGAAACGACTGTTGGAAGCGGCTCGAAAAGGGCAGGATGATGAGGTCAGGTCGCTCATGGCCAACGGAGCCCCTTTCACTACGGACTGGGTAATCTCACCGTTTTCATTCTGGCTCTTAATTAAATTAATTTGTGGTGTTTTTTTTTTAAAAATGATCTTTTTTTCCAAATTATTGAGATAAGTGTGAAGTCTAACATGAATTGCTGAACTTGTTAAAAAAAACAACAATAAAACAATTTTATTATTGCACGAGTCATTAAATACAACAACAACAACTATAATAACAATAGTATTAGTTTAGTTAATTTCACTACTAGTGCTTTGCATTGCCAATGTCCCAAAGCAGTGCAAAATGAAGTGTCATTAATGCATATGGGTACAAGATCAGTAAATGCAAATGCATTTGTTTTGAGAAGTGTGG
The DNA here is from genome assembly GCA_011763525.2 of Mormyrus iriodes. Classification (NCBI taxonomy): domain Eukaryota; kingdom Metazoa; phylum Chordata; class Actinopteri; order Osteoglossiformes; family Mormyridae; genus Mormyrus; species Mormyrus iriodes. The sequence goes on along the minus strand of JAAGVU020000045.1, from coordinate 12,755,002 downwards.
CCAGTACCGGTCCTAGCTAATCTGCCCCCATAGGCGAGCATCATCGCAAATATTCCCTCCATCCAAGGCAAAGTGAAATTGGCTGAAAGGTTGGCACTCCCTCAGAAGTTGGTGCCCTAGGTGGTTGCCTATAGGATTGACTGGGCCTGAGTATAGCTGTTTCAGTCTGTGCATCACTGTACATGGATTGACTTGTTTCTGACCTCTTACCTGTCTTGCGTCTTCTGCAGCTGGGGACATCGCCTTTGCACCTGGCTGCTCAGTACGGACACTATTCCACTGCGGAGGTACTGCTCAGGGCCGGCGTTAGCAGAGACGCTCGAACCAAAGTCGACAGGACCCCCCTGCACATGGCAGCTGCGGAAGGCCACTCTGTCATTGTGGACCTGCTTGTCCGGGTAAGCACTTTCTACCACCATTCAACAGCTTATTCAGCATTTCGCTCGCTAGCGGCTCTGGTTTTGAAAGTCTCAGCATGCTGGGGGGGTAGAGTTCTCAGCAGTGCCTCTGTTTATGTGCCGTCATGAAATCATGTGAAGCGGCCTTATTGTGGAGAGGACAGGTTTCTCAGTCATTGCAGTGTAGTGCAACTGCTGCAGGAATCTGAAAGTCTGCTGATGTAGACGTTTATTTTTAAGTTTAACTGAAGAGTCCCGATGCCCAGTTGAGGGTAGTTGTCATAGCTAGAGGCTTTCATATAAGTAGAACAGAAAGTTTGCTGTATGGTTTCTTATTACGGTATGGGTTTTCACTTGCGTAGTAGCTCCTAATGTTGATTTATTGAGCCTCTCTCACCTGCCACCCTGGCAGAGTGGGGCTGACATCAACGCCAAAGACATGCTGAAAATGACAGCGCTGCACTGGGCCGCAGAACACCGGCACCGCGAGGTCGCCGAGCTGTTGGTCAAGTACGGCGCCGACGTTCACGCCCTCAGCAAGTTCGACAAGACCCCCTTCGACATAGCAGTGGACCACCAGGACAGTGACCTCATGGTCCTACTGCAGGTCGGTTTGCGGCCCAACCCTCTGGTTGTGGACATCCGGGCTGTTGGTGACATGGTTCTTTCCGGGGGCGATTCTAGAATTTGACCTTTGGGGGTCCACTTTCAAATCTGAAGAAATATGGGGTGCCACTATCCCTGGGACCACAGCAGGGTGGAGGGGTCCCCACAATAAAATATTAGCCGATCAGGGGGGTGGGGGGCATCTTGGACACATAATTACGAAATATGAAATTGTACAAAATGTGTATGACAATACGGGACAAATCACCAAATGGATTTCGAAAAATAATATTCAGGCGGACTCATACAAGAAATAGGGTGGTTGAGGTCCCCCTTAATGTGGTCTAGAATCGCCAATGGTTTTATCCATCATCATAATGAATCATTTGGAAGAGTTCCTAACCGGAACATTGCCAGTGATGTATCTTAGTATAAATAGAGTACGGGTGCTGCGGTGGCTCTGTGGGGTTGTTGTGTCACGCCTCCAGAATGTGCTCAACATGTCCGCTTCAGTTTCTGTGAGGTTTCCTCCCACGTGCAGATCAATCTTGTACAGTCTTGTATACGAGCGGCCTGCAGCAGATGGGAAGCATCTTCCAGGGTGCCTTATGGGTCCCGAGATTTGGCTCTGCAAATCACCGCAGGTGAAATGATAGTAAATAGTAAACGGGGTGGCATCTGTGCAGGAGGGCATGCAGAACCAGGTGAACATGAATCCTGAGCAGACGCCTCAGTTCATCATCTCGTCCTCCTCGGCTGCCGGAGTGGTGAATCTTGCCGACCTCATCTCCACCACCGCCAAGTCTACCTCAGGTGATGCCGGCTCTGGGGGGGGGGTGGCCTGGACCGCGGCCGCTTTCGTTGTCTTTCTTGAAACAATATATCAGGGTGACCAAACTGTCCAAAAGACCTGCAAAGTCAATCTGGATTCTGGCTCAGGTGTGACACCCGTAGGCCGTGCTCACGCCATCCATCTTTTATTTACGACTCTGAGCATTTTGACCACGTGCATGAAGTTCGCTGTGACCCGCAAGCTGCGTTTTCTCATTAATGGTTGCTCAAGCTGTACGCCGAGTTTGGCTGAAACGCCTCTTGTCTTTTAGGAGAGTGTGTCTCCACCACGTCGGTCCTCGCTACCCTCGCTGCCCTGGCAGAAGCTTCCGGGCCCATGGCCAACTCTAACAGACCAGGTAGGGACAGCCTGCCCTTTGCCATTATGTCATGTAGCACAGATAATCAGTTCTGTCACATATGCAATGGAAAATGTAGTTTGTGAGGTCTGCAGAGACACTTCTGGGTTGTCAGCTCCCAGCTGTGAGCTCAGAGTCATATTTGAGTGTTCAGTTACTACAGTGTAATACATGTGCCCGACCAGGTGACTCAGAGGAGCTGATTGCAGCCGACTCGGTGAACTCAGCCATCCAGCACATGGTGGGCGACGGGGGGCAGAGGGTGATCACCATAGTTACGGACCAGCACGGCAACCTGCAAACAGGCGGGCTTGGACAGCAGTTTTTCGTTACTATGCAGCACGGGCAGCAGAGTGAGTCTCCGCCTCGCTGTGCGGTTGGATGTGCAGCCTAAAGCCGGCTGCTCATTGAACGGCAGTGAGGACTGCATTTGTAAAATAGGGACCAAAAGTGTCCTGCACTATTCACAGCATTCTCAGTTTATCATTGACTTGTAGCCTAGGAGAACATATTTTATTCAGTTGAAGCTGAATAATTTAAGCAGTTTATAAATGGTTAGCTGCTTTTCTTAGTTAATGTTTGCCTTTATACTACAAGGCTCCCCAGTGATATGGAAAAGTTATTCATCGTTGCATCTGTCAAATCGTTATACATCGCTCTCTCCTCTAGAGGGTGTAATTGTGCACTAAGCTGAATCTTAATCAAGGCTGCACTACAGCACCATGATTTACTACTCGGCTAGCAAGAAGGTTATTGTGGTGGATAGGTGGATCACACTTAGTTCACCGTCGTGTGTCTGGGTGTGTTTGTTTGTGTGTATGCTGATTGGTCATAGTGGTAGCAGTACCAGCGGGGCAGATCACTGAGGAGGTGGTAGAGGAAGAGCCTCAGGCACTCCCATCCCGCAAGAGGAAGCTGGAGGCTTCAGCCAATCACACGGAGCAAGACACGGTGAGTGTAGGGAGATGGGTCAGTCTCAGTATGCGTACTTGACTGTACTTCTCGCGTACCTGAAGACCAGTTCCAATATTAAGAACACAAGTGCAGAGGATGGTAAAAATCCTCGGATGTTGGTCTTGCTCTGCCCCAAATATCAAGGATGCATCAGTTGCATCCTTGCCAAACAAGACCAATCCCATGATTAATTGCGCCCCAAGTTCGTTCTTGGAAGCCAAGTTAGCAAGACCGGTCTTGCCAGGACCGCAAGCACAGTCTTTGGGATCTTTGTCACTGAGATTTCCCCCTTGACTCTGCCTGGGCCAGGCCAACCCCCGGGTGACACGAGGCACCTGCTTCATGCTCATGCTCCTCTTTATTCTGTGTACTTTATATTTCAGTAGGACAGAGTATCATTTTTGTTAACACCTGTTACGGCCCAACACTTAGATGGTGTCTCTGAGGAATAACCAAAGGGGCATTTAGTCAGACTTTCAGATAGGATGGGCTAGTTCTACTAAAATGGCACGGCTGAGCAGAGAAGGACAGTGGTATTCTAAAAGTGAGTGGCATGGGCGTAGTTTCAATTTTCAAGATTTACTTGTCACATCATACAGCGTACTAATGTGTAGTGATATGCTTTTCCACCTGCTTCCTTGATTGTGCTTGAAGAAAATTTAACAATGAACAAATGTAGTAGCTACTTGAGAGAAAAGATTAATGACGAACAAACTTGAGATCAGTATTTCAGTTGTTATTCATGACTTGCTCCATTAGTAGTTTCTTCAGTAGTTCACATGTGTTTACAGAGTTAACAGTAACAAATATAGTAACTGCTTGAAATAAAACATTCATCACGATTCATTAATGGTGAATTAATTTGAGATAAGTATGTGATTAAGACTTAGTTTGAGGTTAATTAATACGGAAGTAATAGCATAATACTACATTATTTGTATTAAGTATAAATGCGCTGTGTTGGCGGTGTTCCAGGAGCCGGCGGAGAAGCATAGCCGCGAGCTTCTGCAGCGGCAGCTGCTGGAAGCCAACCGCAAGGCCCAGGAGTACCGGCAGCAGCTGCTGAAGAAGGAGCAGGAGGCGGAGCAGTACCGCCTGCGGCTGGAGGCCATCGCCCACAGTCAGACCAACGGCACCGCCACCTCGCTCGAGGAACCGGGGACCGAGGGCGAGCTGGTGCAGGAGGCTGAGGAGGCCATGGCAGGCGAGGAGGTGATGGTCCTCCCAGAGGGCGCCATCATTATCAAGGCGGAGGACCTGGATGCGGCTGGGGAGCAGGTGACACTGGTGGAGACGGTGGAGTCCACGCCCGCCCACGCCGAAGTCACCTCATAGACCGATTCCAGACGGACAAGGGACTGTCAGGCCGTCACTGTTAGCGTTCCGCTTCCTCCTCCTTTTTTGTATCTTCATGATTATTATTATTATTATTCTTGTTGTTGATTATTTTCTTGTATTTTTTCCTTCTTTTTTTAAAGCATATGCGTGATAAGCCATGTGATGAATACCACGTGGGAGACAGGTGGGGCATCCGCAGCAGAAGTGGGGTAGGCGCTGAACTCTAAGGTCTGGGGCATACCTGAGGCAGGCTAGCAGGGCAGCGATGGGGGTGGGGCTTATATAGCTTTGCGAAGCATCTGATTGGCCGTGTTATCTCAGCGAGCCAGGCTCCCATTAGCATTTCTAACAGTGATTTCAAATGGAGATTTAAAGACACAGGTATGCCAAAGGAAGTGTGCCTTTAAAAAGAAGACACTATTTTTCGGACATTGGCTTATGCAAGGATGCTCTGCAAAGCAGCTCTCAGGGACACAGCTCAATGTGTGGTCATGTCGTCTTGTAAGGGACTTCAGGGTTAAAAAAAGAAGTATATTTTTTTTCTAAAAGACAGCAGCTCTGAAGGACGGTGTGGGCCTCAAGGTGGTGTTTTGTGGTCCTCCACCCCTGTGAGACTGTCAGGGAGCAGCGATGATCTGAGGTGGGAGTGTTGCACAGTTTGTCCTGCCTGGACCTGCGCCCCCCCCCCCCCCCCCCCCCCCCCCCCCCCCCCCCCCCCCCCCCCCCCCCTCCCTCCCCGCCGCGCGCCCCGTGCGCGGGGGACCGGCGGCCTGGCGGCGGTGTGGCTGGCGGCTGTGGC
>JAAGVU020000045.1:12736455-12749617 GCA_011763525.2 Mormyrus iriodes | reverse complement strand
GGGTGGTGGTCCCCCCCCCCGGGGGGCCTGGCGGGGACGGGGGGAGGTTCGGGGGGGGGGGGTAGCCCTGTTTGTCCTGCCGGTCCCGCCCCCCCCCCCCCCCCCCCCCCCCGTGCGACACCTCTGACATGCTGTCCTATTGGCACCGGTGAGATGATGTGATGGGGAGTCCAGCATTGAGCTGTCCTGCGTGTCTGGAAGACTGGGTCAGATCCCTTAGCCCTCGTCCCAGTGTCCACGCATGTTCCCTTCACAGCACCGCCATGTGCCTCGTGCCCCAGAGGTTTCTAGAAGCCCCTCATGCAGCCAGGCCACACATAGTCCGAGATCTCATTGCTTGTCCTTGATCACTTTGTAATTGTTGTTTTTTTTTGGGAATTTTGGTTCCCGGTAGCCCGGTGCATTCTGAGACGTGACTACACGGGTGTGCTGTGGTACAGAGTAGAGATCCTGATAGGCACCTTGGCCTCACCATGGATACCGGTGCAGCCTCACCATGGATACCAGCACGGCCTCACCATGGATACGGCTGTTGTGGGAGATGCTGGTTTGAATGCAAACTGTCAGCTGCTCTGATTCCTTAGCAGTTACCGCTGACTCTCTGCTTCATTGTAGAAACACGCCATTTTTTGCCACACGTGCCGAAAAGGGGGTAATTTCGTCTCGTCTCGAAACCAGTTGTTCACAGCTTGCGTACAATTCTTAGCAAAGCCTGCAGGTGTGTCACGTAAGAACCGCTTAATATTTCCTCCACATTTCATGTGAATATTTGACTTTTTTGTTGTTCTTTTGTCAATTTATTTTCGTGTCTTACTCATTCTGTATACACCTGTCTGCATTCTGTTTAAAGAGCGGAGTAGGACTTGCATTTGGAGAATAGTTCTGACTTTCCAGCCAAAATGGTCTCCTTTGGAGAGTTTCAATACCAAAATTTACACGGGGATGTTAGCTCTCATAATCGACTTCATCTTTGCGTGGTACTCCTTACTTCTACCTGCAGATGGCACTACACTTAAGGGAAGATATAGATTTGTTGATTTCAACAACTCGTACTCAGTTTCATTAGTCTTTAAATTCTGCTTAGAAGTGAATGTTAATTAATAACATAGCAGTCCTTACATTTTTAGAAAGCCATAAGAACAGCATTACTCTCTGTAAAGGCAGCTGTTAATGACTTAATCTGGCTGGATTTTTTGATGGTGCCTTTCATTGAAATAAATGTCTTTCCACGGAGAGACTCCTTTGTCAGAGACGGTGTGTAATGTGAAATGATAAAAGAAATGCATTGTTGTACCTTCTGGAAATACTTGGTCACACAATGTTACATATTGAATGGTTTTTTTCCTGAAAAAGGTACTAATTAGACCCATTCAATTACTATTAACTCTGGGACAGAAATCATGAAAAATTCCTTCCAACTAATGCTGAGATGTTTTTTTTCTTTCCAGTGCTCATTAATTGATTTTATTGTGAGAATGCAAGATAGTGAGTGAAATTTACAGACCTTAAACATTTAACAGGACTGCTGTTTAGTATGCAAATTAACAAGCTGCACCTTGTATGAGGGACTTTTGATACATTATTTTGTATTAACAAATAAGCACTATCAGGGATTGATTGTCTTCCAGACATTTTTAAGAACCAAGTTATAATGAAAACCAATACAACTTAGTAATTGTTTTGGCGTTGAAAATGTAAAATAGTTTTGTAAAAGACATATGTTTCCTTTTTTTTTTAAAAGACAGCAAATATTTTCAGTATTCAATTAAATGCGTTCATTGGTGTTCTTTATTATTGAGGGCTCATGCCCTTAATGGAAAACAGCACCTCCTGTAGTTCTATATTCTATATGTAACCTGATGTATCTCTTGAATTAAATATCCAATTTTTTTTCTTCAATGTTGTGTGAAGTGTTTTGTATGGGATTCAGCAGGTGAGGCTCCAGAAGGCAGAAGACATCAATTGCAGATGCAGCCTCCTGGGCAGTGATGTGGTTGGTCAAAGCAGGCAGAAGGGGCCTTTGAGCAGAATCTGTAGTGCATTATGGGAAGCCAAGAACAGCAGGTCTCACAACTGTCAGCTTGATTGTCAAAGCGACAAATGTGACCAGTCCAATAACATGATGGTTCTGACATTAGGCTATCACCCAGTTTCTGCTCAGACTATATATAGTGTCATTGCAGCTGTTGTACCTGGGATCTAGAATGCGCTTGGCTTGAGGCTGTTGTTTACTGTTGAAAATGCTCATATATGCCATTACAATATTTTTACAAGGCTGTCTATATAATTTGCAATAAATTGTCTTTTTCCTCACTGAATGGTTTGGTATACCTGAACGATCTACTTTATTGTATAGTTTTAGTACTATATTTTTCTGTGGGGCATGTATTTTGTGTAGCGAATACTTGCATCCATGACTTGTACGTTATTTGGCAGGTATTTTTCATCACATATAAAGAATCTGAAATTAATACCTTTTCATATCTTTTTGTAATAGGGTAACTGATGTCACAGTGGCTTGATTATGGAGATCATGCCTTGTGTTTATGGTTAAATGCTGTCAATGTCTGCATTTATAAGACACAGGCCGTAAAGAGACATGATCTTGGACAGAAAGTTGTGAAACGAGTACTTGTCAGAAACACTTCAGCGGGTGACATCTTTACTCCCCAAGTGTATGTGAAAGCTGTCAGGAGACTGTATGTTGATCGCTAGGATGCTGTTTCATAGTAATCGCTCTCTTCTGATATATCAGGATGCACTTTATTTTTATACAACCCTTCTAAAATGCTGCAGTTGTATACTACTTTGTGAAGCAATAAGCCCATCTTTTACTTGGAATTATTTATGGACATTGGTAGATGGGGGGGTATTTTGAGAGTAAAGAATGTTATTGAGAATTGACAAGAAAATGTTTTTTGATGGTCTTTAGGCCTGTGACAGACTAGTGATACTTTATTCATCCCTTGGGTGAATTGCTTTTTTGCTTATTTTGGTTTGCTCTCTATGCAACACACAGACAGCTGAGCATATGTTTGCGGGTCACAGCACAGTATCAGCCGGCATCAAATACCCCTGGAAAAATTGGGGTAAAGGGCCTTGCTGAGGGGCCCAACAGCAGCATCAGGCTGCCAGCTGCAGAATTCAAAACAGCACCTTCCAGTCATCTAGTCATGGGTACTGAGTCCTAACCCACTGAACCAGAGACAACCCCAAACGTCAGCAGTTCCAATCCTGAGGCTGACAGAGTGACATCACCATTGTGTCCTTGGCAAAGCCCATTTGCCGAACCAAAATTACTCCATGGATGGTGGCTAACCCTGTTCCCTTATCCTCGCTTTGGACAAAAGCTTCTATGAAATATGTAAATATAATGCTATGTAAGGCCCTGAATCATTTAAACTCCCACTACATTCTGGGAAAAGCTGGTGGTAATCTGTCTTTACCTATTTTCAGAAAAATCTATAATTTTGGAATTTTTCTCCAGAGAAAGGTGCAACAAGATTGGTCAATCAGACAAATGCGCAAAGTTAAAAAAAAAAAAGAACGATAAATGTCAAGGTAACGCAGAAGCTAATATATCAATAGCCTTGTCCTGCAACCCTAAGGGATATTTCTGCAAAGATGTATTTTGCTGTTGCCGTTAAAAGAGGATTAAATGGAACCTTTGCTTTTTTGTTCACTTCATGTCCTATTTTCGGAATAAATGAGAACTTCTGTCAAAGCGGCTGGCCATCTTTAGTGTAAGCTGAGCGCAGTGGGGGCAGAGCACAGCGAGTTAACGGGAAACAGATGGAAGTGTTGATTAGCTAGCAATATGTTAGCCGATGTACGGGAGATAGCGTTCAGAGCCATCCTCACTCCGTGGGCAGGAAATTAAACATTGAGGAAGACTAATGAAGCCAATGATGGTTCAAAAACGAGTTGCGTGCAGCCGAGGGTGTAACAGTTAGAGGACTCAGGTTCAAATCGTAAAAGGGCGTTGGTGCTTAACAGAGGCATTGCTTCCATAATTTTTGTATAACAGCATCAGTACAAAAATTCATGCATGAGTCCATTTTCTGTACCCGCTTGTCCTATTCAGGGTCATGGGGGGTCCGGAGTCTTTCCCAGCGGCTACAGGTACAAGGTAGGGAACAACCCAGTATGGGGCAGCAACCCACCACAGGGCACACTCACACACCCTTTGGCAACTCCAATTCATCATAGTATGCTTTTGGATTTTGGGAGGAAACCCCACAACAACACGGGGAGAACATGCAAACTCCACATATGTAGAGCCAGGGAGGAAACTCCAACTCTGGTCCTAGAGGCATGAGGCAACAATGCTAACCGCTGCACCACCCCTACCGAAATTCACATTTATCTTTAATTAGCCGACATCTTTAAAGTCACAGCTTTTTAAAGTGACCTGCAATTGAGAAGGCAGGGTCTGACAGTCCCTGGAGCAACTGGGGATTAGGGTCCTTGTTTGTGGGCCCAATGGTAATTTCATTCCACCAGCTCTGGGATTTGAACAGACAACCTTCTGATCACAGACACAGAATTCTAACCCACTGAAATTTGTCATTTCTGTTTTGGTTCACTCATTGCTAACCTACAATCTCCTTAGTGCTCTACCATGCTGTGAAAGAAATGTGATCAGTTTTGTGGAGGTATTTGCACTTTCCCTAAGAGGTGCTGCCCCATGACTTAAAGACTCAAAACACGCAGGGACACGTCTGTCTGAGAACACGTATGATGCAAAGCGGCAGAATGATGCATCTGATCTTCTCATGCTTTATTTTATTGCCCCGCAATCCTTGTGTGTCTGACTCATTCTCACTATACAACAAGCAGAGGTCTTAATAATACAAATGCTGGCAGCTCGTACTGTTCTGGCCAAATTGTAAATCATGAAATGACACTGGACAACTGCTAGAGCTAGAGAGAAGAACTTCCAGCTGTGTCTGCCAAAAGGCCAAGGGCAGAGTCATGATCAAGCCCCAGCCCTGAGCCCCTGGAATGCGGATGCCCTGGGCCGCTGCTGAGGCTGGTGTTCGTCGGGGACGGGGGCTGTGGTGTGGAGGTGGGCACCTCTTGTGGTTTTCCAGAAATGCTCCTAGCAACAGCCATAGAGTGATTGTTATTCTCACCGCTTTTCCAGAATTTTTATATCTTGAATACTTTTCATATGGTAGTTGAAAGAATAATGTCAATGCAGACTAAAAGCGATCTGTAGAATGTGCTTAGAATAAAACACCGCTGTTCATTATAAAAAACCAGCAAACCTTTGAAATGGGTACAGGTCGCATATCGTGCATTAACTTCATCCATCCATTTTCCTTAACTGCTGATCTGCTACTGGGTTAGGGTTAGCGTAGAGCTAGTCCAAGGAAGGATAGGTTATGAAACAGGACACCCTGGATTGGTTGTATGATTTTCCTCGTTTAAATTACACAACCCCTTCTCTTCAGGTCATGGCCGTGTGAAGGGGACATGGTGTTTAATATTTAATGTTCACCAACATTTTATTAACGAAGACTCTATTTAGACGTCTCCTGTAAGTCGTGTAAAAGTACTGGGACGTTTGACTGAAATTCCCTGCAGCTGACAAACTCGTGGTTTCAGCATACATGACAATTCTGAATTTTCCTTTAGCAAAAAGTCAAATCAAGGAGGCTGAAAAGAAGCCTGTAAGTCTCAGCATCACTAGAACACACTTAAATCACCAGAGATGCTGCTGTTTGGATATTTATTATCAAACACACCAGCACATCCTCCTAAGGTAACAGTGCAAAGAAGATTATATAGACCAGCATAGTGCACCTTTGTAGACAAATCCAAAGATCCTGAAAGGTGCTGGTCTGTGAAAGTCTTGCAATGTGTCGTTTCTGTCCTTTCTAGAATGTTCCAGGTGGTATGGAGGAGCTGGAATGTCGCCCCCCCCCCCATTAAACCCTGTGCCACCTGGAACAGTGTTTCTCACCCAAAAAACTGGAAATTATCTAGACATGGAGATCCAACTAATTAGCGCTTGGAATTTATTTTGGAAGGCTGGCACTCCCCCCACCCCCCAATCCCATACCTGACTCTCCTGCTCCCAGTGATCCCGAATTAATGCTCTTTATGGAGAAGGAAGATTTGCCTTTGGAATCACCTTGAAGGAAGATCATTTTGAAAAAGAAATGGAAAAACATCTCCCTTCACACTGATGGATTTTTATATTCCAGCTAAAACCAAGCAGTCAGTCACTAGACGGATTTGAAAAATGTGCCCCATTTGGAGCAGAGCAAATGCACTTAGCAAGGTGGAAATAGTGCTACGGCTAGCAGTGTGAAAGTGCTTCCAGGAAGCGTCATCTAACTGTGGGCTGAGCAGCCGGCCCAGTCTCAGGCGGGGGCCACCCGGAGATGCAAGCGGACCATGGCTTTGCCCACAGCCTGTGGTGGGTTCATTACAGAGAGGGGGCGCTGTGTGATAAAAACAGACAGCGTCAGAAACATAGGAAGCGATCTCCCACGCCTCTGCCTGGGTCCTCCCAAAAATGACATTACCCTCTGACTTCTGTGCAAGTGAAATTATTTGACCTCCAGGCTAAGTGCTGCTCAAACAGTGGGATGGTGCAGTTCCTCATTCTATGTGAGGCAGCTCTGTAGGCCTTGGGAGAAAAGATACTAAAATAAAAACCGACAAATATTTAGGTGGATTCGCATATAACACCACGGCTGCCCGGAACCTGAATTATACAATGTTGGTATTTTTTAAATATATACTGTATGTCTGACCATATTCAGTGGAGATTTATGCAACAAAATAAATGTTATTGGGGCTGCACTAAAATAAAATGTAAAGTACATCAACCCATGTGTGCAACCCAGAAGTTATAAGGAGATTTTCTTTTTTTGCTTAAGTGAGAAATTTTAATTGGCGTTTCTGTTTTTAGTGCTACGACTTGGCTGTAGATTCATCAAGGTGAGGAATTCTCGCTCAAATTTGCGGATTTTCCATGCGCTGCTTCATATAATTCCCCAGTTATCATAAGGACTTGGTATCGTTTCTTTGTAACTGTAATTATTTTTATGTCCATGAACCACTATGTCTTATAATACTTTAAATGTTTAAGGAAATTTCTGGGCATGGCATTTAAAAGATAAAGGAAATGACTGCAGTGTTTTGTGCATGACTGTATGTTTTTTTCTGCTTCTTGTTTCTCTAGGACAGACCTGGCCAGCCCTGCTCTCCAGTCGTAGCTTGTACATCGCTTTGGACATAAGCGTCTGCCAAATAAATAAACATAATGTATACCTTCAAATGTCAAAGTCCAGCAGTATAAATTGATGATGGACATTTGCCTGTGATGTCAGGATTAAACCAATGCTGAAGCTATGATTTTTTAATTTAACCTGATCCTAAAAATACGAGGTGCTTTGCTGATGCAGATATATGGTCAGCAGTTGTGGGTGAGGTCTTGATCGGGACGGAGCTCACAGATGCTGGCTGTTTCACCAGATTCCCAGTCGATTGTACTTTGAAGTTTGTGGTCTCAACTGCACTGTTTAAATTTGCTTCCGAGAGTTAGTGTCTCTTTCCAAACCTTGGAAACACCGATTAATTATACACACACACACACACACACACACACACACACACACACACACACACACACACACACACACACACATATATGCTTCTTATTTAATGTGGATGGGATGAACTCTGATCTGTAACTCTGATTCATAACTGCAACCTTCTCTGGGAGGCAGGAGGGTCTTTTGGGTACGAAAATGGGAGTTTCGACTAATTATATAACAATGTAAAATGGGTTTTCTGAATTTAAAGGTTCTGTGCCCTAATAATTGCCTTTCACCCTTCATTATAATCTGAATGTCCTTTTATGTCATCCGGCAGTGAGTAGAAGATGGTATAGTGCTGAGCTTATGAAAGAATCTCGTCTCACGGGGATATTCATCAGTGCGTTTTGAGCTCTGAATTGGACCAGTCTGCATAGTACAGTCCATGGTTAATGAGACCCTGAGAATTCTCGTTGTGTAAAACCAAAATTACCCAGGTATGCCCATTACACTGACATATAAAAATATCTGCCTCATTTTAGCCCTTTCAATATCCAACATTCCTTTTAATTTAACAGGCTATAAACTTAAAATTCAATTAGTAGCCAGCTTTAAATTAATTCCACATTGGGTTTTACGAAGTATCACCGGAAGCTTACTGGGGCACTCAGATGAGCAACAGTTTTCCAATGAACATAACTGAAAAATGATGGTGAGTACTTTAAACGGCTTAACGCTATTCAAACAAGATTCATTGTTTCGGCGGCTGATTCGCACGCAAAAGGTTAACGAATGAAGAGATCAACGGAGATGAGATCTGACATGTCCCGCCTAGACTGACGCGCGACACCTTTGGGCGGAAGAGTGCTCGGAAAGGTCAGGAGGCTTTGAGCTCTCCTGCAACATTACCTTTCATCTTTCTTCTTTGGCTGGATTCACAAGAACTTAATAGGAGCTTCGAGACGTCAGAACCGAGGCCGACTTATCTGCGAGGCCTCCTGTTCCACTTCTTCATGCCTCATGCATCGCGAAGTTGACGGTTTCCAGCCAAGGTTTTTAACGCTTAAGAATACTCCTTCTTGGACTCTGCAGCATGTAAACTGCTTAAAGGGATTGAGTGGGCGGTCCGGGGCGGCGGCCAGACGCGAGTGCCGTTGGCGTCTCTCCGTTTCGCTGTATTCGTTCTCGCCGATTCACATTGCTCACCTCGTGCGCGAAATGATGGATTCGCCGGCGTTTATGTAGGCAATGAGAACTGGAAAGGCTCGCAGAATGCTTGGAAAGTGACTCAGCTAGTAGGAGCAGCGGGATTTAAGCCGTAACGAAAGGAAGCAGAACTTTAGCCTGTGAGGATTAGCCGCATAAAGATATAAGAAGGCCCAGCTGGAAAGGCACACTATACCAATATTAGCACCATGGACTGCAGAGCACACCTGACCAAGGGGGGGACATAAGGGGAGGGGGCTTTTAGTCATTTTTATATATTTTAAAAAAACTCAAACATAACCTTCTTCATTTTTATTGTTTTCCAAAATTGTCAAAGCCTGCTCACCTCATGATTTTGTGCCTCGCGATGCATTTTGAGATTCGACCAAAGCTCCCGGTGACGTAACATTAAGTTTATAGTCTAAAAATACAGCTCACTGGTTGGTGTAAAATCACAGCGCCCAGCGAGTAATCAATGTCATTTGCTTTGCCTCAAAATATTTTCTTGTTTTAAAAGGCCGAAATATTTCATGCTTTTAATACATTCTTATCAGTTTGCATTTAGGACATTTGCGGCTAGTGTTTTCGTGATTGTTTGTCTGCATATGTAGTGATGCTCCACAAATTACCTGGGCATGTTTGTGGGTGCCCCCCCCCCAATTCCACAGTCTGTGATTAGTGCCACGTACCCTGGTGTGGCTTCCTGGGTTGCCAGGTCAAGTCTTGTGGCTGGTACAGGGATGCATGTGCTATTTTAATGCAAAATACGATGTCTCTAGCTTGGGTCAAAACCATGACTTTGAGAATGATGTTAAAACAGCAACAGAAGTCATGAAAACTTCAGTCATTGAATATCTGCCTTTTATATACTCACATGTAGAACTCACATACTGACTTGGTTTTGTGGCCAAAAGTTTGAATCCTGCTTTGTACCAAAGAATCCAGCAGTAGAACTGTGTGAAACTGTAAGCAATTCAAGTTGCTTACAGTCGATGGGCTTTCTAAGCTAATAAATGTAAAGTCGGCTGGGCTTTTTCTTGTCTTCGGTATTTAAAAGCTCAAGGAACTTCCAAGCCCTCAGACTGTTAATGCTGACTACAGAACTTTGCCCTAAACCAGTGTTTCCAAATCTGGTGCTTGGGGACCCACAGTCGGTCCATGTTTTTGCGGGAGCTGGGAGGGAGCAAAAACGTGGCCTGTCTGTGGGTCCCCTTGGACCGGGCTGGGAAACACAGCTGTAAACTCTTCTTGTGGAAAGTTTAGCCCTAGCACAGAGTGTCGATCGCTAGGAATAAAATCCCAGTTTTGGCCATTAACCTAATTAAGTGATCTTAAATAAGATCTCATCATGCATATTCTGGTGAATTCGGAGTCATTCCTTGGGTGACAGTCATTTCTTGCGGCCTGCGATGAGAAAATAGGGGAAATCTCTTAAGCACGACGGTAATTCTTCCGACTGGATTAGCTGCGCGATAAAAGCCTGTATGAATCAGTGCTCCTTGGTTCCTTCGGGCTCCTGTATTGTTCAGACTGGAGACTGGGAGATTATCAGAGAATGTTGTTAGTACTTCTTAGGAAGGATTCTCAGTGTGGAGCAGCAATATACAAAAAACTTCAGACAAAGCCAGGCAGCTTGCTGGGGGTGGGGTTTAGACCATTGTTTTAAAATGGTGGTGAGGGCAGGGATGCTTTTCTGTGAGCAGAAGGGGACAAGACCCTTCTGTATTCACTCATTATTTTACTGCCGGCTTTTGAGCCATGTCAGTGCTCTCATTCTCTGCCCCTTCGTTTTATTATTCCATTTGTGTACCTGAAAAGGACTCCGTCATCATTCTGGTAACTGTTGCTAAGGGAGGTACCTTTCAGTGCTGTGACAGTGTGGGTGTGCCCCCCCCCCTGCTGGCGAGACAGTGCCCCTGGAGCCACGGGAGCTGGCACGACCCGATAAGTGGCAGCGGTTAGGGAGGTGGCATTTAAGTGCACGCTTATCTGGTGCAGATCCCACCCTCTTCTTGTCTTTTTCTCACTCCCCTCCCTTGGCCCCTGCTATCCCCCCCCACCCACAAGCGGCCACATCATCCACCTCCCCAGGTCCATTTCCTCGCTCCGGCCTTTCACACATTGTCCTTATCTCTTGCAGTAGTTTCGCCGCACCCCTCGGCTCGATAGAGAGCGAGGACGCAGGATACCTGCAATAGAAAGGTAATGCGCTGAAGTCCGACTCGCGTCTCCTTCTTGGGAGCTGGAGACGACTGTCGGAGATTATGCAAAAGCCGCTTTTCTGAGTGTGGCCTCCTGTTGTGTTCCAGGGAATGGGATGTCCTAAGACGGTCAGAGTCCTGGAGTGAGATATTCTTCTCACTGCTCATCTTTATGTTCCTGCTGACCCTATGGAAGAGATCGCATCATGATGACTCATGAAAAAACGTTGGCGCACAGATGGAACTAGAATATTTTTGGTGAATGAACAGTAATGCCAAGGCACAGAGATCAGTGGGAATGAGAAGAAGATAAGAGGACTGTCAAATCTTTTTGTGTACAAAAGAGTCACAGTACGGTGAAGCTAAGAGGCTCAGAATACCTGGGATTACCACGTAGTGGGGACTATCACTCGCTGCCAGAGGTTTGGTGGTTCCAGTTGGGTTACACCAGGCAGTGAGTGACAATGGACAGCCCCCCCCCACAAAGCTTTGAAACCTCATATAGCAGTAAAGATATAGCATTAGCCTTAGCGAAAAAAGGATGTTTTGATAGCATCAACAATCAAGATCAAGGATGCCTTACTCCGAAAGGGCTGCTGGCTAGTCTGTCAGTAGGCTGGCTAGTCTTTTTAGCATCCCTCTTGTCCCCTTTCTCTTTTCATTTCACATCCCTCTTTCATACGCTACCTCCTGCTCTCTGTTCAGTTTCTTCTTTTCCAATGGCGGTTGCAGGTGGGAGGCTGTGTTGCCATCAAAACCTATTTTGGGGGCAGTTTCCATGGGAACTAGCTGTAGTGGTTAGAACATGAGGTGTGCTGTGCTAATATTGAATGTATTTGTGTTTTGACGTGGAGGGGGGGGGCTTGTCAATCAAAGAACCTCCACTCAGACAGCGCAGTCACATGACATCAGGTCTGTATCCAGACAGGCTTGTCAGTGCCCAGCCTTCCCTTCATCGGTGTTATTTGACGTCTGTCTTGCACTAATGCGATATAATCGCTTTTGAGCTCCCGCTAATTCATGTGCAGGGCAGCTAAAGCCCCTTAGCCCAGTGGACGCACTGCTATGACATCAAAGCAAAATTAAAACCCCGTGCTTAATTTTTTAATTTTGGTGAGAACAATTAACAGATTTGTCCCTCCGTGCATGTTAGTGACACTCTGAAGGACCGCCGGCTGTGACATTCCACACGGCCGCCGGGCTGAAGCTCCACTCATGCTTCCCTGCTGAGGAACCGGGGAACAGTGACGGGCTCTTCAAACTATACCCCCTACTATTTTGTAATTAAGACCTGGAGTTATGGGCCACTGCGGTGCTATTAATGGTGCCAAACAAGCAACACTGTCATAATTATACCCTGGCAAAAGGCCCTTTAGCATAATTACAGGCTCTGACGGTGCTCATACTGTGGAAAGCCAGGCAGACTTTTATCATTAGATTAAAAGCCACAGAGGGTGTGTGTGTGCGTGGTACTGGGCCTGAAACCCTGCAGGTTATGACTGTGCTGATGATTGGAAGGTCGTTTGTTCAAATCCCTTGGCTGTTAAACTGATTTTAAACCTTTGAACATGGCCTTCACCCCAGATTTCTCCAGGGATGCTGTCCAACCTCAATTTCTCAAATGTGCTTCACTGCACTGTCCGGCAGGCTCCGTTCGTATCTCAGAATCCAGTACCGGGACTGCTTTAGGGAACATCCACCTTAAATGTTAGAATTCCAACTCAAGGTGTCCGTTAAGCAAATAAATAATAAAAATTTGGATTTGGATACAGACTTTCAGGCGATGGCTGACAGAAGCATAGATGTACTGTAGTATGATCAGTGAAAATAACTGAGATAACTGAGAGATATATTACCTAAGAGGAGTGGCACGGTGGTGCACTGGTCAGCACTGTTGCCTCACACCTTTGGGGCCTGGGTTCTAATCTGTCTGGATTCGGTACATGTGGAGTTTGCATGTTCTCCCTGTGTTGTCATGGGGTTTTCTTCAGGTATTCTGGTCCCGCCCCCCCCGCCACAGTTCAAGAACATGCTGAGGCTAATTGGAGTTGTCCGATCTCCTGGGTTGTTCCCTGTTTTGTGCCCATAGGCTCTGGACCCCCTACAACCCTGTATAGCAGGGGTATCAAACTCCAGTCCTGGAGGGCCAGAGCCCTGCGTAGTTTAATTCTTTCCCTGTTCCACCAAAAATGATTCGGCTCA
>JAAGVU020000045.1:12695238-12726736 GCA_011763525.2 Mormyrus iriodes | reverse complement strand
TTTTGGTGGAACAGGGAAAGAATTAAACTACGCAGGGCTCTGGCCCTCCAGGACTGGAGTTTGACACCCCTGCTCTATAGCACTGACTATATGTAAATTACAATGATTTTTTTAGCAGACTCTTTTATCCGTAGTGACATCCTTTTTTTTTAATGAAGGCAGGGTCAGTCCCTGGAGCAATTGGGGGTTAAGGGCCTTGCTCAGGGGCCCAGCGATTAAATCATTCCACCGACCTTCTGGTCACAGGCTCAGCGTCCTAATCTGCTATAAAGCAGGAGAGCACCCATGTCTTCCTTTTTTCCATTTTCAGCTTCCGTCCAATTACAGTACCAGGGATGCAGCGCCTATTCGGGACAGCAGAGGACTGCAGGCAGGGTGCACCCTGGATGGGATTCCAATCCATCGCAGGACACTCTCACACAGAGGGTAATTCACATTCAATGATTCGTTTGAACAGCATGCCTGTGGATGGTGGCAGACAACTAGATTAGAGTCGAAAAGCCATTGGAACATGGGGGAAAAGTGCAAACTGGGTAGACACAGCAACAGGGCCACATTCGACCCCACAGCTCTGCAGGTGACAACCGCTTATACTGAGCCACTGTGCCCCTCCTACCTCTTTACTCCAATCAAGCCGGGAAATCTAATAATCTGCTAATATAACTGACTGCAATGCCCGATTCTGGCAGGCAACGCTAAGAGAAAGATTGAATTCCGCTGAGTGCCGTGTAATGACTTGCATTCTGGCCACATGGTAACAGACGTGTTTCTCTGAAGCCTCGAGGCTGTGATGAATCCATCCTGCTGTGGTGCAATGAGAAAACAAATTTAATGTTCGGAGGCGCCATTTATGTCTCGTTTGGTCTCGCTGTAGAAATAAAAATGTCCCTGACAGATCTTATCTCATGAATCTTATTTTCCAGTCAACAATATGAGCTTCTAGTTTGACAAACTCTGTAGCAAAGGGTAGCCTTTTGTGTAATTGGTCCTGCAATGCACCAAAGAGGAACTGCACATTCATTTCATGAAGGGCTGCTGTGTCACTCTGTGGGTTAAAACTCTGTGCCTGTGTTTGGAAGGTTGCTGGTTCTAATCCCTTATCTGACAGAGTATCATCATTGTTGGGCCCCTGAGCTGGCCCCTTAACCCCAATTGCTTTAGGGACACTGGCAGACCCTATGCTCTGATTCTTACTTGTACTTTGTGTTGGACAAATATGTCTACTAAGTAAAATAAAGCCTGTCATGCTTCTTGCTTAGGCACAGTGATGCCCATGTAATGGCAGCCCAATGCTGAAGCTGCCTGGGAACTATGAGGACAGGAGTTAATAACAGGTTGGGGGTTGGGAAAACACCTCGCTGTGTGAGAATGACAGGACAACCAGCTGAATCATTTTGTCCCTTCCCCTGCCTCCCTTCGTCTGGGGTAACAGGGGTAATCCTAGGATTTTTAGGTGGGGGTGGGGGCATAAGAGGAACCATAATTTATGCAGAGGGGCCAATCTTATCATTAGCTAATGATATGTTTTGAATCTGTGAGTGACAGGGGAAGCAGCACTCTGGAGGCCAATCAGCTTTCAGCTGGGGCCAGTGTCCCCATATTCCCGCCCCCGTGTAGCCTGCCATGCATCATGGCCACGCCTCACTGTTTCAACTGCCGGTGGTGGCTAATGGATACTCGCTTGAGCCTTTGGGGCAGTCATTTCAGCCTCAAAACAGAAACGCTACATTTACGGCTTGGTGAAAATGAGGGTGGTTTGGTTCCTACGGCTTTTCATCATCTTGAATAAGCGCTTCCTCGCGCAAACAGCCTAATGTCTCCCAGGATGTTAAAAAAAAGCCCCCGGTTTCAATTCCTGTCAAATTCATTTATAGTTTTCTGTCACCACAGGTCTTTGAATAGCCAGCAGTGCCCACCGGATTGTGTCCCACTGCGGACGGGAAGCTGGCGCCTGGGTTATTGCATAGATCATTAATGACGCTGTTTGTGGAGAAGGGATAAAGCTGAATATTTGATCATTTGAATATGAAACTGTGACAGCTTGAATCCGTTTTTCTGATCAGTATCCTGGAGTTTGTGTGATTACGTCAAAACGGCATATATAACCGCAATGATGTTACAAACAAATGTTGTACAAATAATAATAATAATAATAATAATAATAATAATAATATTTGGTTCTGCCATCCAGAGATATGCCGTTAGGATAACTGATGCCACAATACTGTGTGCCCTGCGATGCACTGGCATGCCAACCTAGTTGTACCCTTTCATTGTGCCCTGTGCTGCCTGGGACAGGCTCCAGGCTCCCACTGCGACCCCGTCCAGGATATCACGGTTGGAAGATGGATGGATGCCAGTATATTTCCTGCCCCCAAACTGTCATTTTTAACCATGTTTGGGAATTGTTTTATACATGGAATGTAAACGATGTGCTGGCTATTTCCCAAGAGTCATCAAGGACAGATGTGTTGCCAAAGGTGAAAATCAGGAAACATGTAGTCAGTAGTGAGACCTGCACAAATCTGGCACTACTGCCTGAGGATGGATCACTCAGTCCAACACCTACTCGATAAAATGAAGCTTTATTTGCCATTTGTACAACTGCGTTGGAACGTGGGTTTTTAACGAATACATACGTCCCCAGGGGAAGGTGAAACTTGGGGTCTGAGTGCAGGGTCAGCAGCCCATCCTGGATGTCTAGTGTCTCTCAGGCAGTTAAAGACCTTTCTAAAGGGCCCAACAGAAATGCAGCTACTTATGAGCATGGGATTGAAAGTGACGACCTTCCGATCACACGCACAGAGGTCAAACCCACTGAGCCACACCGCCCCCAAGAACTGTGAGGGGAACTAGGCAGGCAGCCAGATGGATTAGACCTCTAGCGTTAATAATCTTCATATGGAATTATTTTTAACTATGTACTTCCTGGGTAGGATGGTGTGGTACCTTCATGGATAGCTATGTTGATTTGCAACTCCAGGGTTGGGGGGGGGGGTTTGAATCCTGCCCCCTATAGGGCAAATATTGAACTGCAGTTTCTAAATTGTCTATATTGTGTGTAATCTGCGAAGAACTGGGATCCTATTTAGGGTGACCTTGCTCCCAATGATATACCTAAGATATGCTTCAGGCTTTTCCGCAGCCCTCTATGGTGACTGGAATATGAGTTTCCCTGAATTCTAGATGGTGAATCTGTTCCTTTCATTAAACTACAATTCTTTTGCTTGTCATTAGGATGCTTGCCTTACATTTGCTGAACCTAGAGAGCTCACATTTCCTTTACAATAGCTGTATGTTTTCAGAATATGTTTTATTGAGCAAAGTTTGTTCAGTAAAATCGAGGATCAAATGAAGTGTATGATGCAATATATAGTCAAATCCTTCTTTGTTTAACCTGCAGCCAGCTTGACCCTTAGTGATAAAAACATGTGGAAAAAAGCAAAAATATTGTATTGATATATCACACAAAAAAGGTTTGTAGGCAGTATAGGCGGGGCTTAGCGAATTGTGACGTCTTATGAGGGCGTGACTTGCGAGCACAATAAATAGGTGTGTCCGTCCCGGATGTAGCTTTCTCGCACGTTAGCAGGAAGTAGGCCATACATATTCAGATGATATTTACATTAAAATATTGGAAAGAAATTTTTAATTAAGGAGAACATTTGGAAAAAAGATCTTTTATTAAGTATCATTAAGCATGGCCCTCCAGTAACACCCAGCAAATTAAAAAATATAATGAAATAATGCATATTTATAATATAACCAATTAAATTTCGGTGAAATCTTGTTGAACATCGTGAGACTGGTACACGTCAGAGAAACAAACAAGTGCTTGATGGATGAAACCGATTAAAGCCAAGGTACCTGTGGAGAATTCAATCGGCACGTTGAGGCTGGGCTGTCAGCTGCTCCTTGTACTGGAACGCGGTGATTTCCCCCTTTGTTGCAACGTTTTTGTGCGTTTTCAACCCGGTAATCATCTCCTTAACAACGCCCTTGACGAATCCCGCGGAAGGCTGGCTGGTCAGCCGGCGGCACGGCAACAAGAGGAAATAAACTCAGCCTACTGCCCAATTTGAAAGGGAGATTTTTAATAAAGGGAAAAGTGCTCAGTACCGCAGAACAGGCGTTTTTCCGGTCTGTTCTGCTGCAGTAGCCAAACATGGTAGTTTTTTAGGCAGGAGCCCTGAAGACTTTAAGACAAGAAACTGGCTGAATGAGAAAGCATTCCAGCATAAGCCTACATCAGAACTGATTGAAATTAAAATGCTATTTCTAAGAAATTTACCCTGTACCGAAATCACAAATTTTCAAAGACAGACATTTTAATCCATTCAGCATGCATATAACACCGCATGTTTGCCTGCAAGAATGAAATTTCGTTTTGTTGTTTTAGCATATAATCAGCTTGTTCTTTTCACCTTTTTGAATTTTGTAGTCTGGTTACTACGAAGAATAAAAGGAAATTATAAGAATTAGATCAATGAAAATGATTACACCCCGCCCAGGGTGTTGCCTTGCCTTGCGCTGCCTGGGATAGACACCAGGCCCCAAGCAACCCTGCGCGGAATACGTGGTTAGAGGATGGAGGGACATATGGATGGATAAAAATTGTCTTCAATGCAAAACATGGAAATAACGAATAATGTGAAAATATGATTAATGCCAAAGACGATGTGAATTGAGGTTTTTTTTTATTGTATGTCAGCTCTCTGAAAATCCTCTCATGATGGACTGAGCATGCAGACAGGGGACAGCGCCACGCCACAGCAGCCACCGGCAGGAAGGGAAGTCACGCAGAGATTACGCCATTCAAGGATGGACACTTACAGCATGTCAAACTGCTGGTGTCAGACACTTTAATCCCCCCTTTAACCTTTCCTCTTTAATAACTACTGCATGCAAAATGTTTATTTATTATATCGCTTGCGTGTTTCATATTTTAGGTTTTATGACAAACAATCGGTTATTTGGATTTGTCTCTCTAGGAAAAATGCCATTGTTTTTTTTTTTTTCTCTGCGATGTGCGATAAAATAAAATTAATACCGCCGGTTACGTCTCGCAACAGACCTTAATAATGGCCCTGGATATGTGCTTTTCTGGAAATTCGCACAGTAAGTAAGTATTAGTCTCATGAGGTCATTGTTGCTGTGACCACGGTGACAGTAATAGGGGCTAGTGGAGGATGAGCCATGAGCTGCGGGGAAAGATGTCGTGGATCCCCCACATCCTGCTTGACATAAGTGATACTGTAGCTTAGACCCGAATTTGTGCCAGAGCCGGCTGGCGAGGCTGCGTGGGGGGGCTGGTCCCTGTGGGGAAACGGAAGGCCCTTTCTAAGCTGGAAGGTGGAGCTCAAGGTAAGGAGCTCAGCTCGGTCTGGTGTCGGTCGGTCTGCATGTAAAGGAAAGGACGCTGAGGTGTATGCGTGTGTGTGTTTTCTGCTAATCAATTTTTTAAATATTGCCTGTTCCTTATAATGCGTAACAATCAGACAGGAGCAGTCATAAACATGTGGAAGATAAAAACAACTGTAGTAAAATAAGATACAACAACTCATTAATCTTATTACGCGAAGTCAAAATCAGTATAAGTAAAAAGCTGAATATTCTCCGCAGAAGCAGTCACGCTGACCAAAATCGCACACCTCATGTTTTGTGACTTACGACAAAGCTTACCGCAACCTTTCAAGATTTGCACCCCTGCCTTCAAGTATGATGCCGATGTTAACATACTGAATGGCTGCACCGCACGCATTGCAAGTGATTGCTGAGGGTAGGGTTATGCAGGGGTTATGGTTATAGTAAGTCCGCGCGCGTCAAAAACAGGGGAGAGAAACTTGCTTAGGAACGACACATCTCGATCACTGTCGATCGAGGTGTGTCGATCACTTCCATCAGATCCCTGACCGTGTGTCTCTCTTCCCGCTCGCTGGAGGAACAACAGGTTTCCCTGTCCCCCCTTTCCACGCTGCTCCGCGCGGGAGCCCACGCGCGCCCGGAGAGCACAATCGCAATTCCCGTGCCCCAATAGCTCTGAGTCAGAGAAGCGCCCTGCTTCCTGCTACAGGACTGTTTGCAGGGATAAAACAGGCTGTCGAAAAAGAATGATCTGCCCATCAGTTAAATCCATGTTAAATATGAACATTCGTAATATATTTATTTATTTATTTAAATAATCACCCGGTCCATCTATAGAATATTTTGTAAAAAACATAAGTAAACAGTTTGTTCAGTTAATTTCCAAATGATTAATACATAATAAGTGTTTTTCAGTCTACCTCATAGCAAATACCTAGATACTGTCACTCAGTATTACCAATAAATAATGAATGTAACCAGCCCTGCATGTATGTGTGTATATATATGTATTGTATGTATGTATGTAAGTGTATACACACACACACACACACGCACACACACGTATATATACATATACATACAATATATATATATTCCACACTCGAAGTGGAGACTGGTAAAACAGCAAACGCGTGCTCCTGATTTTAATGAATTTAATGCACCAGCATACGGCATTGTTTCATTTATATCATCTATAACTTATATAAATTCATGCAAAGCCAATAAAAGTGACATTAGGATCTTTTGCGTTGCCAGCAATCACGTACAGTGTTATGTATTTTCTTACTTGTGCTGTCTGCATGCAGAACTCTGGGAATCCGCCCGCACCGCACTGGATCTGAGAAAAGCTGAATATCCAGGAGGAAGGTGGAGGTGCGAGTTATTCACTTCGGCATCCCGGAATCCAATAACTGCTTAAGGAAACGATGATTCCAACTTTGTTTTCCCCACACCTTCCTTCCGAGCCACGCAGTTCGGTCCACACACCCCTTTCCACACCCCTCCTCATCTATTTCGCCTGCTCTTCCAATCTCCCTCCTTCTCGCAAGTGGTCCTAGCGATTCCTCGTTACCCGTGGCAACCAGTTGCTATAGCGATTTCATTTACTGTTGTGATGATGATGATGTTGTTGTTGATGATGATGATGACTTTTTGATTATAAAACCAACGTCTTCAAGGCAGGAACCGAACGCCACTATAAAAACGCGATTACCGGAGTTCAGTAGTCTCTTTGTGAAAAGTATTCGGCAGAGCGATATGCATAAAATATCCTTGTGGACTACAACGCGATGCACTCCCAAATGAAATAACGGGATTTTTTTTTCATTGCAATACGTCTGTTTCACCGAACAAAGTCTTGCCATTCAGGTCCTCTAGTCTTGTCTCATTAATCGGTTCAGAATGATCGGAAGACGCGACCTGCAGGGACATCCTCAGCATGTTTCCTCATTTAAGGGTATTGTGTCAGAAAGTTCGAGATGAAATATGGAAAAACCGCACTCACCCTGCTTAGGTAACAGTGAACATAACCCAATTAACCGTATAAGTTATTTCTCTCCCCGAAACACCACGAGTACAAGAATATTATAAAACCTTTCACGGTGTATACAGAGGGCTGGGTGGGGTTTTAGAGAAACGGGGGGCTGCAGCAAAGACCACAGTTGCAAAGTTGAATATAATACGCGCTGAAATACGTGTCTGCCTCGGCGGAGCCTGCAGGAGACCGGACACACGGCGCAGGGGCTCTTATTTGATATCTGAGAGAGTCCTTCAGTACGACGTGTTCAAATGAACGCGCTCTGAGTTCATTTAACTCCTGCAATTTTACTGCATATGGGCTATAATGTTAATGACCAATGGGTACGCTTCATCTCTTATGGGGTAAACGAAAGGTCAAAGCTGAATCTTTGGGTAAAGCATTAATGTTACTCATGAGGGAAGTAGCGTCAGCGCCGCAGAACCAACGTCCCCAAGTTGGAAGATGGAATTCCCTATAATTCCATTATAGCGATGTCCTGGACCTATCAAGGTTCTTATGTCAAAACCTATTCAACGGTGCAGATACTCCATTAACTGTAATGTGCAGTTTTTGCACACAGAAGACTTAACCGTTTAGTTACTGGTCTGTATCTTTGATTGCGAGACAACCTGCCGCTCACAATTTGCTAAAATATTGATCAGATGTCATTTGTTAAAATGGTCCAATAACTGTGCTTATCCAGAGGTAGGATATTATTTTTAGTTAAATGTGCGTGAGGTATGTGAACTATGAGAAGCAGTCTGTTCCCACAGAGGGTACCTGGCTTGAATTCACCTTTCCTGAAACATCTGAGCTCAAAGCTGTCAGTGGCAGCAAGGTAATACGGTTGTACTACAGGGGATGAACGTATCCAGGAAGATTAGGAGGGCCTATATTTAGAACGGTGTTGAGCAGTATAGCATGTCAGCCTCCTATAGCATCTCCTTAAGGTAGAGCTGGAGGAAGAAAATGTAGAAGCGAACATCTCGGCTGCCCTAAGGAGGCCAACAAGACAAGCCGAGCAGGTCAGGATCTGATCACCAGGGCAGGTGCTCTGTGCTGCGTGGAACAGCGGCGATTGCAAGAACCAAACCGCCAGCCGTGCTTTGCCAGTCTCCCCTTACGGCGTGTATCCATCAAATTCATATGCAGGCAGAGCTGAGTCTGAAAATAACGTCACTAACTTTTTACGAAGGCGGTTTCTGCTTTGTAGAACACCACGCGTTGAACGTGGTGAAGACTATGCCTCAGATGAATTTTCATACAGCTCGTTCCCATTTGTTTTCAAGATTCAAGCCTCAAGAAATGTATTGTCCCACGAGCAGAGTCTGCAGTTTGTTTGTTTGTTTGTTTGTTTTCAGATGCTAAGTGTATTTGGTATAAAATGTCTGAGGAAGTATTCCGCTCCCTCGCCACACCATGTCCTCTTAACCCGTCTCCCTCGCCAGACTTTTAACAGCTGTCTCGTATTCCGGTGTCGCTCCTCTTAATTGGTCCGTCTATTTAACCGATCTAGCCGGTTTCCTCAGCGGGAGGAATTGGGATTCATGTCTGATTACCAAGCAGTCTCGATCCCTGTTTTTTCCGAGTGCCTGGCTCTCCTCCTGTGTCATTTAGTGCGATTGAAGCTCCTGATCCGCTGCCCCGTGAGTCTGTCCCGACCCCCCCTTTCAGGGCGAGTGTGCGTCCCTTTCTCTCCGGCGTCTCCACGTGCGCCTGCCTTTCCTGCACTTTCAGCACTGAACCTTCTAGCTGTGTGACCCCCCCACCCCTCCTTGTTTTCGGTTTCTTATCTCGGTCCTCTGTCTGCTCTGCCAGTGGATCCCCAGTCCCCGAGATGATTCATTACAAAAAGATGTCTTTTACTTCACATGTGCTGGGCACTTGGGCTAGTTATCCATCGATTTGCTCACAGTGCTCATAAATTTTCATTTTTAGGTTCCAGTCACATTTCACCTTCACCACAAACAGAGTTTTAGTTTATAGCAGCCGTACATGTTTCTTTCAATGTCGCAATGCATTCGCGAAAGAACGTTTCACACATCTTCTGACATACTGGTACAAGGAACAAGGTAAAAAGAGTTGAATTTTGATTGACAGCTTTTTTTGATGTTTTACCAAAATCACTGGGCCAAGTTGGGTAGTTTTGAGAATAATAATACAACAGTTTTAGACAGTTTGAGGCAAGCTGTCGCTTTGAATCTCCGTTTGAATGTCCCATGTGCTACACTTCAGTTAAATGACTGGATATCATTTTCACATTGAGTCGGACTCCCCCACTCACCCCTACACACAATGTGTACATTGAATATTTCGCTTTACCGTAACTCTCTGTACTTTTTGAACATATTTTTAATGCGCGGGAGTCGCTGGTTATTCTAACATTATTAGAATAATCATCATTGTTTGTTTTTGTTATCTTTTTAGTTAAAATTATATCTATGTTACTATTTAACTTTTTTTGTGCAGTTTTCTATATTTATACATGCATATTACAGAGGGTTATGGTTCAGTGGAGAAATTCGCAATTTCCATTACGCCGTTCGGCTCAGAATTTATAATCTTGCCAGCAATTTTAATTAAATTTATTATGCATAATTAAATAGACTAAAATCATTTCTAAGCTCATTTATTTCTTCTGTTGTTCCTACTCTTTTGTAACAACTAGTATGATGTCATCTGAAAAACACAATCCCGCCACTGGTTTGTTATAACGGAGCTACAGCGCTCTTTAGTCCGTCCGACCACCTTCTGACCGCTTGTTGCGGTCGCGCCCCTTAGCGCATGCCATGGAGAATGCGTTTTTTACGCGCTGGATGGAATGCCAGCTCATCACAGGAAACATCTGAATCAGGGTCAGAATCTTTACTGCCACACGAGCAGGACCGGTGCAAATTTTTGCTGGCACAGATAGGTATGACAATAAACAACTAACAAATAGGGCATAACGCGTACACACAGCACAAGCTACGCAACATAGAGGCGGAAGTGCAAGCAATGTGATGAATACAGTAGTTTCCGCACATCATTTGCAGTTATCAGCCACTAATTAGCCTAACAGCATGTTTTTGGACAGAGTAATCCGGCATGACAGAGGGGGAACATGCCGACTCCACAGTCAAAGGGGACCGACCGGACTTGACCCTCAGTCCTAGAAGTGCGCCCCACTGAGCCACAATTGACAAGCTATTCCACCAGTGATAAAACTAATTTGAATAATTTAGGTTGATATTACTTGTATGAATTTCTGTCCGAGACATGAAAGTTTAATTATCTCATTCCATTAGAACCTGGAAATAGCATCTATCATGTTACATGGCGATGCTTAAAACGCTACAGTATCTTTTCAGGTTCCCGTGAAAATAAGAAAGCGAATACAACTGCAATATGCAAATATAAAAATGCATGTTTGTCG
Source organism: Mormyrus iriodes (assembly GCA_011763525.2). Classification (NCBI taxonomy): domain Eukaryota; kingdom Metazoa; phylum Chordata; class Actinopteri; order Osteoglossiformes; family Mormyridae; genus Mormyrus; species Mormyrus iriodes. The sequence goes on along the minus strand of JAAGVU020000045.1, from coordinate 12,715,937 downwards.
TAGAATGCTGCTGTTCTTTCGAGCATCCAGAAAATTGCTAGGTATTGCTTGGTCACACACAGGATCTTTTGTCTTTTAATAAGTAAAATTAAATAAAATAATAATAAAAGATTTGTTCCTTTAAATTGGAGCTAGATAAGATTTTAACAACTCTGAGTTATTAGTTATGTTCTCCCCAAACGAGCTTGATGGGCCGAATGACCTCCTCTCGTTTGTACATTTCTTATGTTCTTATGTTTAAACAGCTTTTTATCAATTCTGTGTCACCATCGGGACTAATGAACCAGATGTTTTGCATAAAGTACCAGTCTTTAACTGACTGTTTCCACGCTATAGCGTTTATTGTCCGTGACCGTTAGTTGTACTGCTTGTGAAGAGACAATATGCTGTTTTGTACAACAGCATTTATTATGTATACAGATATCAGCCATTCCTTCCTCCGAAGTTGAGTATCTGCAGTTATATTCTTGGCCATGGGGTGGCACTGTGGCTTCATATTTTCAGGGTCTTGGGTTTGAGTTCAGCCTGTATGATTGCGGCCGGTTCTGTGCGTGGGTTTGGTTGGGTTTCCTTGCACAGTCCAAAGCCATGGTTTAGACCAGTGTTTCCCAACCCTGTCCTCGGGGACCCCCAGACAGTCCACATTTTTGCTCCCTCCCAGCTCCCTGCCAGACAGTCCTCATTTTTGCTCCCTCCCAGCTCCCTGCCAGCCAGTCAGCGTTTTTTTACTGGGTGTCCAGGCGTAGTGTGAGCCAGTACTGGGTACACACTAGAAAATGGATTATTGGTTATGATAATGAGTAGCTCAAGTCGCGTAGTAGCATGAGGTAAGGTTAGTTTTTGGTTGTGGTTGCCAGTGATTAAACTGGGCTTCAACTGTTTAATGGCTCAAATACAGCAGCATACATGAGGTGGCTGTAACGTCCAATTGTTGTTCTTGATTGTTTTGGGGAAGATTAAATGTTGTTTGGCGCCACCTGGTGCTGTTGCTGTGTATGTTCGGCTAAAGCACCAGCCTCTCAACGCACGTTAGGAAGAATTGAAACATGCGCGCCTAGCGGCTTACTACACTTCTCTCATTTATCATTGACAGCTCCATGATTGCTCAAAGTGTCCATATCGTTCTGTAAGATATTGATTGATTTTTCTTGCTTAGATGTTTTGCAGAACCACTTAAGGCTACATGACCTGGGCCATAAACCTGACTCTAAGCTATTTGTTTTATGTCACCATCAAACACAAAGCACAGCTGGATAAAGTATGTGAGTAAACACTGTGAGTAGTGTTGGACTGAGTACTTTCAATCCAGTTATATAAGAAACGCTTAAATTCACTCTGTGCTTCATAAAAGTAAATCCTTTTTTTTTCCAAATGTCCCAGGGAATTGAAGGCTTTTTGAGGAAACGTACTTAGCAGAATTCCAATCAGGAAGACAGGCAGAAAATTCAATTTCTTATTCAGTACTTTTTTCCGTTTATAACTTTTTCTATAGCCTTAGTCTCTCTGAAGCACCTATTCCCAGCGATGGAGCAAATGACCCCAGAGTGACTTTGAAATTCAAATTGAATTGTCTGCAGAAAAGAGCTGCATTTGTTCGCTTTCATTTTCCTGGCTCCCGCTGCCACTCTGTATATTTTGACCTGGGCCGTTTTGCCCTCCTTTTGTATATTATGCACTGTATTGTGTATAAAAACAAACGTGGAGCTCTGGCACCTTTCAGAATGTGCCAGAGGTCAAAAACAACAAATAACATAATTCATCACCTTTATTTATGAATCATATCTTGCAGTATACAAGTGAAAAAGGAACCTGACATTTCTGAAAGAAAAAACAATGCATTTTGACCTCCTCTGCTTGCCCCTGGAGGATGGGGTCTCCCTTTGAGTCTGGTTCCTTCCAAGGTTTCTTGCTACTAGGGAGTTTTTCCTTGCCACTGTCGCCTCTGGCTTGCTCACTGGGGGCTTTGGGGGGGGGGGGGAGGGTAATGTAAAGCACTTTGAGACAATGCAATGATGTAAAAATGTGCTATACAAATAAAATTGAATTGAATTGAATTGAACATAAGATGAGACTCCCTTTTCGGCTTTCAGCATGTTCAGATGTATCTGCACCAGTTTTGCAGGTCTAAGGGGAGACCGTTGATGGATAGCCTGCTTTCAGTGAACTGGACCATTTGATTGGACTGAGGACAGTGCTGACTAGGAAACTCAAGGATGTTGCCCCTTCTGTTCTTCAACCACAGCACAGTAGCTTTGGACCACAGTCATGATCAAATGTGAACCATCTTCCTGGCTTCAGCTACTTGGCTGAGGGCAGCAGGTTGTCCTGATGAATCTGTCAATAATTTGCACCATCCTATCCTGATAAATGCCTCCCTGCTGAAAGGAAACACCCCCCAAAGTAAAACCGTGCCATCACCGTGCTTTCCTGTAGGAATGTATTTGTTTGCTGTTTTTAAGGAATCTTTTGTCTTGTTGGTGCACCGAAATGCACTAACAAACCCTGGGACACTATAAACAGCTGATTTTTCTGACGTTTTGATTTAATCGATGATTGGTTATACCCCGTTACTTGTGCAGATACTCTTGGGTGGAGGCATTCTCTTTTTCAAATAATGTATCCTATGGAATTTTTTGGAATTTTATTTTCGTATTTTATATTGCGGATTACTGCAGGTAATCAAGAGGAAGCCGTATTTTAATTTATTTTACTCTATGTATGGAATTCGACAAGAGGTATAATTAATGAGAGATGGTGGTAGCTTTCTGTGCCCGCTGTATACAAAAGGTAATGAGTTTAGAGGACATACTGCCAAGTTTTAAAAGGATGCTTTTGTGTTTTATATTGATTAATATTTACATTGAATAATTTTGTGGTTCTTTTCAGTCAAAGTGATGTACAAGTAAATCAGATTAAATATCATAAGCGTACAGCTGCCAACGAGCCAATTTATTATTATTGAAGATAATTAAAGCTTCTTTGTATAAAAATATCAGTGTTGTGTACGGATGGCATGATCACTGTTCCAGTTTCAACATCTCCGGAAGTCTGGTTGTAATATGTCATGTCAGGTTTCGCAGATTGTTTATGTAGAAGAGACTTTGTATTGTTAGACAATCAGTAGGTTTCCCTCTGGAGCATCGCTGGTCGGATACGACTTGACATAAAACATTGAATCATTAGTCTGACATGTTGCTCGAAGTGGCTAAATTTACCGTGTCTTATTTATAAATACTTCAGCGTATGCATCTGGACGGATGCTGGTAATGTAACATGACCAGTACACTTATGATTCGTGGCTGTTTGTTTTCTAATTGTTCTCTTCTAATTGTTTAGCTATTTTAAAGCATTCGGCCAACGCAGTGAATAAGATCACGAAGCAAAAATATCGGCCCAGTTTCATTTCTAGCACTAGATGGCAGCATAAACTCACTTTAATATTAATCGTTGTTACAGGGCGTCGTAGTTTTAACCTTTTTCTTGCTGATCAGAATTAGGATGAAGTTGGTACGTTGCTGTTAACTGACCATGAAGAATGAGACGAGGGAATCTCAGTGCATCGTCCTCATACTTTAAATATGTTATAAACCTTTGTAAGCTATACGATAACAGTTCAGCATACAGACGAAAAGGTGCACCTTGGATTCTGTGACGCGAATTTCTGGAGGTCCTCTGACATTCGAGTCTCTCTCACTAAAAGTGTCACCAGAGTCACTTACTTGATTTATTGTTGCAATTGTTCTGTTAGGAGTGGAAATGGCCAGCCACTAAATTACTGGTGAGGAGCCATTACCCCCAGAAGGCAGCTGAAAGATTTCATCACCTTATGATGCCAGACCAGGGTCATTGAAAGGCATTTACTGCCTGTGTAAGCAGCTTACCCTAGGTGGACCTTATCCTGACAGCCTTGACAGCCACAAGAGGCGAGAAAGGAGACCACATACGCACAATAACTAGAGGCTGCTTGAGAGACATCAATTAACCTCTGCTGGCTTGTCCTTCAACTATGGTCAAGAATCAAATCCAGAACCCTGAAAACGGGGAAACAGCAAAACTACCCACTGTGCTGTCTTGACTTACAGATATCCACCATTTTTTATTGAACTGATCCCATTAGTTTCCAAGAAACTGTAGTCAAAATTAAGAAATCGAATTCCATGTGATGAAACAAATGAGAAAAAATTGAATCAATATGATATTTTTGGCTCCGGATATGAACAAGGTGCATTTAGTCTTTCAGCCTGCAAAGCTCTCTATGTAAACACGCCACTGTGACGGTTGCCAGTTACGAGACGCTATTTTTTGACAGACACTGAAGCTACTCTCCAAAGCGATTGTTCAAGGTATTTTTGTAAGTTGCTTTGTAGTATCGCACCTGAAAAAGCCTGCAGCGGATAGGTGACTTGCAGAACACAAGTATGATGCTGAGGTCTGCACTGTATTCAGCTGAATCGGGCGGGTTGCACCGGATTTATTTTGCTTAGGAAATGCACTTATCTCAGCTGAAATACACAGCTCACCATTTTGTGCTTAAGCTAACTATAGAGCTGGGTATTTATGAAAGCGAGCCAAGGTCCTTCATCCTTGCCATGGCTACAACAAGGGCTGGGATTCCTCTGCACTGCTGATGAGTCAAGTGCCACACAAGGCTAGCAATATCATTTCCCACTCTAGAAACCTTTCTTATGGGTCACCCTGCATCCGTTCTGAACACACAACACGTTTGGGCTGGGGTGACTGAAAGGTGTCCCGAGGTTTATTATAACTGCACTAACAAGGTGTCACAAGAGGGACGCAGGAGGGTGGGGCAGAGCGGGGGGACGTACCACTAGGTTATCGGTAGGTCAGCGGGATGACTGGTTATCTGGAGGTCAGCGAGTCACATGGTGGTTAATGACAGGCCATTTCTTACCTCAGTAAACATACTAATCCTGAAATGGCCTCTACTGCTTGAGGGACTTGCTGGATGTAACCCAGGCTCTCCCTGCCCTCACGAAATTCAGACGTATATCTAATTCAGAGAAAACATTGCATAGATTTTTCAGTCTGAGCCATATTGAGAAAGAGCAATACATAATCATATTAAACAACTCGGGGGCTAAGCCTCTGTGCCTGTGATCACAAAGTCACTGGTTTGATCCGCAGCTTCTACACATCTCTGTTGGGCCATTGAGCAGCCCCCCCACCAGATAAATGGCCTGACTCTGCATTTAGATCCGAAAGCTTCACTCTCAACTGTGTGCCCATGTATGCGTGCGTCTTAAAGAAGCATTTCAAACTACACATACTTAAATTTCTGCAGATAGCAAATAAAACACTATGTCATTATATGTTCTCTATAAAACGATTTGGAAAGAAAACAAATAAAAATAAATATCCGCTGCAGTGGGTGTCAGAGCGCCGGGGACCCCGGGGCCTTCCTGATGCCTGTTTCAGACTGCTGACCCACGTTGTTGTTCCGGAAGCCGTGAGAACCTGCCAGCTCCGTGATGTACCTTCTTGCGGTGTTCCGGTGGAATGCAGGAGACCTCCGTTTGGCGATGACGGCCATGCGTCTGGCTGGGCTGGCATCCGGGGAAGTGATACGCACCCCTGTCACACTCGATGCTCTTCTGCTCATGGCTTCCTGCTTAACCTCCCCAGCCCGAAACATCCCCCCCAAATCCTGCCTGTTCTTCCAAGGCCCCACGGCTCATGGATCCCCGTCTGATCCGACCTTCCCCGACCGCTCGCCTGCACTGTTGGCGGAAACGAGTCGCCGCTCGTGTTTACGTGCACGAGGTCTGGCATCTCCTCTTTTGTGCTGTATGTCCTTGCACCCCCCCCCACGTTATCCCACCTGAGGTTTTGTCTGGATTTGTTCTTTCTGGAGGATTACCGCCTGCTGACTTCACAGCTAACAACATAAAACTGAGGCAGAGTCACAACACACCAGTGGGTCCAGTCCCACTGCGTCGCCCCCACCACCCCACCCCCTCCCTGCAGGTGTCTTAGCATTACACTACCATTAGCTTTCTCAAAAGTAAAACATGGAGCAGACATATTCTAAACCATTAGGCAGGGGGGGCTGGGGCTGGGGTTGGGGGGAAATGTTGGCGTGGCTGCTTGCAGAGATTTAAGTGTGAACTGTAATGTCAGCAGTCCTGGGGGACAAGGGCTGGATGGCAAGGCTGTAACTCTGGCACCTAAGTGTGATGCGGCTCAGATGCCCTGTGGGGGGAGGGGGATGAATCGCTGAGGAAGAGTCATCAGGAGCGAGGGCACCCCCCCATGCCGGCACCCATGGGTTGTGCTGTGCGGCTTTTCTCGCCACGCTTGTCCGAATCTGTGCTGCCAGCCGGGTATCAAACAGACTCTGGAGAGACAGTTTTCAAAGCTGTGTTTGCGCAGTTACAGTCCAACTGTGTGTCTGACCTGATTAGGTGGAGCGATTTCCCTCATTCTAACCCCACAGCCAGTGTGATTATTTACTAGGGTCCATCTTTCCACCTTCGACAAGAAAATAATAATCGCCTCCCCACCATGTTGCACCGTCGGGTCTGTGGTAATTCTACGCTGGGCTGAAAAGCGAGATTTGGGATACCTTTCATGTGCCTGCCATTCTCACTCTGATCCCCTGAAGCAGAATGTGCCAGATATAATGGCCCGGCAGGCCGTGACAGGCTGCAACGGGCTCGCTCCGGCCGTCACCTCAAATTTCCCTGGATTACTCTTCCGTCTGTCCCTTGTCCTGAGCGTCTGGAGCTCCCCGGAAGCCTGGAACGAGTCGCTGTGGTGACGCTGTGCAGACACTGGCCGCCGGGCTGCATCACAGACCATCGGGGAGGATTATGGGGGAGACGGAGTGCCACCTCCCGCCATGGACTTAACGAGCGGAGTGGGGCATTGGGGTTGGCTGATGAGGCTGGAACTGTAATAGGGGGAATGGCAGTGAGTGGGGTGACAATGGGGGGGCAAACATGCTGAGAGATAAAGAGGGCCTGAGCTCTACAAAGGTGCAACAGAGAGAGAGCGATGGGACACACACACACGCACACACAGGCATAAGCACATATAAGCCATTTTACTGGGGGTGCAATTGTGCCCCCTACTAGTCAGATGAAAATTCTATTTGAACATATTAAGTCCAATAAAATTAAATTATATGGTAAAGCTATACTTGGCTCATGTTACTCATATCAGTGTGTAATAATAATTTATTGTAAATGCATGTACTATTTTTTTATATTATATATATTTATTTATGTGGATGAATAATTGGTTGGGCTCCCTCACCCGGCACCCTGTGGGGGAAAAGCCTAGAGTTGCCTATGCACACACATGCACACACACACACACACACACACACACACACACACACGCATACACACACACAGGCACACACACACACACACACACACACACATACACACACATACACACACACACGACCCCGTGCCGACAAGCCTATTGTTTAAGCTGGCAAATTGACACCAGACGCTGCTGGTTTCGTTGCTATGCACGCCATCTTTCAGCTGACACACGACAGAGGCACACAGAGAACCACACGTGCAGCACAAACACAAACTTTATGAACGCTAATGGAGAAAGACATGTAAACACAAATACACACAGGACAGATGCTGGTATATATACACACATTTAGTTCAGACACAGGGTTTAAAGGCCCAAAGACCAGGATGCAGTATCAGAACATCTAGATTGAAATGGATGAGCCTGACTACACACAGGCCGGATTGATGATGAGCCAGGCTTGCAGATGAGACTCCTTGACTCCATGTTGACCTCCGTTCCACCCCTGAATACTCAGCGTGGCAGAACGTCACCTGGCGAGGGAGAGGAAGCAGCGGGCCCGGAGGGGTCCTCGCCGGGGCAGGATGCGACACTGGCAGGCTGGGCACAGTTTGGGCAAGCCTCGCAGCTCTTTGGCTCTGCTCGGAGAGGGATGTTGACGTCAGTGGTTTAAAGTCGCACACCTACTGCGAATGCAGATTTCGCCCACGGTTGGCATATTTTCCTGGCTCGTCGCTAAAACAATATGTCAACGATTGTTGGCCTAATGATCGCTCGGTACCGGCACCCTTGACGCCATAACTGGTCAGAGAGGTGGCACTCCGTCATTTCTTGAGACAGTGCAGTTTGGGGAAGGAGTTGGTCCCAGGAGGTCCTGAAGGAAATCTTTCAGGATTTATAGAAAGAAGAGTCACTTGATGCTGCCATCATGGGTAGCTAAGTAACGGAAGAGAAGTGGAAACTGTAAAGCAGTACATGTTATATAAAACCTTTCAAACTCACCACCAAACCCGACGTTTGTGGCACCGTCCAACTTTTGGAACAGATGAGGGAAAATGTAACATTTTGATATGGAAATATATCAGGCACAAAAGGCAGGGACATCAAACATAGCAGGCCTCTGAAACCACGTATTTCTTATCTATTAAAATTCTCTGGGCGCTAAAGAGTAGTTCCAATACTTTTGTTCAAATACTTGATTTATATTAGCATTTCCCAGGAGTGTCACTAGAGATTTACGAGAGGGGGGGGCGCTAAAACTTTACGGGGGGGAGGGGTTTTGATCGAAATGGCCCGCATTATATAAACTAATTAGAGTACATTTTTGGGTGGAGCTAAAGAACAGTTTAGCCCTAGTGCCACCCCTGGTGTTTACAGTGAATGCTTTTGAAGCTGGATAAAGAGGTTCCTTAACGCTGTAATTTAACCTTATGCAGGGTATTACTCGGCCCCCAGCATGTACAGTCTGCGGCCTACCTGTATATCCTCTCCCATAAGTCCCTGCTTTGTGACCTTATGCTGAACTGCACTGGGCATGCAGCTAACATTCTTACCAGGTACATCATCAAGCGTGACCTCAGCATCCTCAGGACACTCAGGACACTGGCCCAGGATGGAGAAACCTCATCGTCCTTTTTTTTTTAAAAATGTCCCTGTGGTGGAAATTTGCAGTCCTGGAACAAGCTTGGTCTGGCAGAAGTTACAACCACAGAGGACCTTTTGGAGGTTAGATTTCAGAATCTGAGTGAAGTCCATGGTTTTCTGGCAGGGAATTAAAACCGGCTGTGTTTGAAATGTTAAGCAAAGAGCCACCATGTATGCTTTTATAAAACTCCAAGAGGATTTAACTACTTTGCTTTCATTTCTTTTTTCAAATTAGGTATCAGAGGAATCCTTCCACCCATGCATCCTCTAACAGCTTATGCTGCTCAACACGCAATCATACGAGCAACTTAGAGAGCCCTTAACCGCATTTTTAGACCTGGAGGAATTGCACATCACATGGGGCAGACATGCAAACTCCTAAATCTTATAGAAAAATGGAGAATCATTTTAATATTATAAATTGTGGAAGTCCAATAATTAGTGAACATGATTTTATGACCCTGGCATAGTGTAATCTGTAGGAAAAGCTTCAAAAATGAATTCCAAATTGATTCAGTTAGAGGAGGGGTGGGGGTAATGTAGTATTTATGAAGAATGGAATTCCTTGGAAGTTCTACAAACCAACCTTAATCTCTATTGGTGAAATGTAAAGACACGAATAACTCAGTGCAGCAGGTAAAACTAAACGTAAGCTAAAGTTTGGCTGGAACTGCTCTACCCTTGACTAATGATTTAATTTGATCTGTTCCTTTAAAAGCACATCTGTAGAATAGCTATGGAGAGTATACCATCTTAAACAGTATACCATCTTAATTAATTTCGTTGCAAAAGCTTTTATTATTAATGACCGTCACACAGTTTTGTACGCATTTAGCCCGCTGTGTTTTTCAGTTTAAGCAATATACTCAACGGCATAAAAGAAACGGGGGCTGGAACCGGAACCTTTTTCATTTGAGTTCCTTAATTAGTGCTTTATCCATTGAATAAAAACACCGCTAAGCGAGGAAATCATAATGACAATAAAGTGACAAAATGAATTATCATTAATTAACAGGTTAATACACTTTCGGGAAAACAGGAATTTCACAGAGATGTATAACAGTCAGGTCTGAGGCTCTCTGATTAGTGAAGAAAACGGGAAGATGCATCGTTTGTAAAGACACCTGCAATCAAACACGCATTTCACGCCGAATTAACGAATGTGAAGCGGCACCAGCGGAATGTGAGTGCGACCCAGCTGAAGGTCTGACTCCAGTCACACGCCAGACTGACTTCCAGTAAAGGAGCGTCACGGAACGCAATGTCACTCATTCGCGCGTCGGCAGGTCGTCATGGCAACGGAGCGCGCGGCGGAACGGGAGCTAGCGTCTCAGGCTGATGTCATTATTTTGTCCACTGCAGAGGTGAAACGACTATATTCTCATTCTCTTGCCGTTCTGTTAATTAATATTCTGTGTCTGTACAGGTTATTCTGCACTGGATCTTATTGCACCTACGTCCTCTTTTCCCCGCGCTTGTCCTATTTTTTGGGACCTAAAAATGCCAGAAATGTTGATATTCATGTTGTTGGTTGCGTTGGTTGGTTATGTTAGACATACTTTATTTTACTTAATTTTACTTTAATGTGACTGATTACACCAAAACAAAGTCTTTGTACTGGGGCTGTGCATGGCAAATGAAGTTGATTTTCATTCTTCTGATATCCTAATGCTGCAGGAGAATATATCTTTCCGTTTTGTACGACATAGAGAGGCTACTCTCATTTCATCATTGGAGACAGGCTGTTGTTTGAAGGCTTGCAGAGGAGAACATACGGTCCAGCATGCAAATGGAGAATGGTAATGTGGAAGGCACGCACAATGGGACAGCATAGTATATGTAGCTTCTTGAAAACTTTTGAAGATTACCAGCGCCAATACTGCAACCAAGATACAATTTGAATTGCTGGTATTGCAGCCAGCTACCAATTTAGTCATTAATCAAAGGGAAATGCTGTGACACCCTAACAATGTGGTAAAATTTTGCATTATTATTGGAGTTACTATGTGTTCCTTGAAAATATGATCCACCAATTCTGGTCAGTTATGAAGAGTTTAGTTCAGAGGGGGGTGTTCTCAGGAGCCTGACCTCACACGCAGTCACCATGCACAGACTTCCATGCTCGGACATTCAGGAATGTACCTGGTTGGAGGAAAAAGACCCTCGATTTGTCAATGAGCCTTTCTTAAAAACATATACGCCAGCACTAGGATAAAAAGACATGCCATCCATTACCTGGATCAACATTACTTTTACCAGGCTAAGGCAAAACCTTTTTTTCTTCCTTCCTGACAACAACAATTATCTTTTGACAGGTCTCTCTGAAGCATGTTGAGTACAGCAGAGGCTCTGCTGCGCAGTGTAGACAATGAATTGCAGTGCTGGCTGTCAGGGCGCTGTCACGGATGTAGATGTGATGAGAATTTAACGGGGAATGCTCGGCATGGCTGAAATTCAGGGGCGTCCGGCAGGGTGAGAGTTAAGCCGGCTGACAGCTTAAAAAACTTATTAACGGTATAAAAAAATGTGAAAATAGGCCATATTCAAAAGAACCTGGTCACGTGGATTAGAAGTGAGTAACTCTGCAAACAAACTGGAAAACCTATATTATGCTATTATTACAGTCATTTCAGTTTGAATTTTATTAGGCCAGTTTGTGCCACCCAGGGGCCATTGGAAATGTGGAGTCGAAGTTAAGGTTGAACTTGAAATAGTCTCTGAGTTAAAAGGACACCAAGCAGATGCAGACTAAGCTCTGCTTTTAAGTTATTTTGTACAACTGCTTTGCACAGCATCTATTTTGAGGACAAGTGTCACAAAGAATTAAAGTTTGTTTTGCTTGGTGGAGGCCTTTATGTTGTGGGGACATGAACTGCTAATTCACCCCTTTCAGAGCTACCTTGACACACTGCTGATTTCCAAGAAGCTCAGCCAAATCAATTAATAATACAACTGTCAAAGACATTTTTCTGGAGCGGAAATGCAAGAGCTAATCAGTCCCTCCCAGCATTCTCACCCCTACAAGGTGACGTGCTTCTAGGCCAACATCTCCAAACCCCAGGACCTTCCTGTCAGGCATGCGGGTTGACTGATCCACCACCTGTCATCTCGGCAGGACGCTACGTGTCTGCGGGCTGCCTGAGAACCAGCTCAGTACGTGCAATCTGGTGCCCATCCAGACAGGGGTGGGCTGGGAGGCTCCACCCTTTGCCCCTCGCATGACAGGTTTTCAGGAAAGCCCACGGCATCTGATCAGGTTCTTCACATGCTCCGTTAATGAACAGCAATTAATGGTATGCTCACTACATCTCAGGCTAAATAGGTTACCTTCACTCTGGCAGATCCTTTTGTGTCATAATTAAATTACACTTCCAGCTGAAGATTGAAGGTTTTTGACTTGTTCCTCGACATAGCCCATTAATTATACTCTGCGCATTATCGCTGTTCCATAATTCCCTCACCTTCTCCATTCCCAAAACATCCGTTCACGGCGAATACCTAATTGGCTGGTAGAAACTCACATGGACCAATCAATGAGGTCCTGTTAGAGGAAGCTGTAATGAGAGCTTGGCGTCCGCCCACTCCCGTTCAGCCTCGGCGTTATGTAAACAGCATGTCGTCTTTTCTTAGCAACTCAGGAGGAAGAGAGCCACTGAGAAACAGAAATGCCCTTTGGTGTTTATTTGGCCACCACAAACATTTCTTCATTGGTTTCATACTCTTGAACTTAAAGTAGAAACTTTGAACAAATATCAGTGTATTTTTCTTAGAAGTTCATAGTTGGAGTACTTAGGAGTACTTAATGGAGTATTTAATGGAGTACTTAATGCACTGGTATACCTGAGCATTACTCATGCGTTGTCACATTTATTAATTGGTAACAAAAGTGTTCAAAAACATGTAAAGGCATATTTGTGCACAGAAAAGATTATTTTCTCAGTCTGACATGTAATTACAGTACAAGCTAACAATATTTCAGCTACTTAATTGCTCGGAACATTTACATAACCAGTAGTTAATTAAATATTTAAAAGGCAACATTATTATTAATTTATAAGGTACATACTAATTTAAAATTTCTGTGTGATATTTTTAATAGTGCAAATGCACATTTGATAAAATCTCAATATCAAGATGTGGAATGAATTGAAATCAAATCCATAGTTGATGGTTTGTTCATTAGTCTGATGCAAAAACTAGATTAAGTAGCTGTGCATCAGGGTTGTTCTTCGGAGCTATAGTGGCATTCTGGGTAGCAGCCCTTGTCCAATAATCACTCTTATGTGAATGAAAGTGTGCCATTGGTTACAGTAGCTCACAGCCAATAACAGCTGATTGACAAAACGAATTCATTTCCTACTGGCCGCTCGTCGCCCTGGAGACAGCTTGCCTCGGAATTCAGGCCCGATGAAGCGCTTGAGGATACACAGGATACCATCAGATGGTGTGTGATCGATTATGATCCTGGGACAGAGGTGATCACTGACTTCATATTAGACGTGGATCAGCAAAAACACAGAACATGTCCGCAGAACCATTTTATTTGATTTCTTAAATTATAAAGGGACATACCAGCACTGGATAGAGCGGAGGAGACTGCAGCAGGCACAGCCTCAAAAATAAAAAAAAACTAATCTGGTGGGTTTTTTCCATTATTTACACGGTGTAATTGAAAGACATACAAAAGCGATACCTGTGGCTATTTAATTCCCAGTCTGCCCATGCTTATGGAAATCTCCGCAGCCCTGTACTATCAAAAGATCATACCAGTCAAAATTACGATCTTGCCTTCATTCAGGTTTGGGTTGCTTCTAACTGTACTGTCACCTGTTTTGCTCCTCCCAGTGGGGGGAAGGGGGTGGCGGGGGGGGGGGAGCATGCAGGTTGCTGAAGTTTTCCGCTTCCATTGGGTGATTAAAGCAGCCAGGTTACTCTCCCAGTCACCTGAGGCACACTACAGATTCTCACACGGACTGGGAAACATGTCAGAAAGAGTTAGTCTCCCCAGCCATTGTCATCCGACGCCACTCACAAATTTTTATATTTAAGTCCCAAATGTCTTGTGGCAAAATATATGTTTTCCCTAAAAATGCAGGTCTTTGGGCCTGACAGGTGTAGTAGACCATGGTGCTTGTCAAATGAATTCAACCCAAACTACTGGCTACTACTCACAGCATGTAAATAATCTGAAAGGACATCCATCCATCTTTATAAAAGCTTATCCAGTACTGGGGGGTGGGGCGGGGGGCTGAGTTTGTCCAAGGCAGCACCTGGAACAAGGGAGGGATAGACCCTGTATGGGATGCCGGTCCATCACAGGGCACGCACACACACACACACACACTATGGGCAATATAGAGACACTGATTCAGCTAATAGCACATCTTTGGATTGTGGGAAGAGACCCACACAACACGGGGGAGAAGCTGCAGATGCCATACACACAGATGGAGATGGGATTCGACCCCATGTTCCCAGAGGCCCAACAGCGCCACCTGCTGGGCCACCGTGCTGCCTCCATTGGAATTAAAAATAATAATAGGGTTGGCCAATTATTCTACGAAAGCTTATTTGTAGCATCAAGCTACAAAGTCAATTATCATAGCATTATACATTTTAACACTGTCTCTTGGTTTGGGGTAGTAAATAGACAGAAAATACAAATCTAAGATGGCTATGATACACAGTAGTGAGTAAAATTAAAAAACAACAAAAAATACAACCTTCCTATTCTTTCCATAACATTCGTATAACATTTTATATTAAATAAGGCACACATTTACACATACAATTAAATTTTGGCTAGTTATTATTCCACAGTATCATTTATTTACACAAATATACACAAAGTTAATAATATTCATGGTAATTATAATATCAGCTGTCTTTACAATGTTAAACTCCACTAGTCGGCAAATTTTGCAGCTTGACCTGATGCTCTTGCCTGGGGAGAAACCATGTTGTTTGTAACCACTTAGTGCAAGTCCTGCTTCAGTCTTATTTGTGGGACAAGGGAACAGCCTCAAAGTGTTCGGTAAATATTAGCACCAGCTTCCCAAACATTTCTCCGGGAGACCCACTACAAGTTGATGCCTTGTTTGCTTCAAGCAGAGCCGGCTACAGCGAGGTCAACAAACTCCCTCTATCTTACTGGGGCAGTTGACACACCAGCGTTCCTTTTAAATGAACTTTTCACCTCCGTCCTGCATTCCTCCATTGATCTCTCTGGAGAGGAGTGTCTGTACGCTACGCTCTCCATGCATGGCTGCCCAGCAGCTCCCCGTGGCGCACTGTGGCTCGGAGTCCCGATTAGTCTGCCATTCCACCGCCGTTTGATTGCTCGGTCCTGTTCAAGCGAAGACGGACAGGCGGACCCTTAGGGATGGCGCCCCCCTGCTGGCAGGGCTCCTGCAATGTGGCTCGGGGATAAAGCTAGGACACAGCTGCCTCCAGAGAGGTTGCCATGCTACACCCAGGAGTGAACGTTATATGCCATGTTAGCGTGTATACATATACCGTGTACCAAGACACTCACATGTACGTATACACACATGCATATATACATGGCAGAGGTGGAATTGAGTGGCATCCCTCAGCTTGACTATGTAGACACGACACTCAAGAGCTGGACCGATTCACAAATGGCCACCATCCAGACCTGAAAGAATCTTGGACTTTGAGGTCTTGACGCCGCTAGTCTTGGTTAGATTTAGGGGCATAAGCAAACATTGGGGCAGCTGATTGAAGGCGTCACGAAGACGACTGACTCAAGGATTTTGGGAACTAGTATTCAAGCAATACCAATATGGTACAAAGAAATTTGTTTGGGGCTCGAGGAATACGCATGGGGTGTGGCCAGATCTGTGGCTTCATCCACGTGGGAGCTGATTCCCAGAGTTCCCTAACCCCCTCATTGAAGTCCTGTCCTTTCTCGTCCTTTAAGGCTGGGTAGCTGATCTTGCTTAGTGTGCCATTGCAGCCTCAGTAGTTGAACTTACCCTGCGGGTTGACAGGGGAGGTGGCGGGGAGGAAGTGGGGCTTGGGCGGAAGGTCGGGCTTGAGAGAGGAACTCCGGCGAACCAGGGCGCTACGGGAACCCTGGGGCCCCTCGCTGTAGTTGTGCTGGCGAGCCAGGTGGCTGCTGCCGGTGCCCATAAGAGGGTGGTGCACTTCGTTGGCGCTGCCCACGGAGTTCATCCGTGCCAGCAAGGGGGGCGGCTGGTGCCCACCACGATGGTTGAAGCTGTGCTGGCGGGACACAATGCTGCCATTGGTGGCCATCTTCGAGGGTGCCAGCAGGCCATGCCGTTGTGTTGGGTGGCGCGAGGTCCTCTCTAGGGTGGACTGCGAGGGCGGCATGTCGGGCGGGACGTCCAGTCGGCGTGTCAGGCTGTCCCGAGGCAGCGTGGAGGAGCTGTAATACGAGGACGACTCCGTGTCAGGAATCTGTGCCTGGGCCCGACCACCATAGGCCATGGGTCCTCCGCTGGGCAGTAAGGCCGAAGTCAAAAGGGCCAGGTTCTTACCACCAGCTGCACTGGTGCCATGGATGTGCCTGAGAAGCTCGTCCAGAGTGGTGACATCCACCACTGTCTGGGGATAGCAGGGATGAGGTTGAGGCATCGGACGCTCGGCGTTGGGGGTCTTCCTGTCGTCCAGGTGAAGGGCGCCGCCGAGGGCCTGCCCTTCCACCAGACCGTGAGAGAAGGGAAACGCCTGCTGGGCAATGCTCGAGCTGGACCGGGAGCAGCTCATACTCGGTGGCCTCGAGTCTTTGGCATTGTTGCAGTTTTGGTTCTTCTCCCATTGATTCCTGAAGGCCTTCATGCTTTTGATGGGCAGCTCCGGGGTCGAGTCGGGCGTAGGCAGGCCTGAGAGCTCCTCGGAGTGGTGGTGTGGGGTGAGGTCCATCACCACACCAGATCGGCAGTTCCCGGTTGAATGGTGCTCCTTCCCATTGGGCAAGAAGGAATTGTATAGCTTGGGGGAGGGAACTTCCAGCTTTTCCTCCTTACCCTGGCTATCCAGCAGGCCGTTGAGTTTGGCCAGACTTCGCAGGGACAGAGCATGGGAAATGGATGCCTCAGGGTCCTTGTTGAGCCTCTTAGTCTTGTGGACATTGTAGCTGCAATAGCAGGACACCAGGAATCCAGAGAGGATGGCACCCAGGATGAAGGCCACCAAGACACAGGCGATCAGGAGGGTGTAGTGGACACTGTTGCTGGATTTGTCTGCCTCAGGAAAACGTCGGACACCTACGGAGGTACCAGGGAAAAAAAGGCAGTCAGGATTTCAAATATGGTATGAATCACTTTAACAGGATGTAATGATGTAATGAAAAAGCAAGGACTGCAGGATATTGGTGCTTAAGAAAACTGCCATTTGAACCCCACTCATGTGGTCTCCTCCATCTGCTGATTAAAAAAAAACATTATCACTGAACCAAGAGCTTGGCCTGCATCTCAGGGGCCAGGACCAAGTCCTCCCAGGTAATGATTAAACTTCTGAGTTCATTCAGGCTTCAAATACCAAGAAAGGAGCCAGCGAGAACGGAATCGTGCATATTAAAAAGCACGGTTCGATGAAAGTGCACCTGGCACCTTCAATGTGCCAAAATCAACACTTAGGCCCACCTGCTTATCAGAAAATTACACTGCCCCACAAAAGCACAGCCTTCGACCTCATTTACAAAGCAGATAGCAAAATTCCTGAACTGGGGTCGGCCTTCGTTTATGAGTCGGGGCTCACTGTTCCATCAATCGACTTTGTAGTCTCATTCTAGGGATCATTATGCTCCCCATTATAATGTAAGAGTGTGGTTGGGGCGCCTGATGGCGTTGGAAGCACCAGCATTTGCTGGCTTGGGTTCTGATTACTGGGGGGGGGGGGTCACATCAACACCAGAAGTCACGTGACACATGTGAGGGGAGATGCAGGGTTTGGAAGGTGTGGTGGAAGTGCCACTCGTGAATGATGCTGGTTCGCTGCCTCGTGGATTTGATTACATAGCCAGACTGTTAGGGCAAGAGACCCAAATACCTAAACACCTCAACCACTGTTATAATGTAGCACTTTTTCTGAGCTACGATGTATTTTTCTCTAGTTTATCTTTTTTCTTCTCTTTTTCAGTATCACTTTCTGTTCCTTATTTATTATACGTTTATTATATTGTTTTTTTACCCTTTTATTCTTCTGCTATTTTTCATGGTGCAGTTGACCATCTTTCATTTCACTGCAGGTTATAGTCTGACTGTATAACTTTTATGTGGCAAATAAAACCCTTGGCAATCCATGAAATCTAGTGCAGCTGTGGAAAATAGAATCATTCCTTAGTTTACCAGACTGGATGAGACTGTGTAATAGACCGGGGTGATGATGATGATGATGATATTAATAGTGATACAGGTGAACAAAACAATATGAAACAACTTCACAGAAGGAGCATGCCACTGTTTTATGGCTTTTCAAATAATGTAAAGGCCCCGTGATGCTCTCTGACATAATCACAGAGAATGCGGATGCAAACACGCATCCATGTGACAGACACTGGCCTCTATTACGAGACAGCACCCCCTGCTGAAATGCAAGACGCTAACTGGCAGCGACTCAAGAATACTTCATCTCGTCAGTAACGGTCGGCAGACTACACCTCACAGGCCTCAAAAACAGCGACGGCCATACGGCAGAAACTCTATAGCACCTTGGATGAAGGAAAACAAACAAATGACATCACTGGAGTGATTGAAAACAGCCAGCGTGCTAATTGGGTGTTATAGTTAGCAGGTGCAAATCACACTGATGTGGCAAAATGCGAGCTAGGGCCGAAGATGGTCACAGGCAGGAGGGGTTGGGATTATGCATCCCCGAGCTCAAATTAAAGGCCAGGCAATGGCGTGATGGACAGCCGAATGACCGCGACAAAAACAAACGCTCACTTCGCCGCGGAATGTGAAAATGGCACCTCCCCCACGCAGGTGGACAAGGTGAGTACGAGCTCCTGGTGTGCGTCACATTTTCAAACCGCTTACGCTGCCCAGAGGTCTGGATATTGTGAATCTGGCCTTTGCGCCACGCAAATCGTTTTCTCGAAGGAGCTTTTCATGTGGGCTGTTCCATGTGGAGCCAATAAGACCCTTTATGTGGGTCGCAAAGTTTCTGGAAAGTGGAGCTGGAAGCTGCTTGTGCCTGTAATGGGAACCAAATGCTTGGTCAGCTTGGGCTTCTCACCCGTCAGACACTCGGCGTATTTTAAGGGTGCAAAAGGAAGCTCAATCTTGCGATTCTATGCACAGAGAGCCGGGTACGGCTATATATTTTGTTTTTATGGATGAAAGGGGGGGGTGAAGGGGGGGGGTTGATGTTGTCGTCGTTCTGTTATCTTCAGAAAGCTCTCTGCGGTCCCGCTTTAAAGGTCACGGTGGAAATGTGTATCGGAATAAAAATGGTGTGGAATCACAAGCCTTGGACTATGTGTCTGTGCACAGCGTGCTGCCTAGACCCCAGAAACCTCCCGGGTATATTAATATTTATATCTGCGTTAACTTCATGTTATGGTTTAACTCCGGTGGCATTCACTCTCTATTGTATACCATTGCTTATGCATGCAGTTTTTATGCATTACTTAGTAAAAATTTGGAGCTTGATTTAGTCTTAATAACAGGCATGGATTTCTGTGCAAATCCCTGTATATATTCTATAAGCACGCAACGAATGACATGCATTTTAAGTCACTGGTATCGAAATGTTTGGCAGGCAAGCAGACCAGTGTGGTTACAGTTAACGCCACCTCCATTATCTCCTTGGATTTGGCAGCATCCCCTGTGCACTAGGATTTCGGTTTAACCCATTTCCCCGTTCTTTTTTGCAGTCACTCCTCACCATAAATATGCCGCGATCGGCTGAAATGCCTGAACTTAAGATAAGGGCGCTTCAGTTGGGGCATAATATCCAGCAGATATATGTAACGGTTGCAATTTTTCACAGTTATGATAAATCTGATGATCAAAGTCATTGAAAAGACACCAAGGTTACTTCTGCACAGATCAGAGGTTCTATACCGGGTACGACAATCGACTGTATTTTTCATATGCCTTGCATTTGTTCCTCTCTGTCTCTGTGTATCTTGTATCTGCGTTGTGCCCTAATTGTTAGCTTGTCTATTGTCATGGTGTCTCCAACAGCAGCAAGCTATGCATGTAATTTTCACCAGCCTTGGTCGTGTGGCAATAAAGGCTCTGATTCTGAATGATCAAATCATTAAACTCTCAGTTTTAATCGTTCCTTGGATGCAAAAAGCATAACATGCAGCATAAAAATGCAAATGCATAAAAATAAAACAGCATGTGTGCTAGTGGTGGAAGCCCCAACCGGAATACAGCCGTGACCCGGCATGGTGTGGATGTGAGAATGTAGCAACGTAAGCAGGAGGTCCAGCAAGAAGGAGAAGCCTGATGTGTCTGTGCGGGGCACCTGCCAGGCTTCCTTCCATCACAACTCAATTTTCACATCAAGCCTGCAAAGCACGGGCTTTATGCTATTTTAGGGCTCACAAAGAACACGCCCCCTGGTACGAGAGCTCTATCCCAGAATCCCTTGCTGCGTTGTGAGTTCCAGGGCATAGTAGAAACAGGAATATCAAATGGCACCCTTTTTTCACCACTCAATCTGCAGTATTGTACTTTCCCCATACCCCTTCTTCACCCCATCACACCAAATCTTTTCTTTCCCTCCACCCCCTGACGCCCCCGCCGCCGCGCACCCAT
>JAAGVU020000045.1:12668605-12695138 GCA_011763525.2 Mormyrus iriodes | reverse complement strand
AAAAATTATAAAGTCAAAGATCCCTTTACTTATGGAAGAGTCTCAGGGTTCCTTGCTCAGGGTCAGGTGTTTGTGCCACTTGGGAGGAAACATAGGGTGGCCTTTGCTGAATCATCGTTTGAGAGCAAAAAATGTGACAGTTTGTTCAGCTGGACAAACTGACAACCTACTGCACACAGTGGTACGGGTCCCAGGCAGCGATGAACACAATTCCGAAGTTCAATTCGATAAACCAATAAACCACAAAAAAATTCTGCGGAAGCTAATGACAACTGCTAACCACCAACGTTTACTATATGAATTTAGCTTTGGTTTTGTTTTGGCTCTGAAACCCTTAAAAATATACCTAGATATATATATATATACCTAGAGAGCTGAAATAACCTGTTTAGCAATTTGCTTTTGCAGGGCTGGAGTGATCACCTGCAGACGTTTAGGACTTACCCAACTGTGAATCACTAGGTTGTGTAGAGGCTCTAGAATAAGTTTTCTTTCAATGATATTATGTTTGTGAGATATAAATGTTTTTGCTGGAGGAGTCCTATTCCATGACTGGCTCATGCTGACATTTTGCCCTCAGTGAAGCCCCTTGGGGGCTATAAATATGGTGCCATTTACCTGGAACTTGGAAGGAGGGTCTCTGCTCTTTACTGGTCTATAGCTCCATCAATCAGACTCCGGAAAATAAAGGAAAATAACCAGGGGGGCAAAGCCGGAATTCTTGTGAAGCTGGATAACTTTTTGTATTTAAAGTAGTCCAGGCTAAATGTAAGTGAATGAAGATAAAGGCCATTTAAACTAGGGTACCTGAAATCCGACAAGTTATGTGGCTAAGCAAGAAATTCAGCTTCATGATACAGGCCCCAGGTCCCCGCTTTGTTCAAGATACCCCAGTTTATCTTCATTCATTTACATTTAGACTACCTTAGATACAAGTTATTGACCAGTTATGTCTTGTTTTTACATACAGTCAGCCAACCAAGTGCCAGATAGACTGTTGCTGACATGCTCACAACAGGCCAGAACAAATACGTATGATTTTAGGATTTACAATTTCTTAAACTTCATTTACTTAAATGCTAGCGGAACTAAATTTAGCGGAAGTTACCTGGACTGCTAATGGATTTCAAAGTTAGCTGAAATGCTAATCCGCTAACAAAAATTTTGCTTCGCTAATTAGCAGTTAGCAGATTAGCAGAACCCTGCCCACCACTGGTCTTGGTGTGGGTTTCTTGGAGATCTACAAGTAAAGTATTTCACTAACATTGTAAAAGTTCTGAGTTCAAATCCCAAGAGATACAGAAAATGTAAGCTTTCCCTCTACTATAAGTTGCTTTGGGTAAAAGCCTCAGGTAAATGGAATAAATCTATCACCAATCAAGCTACTTATAAAGGATCTTGAGTAATGCGAACACGCAAGTTCCTGTTTCATATGTAAATGTTCTGGCTAAATTAGCAACACATAAAATTAGTTTACTCAATTAAAGTTTTTTTCCCCTGGCTACAGACAGCCATTAAAACTCAAGACTCATATGTACAAACACATTTGGTGGAGCGTGATTATAGCATAACAGTAATCACTAGAGTCTTGGAGTTGACTAATGAATTTTTACATTAACTAGTCATTTTTTATATCTATTTGTGGTTAGTGTTGCTCCATGTTCTGACGGA
The DNA here is from genome assembly GCA_011763525.2 of Mormyrus iriodes. Taxonomy (NCBI): domain Eukaryota; kingdom Metazoa; phylum Chordata; class Actinopteri; order Osteoglossiformes; family Mormyridae; genus Mormyrus; species Mormyrus iriodes. Next base: position 12,693,467 of record JAAGVU020000045.1, on the reverse strand, counting down.
GCTCGTCAAACTAATATGTCAGTTAATGAAGCCGTAATCTACTATGGACAGCAAAGCAGATTAAATATATTCGCAAATTAGTACAAAGGTAAACAGACAGATGGTTGGAGAGGAGACAGCAGAAGACACCATCCGGGGGCCTGAGATATGTGCAGTAAGTTTCTATTATGGCACTTTTCATAGAGGAAGAGAGAGAGAGAATGAGAGATAAAGAGTGAGAGAGAAACACTGTGTTATGGAACTCAAGGGTCAATGTTTGTGCTTTAATAAATCTCAACATAACCAAGGCTCAGGTCAGGCAATTCCATGGGGGCAATGAAAAGCCCCACTTCTGTCCAATTAAGATGATGACTGGCAAACAAGCAGCGCTCTAAACTGTTTTTCAATTTGTTCATTGTGAAATCGGAGCTCAATGTCTCCCCCCACCCTATAGAAAGACCCAGAAACTTGGATAAACAGGTACATATACGAAAAGGCACGTTTTATCTGATTCACATAAAGCAAAGGGTAAGTTCACAATCTGGGGACATGGGCAATATTTTTTGGACATCCGATTTCCCTAAAGGGATGAATCACTATTCTGTCACCTACTTCAGGCAGTTACCTAGAGTTACCAAGCATCCTTTGGATTCTCAGACAGGCGTGTAAGGGACAGCATGATGGCCTTTTCCAAATCGGCTCGTTAGAGTGCTGCTTCGACGGACTAAAGATACCCCATGGTAACTGGTCTATTACCTAGGACTCCAATTGCCTAAGCCTGCAGCTCAGTAGAGGTGATCACTTTAAATTCTGGACAAAATAACATATGGTGATGACAGCTGGATCTATTATGTAGAGGAGACCAGACAAGTTAGGATTACATCGAAATATGCACATCCATCTCCTATAAAAACTTATCTAATGTAGGGTGTTGGAATAAAATTACACTCCTGGTATGATGGGTAATTCAACACATTAGGCATGGGCCATATAAACTGCCAAGCTATCACTGCCATAGACTACAGGATGGACAGAAATATTTAAAGGGACCTTAAGCGTGTTTTTGGACTGCAGTAGGACTTTTGCACAAAGACCACAGAATACATGCTAACTTCACGCACACACATGCACACACGTGTAGCTGCATGGGTCGACGACCCAGAAGCTTGGCTACATTTCTAGCTTTAAATACATAATCTGTCTATTATTTAAGCAAAGGCTGGCCATTTATTTGGGTTTGAGGCAATAAGTGACAATGCATAGCTTTATAAGCTTGTAAGCATTTGCAAAGCAGACCATTTGCCCTGTGGCTGCCGAAAACATCCTTGAAACGTTCTTGAAAGGTCCTTGTTTGGAATGATTCGGATAAAGTCCTTCAGGCTTCTAAGTTTCACAGCATCCAGCTATTCATTTTGCATTTTGTGACTGTTGTTCAGCTGCGTGTGGCTCCTACATGCACTATAAGCCGTGTGTCTGACCAACATCAGAAGTAGCCAGTCTCTGGTACCCCGCAAGGCCTTCTTTAAAATGCCGTATGAAACACAAACCGCTGACTTACCTAATATTTACGTGCACATTTTCTTTCTGTTAGCTGGCAAACTCATCCAAGGAAAGACACTTCGAAATACGAAACGTTATGCGCAAAAGAAGCATCTTCAAAACAACAGGCTGTCTCCTGTGAGCTCATATCTACTGGAATCTGAGGTCAACTGTAGCTCTGTATCTAAGTATTGTATTTTAAAGGCAGATGATTTTTACATAATTCGCTGCTCAGCATGCACTGCTTAGCATAACTGCCACTTAGCATTTGCTACTTAGAATGCACTCTTATCTAGCATAAATCGCTAATTACTTGTCAATCTTTCTGTTTATAGAGCTTGAGTTCCGTGGCCTAATGCTAAGGCTATGACTCTGGGTACTTGGCCACTGCCCCCGCTCTATGTATATTTCATATTTCATGTTGCCAACATGGCTTTTAGGCCAATCAAAGAGCATGGGGCCATGGGGGCGGGGTCGCAACCACTACAGTGCAGTCGTTTGCCCATGTGCTGCTCACGGAGTTTGCCAGCTAATGGATGCTATTTCTGCTCTTAAATCGTTAGATCAGGTCTTTGTGCATATATTAGCTGGTATTCATCAAGCTCTTATGAACAGAGTGAAGAGGGTAATGACCATGAAGTGGTCCTCATGTCTAAGCATTAGTGTATCAGTTCCTGTAAAAATACATAATAATATGCTTCCATTAGCATCACAGACCTATTCGGGGACTAAGTTTGGTCTAATTAGATGTTAATAACGGGTCAAGTGAGGAGATCTCCAGCTGTTACATTTGCCAAAGGAATCAAAGAATGGAGTCATGATTCAGGTCTCCTTGTGACTCACTTTCAGTTTCACTAAGTTCACTATCGGACAAGTTAAATTAGGAATTGTGTTGCTCTTGACCAACACAAGATCCCTCTGTCCTGTGTTTGGGGGACTTGAGTAGACTACTGTAAGTTTCTCCTGCGTTATATCAGAGCTGCCAACTCTCAGGCTTCTGCCTTGACTTTCATGCTTTCAGACTCTCATGCTCACGCAAGAAATCTTACAGCAAATCTATATTATTCCATTATAAACCTAAAAGTTGCTACATCAAAAGCACTGGGGTAGTTTGCAAACCCTACAGACTATTTACATGGTAATAAAACGGTTACATACATGTAAATGCATGTGCGTGTGTGTGCAGACTTCTTACTCCAGCCAGGTTGACAGCCCTGGTATATACCTTCCTAAAGATCCAATAGCTCAGCCAGTAGAGCACTGTGCTAACAATGCAAGTCGCTTTGTCTAAAAGCATCAGGAAAATGTCTACACCCCCAGCTTTCCCCCCCAAATATATGTGAAATGCTCCTGAGATCTGTGAGAGCCACAGAACCATCGACAGACTTAACGGTCACATTTTTACGAAAGAACGAACTCAATATCGAGCAGCTCACAAATCCTGCACCTAACGCACTATGCCCGTAGCCTGACCGGCGCCATGGAGACCCCCAAATTGTATTTTGCCCCCGTGCTTCGCATTTTACACTAAGAGCAACAGCGCGAGTAAAATGCAAATAGAATCCATCATGTAAGCAACTGCAACATGATCTTACTCTAATGTCAGAGCTGAAGTGAAGGAGCTGTGGAGGTGGAGACAGAAATCCCAGCGTCTGGAGGGACGGGGTCATATAAGGCCTTGGTTAGCATCTTTATGTTTCTTCATATTTAATCGGTAAAATGCATTATGTATGACATACTGTGCAGGGGGGGGTTTAATAGTTAGAGATCATCTTCAGTGCAGGGGGGGCCTGTCTGTTTTCCTGATGACCGGGTTTGTTAGGGTGGGGCTCCCTGTGCACGAATGCCCCCCCTCCCCCCAGGGGAGATGAGAGAGCACACAGGACAGTGAGGGAGGAGAATGAAAAAGGAGGCGCAAATACACACAGACACACACAAACAAACAAACAAACACATATAACCATACACACATGCACACACACAAATGCATGCACACAGATACACACGCATACACACACACAAATGCATGCACACGGATACACACGCATACACACACACAAATGCATGCACACGGATACACACGCATGCACACACACACACACACACACACACAGAAGCATGAGGCACCAGGGACAGATATAAATGGTCGTATTTCCTGGGGTGTGTGTCGGGGTCTGGCCTCCTAGGAGGGCTGCCATGCTTCGACAACGGCGATGATGCCGCAGTCGCCTTATGAACCATCTGGCTGACGGCTCTCTTGCTCGTTCCAGGGTCTCTTTGCTGCACTTTGTGTTTTATTTAAAAAAATCAGTAAGAAACAGGCAGAGATGGAAATTAATGAGCTGCCTGTGATTCGAGGAGCGCTATGTCCATGTGGCAAACGCAAGTAAAGCGAATCATCTGGTTTCTGTGCCGACGTGGAGGACGTGCGACACAAAAAGAAGAATTAATTGGCAGGGGAGGGGGGTCCCTCATCAGCTGCCCTTGGCCATGGAGTTTCTGCTTTGCTGCTGGGGACGGTGGGGGTAGAAAGGAGTGGAAGCCACAGTGGAACTACAAATGGCTCCAACTCCTGTCATTAACTGAGGAGGGTGCATCACATGGGAATGTTAGGAGTTGGACGTCTTCCTGACAACATAAGAAGCCCCCCCCCTCTTTCTGATGATCTATTCCAGAGGCGATTATAGGATTTTTTTAAAGTGGGGAGCATAAGAGGGGCCATAATTCATACAGAGGGGCCAACCTTATAATTAGCCAATGACATGATGTAAATGGAACAGTGACAGGGGAGACGGCACTCTGGGAGCCAATCCGCTTTCAGCTGAGGTCACGACCCCTTTGACCCATGTGTGTGTATTCTGAAAGGTTTGTTGTTTCTCCCTTTGCCTGAAGTGCTGATGTTTTTTGTCAGAATTCGGATGCCAAGTACCATGATAACCAAACAACTGAGAGGCACCTACAGCTGACTGCCCATTTGAGAGGTGTGTTCAGTTTCCACCTTGACGGTGCAGCTATGTTTTGTTATGTCACTAATGCAGGGTACAGGCCAACGGCGAACTTAAATAAGTGTACAGCCTTTCCCTGCATGACAGCTTGAAGGGACAACAGAATCCCATGTTTCCGTTAAAATGAATAACAAATTTTCAAAACTCACTCCATTTTTTTGCTGTGTTTGAGATGAGGTCACCAATGACCTAAAGTCAGGCTTCCTCATCTTAAGTTATAGTATTGGGAACCAAAACGTAGTCCTCAGAAATTTCCTCTGAGTGAGTTCTGGAAATTTGCCCTTCAAATGTCAGCCATAGCTGGAAGAAGTTCAGCTCACCGATTTCAACGACTTAACGTTCTGTTCCAATGTCAATTACTTGCGTACAAGTGCTCGATTACTTGTGTTGTGAATTGCAAATTAGCAAAAGAACACGTATAAAAGGCCCCGTGCCAAAAGAGAAAATGGGAAGCCACGATTTGTGAAGTTTGGAGAGGGCTCAACTCTCACGAAGTTTGAAAGAATTACAAGCGAAACAGGCTGTCGAGGAGTCAAAGAAAAGAGATGTCCACTGACCATAAGCTGAATCGATAGCTGTGTTCTGCTTCCGTGTGGTGGCCAGTACATCTGCAAAGAGACAGACAACAGACTCATAACTGGAAACAGACAGAAGTAACATCATAAAACCAGATCGAAAAAACAATTGATTCAACCACCGAACTGTAACTCATTTTTTTTTGAGAATATTGCCATTTTCATTCACTTTTGGCGCAATCTCAGTGAGTGCTAATGAGCTTTAACCATCCATCCACCCACCCACCCGTCCATCCATTTTCTGTACCCACTTGTGTCGCTCAGGGTCGCTGGATTTTTAATTAATAATATATTTCATTGTTCATGGTCACAGGGCTTTTTATTAATATCACATTGCTTTCCCTTGGATTTAGTTTTGAAAAAATGTTTGAAAATGGCATCTGTGTTTGAGGACACCGCAAGGCAGAGCTACGTTTCTGGCGTGAGAAAAGAAACATCGATAATAAGGTTTTCACATGAAAATCAAACACTGCGCTTGCAGCAAAGTAAAGGAAAAAAATATAATAATTTTCACAAGGCAAAATCAGAATGGATCATGCGGTGCATACCCCGGTTAAACAGGTAAATTTAATTATGTGCGTCACGCTCACCGTGGCAGTTGTCCGCGTGTTCCGTGTGGTCGTCCTCAATGTCCTGCTCGAACCCGGCCCTGAGAGGGACGGGAGATAAAGACAGCAGACCATTAGCCTGGCTGCATAGCTTGTTGTTGTCCTTTATTGCGACCTACTCTGGCTTCATTTGCTTTGCCGAATCCCTGCAATCACATGCAAATAAACACCGCGGGATTGACGGAAGATGCATTAGGTCTGCCTGCCGCCATTTAGGCATCCCCTGAGCCACCTGCCACTCTCAGATCCAATTAATGGCTACAGGAAGTATAATATGTGAAGGAGAAGGACTTATAAAAGTCATTTTGTACCAGGGAAAAAAAAAAACAAGTGCACTAGGAGCTGGAGTGTCTCTGGAGTCCTCACACTGTCTATTACCCAGAAGTCCCTGCACCTCCATGTCGTTAACAGCTTGGGGTGATTTCGTTTGCCCTCGCCGCAGCGACATTTTAAATTTTGAGGGTAGATTGAATTAGCCTCTCTCTGGATTCTCGTACCTCGGTTCTTCTGGCAGCACCACCCCCGCCCCCCCAGGCGCTGATATCCCATTACTCCCCAGGCGGGGTGTGAAAATCCCCCAGTAGCTATACACGCAGGTTAACCAAACACGGCCACTTTTATAATTCGACTCCCCTCTAGCGAGGAACCGAAATGTTCCGTGTGCCAATCAATCAGTCAACCCCCCCGGTGCCATTAATACCGGTAAATCCATTTATAAGGAGTATTGACAGCCAAGGGTGGGTGGGTGGGGGGGAGGGCATGCGAAAAGGTGTTCCATTTACACGACAGCAGCCTCTGTCTCCATTAGGGGGGGCAGATTAAAGGGCCTGTCAGTATTATACAAGCAGCTTTTTCTGTGGCCACCACCCCCACCTACTGATTCAATTGTTTTTCAACCCGGGACTGAGCTAAAGTCTCCCTGTTACTTGTTTCCCTGACCCCCCGCCCCTGCCATTCCATTAGTGTAAGCCGTATGGAAGCACAAGGCCACATATGGGCTTCCATCACTGCCCAACCTTCACCCATGTTATCGCTCAGTCTCCAGGGGTGCTTTAATGCACAGGCTGACCTGGGCCAAAGCCCAGGGGCCTCTGCTAAAAAAAGGCCCCAACCAAGCTTGTTTAATTACATTTTAAACCTAGGGTTACCATCCTTCCCGTTTTTTTCAGGACACAAATTTTATCATACCTAGCCACCTCTACGGTCGATAGTTACACCATCGTAGAAAACAGTACGGGGCCCTCTGACGACTGAAACAATCCCGAGGCCTCTGGCCATGTTAAAGGGGCTATCTTCAGCGTAGTGATACTATTGGTGTGTGGAGTGCGGTGGAAGAAAATAGTTCCTACGTGGAACTGCTCATTACAAAGTCTGTGGATTGTCTTGATGACTGATCGAGTCATGATTTCCAGTGAAAGACATTGCTGTTGAATTTTTCAAATGCATTTTTTGGGCACAGAACGAATGCCATTCAGTCCAATCATATCTGAGAGAAGACCGACATTTCTATGGTCGATATCTCCAAAACTAGACACCTCCCAGCAGAATGACCTAGAATATATGGATAGATAACATTAAAGCCCCTCTAAAACATATTTTTTTAGAGTTTTGAGGTGGAGGGCTCCTTTAATGCACCCCTGCTGGCGTCTGTCCTGGCTCGATCGGGAAGAGGACAGACAGACGCACTTCTAGCTAAATGGCTAACAATGGCATATACATACATAACCACACTCTTACAAAACAGCAGAGGAGGAAGAATGAGTAACATCGACACGCAGCACGCTTTCATACTGCATTACAACTCTCTGACAGCTGTCGCTAATAGAAAAATGGCTAATGAGTGATTTGATGTACCACTCGCTGCTGCGTACAGCTGAATAGCTACTCCTGACGGTTAAAGCGCTCTGTGCTAAGGGTGGCGACCATCCAGCAGAGCGGAGCCAGGCCGCGTGCTGCGAAGGCGCTTAGACCCGCTTTCACTGATCTCATCTGTTGTTTCGCTCGAAGTGCCCCGCGGTACGTTTCTCTCCGAGACGAGCTTCACCGTCAAGGCATCTGCTGAGGTCACATCTGGATCGACTCCCCCGGAAAAAAACGGCAGCTCTGCTACGGCGAGCCGGGAGAACGTCTGGCTTCGTCAACCGTAAGGAAAAAAAACTCCCGTTGTTTGTACTGTTTTTTGCTCGTAAGAAATCCATCCAAAGACGTTCCGAGAGCCTCTCGCTCCTTTGCTGTATTCTCCACATGACAGAAGGCCTGAAATTTACGTCTCTAGGGAGCCTTCGGGCTTAACAACGCGATGTTTGTATTCCCTCAAATCTATCCCTCCTTCTTGGCCTTAAATATGAATACCATGTTGTGTCACATATCAACTCGCAGGCCGGGAAAATGAAACCGAGTCATATTTATGGCTTTGAAAAGATGCCCTTGCTCCATTTTAAAGTCACGACGTCGATGAATGACTCGAGGTCATGCAAAAAAAAGGAAAATGTATTCGGGAAACAAGAGTCTGCATCTGTCCATAGCTGAGGGTGAGCTTTATGCAAATGACTTTGCTGTCAGCCAGTGTGTTCCCAGAAGCCTCGGACGGCACTGAGAGTGATGCAGGGCAGCTATGATGCCACATGGCCGGTCTATGGAAAAACAAAAAGGTTTCCACTCCTAGGGGCATCGCTAAATTCGAACTTTGCGAAATGAAAACTGACCTGCAAATCGATCAAGATAAACGTAAGTTTTTTGAAAAAAAAAAACCAACAACACTGATAAGGAGAACCGTATCTCTGGACAGAGTGAAAGAAACAGGCTTTTTAGACAGGCAGAGTGCTAGACAGACCGTGATGGACCCCCATTCGCCCGCACACTCCTTTCGATTGCATGCATGTCAAATTACTAAGTGTCATATTACTCCCTTCCACTTCATAAGAACGGACAGATTGGTTCTGCTCAAATCCAATTGCGGCATGTCAAAGTTAAAGAGTAAATGCATGGTGATTGTCTGTTATGAAGGTATTGTGAGCTGGGGTACGACTATGATTTATTAATAAACAACCAAACAAAAATCCTTCCTGTTAAGAGCATCCAGGGAGACAGGGATGCTTTTATAGACTAGATCAGAGGAAACAGGCACAGCCAAACATACGGACACATTGTGGAAAACATATGGTGAGTCAGCGCTCTCGTATGCGATGGACACGGACCAATGTTGCTTTAATGCAGGGGTTCAGTAGACCAAAACAAGAGCCCCAACTTCCCCTGGCGCAGATTATACTGTAACAGCTCTTTATTTCCTGGGCTACTTATTCACTGACGTTAGCAGTGGGATCTCTCATCGCGTCGCAGCGAGGGTGATGCCCGTGTTCTTACCTAAAGCCCGGGGAGCTGGTGGCACAGCTTCCTGTCTTTAGCCAGATGCAGTATGGGTCACGAGAAGCCAAGCAACTCCTAGGGGACCGAGAAGGAAGTGATGTCAGCACTTTTGGAAAAGCCATAAGCACGCCTGGGGGACATTATCTGACATAGTGGACAAGTAACGTGAAGGTCCCAGGAGAAGCTCTGCTCTTATCCCGAATCCCTCCAGCAAAAATACCCAGAAGTACACACAGGTGGGAAAGGTCATTTCACATAAATCTGACATTCAGGTATCTGCATGCAAATATTTTCATACGGAGACTACGAGACCGGATAGGAGGATCTTTTAGAAATTAGATAACAGTGAGTCACCCTGCCTGATCCTCCAGCTCAAACGGGCGATGTGTGCGGACGAGAGTAAACTGAGCTGAGTCAAATCTGTTTTTTTGGGTCAGACCGAATTTCCACTGAAATGTTCGTAATAATTTTAAGTTTTTAATTTTAAGCATGAACAGTAGGTTATTATTTTTAAAGATGGTTTTCTTTAGAGAATGTAATGCTTCAATTACAGTCCCTATTAATGAAAAAACCTTGATACATTTGCTTAAAAATGAATCAGATGTTGGAATTAATCGCAGGTATGTTCTCAGGATCTTAAAATCAGTTTATTACCGAAAGCAGTTATCTAGCTTGGTGTTTGTATGGCTTTGGCCCATTGAGCGTTTGGGGACGAAACCTTCCAGCCTGGTCTGTCTCAGGGATTCCTTCTTAGAACCCACCAGAAATCCAGAATGCTCATGGTTGGAATACAGGCAGCTGTATTGGGAGCCCCAGGGATCCGGGAGTCTGAAGCTGCCTCGTCAAGCTGCTTGAACAACCATGGGAACAGGGACTGTCAACCTAACTACAACAGGAAGAACAACAGCTGCATTTACAGCGCCACCCTTAACTGGATGCTCCACAAAAGTCTTAAGATGTCACTCCGAATAGGTTCGCAGTGGGAGCCTTGGCGGCATGGAGACGAATCCTCTCCTCTTGTTTTCTTACTCTTCCCACATCCAGCAGAAATTCTCCGTTATTGTGATCAGGCTTCTCTGGACTGTCTCACACTGATGTTGGGGTTTTTTGCTGCGATGAGGATTGAGCGGCCTCAGGTTTACGCAGGGACACAAACTCTCTCTCCTGTCCTGCTGAACCTGTGAGGTCTGTTTGAGCCTTGCAAAAAAAAGAAGCCTGCAACTTCTCGGGCTTTCGGATGAGGTCTCACACCGCGCCGCTGTTGCTTTGGTGACAGGCTGTCTGAAACGCTCAAACACTGACTGCCGCAGAGCCGCAGGGGATGTGGGCAAGCTGTGCAGCAAACTTTAAAGGTAGGACATCTGTACCAAATCTGATCTCCTCTCCTATTAAACACAGGATCTAGGACTGGAAGTCTTAACACCTCAAACGGAACCCAGGACGAGATACACATCTAATTTCATTCAACTGGGACAAAAAAAGTAGTCAAATCAAGATGTCATTTTTCCGAAGAAATGATATGAAAATTATGTACATGAAATATGTTTATTCATTCATATTTATGCTACTTATCCTGGGCTGGAGCCTATCCCAAGCAGTACAGGGCAGAGGTACATTGTTTGGGATGCCAGTTCATTGCAGTGCACATATATGCACATAACCATATGCTAAGGGGGATTTAGAGATGTCAAATATTCTAACTACATGCCTTTCAACTGTGCAAGGAAACTGGAGGACCTGAAGGAATCCTGCACAACACAGGAATATGCAAACCCCACACATATAGGGTGGAGATGGGATCTGAACCTCTATCCCTTCAGGTGCCACTGATTCATTGTCCCACGCTTATTTGTCCACATAAATCCCGGGCATCCTGGGTTAAAATGGTCACAAACTTACATCAGTTTCCAGTGCATTGCTTTTTAGCTGGTGAACTGGCTGCAAGCCCACCTGTCATATCCATGAAGTCCCAGGATGCCTGATGTGTGCATTACTGGAACTGTAATTGGACACATGGCTTGGAGCCTTTCACCACCTCTGGTACCACATGGTGACTGCTGATTGGCGGCTCTCAGCCAATAAGAGTGTGGTAATTGGAGGAGCAGGCTGTCAATCAGCTGTCACTGCTGAATGAAAACCAATATTGTGGGATGTCGCCGTGCGTGTGCCAAGTGTGAGCGAACGCATTTGATTGTTTGGGAATGACCCTCTTCCTCCATCCCATTTTAACAACTTAATCTATGATTCTGGCTAATTTGTGTGTGTGTGCATGTGTGCGTGTGTGTGTGTGTGTGTGTGTGTGTATATATATATAAACACACACACACACACATGCACACACATATACATATATACCTGAGACGGATACATTCGGCCCTCGGAAGCTCAAATCTGACACCTTGCTCGCGACAGCTTCTGTAACGAGCTGCTATTCTCCCAGACTGCCAGATGGATCGTTTCGGGAGCCTGTTGCCGAGGAAACGGGCCACCCAGAATGCCACTCACTTCTTGCAGGAGCCGTATTCGGAGCACCGGCTGAGAGGAACGCGGACGACGCAGCTGGAGAAGGCCACGAACAGGGCGTGGTGCTCCTTGTCCAGCTCCAGGCCCAGAATCCTCCTGTCCTCCCCATGCACATTACACCTGGAGAAACGGAACGACGAGTTAGCATCAGCCTGGTTTTCGGCAACTGTGTGTGGGGGTGGACTTCCTGTGAGACAACTGCCTAGGGCCCCCAAAAACCAGGGACCCCATGAAGGCAGAATTTGCTTTAATGGATATAAGATAATATGATACTTTAAATGATAGCAACATGTTTGTGAACAGGATATTTTGATTTAATTTTCAGTAAAAAGTCCTGCCCCCCAGACTGAAAAGGACTATTCTGAATTCGAGCCTTCCTGCTTCATGATAAACTCAGGTAAACAGATGTATTTGAGCAGGGGCTCGTTCCTGGTTCTGCCTAAAGACCCCAGACCCTTAACTCTGGCTGTAGATGGCTGAAAATTTGGGAAACTGATACACTATGATTATAAACAGCTGCACGTTTTATTCTAGAGGACACAGAGACACAGAGAGTGCGCCATCGGGGGGGGGACTGGCACACGAGTCACACGGTGCCTGTCACCAGTCAGAAAGTTACAGGTTCAAACTCTGGAAAAGCTGTCAAATCAGGGTTGCTGCCTTACCTATTTAACTATGCATGTGTGTCAATGGATACCTGTCACTGAGAGGTAAAACCCAGGAGAAACAACTCTCAAAGCGCCAGACCAGAAGCCAAAGTTGATGGGGGTGTGCGGTCATATCAAGGCAATATATCTGAAACTCTTTTGCCAAAGAGCTCCATTTCCCTATATTTATGAGGACATTTATATTTTATTTATTTATCCCAAAGCAATGCACAATCAAGAATGCAGGGTCAGACAGTACCTTGAGCCACTGGCAGCAAAAGCCTTGCGCACGGTGAAATCACTGGGATTCAAACCTGTGCCCTTCTGATCACAGGCACAGAATCCCACCCCGCTGAGCCACACACTGCCACTGGGCCATTGCATGTTTGACACATTATTACCTATTTAATTAACCTTCAGCGGATAGGGATTAAGCAGGTGTAAACACGCGGAAAACATCGTGAACACGAAACGGTGTTTTTTGCAGATGGGGGGGCGGGGCTCACTTGGAGGGATTGTAGACGTCGATATCTTCCAGGAGCTGCGAGCCGAAGGAGGCATTGGGGTGGACGCTTGCCAGCACCTTCAGCACCCTGCCGTCCTCCGAGCCCAGAAACAGCACGGTGTAGTTCCTGTAAGGCCCGGCTGAGGGGTCTACAGCCACCTGGGTTAACTTGTACCTAAGGAAACAAATACAATTAAATCAGCTATACCCTGTTAATGTGACATGCCAGTCTGTAATAATGTAATAATGCTTAACGTCTATTTGTTTTGTCAAATTATTCTGTTGAAAAGGCTGCACTAGTAATTAAACAGAATACACTTTCCTGAAATTAAGCTTCATTGTTATGCATTTTGGATAAACAAGGCTGATTTTAGACAGGGACTGCAGAGACTGTGTGTCACCTACCTCTTTATCACCTACTATTGCTGACTCAGTCTCCCTGACGCATGCAGAGAGACAAATTAGCCCTGCTACATGACTGCGGTAAAAGCTAAAGATCTCGCCGAGGCCCTGCACTGTCTCTTCCACAGGGGGGTGGTATTGTCAGCTCTCTGGAGTCATCCCTACACTGTGGTGGGGGTGGGGGGGGGCACATACCTGCTGCCCGTGAGGGTGAAGCAGGGCCGATCGTTAATGGAGGGCACCGCCTCATCCATGAGAGGGTAGGACTTAATGAAGGTCAGCATTTCGTCTGGGAAGGTGATGGAGGATTTGTAGGAGGCCGCTGGGCCGTCACCCGCACAGGAACCGGGCCTGAGAGGATGGTGGGAGGGGCTTTGTATTAGGGTGCCAGGATTCATTCATTCCACATTCACACCCTCCGTATGTCACCGAAGCCACCAGTAAGAGGGAGAAGTGGGCACCGTCCAACACCATCAGAAAAAAGGGCACAGCCCTGGCACAGGTACAAACACCAATAATGTACCCCCAAGGGTACAAATTACTTGAAATGTTCCTCAGAGTCCATTTCTGTAGCCTTAAAATAGACTAATAGGTACATTTACCTACAGCTAGGGTACAACCGACAGATCCTTGAGGGTACAGCCCCAGTGACAAGTAACTGTATGGGTACAATTTGTATAGGTACAAACTGGTACTTGTTTTTCTGACAGCGAAGAACATCTGAAGAGCAAGTCTCCGAAACGCACAGGTCCACAGGATACGTTTCCAAGAACATTTCTGTGGACTGTGTGAGTTTTGGAAATTTAACTAAGGTTCTGTGTTTGATTACATGAGGACTAAGTGAAGTTTGGTTCCCAACATATGATGATTCAGCCTGATTTTAGATCATTGGAGGTCTTATCTCCAACACAACAAAAAGTGGACTGAATGAGTGTTGGATATTTGATCTTCAATTATTCTAATCAAATGCACCTACCTCAATCAGTAGAATGTATAATTCCAAGCTGCAAAGCTTATTCTAATTAAACTATTGAATAAATAATTTACAGGGTTATTTGATTGCAGTACAGCCTCCTGGAATGTCCACTGCGTAATCTAAAGTCATCGTACCATTATGAATTCCAACAAATCATGTCGTAGCAAATCATACAGAGACTTTGCTATTCTCTAGGATACGTGACCCCAATTTACCAAAGGCCACTTAGCCTAGAAACTCTTGCCCAGGTTACAGATCCTACAGCAGAAATAATCTAAATATAGCAGAGTGAGAAATTATATTTGTAGATAAATATATTTCATACGGCCTGGCCAACATTGGGAGACAGAGCTTGGTGTCAGCCAAGATCTTGCCTAGAGTGATTAACCTCACATTTAAGTAGTTCAATCATTTTAACAAGTCAAAGCTTGTATTCTTAGAAGCCTCATAATAAATGCAAGGATTTTAAAACTTGAAACATCCCATGGGAATATCCTGCAGGTACGAGTATAGAGGACTGTTAAATTCTTACAGAAGATAAACGAGATTCTCTGTCTGAACCATAGACTAAGACACTGCCCATCCTCACCTGGGCTTGGGAACCTGATCTTCCGGCACTGGAGTCCAGGCCGACTCGCTGCTCTTCTGCTCCTTGAACCTCCCATTGAAAACGCGCTCAATGTCGTCCATATAGAAGGCGCACACGGCTGAGCCTGTGATGCTGAGGGGTGTGTGGAGGTCAGGAGGCAGGTAATGAGAGGACTGGACTTTGCATAAAGTTACACACAACTCAACAAGATTGTCTGAGTTCTGTCCCAGCTGCTGGTGTGAATGAGGGGAGGCGGGGCTGACCTGTTGGCCTGGGTGGTGAAGACGCCCACCACGGCGGGTCGCTGATTGATCTGCAGCACGTTGGTGAGTGACTGCAGCACGTCAAAGTAGAAGAAGGAGTCCCCCGGGACCGAGCAGTTCAGCCGGGCCTTCAGAAACGAGGTCCAGTAGCGTTCCAGCACCCGTGGGGAGCCACCATTGTCATTCTTGCAGACCCGAGCCACCCGTGAAAACACCACCTGGGGAGGTGGGAGGAGCCAACCGGTGATGTAGAAGAACGGAACTTACAGAAAGGCTTTAATTGGCTGATAGGAGGAGCAATGGGCAGTGGGAGGGGCTAAGAAAAGAGGAGGGGATAAAAAACCAGTGAGGGGTTTATAAGAGGAGCTGGAAGGCAGCAAAGGCTTGGTAGAAAGTTACAGAAAGCAGTGAAGGAGTTTGAAGGAACTGACCTAGACAGTAACAGGAAGAGGAGAACTTCTAACTTCATTCCAGCTATATAAAGAGCTGCAAGTCTCAAGACTCCAATCTCCTGCCAGTTTATAAATATATCCTTTGTCTGCTGGTCCCTTACCTTGCCAAGTGTGGTGTACTCTACTGCAATCTCACTTAGGAAGAAATACACGTAATTCCCATACTCTATGGCATGGAGAAAATGAGGTTCTGGAACAAGCCAACACAAAGAAACAGATTGTCATGTTCATAATTATATGACAGGGGTTTATTGCTGTCTTAGTCGTTTCGCGGTAAGGACTTAACAAACCAAGGGGAACATTCACCTCGTAGCCACTTGGAGTCATATTTGACGGTACGCAAGACTGGACTTCCCTCACCGAGGCTGCGGTAGATCACGGCGTCGCTTGCCAGAAAGTCAGTCATGGTGGCTGAATAGAAGTCGCCCCCTGAAGGTTGTAAAGAGCAAGAGTAACCGCAGCTATGCTGGAGGCTCGCGATCTGTTTCAACAGCAACATTATCCCGAACTTGGCAGCCGTGATATCCCTATACTCCATACCGGTGGGTCATGGTGGAGATGTTGTTTACGAGGTCAGTGGTGAAACTCACCAGCAAAGAGGCCCACATTGGACTGCCGGGACTCGAAGGGACAGCGAGCTTGGCCCACCACCTCCTCCCCATCCTGCTCGAGCGTGGACATCTGCAGAATAAACAGATAGAGGACTTCAGGAGTACTTCATCTTCCTTAGCATTGCTTAGACACGCTGCTATGCTGAGAAACTCATAGTTAAGAGCATGCAGATAACATTTCAGTTTGCTAAAGAGCATGTGCTAGATTCCACTGTTTCACCCCGAAGGTGATGGACTGGATGAGAAGCTTTTACTTAGTGAGGAAGAAGTTTGTTTCCAGATGATCTTCTCTGATGCAGTAGATGTTCTGCACAACCTTCTCAAACTTACCCTCCTGGGATGTATGAGTTACCGGAACCAGAAAGTGGAAATGAACAACCTGGATTCTTGATCGTCCGGCCTTGTGGCATCCTGAACGGTCAGTCCTTTTTTGCGGCAAGCGTATTTGTACAGCATAGCACCGTGCCTTGTGATGACAGTAGAAGGTGAGGTTTAAGCGGTTTCCTAGTTGCCTTTACTATCATTTGCTTGATTACATGACGTCAAACAAGCTGGAGTTACTGTTTCACAACGTAATATAACGAAGTGATATAACCGTATGAAGGTGCACAATAAAGCTGTCCAGCCTCCGCACCACACACTGCATTAAGTGACTTTATATGATTAATAATAACCAGAGGTGGAAAGTTCAGGTCCAGAAAGTACAAATCCAGACCAAGATTTGGTTTCAACCAACCAGCTGAATACTCTATGAATGTGACTCTTTATACTCAACTGGTTAGTTCAAACAAAATCTTGGTCTGGGTTTGTACTTCCCACCTATGATAGTAACAATCACGGGTGTTGGAGGGGCATGGATCCCATGACAGATTCAGGAAGCCCAGCACAAAATCAACTGAGTGACTGAAAGTGCCAACCTGAGCAGGGGGCCCAAGGTGACATTTTCTCAGGGGGCCGGGAAATCTGGCTACTCCCCTGATAAGGAAAACAGAAGAATAACACTGGAATAGCAAATTATGCACCTCAACTCATACTACAGGTGCTTTACTGCTGTATAAATATGAATCATGCTGCTACGCCGTACTAAATCCACGAGAAGACCGGGGAAAAAACATTTTTCAGTCGTTTAGGACTGGAATTGTCCCCTCAGCAATCTGTCTATCATTTCAGCAGCCATTGTTCTCTAGGCGGTTAGCATAGCGGCACTCGATAATTCCTCACAGGAAGTGAAGGCTGGGAACAGAGTCCAGGGTATCAGAGAGAGAGAGTTTGGCTGGATGGCAGGATCCAAAAAGCTTCGCTTCTCACCAGCGCCACCGACAGCCGCTAACGTGCGCAGCACGGGCCAGTGTCCGAGCCTCGAGAGATGCTATCGCGCTGTGTGTGTGGCATCACCCGCACCTTCACTCCTTACCCTCTGACCTCTGGCTCGATTCCCGCCAGCAGTGGGGCCATGAGTGCCAGTGGAGCCACGCAGGTGCACAGCGGCACCCGCCACAACAAACGGCTCAGGTTACGCCAGGGGTGCGGCCACCATCTGCAGTGTCTCGCAGGATACTTTCACATGGCCAAACAAAAATTCAAAAAATGACTCCAGCAACTTTTTGCCACTGGCTTGAATCTGAGCCTTAAAAGAAGACCCCACTGCAAAAAAATACTTCAAAGTTCACACTTTTATAGATAGACAGACAGACAGATAGATAGATAGATAGATAGATACTCTATTAATGCTGAAGGAAACTGCAGGGTGACAGTAGCTAAATACACACAGTAACAGACAATCAGATATTAACAACGTAACGATACATTAAGAGCAACAATAGACAGTAACAGTGCAAAGAAGAATATTGCACAGAATCCCGTAATAATGGCTGAGAAATGCTTGGCATGTATATAAAGTGGGCCTGCGCTGGTGCGAGCAGCATTCAGTGAGCTATTTGGCCTGCGATGCTCCGTGGCCCGGTATGCCTTCCTGCTCCTCTGCCCCACCCCCCCGGCAGGCCCACGTCCAGAAGCCGGCTATCATTTTTAGCGAAAAAATGCACCCAGTGGAGTATAAATCATGACCCCCCCCCCACCCCCCGTCCGCCTTTCACCTCGAGCCTCATTCTTTTTGAAAGTACACTGGAACGTCTTTAAGTGACAGGGCAGCGTGTGCGTGCGTCCCGCCTGACCCTCGAAGTGTTTGTCCAGTTAGCTGATCCACGACGAGCGACGGGGGAGTACGGAGAATACGGCATGGATTACGATACCCAGCTTTTGGAGTGGATCGGGGATGATTTACGGAGGGGTTTTGGAGAGGCCTGCAGTCGGAGTAGCCAGCTGCACTGACCGCTGGTTGACTTTGCACTATATATGTATATTCTTTTTTTTCCCCTTAATTTATGGACTTGCCCACATTTCTCCTCTTATAGAGGCAGTCTATAAATCACATCATTATTGTCATACCCAGCTAATATGTAACAGAAAGGTCACACTAGTGAGTCGCCTCACTGTGCGTGTGCGTGTGACTTACATAATTGACAATGAAGATTATAGACATTATAAACATTCCTGACTAGAATAAAATGGTGATACTTTATTGATCCTCATGGGGAAACTGTTATATTGAGAGCAAGCTTGGGGGTGGGTCACAGCACATGGTCAGCCAGCCTATACAAGGGCCGGGCTCAAGGGCTAGCCCTGGGATTTGAACTGACAACGTTCTGAACATGGATGCAGAGTGTCATGTGACACGAAGGCTAGACAGAGCAGGAATGTGGGAGAGGGGCATTTCTACTGAGTGATTCTGAAAATAAAGGTGAAATGGATGCCCACACACCTTGTAATTGCGGCATGTGGGGTTAAAAGCGTTGGTGCCACAGGCGAACAGTGTCTCGTCGTCTCTGGGCACCAGAACTTTGATGTAGTTGTAGCACTCGTCCTGCAAAACACAACATAGGCCTTCTTCAAGAGCACGACCCCGTTCCCAGCCTCCGCCCCCCGCGGGCCGGCTAATTTGCTTGGCCGAAACCCCGGGCTGGAGCCTGGCATTCCTATGCGCGCTGAGTGCCCAGCTGGCGGCGTGGTGCCACGCAGAGTCCGCTACTCACGCTGTTCTTCCCCCTGACTGTGCACTTCTCCACGTCCTTCGTCTTCCAGGTCAGCTTCTGTGACGGAAACAGCGTACGATTATCCAAACCGCCGTGGGCTTCCAGCTAGGCTTGGACGGTATTAACGATCGAAATCAGAATTGCTCATTTTTCGCCAGTGTCGCTGTGGGTGTCGTGCAAAACAGGCAAGGACAGTCATAATAAATTATATACATAAATAAAATACAGTAATGTGTAATGTGCTTGGTCCAGGTAATGTGTAAAGTTCAGTGCAAAGTAGCAGTGGGTTGGTTAAATGGACTGGATGGAGAATACCTGTAATTTTGATGGTATTTTCAAAAGCAACGCCATTCCAGCATTCTGGAACCTAGGCAAATTTTATTGTATACTGTGGTGTAATGTCTAAAAGCTATGATGGTATGAAAAAATAGATACCGCCCAAACCTAGCTCCAACTCCCACCTCTTGAACCAGCCAAACACAGTGTGAAGTTTTATAGCACTGGGGAGTACAGAGGAAAGACAACAGAATCCCTTTAAAACTACTGGTAAAGCAGAGGGTAAGAGCCAGCGTTTGGGGTGCTGATAGAGCTGTCATCCAGCTCTCAGAAACTAAAGCTCATATTAGGCGAGCGAGACTCTGGAGAAGGAGGAGATCCATCAGTCTAGCTGCGAGCTTTGATGTTCCGCAGAGCCTAGAGACTGCTGGGGCAGTTTAGAGACTTTGGGGTCTCCGAAGTGGGAAGAAATAAAACCTGCAGTCTTTGCAGAAACTTAGTGAGGAGCTCTGAGGCTCGTTGTGCCTCGTTGATGGCAGTGGGATGAGCTGACAGCTAGTAATTATGGGAAATAGAGCAGCCAGCACACCTCACTTTTAAATGACTATTAAAGATGATGGACTGGGTAATCTCCGAAGCTGCTTCAGCCTGGGCTCCCCCCCTTACATGACCATATCTTGCAAACAATTGGGTGTCTGCATAATGTGGCCAGCAAGGCCAATGCAATTTGTCAAGAACGTTGCATTTCAGACATATCCAATCAACATTCTCCTTTCCTTAAAACCATCTGTTGCCTCATCTTCCAATCACATAAGCTGTATAGGATGAGGGGTGGCCCCAAGCCTGTCCCAGGGCCCTTAAAACTGGGCTTTAAATGTTTCTGTAAGTAAATGCATTTCATCTTGGGGTAGCTACCTCAACATGATCATTAATATGGCTCTAATGGAGAAGTGGCTGGCATTATTCTTCACATGCCAGTGCTGACTGACTAACGTAATAGGAACTGTTTTCCTTGCCATCGCAGGAGACGTTATAAAGTCATTGTTTATCCCGACCCCAAAGCCAAGCCATCTCAAGGTCACCCGGCCAGCTTTCGTAGTATATGAGGAGTCATTCACAAAAAGCGAGTGTGAAGCTATTACGGTACCTGCTGGGGAACAATCTGCTCCGTTGAGGTACTGAGGTTGACTGCGAACACGTGATCCCTGCCAAATGGATGAAAAACCATCAGTCTCTGCTGATCCCCTTAAGCAGTGCGACTTCACGGCCAACGTGACATAAACCAAGTGACACATTTTCAGAACTTAATATAACCGGCGCGCTCCCCATTTTCGAGGTTAGTGGACAGTGTGGCAAACGTGATTATTTTATTGACCTTCCATCTATTACAGATCAGACATCTTCTAAAATGAGGCTGTGAGGTAGGCATGTCGCATGTGGTCATTGTTTTGGTGTTATTTGAAAGGAACACTATACTATTGTTTGAGAGGATTGTTCTACTGTTGTTTTGAATGATTGTTTTACCATTGTTTGCGAGGATTGTTTCCCTGTTCGAGAGGATTGTTTTAGTGTTGTTTGAGAGAATTGTTGCACCATTGTTTGTGAGGATTGTTTAACAGTTGGTTCAAAGAAAGGTACAACCTATGTAGTGCATCTTCAGCTGACTGGAATATTACAGCCAGTTCCTGTTTTCACAGCCAGGACCCTCGGAGGCTCAGGCACTGTAACGTGGCGGGGCAAAGATTCAGGCACTACCTGGCTGCTATGTAAAGCATGTGGTTGATTCGCAGCATCCTCTGGAAGTCCAGGCCCAAGCGTGCAGTGTCGTTGTCAGACGTCAGCCCTTGAAACCCGGGGTAGAGCTGGGAGTCTGTTGGTGAGGTAGGACAAATCATTCCAATCGCACCAACCGTACATTAACACAACCGAGGGTTACTGCATGCGTAATCGAGGGAGATTTTTCCATGAGACACTTTCACAGATCTCTATTGGCATTTTGCTGATTGAGCACCTGGAATGTCAGTGTGCGGCTGAATTTACTTTAATTCTATATGACAGGCTGATCAGAGATTACTTTCCTTATGGCTGCCCCATGCCATTTGCTTGTAAAGTCAAGCCAACCTCTCCAAGACACCACTGGTAGGATTCACATTCAAGTCATGTACTTCCTGAAGACTCTAGGCCCGGCGTTTGAGAATCTTGGTGCATTTCTAAAAGGTTTTTAATAATGTGAGTGGGTCCCAGTATTAAAACTGTGACCTTTTCTGCTACAGAAAATAAACTGAGACAGAAAAGCCTTTTAAGTATTGCTCCGTCGGACGAAGGGGGGGGGGGAGGGGGTAAGATAATAGCAACCAGGAGGTACAGCTAAAATCTGATAAAGAACTTAAAAACACAAAAACAAAAGTACTGACCTCTCTTCGTTTAAAAAATGCCCAATTAAATGATTAAAGGATTAAATGATTAGTATCTGATTAAGGAATTAACTGATGTTCATTAATAGCATAAAACCCAAAGACATTCAGTCTTGTACAGATTCCGTACGGAACTGAACACAAGGCACCTTCACTGAGGAAGAGGCAGCAGTCAAATGCTCATTGTCTGCCCTTTTTTTGGGCTCAGCCATTTGATCTTTCCACCTGATCACTAACTAACCCAAAAGCAGCACACCCCTGCCCTCCCCAAACTCCCCTGGCCCTCCTACTGCTCCACATTCGGTTCAACTATCAGCTTCTCGCCAACATCCTAGTCCAGTGTTTCCCAACCCGGTTCTTGGAGGCCCACAGACGGTACACGTTTTTGCTCCCTCCCAGCTCCCGAGCAATAATGTGGATTGTCTGAAAGTACCCGAGGACCGGGTTGGGAAACACTGATCTGGGATATCCGGCGATACCTGACTGGGGAGTATCAGCGTTTAATGATCAAAATGGCAAACTGAAGAAATTAATGCAGGGTTATAGAAGGAGCCAGATCGGGTTGAAATAGAGTGTATTTCTGACATCTAGTCCGTTAAAAATTGCGCAAAGTCTTATGGTTTCCTGCCTTTATACTCAGGGATATCTTAGCATGGGATTTATCGGACTAATAATGCAGCAAGCACATTTACTCAGGCATTGTCGGGTCAATGCATTGGGGGGGACAGTGACCTAAGACCAGGCATCTCTGCATTAAGGCACTCGAGGTCGTCCCTTCTGATTGGAGGCGGGGAGATCAGCGGTTCACCTTCCACGTAAATTGCAGTCTGTAGGAGTCGGTCCCTCTCTCCCTCTCTCTCTCTCCAATGCACAATTAGAACAGACTAGTGTGGGTCAGACGAGAGGGGCTGGCCTCATGTCCCACCTTGATTGCGGTTTAATTATGTCTCACACCTTTTCCTTGCTTAAAAATTTTGCTCTGTGGAGAGCAAACTCTGGCTGGCCTAGTTTGCCTAATGAATACAAATCAATGTATCATTTCCTGGAACGACCCTACGCGTTGCCACACATTACCAATATTTGGGAGCACTGCTGATGTGTCACTGATGGAAATCAGAGACAGTGTTAGTCACACCGCTGATTCTAGGGCTGCTTCTGTTTAATTATACCCTCTGTCATACAGTGAACACGGCCAACTCAGCAGAGGTCATAGTAGAGGCTGGATTTTCACTCAGAGATCGATTATCAACTTCTGCATGAATAAATGAAGTGGTATCAACAAATGCTGACGCAGAATATGAAGAAGCCTGCTCCACCAATCAGCAACGGAATTATACTCACGTTGTCGGCTGACAATGCTGATTGGCTCCAGGTCTTTGGGGAAAGGCGTGGTCGTGGAGGAGACGGACAGGATGCAGGAAGTGAGGGTAAATACTACAGCAAGGAGTGGCTGCATTTTTGGAACGGGCGCCATGTCGAAGGGAGGGTGAGGGTTACTGGAGAGGGGGTGGTGACCAAGAAGTTGTCCTTGTCCGAGCTTCAGAAGTACATTGTAGATGACAGCTACAAGAAAGCCCCCCCTGTCAAATGAGACAAAGCAACAAAGACAATCGGATCATGTCCCAGACGCACAGAAAGGCAACATCGAATAAGGCTGACTGTTGGAGATGATTGAGCTTTAAATTAAATATCATCAACAGCCTGCACATGTCCTGTGTCGATCAATATGCCACATAATCCTCTTGTCAAATAATGGAGGAGACATTAGAAGATGAGGCTTTACCAGGAAACAAAAGAATACAAAATCAATATGAATCACCTTCATAAAACACCAGAAACACAGATAATGAATCTGCAAGGTCCCCTACCTGCTGAAGAGCAGATATTAGCTTTTCCAGTGTTGTTATGTAAGCAAACTGTGAGTGTGGTGATGACCCCTTCCTGTCTGGTCATTAAATTAGAAGAGGAAAGGAGGCCGGGACAGCCCGATCTGCGGTAATGTCTCTCTCATGGCTGACGTCGTAATCACATGAGCTAAAACAGGCTAGCTGCCTGCTCAGCCAGGTGCTATAAGCTCATATCTGCACTCGCTCTGGCAGAACAAGAAGGGCTGCTTGACTATGTCTCAAGAGCTTTAGTGTCATCGGGTACATTAGCCGACCGCACTGTGCCAACGGTCCAGCGAGCCGTGCTGTGCCAAGGAGCATATGAAGGCCTGCTTTCTACCGATCTTGAAGATGAAAAGAGTTGGAAAAGCACCAAGATAATCCCTGAAAAGAGGCCTAACCAGGCAGCAGAACTGCTGTGGCCAGCACATGCTCTAGCTCTGCGGAACTTTTCAGCTCTCCAAAGCTCCCAAACACCAAATAGAGATGTTAGCATGAGCGGAACTGTCCACACAGACTTGCCCCCACTTCAGGATTAATTAACATGTAGCCTCATTTGCATTCAGCAGAGATACGACATTTCCTGATGAGGTCAGGTAATAACTCTAAACGCACGTTGAATTCAGCAGATGTGTCTACTAGAGTTTAAGTCATGGAGTTGGAGTACATGACCTTGAGGTACTTTGGTGTAAATCCAGCTCCATAAATACATTGTGTGATTCAGTTTGTCCAGCACTATATTTTGAATATATTCTTAATTATAGTCGGACTGCATACTTGGAATGAGCCTGTAACCTATTTCATAGGGACACTCATTTGACCTGAGTGGATGGATTCTCATTCTACTAATGAAACTGTAAATATTTCAAATCACTTTTGATATGAATTAAATCGTTCTCGGCCCATTCTCGGCTTAAGCACTCAGTTCCGGAACTTTCAAAGCTATGTGTAAGGGACTCGGCGACCTCGGTATGCAGAGAGAGCCTCTTCAAGCGCTCTCATAAAGCCTTCGAACTGGCATGATCGACAGCAGCCCCCCCCCTTTCCATGGCATTATAAACCCAGCTGTATTTTTCATTGCCTCAAAGCAGATATGCACGTCTGAATGTAATTATGTCATGCGCTGACAGCCCATCTGAGTATGAGAAATCATT
>JAAGVU020000045.1:12639962-12668587 GCA_011763525.2 Mormyrus iriodes | reverse complement strand
CCCCCACTCTCCCACCCACCTGTATCCTGCTTACGGTGGGTGTAAAGCACCCAGGATGCCCATATTGTCTCTAACATGATCAGACACATTAGCCCCTACTCTTTACAGGCCATTAACTACCACCCAGCCTGCCCATTTCACAGGCTATCATGTAGCGGGGGCGACGAGGGGGACTGGGGCCAGAGCAATGGTAACCGAGAGACTGATGGTTTTCACTTCACCGAGCTGTTCCCTCCAACAATCACAAAAATATCGACGGAACACATAACGAAAACAGTTACACAACATGCAAATGTATTTCACCTCTGACCGCATGCTAAAGCACATAAAAGGTATTTACTAATAATAACAGGGTGGTAGATTAATGTGTTTGGGATTGGAAGAGACACCATAAACAGGTACATATTATGCATGCCAGGAAATGTATGTGCTTGATATGCTCAGGACAAACCTTCTTCTTGCAGGGCTTTTCAACCTGAGGTGTACCACTCCTTTGGGGGTCCCTAGAACATTTGCAGGGTGTCCACAGAAATATATTGTAAATTGTCGAGATGTTGGTATAATCATCTGGTTTACACAACATTAAAAAATATCTGCAGAGCCAAACATTTTTTTTAAGGAAGCCCCCCCCCCCCACCACTCTCAACCTTGCCATGGTCCTTAGTTCAATTTTTACTTACACAATCAAGCATTATTGGTAGGGGGTCCCCAACTCTGGGCTGTTTTAATTTTGGGGTCCCTAGATTCAGAAATGTTGAAAACCTATGTTCTTTTGAAGACTATGGTGAAATAGGGAAAACTGTAACACAGATAAATGTGACTAAAAATCAGTCATCTATATAATTATTCCAGACCTTCTCAACCTACTGCCCAAGCCACATCAGCTTATTGGCTCCAGACCGAAAGTCACATGCTTGACAGTTAATACAATCCTCTAGAGGTCACTGATCGCCTTCAGCCCCCTGGGCCTCTCATGCTTCAAGCTTGCTGTACCCCTTTGCTTCCCCGTTAGGCATCCATGGTGACACACAGCTTCTCCGCAGCAGAGAGTCTGTCTGCGTGCTGCTCAGAATCTCAGATCGAGCCACTTGTGCCCTACCCACCCGATGTACCCATTCCAAACAAGCTGCTTTGAAGATTGGTAACTTCTCCATGGTAATTAGACCAACGGTTTTGTAAATGCTGTTGCGCGGCAGCGGCCAAGCCGAACAGGATTAGAGGAGAGAGAGAGCCATCTCTGGCAAATTGCCCTGCAAGAGAACTGCTGTTGGTACAACAGTCTTTATGAGTGATTCACAGCCGTTATTAGCTGCGTTGCCAAGGCGGCTTAGCTAAATGAACAGTGGCTTTTGAGAAGCTAGTGCTAATCAAGCAACCCCAAAGGGTTCAAGACAGTCGTTTGCAGTCCCAGCCACTATTGGTTGCTGGCCTGTGAAAGTTTCAAGGACATTCGTGCCACCAAGAGCTACAATTCCCCCTAGAAGAGAGAAGACAGTGACAGTAGTGTTATCAGGCAGAAAATATGAACAGAATCCAGCATCCACGACAGAATAAATTTATTCAAGCAGCTCATTCATAAGACGGCTTAGCGTGGAAGGCTAAGGATATATGACAAGTGTCACTAATGGAGACTGGGAGAAACTTCAACTGCTCTCTTTGGTAGTTTACATGGACACTGACTGTGTCAATCCTATGGCTATCCCACCGGCAGTCAGAAGGCGGCGTTCTCTGTTTCATGGAAGGTGAGAAGGGCCTTCATTTTGACAGGAAAAGTTAGTGCCCCTTCTATATCAATGCCGCTCATCTTCCTCGTGTCAAGCACCATGTCAGATACTGATCCAGGGACACAACGCTTATGGCTTATGGGCAGACTCCTCCCCTCATGGGCTTGTCAGGCGGCCATCACCTTCTCCCTATAGAAAAGTCCACAAGCACTTCCCAGGCCTGACTCTTGACATGATGTTTCAAAGAAACTCTTTCTTGTCAAAGTCATTGTATGGAAATCGCTAATCCTAGTTCTTGAAAGAAGATCTCTAGTTACAAGAAGTAGAAACTGTCTCTGTAAGCGAAGAGCTACGAACACCAATTTATCAAAGAGTGGGTGAGGCCTACATCATTTGTAGAGCTTTTGTAACCTGCAGGAAGCTTAAAAGTGAAATATCCGGTTATGAGTAAAGACCCATTGGGAGAGTCATTATGGACACAAGGGCACAAAATCAGAGCTGGTGATGAGGTCTATCCCTTGCAGGTCTTAGAACTTTCTTGCTGCATTACAGCAATCTCAGCAGCATAAGTGGATTTCAAAACCATCTATTGGCAAGTCAGCATACCATAATCTACTCATAAGAAAACATACAATAAGGTATGAACGCAGCATATTTTCTGAAGCAATCAAAGTAATTGCTGCAATGCAACAGTGCTTTATGGAGTGAATATAATATTTTGCTTCTTGGCAATGATCCTGACGATATTCACAGCTGTGAGTAAACCCAGAGGTAGGCGACGTGGAGGAGACAGACGATAAAAACCTGTCTTTTCTTTGGAAATTGATTGCAATCCTTTTGAAGCATTTGACTTGGATTTTTTTTTTTCAATTCTGTTTCTGCCTTCGCCATAACCCATACCTCCTGCAATGCCAGAAGAAGGATTGATTTGATTTCGGGGGACCATGATGAGTGAGGCTGTTGCCTGGAGACAGAGCAGTCAGAAGACCCATGACAGGACACTCCTTGCTACAAAAATATAAAAGTATGTCCGGCATCAGAGATCAAAAACGTCCTGCTCATGCGGTCTCTCTCATCCTCATACAGCTGCCTGCCACCCAGGGCCATGTGGTACCACTCAATAAAAACAGGCTCCCAACACGCTGGGTTCACCCATCAGAGATTTACAGGGGGATCGGCGACAGGCGGCTTTCGGTGCAGCCAGTCAAAGGTGGGTCTGCGAGTTTTTCCACCTTCAGAACCTCCGTTTCAGCTGACTGCCTTTTTCCAGAGCAGACCACCGATGGTACAGTCCTGGAGGTCTTTGAGGGAGGTCCCAGGGGAAATGCAGGGGCACAGCAAACTGGGGGGAGAGGGCTAAGAAACAAGGCTGCTAATTAGTGCACTGGGGACCTCCTCGACAACAGTCACAGGGATCCAAGCTATAACCCTGCCAGCTGAAGTGGAAAAATGTACACTGCTATGTTTTCGTTTAAATTAATTGTGCTTTCAGTGAGGGGGAACGCAAATCTATGGATGGATGTAGGGTAGGAGAGGGTATTTGTGAGCATTTTAAATATTTATCTATATGGACAAAAAAAAGAAAAACCCCATTAGTGATGATACCATTCAAATGGCAACCTTGCCTTGGTTTGAAACTAAGCAATTAACAGCAATTAATGTTCAAAATTAGTCTTAATGTCCTCTTGAATAACGGGAACACTTACGCAATTAAATCTAGTCATGTTAGACAATTACTTGCTCATTACGTGAAACGTCTGCCGGCCTAAAATCACGGGCAGGAGGCAAATGCCTTTTAGCATCGTTCAAGAAATTGAGTCCATCAAAACATCCTGTCCAGATATGCGTTAAGATGTTGATTTTTCTTTTAGGGGGACCTGAAGTAAACCTTGTGCATCTGACTGTGCGATGGAAACCTGCTGTCCCAGACAATCCACTCCTGTGACGTGCTCCTCACTCCATCTGCGAGCACTAGTGAGGCTCCGTGGGCGGCCTGCTCATTAAACCCAATGGGGGCCTTAAGAGCACAGCAGTAAATATATATGTATGTTCTTGAATCGAAAGCCAGTGGGGCGTTTTCTCCTCCTGACAGCTCAACATCCACTTATGAAGACATCGCCAGCCTGCTCTTAATAGAGCTGAGAGTTAGGAGTCTGTTACTACCTGCAACCCCCGGGGAGGCAATTGATATGGAAGAGAAAAAAAGAATGTCCCAGCGACAAAGCAGCTGGGCAATCAATCAAACGCCCAATCAACTAGATATTATTCAGTTTGAAAGTCCAACCAAACCGCAGAGCAGCACAGCTGATAGATATCCTGTGTTTTTCGGCTCTCTGGGAGAGGGCCGAACATGGCAGACAGACCAACTGGAGCTTAGGTTACATTACAGTCACTGTTTGTAAGTTGGGGCCCTAGTTCTCCTCCGAGTGTTGTGGTCAGTGGTGAGGACACGAAGTCTCACGTCCTTCTGTCACTGGCTCAGTACCCTGGCTCTGGCCAAGTCACATGACAAAAAACTGCCTCGATCCTTTACAAAAAAGCAGCGGATGGGGCCAAGCGGGAGCTCCTTTTCTGCACTGCGAATCGTCCCCATTACCATACATCTGATTTCTTGCCTGGTAGACCTACTTCTTCTTCCACCATTCCTGCCCGAGGGCTGTTTCCGGAAAAGCGGGGTCAGCCCGATGGATGCACAACGGCAGATATTTCACATGGGCGGTATTTCCCGAGCGGCACGGTGTCATGCCCGGTCCTTCGGGCTTCCCAAGCAACGACTAATAGCTAAGCTCAGGGCCTGTATCACAGGGGTCCTGCTTATCAAGATGGGACTCAACTGATGGAGAGGGGGGAGGAGACTGGGAGGAGGGGGCACAGATACAGGCACAGAGAGACAAATGCCATTCAGCTGCTCTTTCAATCTCACAGCTCACCTCATCATCTCAGGTACAAAGAACCATAGCAACATTCCTGGATCAGTGATGGGGGCATTCTAACTCCGATATCAGCCCTTCACAGCTGCTTTCAGAGGTGGGCGGGGAAGCCATTCAGGTGAAATGTATTATGGGAAGCATCATGACAGTGAAGCTTGATTATAAGCCGTCATTAGCATTTAATGAGATAAGGAAAATGTTGATGGATAGTATAATTAGGAAGAAAAAACAAACACACCGGTAACCTGGGGGCCTGTCACTCCCTCGCTGCAGACTGCGGCAGCACGTATGTGGGCTGCAATCCAGTGACACGCAGACACCAACGTCCCAGAAAAGAACCCTTAATCGCTATACAGCGATGCTAACTAAAATTAATCTTGTTCCCTTCAGGGGAGGATAAAAACAAGGAGTTCATGTGGAGAGCAACACCTCAGTACTCAGCACAAATTTCACAATATTTGTGGAACAAAGACAATACTGTCTTTAGCGGAGAACCACCTGACCTTCTGCTTAATTTTCCCACTTTTTATCTTAGAGTCTTCTGTCCCACCAAAAAAAAAAGCAGGCTTTAAATCTCCGAACTTCAGAGAGAAGCCCTACAATTTCTAACACTATCAGAAACCCTCTTTACAGTCATTCTCTAATGTCACTAAATGCTTGTCACATATTATGTCACTCAAAGTGAGTTAGCTTAGCCATTTCAAAACCCCTCTAGAATTTGCAGTAACCATTCAATATATCCATGTTTTTGTTGACTTTATTGACCACAAGCTCACCATGTTTGTTTGGGATGCCCCTGAGAAGAGGTCTGGGAACCAGGACAGTGCGTGTAGTTACCCAACAAGATATTTGTAACTTTTTGGAGTAAGCTACTTTTAATTGTATTATTTTTCATTTGCATATATTACAGTGTTAAATCCTGCTTCATTTTCTCATAAAATACATACTAACCAGATAAATAGACTTAATTATCTTCTTGGCCTGCCGAAGACTTTTGTACAGTATTGTACGTGAAATTGTTTAGCTTAAAACAGCTTTAAACATGACCAAACTTGAGCTTCAAGGATAAACTGGCTACAGTATGTTTGACTAATAGGCTCTCTAGTTTCTATGACACCTTAGTAATATGGACCTGGGATGGCAGGTAGGAACAGGATAGCTGCACAAAGCCTGTTTCAGTCAAATCACTGACCTGACTCGGTGACCCATTTATATATGCAAACATCTTTTGCATGGACCTTACTGAACTATTCCACTTCGCTACACATGCTTGTTCTGGGTAGACCTGCTCCAGCTGTCATTTGAGGATTCAGATTCAGACTGGATTTCCAGCTGCACCAAAAATCTAATGCAAAACAGACATTTCTTGGTGGCAAATATTCCGCCTGTGCCCACTCCACGAATCATTCTGACCTTATTATTAAGCCCACCATGACAGTACAAACACAGCACTGAGCTTGGATAATAGAATATGATTTGGCAAAAATACACTTACATAGCTAAATGGAACTTTTATCTTTCGAAAAAGATGTTGGGAGTATTCAATCAGGCTAAAGACCCGGGGCAGTTCTCAGGACATAATTCAAAGCTGATATTAAAAAGAAAAGACCTGAAATGAATGACAGGGTCATTGTTCTCCATGTCTGCAGCAGGCATTGGGCACAATGGGTAATCTTTTCAAATTAATGATTTTCCAATTGGCGCGGTCAATGCAGGCATGTCAAGCGATACAACAATAATGGCAAAATTTGCAGTCCACAGTTTCAGCTATGATCACGCTTGATGGCCTCAAATGCTTCATCACTGCAACGTTGCACCTCCTGCTTTTCCCGTAACTTGATACAGCACGCATTTGCTGCTTCCTCCACTTCATCCACAGACCCAGTTGGCATAGTTACTGCGGTCATTGCCATGGCGACCTATGCCGGACGAGAACATGTCGTGGGGGGGATCGGATTGGATGCCCACTGGTATCAGGTGTCCTTCTGGCATCACTGACCAATTAACATGAAGTGTCCCCAGACTTATGACATCACCTCAGAGCATAAGGAGGTCCAGCCTGCTGAAATGATGTAAATAATGGGCTCCTGTGTCCATGGTGCTCCCTGGAGACATCACTAATTCATACAACTGGGATACAGATAATCAAGACTAAAGTTCCTTTTTCACAAGAACGGCAAGACCCGACAAACCCTCTATATAATGATGACAATGATAACAATAATAATGATAACAATAAGATGAAGAAGAAGAATTGGGTTATACCCTCCAGGAATTAACAACAACAACAACAATAATAATAATAATAATAATAATAATAATAATAATATACTAAAAGTTCCTTGGTGGGGAATGAGTTTCTGGTCCTTTTTTATTGGCACTGAAACACCAAGGGAAACACCACAGGAGCAGAAGAGGGCGCTCTCTGCAACCTTAGAGCCGCAGACCATATGGCTTGTTCAAAGAATCTCGAAGGTAGGGAAGGGACCCTGCGGGATTAGCCCTTAAACCTCTGCCCCCCATCACGGGACAGATCTGACAGTCCCTGATCCCCCCGCTAAGCGTAATCCCCTATCTCATTCCGAAGCGATTACTATCCCCCATCTTCCTGAAAGGATTTTAATGGTTTTAATGGTTTCAGTCATATTCCTCAGTAACCCCCTTTCCTTCTCCTTAGAAGATGACTGCTGACACAATGCCTGGGATCTTAGACAGGGTATTGAGAACAATACTATGCGACCGTCAGTGCTGTGCTACGATATGGTTTTTGCTAACATTATGGCGGAGGTTGGTGCTTAGGACACAAAGGAACAAAACAGCAGACCACAGAGGGGGTACATTCCACAGCACAAACACTGAAAGTGAGACAAGACAAGCCTCGCTGAGACAAATAGCCCATTTTGAAGTGAGAGTAATTCCATCCGCCGGCCCAGCCTTTGGGAGGGAGAGATAGGGAGCGAACCAGAAAGAATGGGAGAGAAAGGGAGATGCTGAGACAAACGGGGACTGGCAAACTGGATGCCAGTGTCCTTTGTTGTGCCAGAGCTCTGAGATGTGAGCACACCTACAGCAGACAAATGGAGGGAAAAACAGGCCCATTTATAACCTGCGGATAGCAGCCACTATATGCCACAAAGTCTCGACGGTGATTCCGTCGGGCGCGAGTGCGTGATGGATGAACTCTGGCCGTCGGACTTGACGTTCTCATTAGTCTGTGTGCAAGAGGGAGTGAGGGAGCCAAGGCTGAGAGCCTGAGTGCACGAAATGCCGTGTGCATTTGAGGGTTATGCGTGTTTTATGCAAATAGCAAAGGCCTATGTGCTCCCCACAGACCAATCTGTTACCTGGCTAAGCACAAGCTAGCCTGCCTAAATTGATCTGATAGGAGTAATATTTCCACACAAAAGGCTGTGCATACCAACACGGGCCATATCAGGTAACCATAAGCAAGCAAGCACTTCTGGGCCTTTAACGGAAAGTTCTGGAAAGGAGGAAACTCAATCTGGACCAGTAAGACAGCCCTGAACGACATTTCCCACCAAACCACAAGAGGGATCCCCAAGAGCGACACACAAGACTAAAAAGCTCCACGGATGAATACGCCAGTAGTGTAAAATGGCAACAGAGTCCGTGGTTTAATTTTGTTCTGGGCATTGCTAATAATCATCGCCTAAGACGTGTCAAGTTAATTATTCTGAGATGACTTTAATAAAGAAAGGTGGTGGTGGGGGGAGAAGGGGCAAAATATTTGAAATTAGAGGCAAGAACAAAATTGCTGTTGATAGCTTGGAATAGAATTAGACTGACACTAATTAGAGGGAAATGAGCGAGATGATGTATAGGGTAAATCACGTTAATCAGGAGAGCCTGTAGTAATAAACAACAGCTAATATGTCAACATATGCAGCGGCCACTCAACGTGGTGTAATAAAGGGGCGTATCAGTGTTACCTCGAGGGAAACAGTCAGGCAGGAGAATGAGGACTATGTTGATGGTCGAATGGAAAAATAAGAGCATTTCTCATGTGCTTGCTGGTTAGGTGGACTTGTACACAGCAGTGCAGGCTTTTAATGCTGAGTTGAAAAGGTACATGATGTGGGGGGGATGTTTAGCATAGACACTGGAATGCTTGTCTGATGAGGGCCCCGGTCACCACGCTTGGGCCAGTCGAGGCTTCACCACAGCCACTTAGCTGTAGTTCTGAAAAGCAAACAGAAAAAATCAAGCAAGGTTCACCGAGATGTCGGCTTAAACTGCGCTTATTGCCAAAGCGTGAACCCGGTCCTTGGGACTGTATTTCACGACCACAACTCTGAAACTCCTATCAATCATCTCTCCAAGCTGTGGTCCACATATACCCAAGAAGTTTCAAAGTCAGGCTTGGAGCAAAACAGGCCAGCCGTTGAGTGTCTCCTTCCATCGCTTGGGTCATTATCTATGATCATCTGGACACACGGTCAATATGAAAGAACAACAGAAAGTCACCAGCAGCCTTGAGATATGTCGGAAGCTAAGAAGGCCTGCTCTGGTGCTGCTCTGGTGAAGGTCCTACAATCTTGTTCCTGCCAAGCAACATGCCTGCATCTTTTCTATGATCCATACTGCTTTGGGTGTCTCAGGAGAAACAGTAGGAGGCTTTGGATCTCAGTGATAGTTGGTGTGAGCGGATATGCACTTTAACTGTTCTGGCTCCTAGCCATCATTCAATCGCCCATGCTGACTGAACCACAACACTGCTATCACACTCATCTCAGTACCACAATTGTGTTCCATGTAATCCATTACACCGTGCAATGCTGTTGATCATGATCATAATCTTGCAGTAATGCTACAACTCTTAACCGCTTCTCAAGTGCCATAATTTATCTCATGTGCGATAATTCATGTGTTATAAATATTCCTTTCACACTTTTATACAGTGTATTTGTAATCGCTATATGCTATTTATTTTTATTGAATTTTTTTCCTTACATTGTTCTTTAGCTTGTACAGTTTTGAATGAGGCTTCGACAGGAGGATCCAAAAATCATTTGTGTACTTGTACAATGACAATAAAGATACCTTGTATCTTGTATCTTGCACAATGGTTACTGCTTTGTGCTGGAATCTGAAAGCAGGGACAGCAATTCGCTGCTGGAGGTTAACATGGCAAAAGGGCTGTGTCTGAATTAAAGTTCACTGGAGAAAACAAGTCTTTTTAAGCTTGGCCAGAACGAAGGTTGCTGCGGGGTTCGGCAGCATGTTTCTGCCGTGAAAGCCAGCTCACGATGAATGAATTCAGCCCCCGTTACAGTATAGGCACCAAGGAACAGGGTTTCCCCTGAATCAAAATACACATTCTTCCAAAACAGCAAGAATAATGACATTTCAGTAATATAACTGAGTGCCAATCTTCTCTTTGCTTCATTTCTTCTTCCTTGAAGTGCTGCAAAGTGAAACTGACGTTTGGTACATCCTCCCTGGTCTGGGATACCATAGATTTGTCAGATCTGACACTGCAGAGCCTGTTGACATATATCTACATGCAAACTGACCATTCAATCACAGAGAGGTTACTGGGGCGAAGAATGTCAGAGGAATACCATCTGATAATCCAATCACTACGCCATCCCACTCCCAACCATATCTGAAAGCCCGTGTAGGTAGGTGGCAGCAAATTATCATGGAAGGTGGAGCGCCTTCCAGAAAACACCAACGTCCCATCAGCTGTGGATGTTAAGTCGCTTTTCCCTGACAAGCTAGTTTCCGTTAGGCTGGGATCTCCCTGGAGAGGGAGGGGTGGGGGGGTCCCGTAAATAACCCTCATTGTCGCCGATCCCCCAGAATGCATTTTGCGGTTTTCGCAGCCGTCTGCTAGCCCCAAGGAACGTGATTTATGGAGGCCTGTCACGGCTTCAATCCGCGGAATCTCCCTAGCGATTCCTGAGGTCACTACAAAGGAATACTTTGGGAATAGGGCCTGTGCAAAGTTTGTGCAGTCAATGCAGGACTTGTTGTTGAGCCAGGGCGGGCTGATTCTTTCCTGTCCCTCCTCCGCTGAAAACTTCAAGAAGCCTTTCATACAAATGATGGGGGGGGATGTTTACGAGGGCCAAGAACAGCTGGCATATTTCAGCTGGTAAGGCAGGAGCTCGCATGTAAACAGCCAAGAAATAGCTTGATGGCTGTGTGAACTTTACACGCTTTTTCGTAGGGGAAGTGATTCATCTTGCATGGAAAAGAGGGCGCCACACGCACACACGTGTGCTCAGTCCTCCCCTCCCCCCGTGACATGTGGGTCACTTCATTATGGGATGGATTTACATTTAAGCATGAAGCTGCAGAAGATCGGTACATGGTCTCTGATAGTCAGAGAGATAAAAGCAGCTTTTATTTATGGGGATGGATCCCGGCTGTCTGACTCTCTTCAGTCTAACTCTCTCACTGTTTTCCCCTCCTTTCCACTCATCCACTGTCCATCCCTCTTTCTGTCTTTTCCCCTGTCCATCCCTGTCTCCCCCTTTCCCCGTCTGTCTCTCTCTCCCTCTTTTCCCCTGTCCATCCCTCTCTCCCTCTTTTCCTCTGTCCTTCCCTGTGTCCCCCTTTCCCCCTGTCTATCCTTCTCTCCCTCTTTTCCCCTGTCCATCCCTCTCGCCCTCTTTTCCTCTGACCATCCCAGTGTCCAACTTTCCCCCTGTCTATCCTTCTCTCCCTCTTTTCCCCTGTCCACCCCTGGCTTCCCCTTTTCCCCTGTCTATCCCTCTCTCCCTCGTACCCCTGTCCACCCCTCTCTCCCTCTTTTCCCCTGTCCATCCCTCTCTCCCTCTTTTCACTCCATTCCCTGCCCTACGGAGCCTCTCATTCTCCATTTCTGCTCCACACCTGTAAACTTTCACAGACTACTTTATCATGAGTGGGAAAAGCAGCATCTCCACTGCTCTGGTTTTAGGCTGCGAGGGACGAGTTCACAGCACTGGCTACTGCATCACCTGGCGCCCCCTAGGGGTCACCCGGTACATACAGTGACCATGACAAAATTACGTGTGGCTGTACATGCTTTGGCAGCACCCTGACACCACCAAGGGCCCTGTGCTGCCCCTTAGCAAATATTTTCACGCAGAGGAGCAAACACACAGCTGAAATCAGGCAGTGGGTGGGTGGGGGGGCACACTGTCTATTCACAAGAGAACCACAGAAAAGGCCTCCATTCAATGTCAGACTGTTTTAGTGAATAAATTGCCGGGTGAAATACGGTAACAACAGGAATGTGCTGGTTCTCTTTTATAATTTTTGGAATTTAATTGTATTAGTTCCTCAGTGCTACTTCTCATTACACCAGCAACCAGCACCAACCTACTTTCAGGGGCGAAAGGTCAGATCAGATTCTCGCCATTCACATATAAGTGGGCGAAAGCAAGCCTTGTTTACATGGAAAATGAAAAGGCGGGGAAAGTATTCGCGATATGTTAGTCATGCGATGGCATCTCGCCCATCAGAAAAAAAAGGGCATCACTGAAAAATTAAACTAAACATCAAAGACTATACCGACTTTTTACATTTAAACCAGTAAAACTGGACCCATGTTATGAGGTTTTATGCGAGTACTGAATATGTTGTTATAGTCATGCGTTTGTTTTTAGGTGAAAAGCTAAACATTCATAGTCATGCTGGCACTGAAATTCTACCTTCACGGTGCGATGAATCCAAAGACGAGCGTAAATCGGAGGGTAAAAACATGCTGCCAGGGAGCATGTGTAAGGAGAGAGCGCTAGTCACAGAAATCCCATTGCTATGATCTGCCCCTCCTGCAGGGGGCGCCATATCTCCGTGTCAGATGAGGCCATATCTTCTTAAAACAGATGAGCTCCCGCAGTTCATTGGAGCCGATAGAGACGCGACTGAGCGCCTTCTCTACACGAGTGTTGGGTTCCGGCCATGCAGGATAACAGGGATGCTAGCAACATGGGTATGTCATGCCAGTGTGCACAACGCCCTGCGGAAAACAGGATGAAGAGTGCGACTGTTCCATTGCATATCAATGGGCTTGACAGAGTATCCTCAAGTAAAAACAGCTGTGCACGCAGGATTATGGAAACAAGGTAATGTGGAAATATTTAACACAAAATTGAATCAATTTGGTGTAACTCAACACAAGTGCATAGACAAAGCACAAATGGGGTGGTGTGTGGTTCAGTAGGTTAGGACTCTGTACCTATGATCAGAGGGTCACTGGTTCATATCCCAGGACCAGCAGACTGATGTGATTATTGGGCGCCAGAGCCAGGCCCTTAAGCCCCACCACCAGCAGTTCTGCATCCTGACTGACCACGCGCTGGGACCCCCAAGCTTGCTCTGACCTGAATATGCATCTCATAGATCACAAGCTGATGTAGGAAAAAAGAGACTTCCCCCTGGGGATTAATAAAGTGACACTGTTTTATTGTCTTCAGCTACAGAAATATAGCATTGACTCTCGTGAATAAAATAAACTCCAAGTGTATAAGTGGTCATTTGGTGGCTTAAGGTCACAGACTGTCCATGTGCATCATGTAAAAAGGCAGAAAGTTCAGTCAGTTTGGAAATTTGTCATGGCTCCTTACCGATATCTGAATCAGCAGGAATGTGGACATTTTGTGGTTTGACAGACCGAGTGCTATGGAGAGAGGGTGTCCCGGGAAGGGACCCCGAGGAAAAGGCACTAGCGGTAAGCTGCTCCGCTGTGGTCGCTGAGCCCTGGCCTGTGACCGCCGAGGTCGTGACTCCTTTGGCTCGTGCCTGAAGGTGTCCCACATAACGGGGGGCTGCCTAAACCGGACGGTGGTGACGGCCGTTCGTGCTTACGAGGCACCCGCGGATGTTTCCAGAACCTCGTTCAGGGTGGTCTTCGGCTTATGGCTCGAGGGACAGGAGTCAGGTGTCACTCTGACAGCCGTTCAGATCTGCGCTGCTGTACACCATTAAGCATGCCTCGAGAGTGTGCCTCGCATTAAATTCATATTATATTAATACCCCAAACTCTCCCTTCAAATATCATTTACATACATAAGAAAGGCTTTATCTATGGCTGTACTAAGCTAATTTATGCTTCTCCCTATGTATATAGATCTGTTTTGCAATT
The DNA here is from genome assembly GCA_011763525.2 of Mormyrus iriodes. Classification (NCBI taxonomy): domain Eukaryota; kingdom Metazoa; phylum Chordata; class Actinopteri; order Osteoglossiformes; family Mormyridae; genus Mormyrus; species Mormyrus iriodes. The sequence goes on along the minus strand of JAAGVU020000045.1, from coordinate 12,654,836 downwards.
TGCTTAAGTTTGCAAAAGATGGTTCCGGAATAATCAGGAATAATCCCTTCTCACTGGACCCCCTCCCTGTATGGATGACTCTATTATTATAAAGGGTCAGCAATGAGAAACAAAGGTGCATCCGACTATGGCTATCCAGCGACTTACATCATCCCAGATACTGAACCGAACATCAAATAATATTCTGACTTTTGTATTTAAACCGAGAGAGCTGGGCCCACATTACATGGGTTTATGCGAGTAGTGAAAATGCAGTTACGGTCATGGGTTGTTTTTAGACTTTTCAGGCGTATAATTAACGTTCACAGACACGCTAGCACTGAAAGACTAGCTTCACAGTGCGATGAACTCAAAGAATCGCAAAAAGATTGAAAGGCGAAATCTGCCGTAGCCTTGTGTAACAGGACGTGCAAAGTGCCATGTGCCGAGATGGAAAGCAGCATAAAGAGCCTCAAGCTGTACTCACGGTCAAGAGTGATTGACAGCCGCTTCCGTCCAATCAAACGATGACACTTCAGCAACCGCCCACCAGCAGCCGAGTGGGGGGCGGGTGTGGGGGTTGGACCCCCACAGAAAAATCCAGGTTCGAAGAGCTGGTCCTTCACAAAATCCTGGTGAAACAGAGATGTATGTCTCAGAAGTCATATGTATATATATATATATATATATACACACACACACACACACACACACACACACACACACACACATATATATATACCACAAACAGGATGCACATCCTGGAAGACGATTATGCAGCAAACACTGGACAATGACCGCCTAGGCCAACTCGCAAACAGAGGGGCAGAAAGGGTCAATGACATCCAACATAAACTCGACCCCGACATCCTGACAAAGTCAAGCCATGGATGTCTAAACAAAGCCAGCTGCAGGACTCTGAACCGAGGACTGACTCGTAAATGACCCCTTCTCGGCGCAGCCCCCCCCAGCAGATTTATCGTCTTGCTTCTGTAAAACGAAGTACTTGGAGCAGTTTCTACAGTCTGTCATAAAAAAGAAAACTGGCCAGCTGGACGTCTAGTTTTTGCGTAACACCTCTAAGTTCCAGCATGAAATCATAGCTACGATGCCTTGCTGACATCATCCAGACTTTCATCTTGCTATCGCCAGTCACTTACTTATGTCTAGTGATTAGCAATGTCTGATTCGATCTTTCTTCCTGCGATAATCCATACTCTAATTCCTCTTGACAGAAAGGGGAAAAAAAACGCACCAAAATAAAATAACGTAAAAGCAATTACACGCATTCGCTCAATATACTTCATGCTAATAAAGTATCGTTCAATTTTAATTTGTCTCTAATGGTGCAGTAGGAGGTGTGTCTTGGAAGAGATCCCTGCCCAGCCCTACGGAAGACTTTTTACTATGCAGTAGCTCCACTCCAACACTATATCAGCAGCAGCAGTGAAACGAGGTCAATTGCAGGAGGCGTGTAACTGCAGTCGAAGCAGCAGAGCCATGCTAAGCAGATACCCCAAGCCAGAGGCTAACGTCTTGGCTGGAACTGGAGTCGAACGATGAATGCTAAGAGACAATAGCATGGGTATTTTCTTGAGCCCTCTTTGGGAAGCTGGAAACCTTGGCACAGGCTGAGAAGAAACCCATTAATAATATATTCATGAAATGGCTCCTAGAGTCATCCGGGCAATGATATGCATTCCTGAAATACCATTTGGCCTATTTTTAAGGGTCGCTTTTATACGGTGCTTGCTGCAGGTCAGCAAGTGTATGCATTTAAACAGAAATCCTTTGAAAATGTTGCGTAAAGAGACGAGAATTCGTGTCATGGAATATTATACTAAAATTATCATTATTTCAAACCAGAACCAAGAGGGAGGAGAGAGACACAGGACAAGATTTAAGCACATTATGAAAAAATAAAGCACATAAGTTTGAGTAGACGCTAACCTTACAGGAGGCCCCATGGACAGCTAGATGTTAGGAACCGCTGAGGACCGAGGCTTGTAATATTCGAAAACTGGCTCAGGTTATATTCAATATGTCAGAATGTTTTAATTTCCACTCATCGATTGCGGGATTTTGCTTCGAATCTCCTGAAAAAAAGGAGCTTTATTTTGGTATCTAGTTTAGTGGGGGGGGGGGGGGGCTTCTATGAGAAAACTGGGGATGAAATAAATTGAGCAGTCATTTTGGTTGAACCCTTGAACAATCGTTGCATTCCAATGAATAGTTTTAGTGCGGTTTTTGAAAGAAATAATGGCATGGCAGAGGTCAGAAAAAAGAATAAGAAGAGTCCTTTAAATTTCGTGACAAAAAATTATTTAAATGTGACATTTCTGGACAGAGAAATGATAAGCTTGATCTCAAACGTTTCGGGGAGGTTTTTACACTTTCCGCTGGGGGTCGTGCTTACCGCCGGTACTTAGCTTTAACACTTCCGCTCGGTGACACTACCCCATGTGTGAGATTCGCCTGAGGCAGCATTTGCCATAAAACTGGGGATCAAGGTCACTTCAGGAAGACAAATCTGATTGAGATATCGCGCGTTGTACATCTTAGGAGTCATGTGATTGACACTAGTCTAAGTCCATCCATCCATCCATCCATCCATCTGAGTCAAAAACAAACTTATGCTCAAATAAACATTCAATAATCAATGATGAAAATGCAAGGCCATGGCATGTGCTTTGTAAAATCATGGTAATTAGACACTGTGCATAATTACCATTCCTCATAACACAAAAACATACCACATTAGCATATCTTCTAATGGCCTAGTTAAAGATCGGAAGTAGATGGGAAAAATACATATTAAATCAAAACTTCTGCTTGCAGACTGATTGATTAATTTATGGTGTGTCCCCCCCCAAATGAAGGGGGTGTTTCACTCAGCCCGGAAGCCCCCTTAGATGGTCCCCACCGGGCGAAGCGTGCCCGTGACTCATTAGCAGTGGGTTTTAACGACAGACGGCGCCTCGGCCTTGAAGCGGGGCCCCCTAGCTGCTCTGGTACCTCATTTCCTCAGCCCGCCCCCGAGTGATAGTCCGTCTAAAAATAGCCCCCCTTAATGAGCTGCCCTGCTGGCCAGAGGGGGGCTCACTGGCTACTTGCAAACCCCCCCATGCTCTGCACTGGCCTCCTTCTGCTCCACACTCTGTGCCTCTTTTACCCCTGAATTCGATATCTATTCTTCTTCTACCGCTCTTATTTTCTTCTACGCTCCCCACCCACCACAAACCCCCCACCTCACTTCATCCCTGGCTGTTTTCCTTGCCTCCTCCCTTTCCTACTCCTCCCATCTTTCACTCTCCTCCCTCCATCACCCCATCTCCCACCAAGTCACCCCCCCCACCTGCTACCGAACACCACCCCCGGCAAAGTGATGTGCAATTTGTTTAAAAGTGGCAGCATTTGAAGTTCTTGCTGTGCTCTCCTGGTGATCAATGGCTCACGGAGACAGACCCCCGCCCCCCCCCGGCTCCAGAAATAAAGAGATTAATAATTCAGGAGCCACTGTCGTACTGCCTGTTAGAGTGGGTGGGGGCCAGGCTATGGTTCCCAGTGTGGCCTTAATTGGATTAATTGCTGTCTCTTACGGAAGGGGGGGGTGACTAAATGAGAGCAGGATAAGTTCTTACGGAACCTTCCAGAAGGTAAAGCCCCCTCGATGGGGACTGGCCAGGAGTTTGAGTGGTACATGGGTACGAGGGGTTACTAGGGCAGACCACAACCGGGGGCATGCGATTAGGGGGACATCGAATAGGTTTACCGTACAGATTTATCATGGGGGGGCACCCTGGAACGGCCGGGATTGAGGTCTGAGCGACACACATGTAAGCACAAAATACTAAACAAAAATAAAGCCCCCCCTCCCCCCAGCCCGTACTGGCTCTATTAGGACCGGCAAGTCAATCGCTGATATTTTTTTTTGATATTTCATTTTGTTTATGTCTCTGGCGGGTTCATGAATATGTAACCGGATAAGGCAGCTCTCCCCTGGGGCTCAGGATTCCTTACGGAATAATATCAACGGTTATGTGATTTCAGAGAGGTTAACCCGTTTGGAATATTCCATTCAGCCCCTTCTATGGGGGAGACCAAACACACGGTTACAAAACTACTCCACCATGCCACCCCTCACCTTCACCAGGACAGCCTCCTTAGGAGAATCCTCTTAGTGTCTGTCAGGGATGTAGCTAGAAATTCTACGCCCCCTGACAGAATTTCACCTTTGGCCCCCGCTAGGGTAGGTACATTCAATCTGGGGTCCTCCCTGGTAAATTTTGCAAAACCAGATGGGGCGCGACAATAGATTTGGGGCCCCTAAACAGTGCTGGGCCCCCTGATCACAAGCACAGGGCCCTAACCCACTAAGCCACACACCACCCTGTGATAAATCTAACTCCTACAGCATTGTTGTCATAGGGGGCGGGGCCTGGTGCTGAATGACGGTTAATGTGCTGCCCTGATATACAGAGAGTCATGTCATGGGTGCCAGTGTGATAAATTTAAATGGTGAAAACACTGCTCCTTGGCAGGCAAGCGCCATGGAAATGTACCTTTTAATTGCAACAACCTCTTTAGCAGGCGGACCATCGATCCTTTAAATACACGACCGTGGATATTATATGATGTGCAATTCAACCGTGGATAGTCAAGGTTTTTGTTAATGAATCTATGTGCTGTTTCTCACCACTAGGAGTATGACACAGCTGTGTGAGTGCATGCATGCGTGTGTGTGAGAGAAATGCGACTTTGTTTGCGTCTGCGTGGGACCCGTGAGCACCGCGCTGGAATGCGAGAGTTGCGTCAAAGGGCAGCTACACTCGATCTTCTTCGCTGTCGCGGCCGTTTGCTTTAGGAGAAGCTGAATTCCTCTTCAAACAGGCGTGTAATTAGAAAGAGTGACTTTGTTATTCGAAGGTATAAACAGGTCTAGAGTTTTCCGCACTACTGGAGGTACCCCGATGAACCGTGTTGAAGAACATCGAGAGCTTGTGCTCGGAAAAAGTCACGAATCTTCATTTAAGTTAAATTGAAGCAAAACTTGAGGGAGGCAGAAGGGCTTAATGAGCAGAACTGTGGCCTCACACCTCTGGGGCTGTTAGCTCAATCCCACGTGAGAGTTTGCATGTTCTTCCCGGGTTTGTCTGAGTTTCAGTGTGACTGAAGATCAGCTGATCAGGCCCTGGATAATCACCAGATGTTAAAACAAAAAATGTCCAACAACTTTGACCCCGCCCATCGCATTGACCCTGGTTGCCTTGCAGTCCGGTTTTGTCTGGTTAAGCAAATAGGAGTTCTCTGAATTGCCCATCTTGTATGTGTGTGACTGTGTGCCCTGTGATGGACTGGCATCCCATCCACAACCCATGGGTTTCCTCTAGGTGTTCCAGGTTCATCTTGTCGTCCAAAAACATGCAGTCATGAGGTTAATCTAAGCAGTTTATCAAAATTTCCCACAGTGTGTAATTGAGTAAGTGTCCAGCGCTGGACTGGCATCCAGTCCAGGATGTGCCCTATATAGCCTGGGACAGACTGCAGGGACCCTTGTGACCTTGTACCAAGCAGCCGGATGGTGGATGGATGGATGTAGACTCTTCTCAAAGGACATTAGCTTGTATCTGATATTAAGTGTCTAAAGTAAAGTAAATCAGGGGAGGGAATATCGACTGTTTTGACCAGTACAGGACTATATCTCAGTTGCTTCATGGAAGATAGGGGTGGTCTCACCCAGTGATCACATATTTATAAATAAATGCAGGACAGAGAGAATGTTACTGTAAGGGTAAAATGTGTGGAGACCCACAGCCTCAGCGAGACACACGTCTTGCTCCCCGGTCCGATTCCCGTCTGGAGCGGTTTGTTATCTCACTGACACCAGATATAACAATAGGGGTCCAGATTCGGCGTGTTAATGCTGTGTCTGAGGAGTGCTGTCTGCTGCCACATGATCCATTCATCTACAACAAAGGTCTGGCCTCACATTTGCATATTTCGGAAACAGCAAGGGAGGGGCAGAAGGTGTCCAAAAATGGGGAGACATGGAAAAGTAGAAGGGGGGCTCACTGATCTGTTTAAGCAAAGTGATTTAGGGAGTGACGGATTACGACAGGAGCTCATTACCCCCCCGCCTATATGTCACATTTCATCAGATTCCCACTCCATTAGCAAAGAGCAAGGGCTCCGTTAATGCGATTCAGGGAAGCGGTATAGAAGATTTATAGGGAAGTTCTGCCTCCTTGTTCTGGAAAATTCCGCCCACCTTCCCCCCACCCCCACTGAAATGCAAGCCATTAAGGGACTGTGTTATGCTGGGATGTTGAATGCATTGCTTTGCATTAATTAGCTAGCATAGCAGATTACTCTGTGTATGATGTGGCTCCAAGCTCGGGCTTTCGCATCGTGAACCTGGACCTGAGGGGACTTGCTGTATTATGGTCCAGCTTCTTGGGCCTTATGCCCCCTCGATCACCCTTGATCCTTTGGACTTTGAGAAATGATTTCGGCAAAGCTGCCGCTTCCCCCCGAACTCGGGCCACCTGTGGGGGGTGGGTGCTGCGTCCTCGGGTTCGTGTCAGCTGACACCTAATGACACCTTCAGAGTGAGGTTGAGAGCAGGCGAGGGGGGGCTGACACGGTAAACGCAAGCAGGCCGCCAGAGTGACATGCCAGTGAGCCATGCGATACCCAGTCACCACCGTGAGCTCCGTAAAGAGCGTGAGGAAACTCTTGAAAAGGAATCTGCATCGCCTGCCCCCTCCAGGCATGCACGGAGCCGGTAATTGCGTCTATTTGCATCCTTAAGTTAGAAATCTGCAGAGGACCCTGTGTTGCACCCCCACTCCTGTAAAACGTTTCCCTTCTGGGTGTTTTTGACGAAGTCCTGCATTGCCAGCAGTCATGTGACCGCACCTACTCCCCACAGTATAACAAGTCTCCTCCGTCTCCTCTCTGCGACTAGACCTGACTCTCATCCCACTGAGCCCCACCATGCCGTTTACACCCACCCACCCAGCACAACAAAAATCCATTAATCAATTTAATGTGATCGGAAGTAATCTTTGCCCAGGGTTTACTTGGGATAAGACTGCAATTGACCTTTTCAGTCACCATTAATCTGTGCATTATTACTATTTAAACTGGAAAATCCAGGAATAAAGCAGAACGATACAGATAAATGGAGCCAATATGAGTAATAATCTATTGTTACTGACACACAAACACATAGAAACCCCATCACACGCACACAGACACATATACAAACACACACACGTTTGCATGGGTTTATGACTGACTTAATGACATTTATAATCAAAATCCTACAAGAACTACTAATTAAAAAAGGCACTTTCAGTTTCTTTGAAGAATGTGAATGAGGTTTCGTTACAGTCAACAAAAAAAGTCTGACTCCACAAGAAGAGCAAAACTTGTACACACACACAAACAGTGCGCACACTATGAGATGTAGGATCCACATCTTCCCTGCCAACCAGCTGCGGGATCCGGGACAAGCTGCACCACAGACCGGGGAGCATCAGCCAAACGTGAGCGACAACACCCTGTGCCTCGCTCCCAAAAAAAAAATTTAAACATCCTCATCAGTACCTGACCCTTTTCCTCTGAACCTCTCATTAAGCCCCCCAACATCACTTAACTGAGGGCTGTCGCGAGTTACCCTTCTTCCCTGAGGCCTGCACTGACCTTTCCCTCCCCGACCTTGACCTGCCCTTCCCCAGTCTACAAAGGCTGCCGGGCTTTATGTTCCGCCCAGACGCCCTGCGACCTCCCACCACCAGTCGCTATTGACCTCCGGGGCAGGACTAGGTAATTGTAAGTAGAACCTCGCTGTTTTTAATTACACGGGAAAATTCCCAATCGTACTCTACAAAAGCAAGGCAGAGAACGTCGATAGATCTGCTGGCAAACGTTCACGAAGGCAGCAGGGCCTCCTCTGCCGTATCAGATATGTCTAATTAACGACCATTTAATTGCGCGCCCTGCTAGCATGAACTGAAATGACGGTTATGCTACTCAACAAACACGAATGAAGCAAGTAGTTGATGTGTGCTTTGAAAATTCAGGCTTGTCTACCATTTTCCACTAAAGGGGGTACGAAAGGGATGGTTCTGCTCCCAGCCAGTCTACTTGAGCCTGAGATTCTATTTTAAAAGGCCATTATCTATCTCTCATTTGCTTTGTTCCCTCCATCTTGCCATGGCCGCTCAAGTGGGTACCGGTGATTAGTTCCCGCTGCGCACATGGGACCAGTGCGCTCTGTTTAACTCAAAACTAATTTCCATTGGCCTCACCCTCAAATAAACAAGCAGAGATCTGAGACAAGCAGACTAAGTAGACAGCCTTGTCCAGCTTAGGTTATGTACAGGGGCGGAGCCACAGTGGCACTGGCCTCAGCTGAAAGCTGATTGGACCTCCATGCGCCGCCTCCCCATCACGCACCGATTCAAAACCATATCATTGGCTAATGATAAGATTGGCCCCTCTGTATGAATTAAGGCCCCTCTTATGTCCCACTAAAAAATATCCTGGGGGCAGCATTGCTTTATATATACAGTAGCCCCTTCGCATTTGCGGACTAGACATTCGCGGTTTATAAAATTACATAACATAAATATTAGTGATACATAATATTTGTTTGCGTAAGTGCATAGTAGGCTTGGGTAGTCTTGGGTAGTTGGGTAGTGTTGGCTTGGGTAAGCCGTTCGTTGTCTCAGTTATCAGGCTTACTCACGTGTTAGCTGCCTCTGATTGTGGAATTTTGCGTTTCTCTCAGTAACTTTAAAACTTTTCAGTACTGATAATTTTGCATTTTTAATAATGGGTCTAAAATGTAGTGCTCCCAGTATATACAGTATAACTTAGATGGCTTGTACATTATACAAAAATGTCTAGATAAGCAATGACAAGGCAATTTAACGTGCAAAGTGTACAGTACAGTACTGCTAGTTTAGAAATTGGTAGCAAATACTTTTTATGTTATTGTTCATTCTGGCAGCCTGTTATAGGTTGCGGTAATGGGTGCCCATGTATCATTTGCGAATTTTCACATTCTCAGGATTGTTGGAATATAACCCTTGCAAATGTGAATGGGTTACTGTATATATATTCACCTGTTCCTTTGTCCTTGCTAAAATACTGAAAACACAGAGTGCTGGACGCCAGTTGTAAATTGAAGAACTTGGTAGCATGTCTCATCTGTCGGTCACAAATATCCGCTGTTCTGTCCCCACGCAAGTCCAAAAATAAGCTGACAACCACGTCTATGCACCAGTCCACCCTGATTCTCTGCAGCAATGATGTCTGCCTCCTCCCTGGGGCTAAATACCAGCATTATTATCCTGCTGGATCTAACCTGGAGTTCATAATGCATCCACAGTTGGGACCATGCGCCACCCAAATGAAGACAGGCAACCTAGATTTCGCTGGATGTCTTTATTGAAACACCATCTCACTACAATTGGGTTGAGCGGTTCATGTCTCCATGATGTGGTGAAGGGCGGCTATATTAAGTCATCTTATTAAAGAGAGAGACAGCACTGGAACAGGGGCTCCCACAAGAACCACTAGGGCATTACAGCATCCACCGATACTGTGCTCCTGCCTGTGGCCAGGACTGACCGCTATTGCCTCTTCCCCTTCAACATTCAAGATGGAATGTTCTAATTAATGTGATGGCACTAATCAGTCAATAAGAATGAGTGCAATTCTGGAAGGCGCCAAGTGTGTGTGAGTGTGAGGGGAGCGGATGCCTAAATGTGAGTCGAGGATCGAGACCCCGCAAAAAGAGACATCAAGCAGAAGACCTGTGTGGTTGTGTGGGCGTTACCTTCCTTCAACGCAACTTCAGCCAGAAAGATACCAAAAAGGAGGGAGGCATTTGGGGGCTTTCAGGTCGAAACACAGGTAAACTGGCTGGATACATGCACACCCAGGGAACAGGGAACGGACTGTGTAGTAGCTCACCTACTGGTCATAAATCCAGGCCGAGAGGCCCCAGGAAACTGCCGGCCTTTTACCGGCCTGACTCTACATCTCGAAAGGACTTTTTCCCTTTTATGCCTCACGAGCTGCCGCAAGAAAGCCACAAAGAAACAGAAACAGGGCGTAATTGATGGCAACCTCGGCGCAGCAGAGAGTGATGTGGGCCGGCATGGAGATGTTCGCCTACGGAAACAGGCTTACTCCTCCAAGGCGAAACAAAGTCCCGCTGGCACTCAGATCAAATTTGGAGCCGCCTCTGATTCCGCCATTAACAGGGGCAGCGATGATCGACGCCTTCAGCTCTCAGCGGCTCGGTGCTGCCGCATGACCGAGGCATTTCCACTCAGAACATGGTTAATTTCTGACAACGCTGGTTCTTCATGAACAATTTTAGTGCTGGGATGTACAAAACAGAATGAAAATTCACCACCCCCATTGCTTTATCTATGTGGGGGCCATCTCAAGGCGCTAAATAACTGGGCGCACACACAGACTGTGGTGTTATACAAACATAATACATGGGAGGCTGCGACTGAAATGTAAAGAGAGTCTGTTGGCATCAGGGCACCTCTAGATTTCTTAAAAGGAACTCCTTTAAAGAAATGGAACAAAGCTTTGTTTCCACAAGTATGAACACAGGTACACTTGAACGTGTTAGTTTTCACATATCCCATCATGCTCTGCGATTTTAAAGGCACAGATATATACAGGTGAGAGTGAAGGGGTCTGAGCACAGAGATCAGCCCTCCAACCAGCAGCCCTAGAGCATATTCGGAAGGTAAGGACTGGGCTCAATGGGCCAACGGGGATACAGCTACTCTGCTGAGCTCGGGATTTGAACCAGCAACCTTCAGTTCACAAGCACAGAGGCCTAGCTTACTGCAATGGACAGCACCCCCTAATTCATTCGAGTAAATTACAACAAATTAGCAGGCATACAGGCACAAATGTAGACACACAATGCCAGTAACATAAATGCACAGTCAGAAATAGAAGAGACAGGATGTGATGCAATGATTTGAAGAGCAAGTTTCTCAAACTCAGTCAGTCTATTTTATTTCGTTGTTTTAGAGATGCGACTGCCGATGACCAGGCTTCCTCATCCCAAGTTCCTCATGTGATCCAGTGAAGAACCCTCGATAAATTTCACAGTCCACAGAAATTTTCTTGAAAACAGATCTTGTGGCCGAAATGACCTCTTCGTTTATGGTGACTAAAAAGGCAAGAAATAGTTTGGTACACTGCTAAGGGACGACCCCATCCCAAACTGGCGCGCACCTCATCTCTAAGCCCCCTATCTCCAGCATCTTCTTTGTTCCTGACCCCTTACCCTGAAAATCACCAGCTGCCATCCTGCAGAGCTCTGTCAGAAGGGTGCAAGTTTCGGTGTAGGACAGGCCCTCAAAACACTGGCGGGCAGACGAGATGGGTGTGGGCTACCTTTTGAAACCGAAAACCCAAGATAACAAAATACCATTAAAGGCGGCCACCCCGGTGAAAGGAGGGCGCTCAGATTTCTGAAATGTCACTATTGCGTGCTCCTTAAGACTCCTTATCTGATGGTCGTGCTTGGAAGTCACGCAACGTTTTTCTAAAAGAGACACTTTCGTCAGAGTCTAGAAGCAGCTATTTTGTGTCAAGATACAAATGAGGGACGAGGCTGAGAGCGGGAGGTCCATGTGTTGACAGCAACAAGGTGTACTGAAGATTCTTCAAGCCCTCATTCCTTCGGGGGAGTCCGAGGCGTTTCTCCTCTCACTTGTGAAATTTCATCACAGGTGTTCTGGCGGCAGCTCCAGCACCTGTCCAGGAATCTGCCCAAACGAGCCGGAGCCACAGAAAACTACGAACAAAAGAAGGTTTACCATCTGTGTGTTTTTGTAAAAACTTCTGCGCTTAGTTGCTAATGAAATTTCCCATAATCCTCTCCGAAATATGCGATTGGCTCCACGAGATAAAAAGGCCACTTATTTTCACAGTCCCATGGTTCTGTAAATCTGCCATCTGGGGGGGGGGGTTCTTGAAATACTGTTGGTTGTGAAGTGTTTATCCCAACAGCCGGAGAATGTTAATAAGTGAATGTTTTCAGAAGGTGCACCAGAGGTCAGAGGTCATAGTTCCCCTGCCTCCATACAACGCTGCAGTTAATGAGAGCTGTTCAAGCTCAATGGAAAACATCTTAATTTCCCTTCTTGTTTAAGGTGTAAAGTTGCCAGAATCCATAGGCAAAATGATGATGTCCGAATATTAACCTTTACCCCCCAGTTAGCAACCTGCAAGCTAAACTGACAGCCCAGATAATACACCCCTCCGTCCTGTGAAGTGGCATTCCTTTGTCTGACTAGACAGCATAAAGACAGCTCTGATTTCTGTTAAAGAATGTGGCCGACCAAAATACCACAGCAGCAGTGTTACCCTTTTGTCAGACAGTGTGTCATGCCCTTACGTTTCCACTGCGTATGCATGGGGAGGGTGTTGACATTACGGGGGTGCTCTATACACCTGTAATTAAGGGCGTCACAAGCAGGAAGACTATTAGAAAAGACGAGAGCAATAGTCTGGCTCTCATGGCTTTTCAGAGTTGCTCTTTTAAGTTTTGCTCTTTGATTTGCCTGCCCGTAATATCCCTAATAAAATCACCCCTTAAAATCCATCCTGAAATCTATTATGACCTGAGGGTGTATTTCCTGTAACAAAGACCGACAAGCGGCGTGAGGCTCAGGGGGTCAGGCCTCAGCGTCTGAGACTGGAAAGTCACAGATTGAAATGCCAGGCTCAGCAAAACGGTCACATCTTCGTTGAGCCCTTGAGGGAGGCCCATAACCCCCCAAAATGCTCCAGGCATGCTCATCCAATGGCCTGACACTGTGCTAAGACCCTAAGCCACACTGTCACCTGTATATATGTGTGTGTCTGTCTCAAAGCAGGGCATGATGGGATATACAAAAATGTATTCCAGTGTACCTGTACTTGTGCAAGTAAAGCTTTATCTCATATGCCATCTCATATAGACTCTCCCTCCGCTGTCCAGTCCATCATAACCGGGGGTATTTTCCTGAACTGCATCCTGTTCATCTCACACCGCTAGTAACGCTGTAGTGCCGGCCATCATGCAACAATCCATCTGCTGCAGGCTCCGTCGCACCAAGTCTGTACAAACGCTGTTCCAGAAGCTTCCTGCCCCCTCCTCCATGGCTGAAGCGACAGTCAGCACTCCACAGGCACTGGAGGGGGAGAGGATGGCAGGACGGCACGATGCCCTGCTGGACACTCTGCTCGCGGACCGGCTGTGCTGCTGGATTAGCTCTGCTTTTGTAGCGTTTGCTTTTGTCTGCCTGCTGACTCAGAGCAGCTGCGCAAACAGGAATGGCCAAGCTGGAGAGGGCGGCCCCGTTCCTAGTGATGGGATATGGCGTCGGGTACGAGTGGTGCGTGCTGTATGGCCAGCAGATAGCCATCGGGAGAGAAGGCAGTGGATCCCGCCTCGCACTAAATGAGCGACTGGGACTCCATACTCGCCCCGGCGACAGCTCCCAGGCCGCGGTGTGGGGCTTGGTGACCCGCCAGGCGTTGGCGAATCCTGGAAGCTGAAACGTTTCTGCCTGCGTCCAGAACAGGGCACCCACTCATCATCCCCCCCCCACCCCTATGTTGAGCAGCTGCAGACTTGATATGCTCTTATTTCCTGATTAAGTGGAAGGTGCCGGAAGTCCCGCTGGACGTGACATGGATCTGACTCGGACATGGAGAAACACATGTGCCAGTGAAGGGGGGTCTGTTACCCAGGGGCAGACTGAGCTCTCTGTGGTCCCACGCCAGCTTAACGATGACTGCTGTGGGACAGCTATGGTGACCAAATATGCCAAACTGCAGTGGGGGGGATGTCTTCCATACCAGGGGGGAGGGGCTGAGGAATGTTTGGGGGGATTGGGGAAGACGGAGAGGGAGACGCATGGTGAAAAACCACTTCCGGTTGGCTGCAGTGCGGGATGCTTCTGGGCCCCCAGCTGGCCATCGTTGAAAGGTTCTACGTGGATCCGCAGCGTCCTACCTGCCCCCCTCCCCCAACTGCTCCGAATATCGTCGCACGGCCCCTTGGCCCCCACCTCTGCATGCAGGCGGTCCCGATGTAGTGCCGTCAACATCGGAGCAGATGGCTGAGGGCGGAGTTTAGCCGGATTAAAAGCTCCCCATTGGCTGCCCGCTCAGCTCGGGGTCATGCCAGGGCACCTGGCCGGAGGTCCTCCAGCCCGATGGGACCAGCAAGAAGCAGACCTCACGGCCTCGTTCCCGTTCTCGTTTAAACCCTATCACAGAAGCATGACCATGGCAGGGAGCCTTCCGCCCGAGACGATGGACCGCAGTGCTCAGGAGAGTTGGCGTTGCGCAAACTGCATGGGGAGCCGGCAGCCGATAAGACGCTCCGTGATGCCGTCTCTTAGGAGATTTGGCAGAGGCACTCTCGCCTCCAATGTTGCCATAGCGTTGCCATGGCATTGCCATGTCATGCTGTGGAGGCTCCAGGCTGGATCTGTGGCTCAGAACCCGAAAGGCGCCCCCCTGTGGGCAGCCGTGCTGTACTTTGGCACCAGCGGCATAATTGTCCTCCTATTTACTCACTAGCAATAAATACAAGGGATTAAAACAAAAGCAGACAGAGGCTTATTTTTATCTTGTAATTTTTTTGCCCACGACGTCAGCATTATCCCCGACACTTTATTTTCTCATCTAACGTAGCCGAGGACACACAGGCTGTCACACAGTCCAGGGACAGGGCAGGGCTGGAAAGGGGACGGCCTTGAGGGGGGGGGGGGGCATGGGGGCCCCAGGGGCCACAAATATAAACTGCGGGGGGGGAACAGGGAAAATATTTCCTTTCATAATGCTGGG
>JAAGVU020000045.1:12617103-12639952 GCA_011763525.2 Mormyrus iriodes | reverse complement strand
GAACCCGGGACCCCCAAGGCTCGCAAAAAGCCAGGGGAAGGGGGGGGGGCGGAAAGGGGGGGGGCTGGGGGGGGGGGGGGGGGAATGGGGGCCACAGGGGCCACAAATATAACATGACTGGAGGGACAATGGAAAATATTTCCTTTCATCATGCTGTGGAATAAGCTGGCCCTTGTTTACCGACCTTTGTGCTGTATTATCATTGAGTAATCGGATCTGTGGTTGGGGAACAGAAATATTTTATCAATCCCGGCCCCCATACTGCACATTCAGCAGTGTGAAAAAAAACACACACCTACCCAGTGCTCACCGCTGCCCCCACCCCCCCCCAACACACAAAGAGCAGCCACACACCTGGGGGCCTGCCTATCCATTATTTTTTTGCCCCCCAGTGACTGCCAGGAGGGATTATTGCCATTGATAATGTATCGATACGCTCAATGCTATTTAATCCTCAGCATCAGATTTAAAGCGCTCCTCAGAGGCAGGGAGGTCTGGGAAGAATTTGCCTTGGACGTCAGATTACCAAAAATCCGACTGCTCTGAGAAGGCTGGCTTTCAGTGTTTAATGTGGGGCCGTGGGGGGGTGTGAGGTTTGGAGTCTAAATGATACCTTGAGCCCCCTGGGGTGTCGGGGTCTGTTCCGGCCCAGAGCTCCACCCTGGCATGAGAAATGCAAACTCTGCAGGAACAACAGAAGGGGGTGCAAAGCCTTTTCCTCCGGGGGGGTGGGGGGGCTTTGGCTGTCCGCTCTCCCTAAACCCCCCCCCCACCCCCGGAGTGAGCTCAACCTGGCTGAGCGGAGTCACGCAGAGAGGGAGAATATGGCTCGTCTATAATGCTAATGAACTATTTACATTCTCTGCCAATAAATGAGCATCACCAGAAGGGGGCGTGCTGTTTGAGGATAGGGGGGATCTATTCTGTTCAACACATGCATGCATACATACAAAATCTCTTTCCTGATTTATATGGCAATTAGATCCCTGATTATCGTATCTTTATATACAGACATTGATGGAATTCAAACAATCTCAGCGAATCACAGCAGGGGCTTGCGCCTTGCCGTCCCCTGATTGGCTGGTTCCGCTCCCTGGTTTGACCCCCTCTCGTGGGTGTATGACTGCCGACTTCACAGCCCTCTGTTACCCCGCCGCAGTTTTCCTCCCTGTCGGAGTTACGACCGGCCGTGCGACTTTCCTACCTTGGGGGCTCTTTAATCTCTGTCCATCCATCTCTGTATTCCGACTGCACATGGCACCCTGCCTGGAGAAAGGTACTGGTGCCAGCATCCCAGAACATACGTAGTTATGTGCTTCGTGCTCACGTCACGTCACATCGAAAAGTCTTTTCTGGGAGTAATATACAATTAGCTCCTATAAACAGCAGCTGTAATATTCCCTTCCTCTTCTTCATGTATTATCTCTTCACCTAACGCCTCTCTATTCACGCCCGCCTTGAACTTGAAAGGGAAGGAGTCTCCCGGCCTCAGGGAGCAGGGATTGTCGGTCGTCTTGGGGCCAGCTGGGCTTACGGGATCATCGTGAGGCTTTCAAACCTCGAGGCACAATCCCGACATCCCTCTGGAAAGCCGCTCCCCGCTCCGCCGTAATCCCAGCTCTTCCCGTTTGCGCTGGGAAGCCACGACGGTTATCCGATTTGGACTCAATCCGGTTTGCTGAATGGCTTTGTTTCTCTTGCAGACAGCCATCTTCCTCCTTTAAAAATGTTAACTGTTTCAGCACCTCAAAGGGTTATGAGGCGGTACAGGATGAGAACCTGTTTCATAGGTATAAATATGGTGCCCTCCTTCGCCGGTTTACAAATGGAATCCATCCATCTATCCGTGTTTCATAACCGCTTATCCAGAACGGGGGCTCCGGACGCCTGGAGCCTATCCAAGGAAACTCAGGGCCCAGAGCTGGGGGACACCCTGGACAGGATGCTGGGCCAGGGCAGGGACACCTGAAATCATCTGGTCATGTCTAGCTCCCCCAACACAGGTCCTCAAACAATTCAATGCACTCAGTGACACATTATATCCAGGGTGGAGAGCAACCAGGTTCCTAAAGAAGAGCACCTCCTGAAACCCAGCGGCTCCTCCTGTGCATTGGATGGCCTTGTCAGTCTGAGCCCCTCTCCCACCCCTCCGTCCGTGACCTTGCTCTGCTCTGCCAGGATGACGCATCCTAAGTGACAAGTAAACAGATGCACCTTCAAGTTAAATTAATTCGCGGCAGTGGGAATGAGCACTCGAGGGGAGGGTCACGGGGGCGACCTCGGCGTAGCCCGTTTCTGCGACGATAATCCCGTTTGAAGTCGACTCGAAGATGTCCCGCTGGATCTGTGGTCTGTCAAACGTGCTTCTGTGTGAGAGAAAGAGGGACTGGTGCCACCTCCTTGTTACTGCCACTATAATTATGTGACCATCGTTTTTGGATGGAATCAGAGACTGGGCCGGACCCGGAGGGTGGGCGACCCAGGGACTGAGCGGGAGGGGCATGGCTCTGACCTCAGCCCGGCACCCTTAGGAGAGCCGTCCCACTTTCATCTTTAATGTAGTCCCGATGATGCAACTGAGGTACTGCAGGACCCCTTGCGGTCGGCTGTCCAACTGCCCGAGAGCAAGTCTCCTACGGTGCAGTCTCTGTTCCACACAGGTTGCACACCGTGGGACCATACCTTCAACTTCAGATGCAATAAAACACGTTATGTGTCTATCAGACAATTCCCAGATTTCATCAAGCTGTTTGATGTTCAGCCAACAGTTCATGGGACAAAGGGCAAGTACGGAATTGCCTACAGGGCGGCGACAGGTATAGTGTCTGCATGCATGTACCTGCCCGCATCACATGTCCTAAGAGATTTCTGTCTAGGAGACAATACTGACAATGAAAACGGAAACGAAGTAGATGAAGAACAAGGGACCTGAAAAGAATTCAATCAGATCAAGGCAATAATTTTACTTCCACTCTTTTCAAAAGGATCTTGGAGCAACTTGGTGCTGAACATGCCTTGTCTAGCCCTCAAAACCCTGAATCACAAGCTCCAAATTCTGACACAGAAGAGGTCGGACCCAGCAACCGGACCGGGCTTCGATACCTGCCTGGGGTCCGGTTACTCCCTGCGGGGAGGCCTGGGTGGCCTCGTTGGACGTAACCGCGTGGGGCAGGGAATGCGGAATCCGAGCCAAGCTATATTTAGGGAATTCCCTTTCCAGGGACGTACAGCACAAGGAAAAGCAAAAGAGGATAACAAACAGGAAAGGAAAGAGCAGAGAAGCAGAGACTCACTGCACACATAGCCAGGGCACTGCTCGGCTGGTTCGGGTTTGACAGGACAGGGGGAAGAAGCAGTGTCTCGCCCCCTCCTCCCAGACAAACTCAGAAAAGGCCCATGAAGACTGTAAAAGTAGATTACCATTGGACACATTACTCCCCCTGGAATATTCTATGGCCATAATTAATAAGGAAATACCCACAAGCCTCAGTGCAGGGGCAGTTTCAAAAACATCCTTTTGCAAACATATAGTACCTGAAAAATGACGTTAACATACACCACATTTCTGTAGTGAAATGAAGATATGTTAAAGATTTACAGGGGGATAAACAAAACTGAAGCTGCAATTGCATTTTAATTTCCTTTGCTTGAATAATTTTTTCTTTCTATTTCAGGCTGGGTTTGTTTCTAAGCTTGTGAGCAGACTCATGAATGAATAAGTACCTTGGCAAGTGAGAGGCCTGAGCAGAACTTGTATGACTTGTGCGATTAACTGTCGTTATTTTCTGTTGCCGTCTTTGCCTTTCCTGCTCACGTTTCCGCCTCGCGAGTATATTTTCGTTTCACGCAGCCCCTGTAACATACACAGGAGTGAGACTCAGGCACAGCTGAGCTGTGAGCGAATCAACTCGGGGGGAGCAGATGCAAGCGTTTTTATAGAGGAAGAAAATAATCTTGGCGGCTTTTATCCCGACAGTGTCAGATGTCTTTGTTCCTTAGACTGCTCTCGACCTCTTGGCTCAGTGTCACGGTCACGAGGACACAGAATTCACCCTGGCCAAGTCAGAAGCTGATAAATTAACCAATCAGGTAGCAAAAAACAAACATAAAAAAACAATGACACAAAATAAAAAACAGATACAGTCCCTGGCGTGCAGACTCGCCAGATTTAGGTGTTGTGTTTTCCAGGAGTCGCAGAGCAGTTGATGAATGGGTCTGAGGCGAGGTCTCGCAGGTCTGCGGAGGTCGTTAACGATACACAACTGGGCTTTCGGCCTGTTCGTCCGCATTGATCATCTTAATGGGCTCTTGCCAGAGTAAATCGCGAGGCCTGATTTGACTGGAATGTCGTCACTCCACTTCTAGCGCGTGAGGCGCACATGCTAAGAGGCACAAGGTCACGTTTCATTCGCACGGAAAATATATCTGCCCAGGGAGGGAAAGGAACATGCTCAGAGATCGAGCGAAGGCCCCCCTGTGGACCTGCAGGGGTGCTCAGAGTGCGCGGCACTCCCAGTGCGGTGCCCCATCACTGGGTTAGCCGCTAGGGGATGTTAGCACGACGTGGCGTCCATAATGCGAGTTGTAAAGAGCGAGCCAACGGCCAGCGGAAACGACCCCGGTTCACACTCATCCTGTTTATGGGACCATTTTAGAGGCAGGACATAAAAAGAAATATAAGGGGTTTATAACCCCCCCCCCCCGTTGCCTCATGTGGCCTTAGAGGTACATCTTCAGGAGTGCAGCATCAGCTCAAACGCTAAACCCCAGTCAATGGCTGAGCTGTTTGCTAGCAGTTTGTCTTTCAGTCTTGCATTCGGGTGCCCACAGTCAGCGTGAAGGGTGACCCCTGGGTGCCATTACCCTGCCGTGTCCAATGACCACAGAATAAAGAGCACGGGTCGCACAGCCATCTGTCCCGTCTCAATGCCAGGCAGCTATGTGATTGGCCTCGTGTTACATTTCAGAAGTGCTGCGATTGGATGGGATACCCATGCAGACCAAAACAGACAAAAAGATGTAAAAATCAAGGAAAATGAAGAGCAGGCTGAGAAGGTTAGGATGCTATACCTGTAATCTGAAGGTCACTGGTTCAAATCCCAGAGTCAGCAGTGATATCACTGTTGAGTCCCTGAGTGAGGCCCTTAGCCCCAACTGGACCAGGGACTGCCTGACCCTGCTTTCTCATAAACAATTTAAGTTGCTTTGGAGAAAAGCATCTGCTATATAAATAAAATGTAAATCATTTGGTAAAATCATTGCTCACTTATACTAGCGATGACTCCTGCACTCATCTCAGTGATGTCCAGTAGCTGTTCGCCTACAGAATGACTGCTTTAGTGACCAACTTGGAAAGTCTTTTCTTTCTCCTATCAGAGAAGGTGACCATCTGACCTTGAATTACTGTACTGAGGCCATTTTTTGGATCTCTAGTGCCATCTGGCCAGCATTCCGCAGGAAGACCTTCACTTTAATGTATCAGGAGGCTTTGCACAAGGAACCTTTGTCTGGCTTCTCAAGGCCCATATCTCTTGTGATTAAATGCTGACTAGGATCCTGCCACTCACAGACCCCCCAACCTATAACCTGAAATATATGAAACAAAAGGTCTACAAAAAATTCTTCAGGAGATGTGATGTAGGTGGGTCTTATTATGTTGTTATACTGAGAGCACGGGGCTGGAATCCACAAGATGAATATCAGTCTGCTCATCTTAATATTCATTCCAAGAGTCCTATTGGTACCTTGTTCTCGAAAAATAAACATTGATACGAAACATGCAATTAATGCCAGCACGCCTATGAAGCAGCTCTGGAAAGGCGGGGGGCGGGGGGGTCCACGGGGGAGAAAAAGAGTCATTTTCTCAGCTGACATGGCTAATTTGAATATCAAAACATGATGTAAAATGGTGATTAAAACTCAATTACAGAGCATGTGGCAGAAAAGTCAATTAGAGCTTGGGTGCTGGGGTGCCCGCTGAGGAGATGGAAAGAGAACGGTGGAGCTGCTGAACGAGGCAAAAGTGAGTGAGCCTCCGTACAGATCCCGCTAGCTAAAGTACTTCCCCTGTCGGAACCTCTCCGGTTTCCCTCTATGGTCTTATCTTCTTGGCTCTAGGTCAATCGTTAGCCGGCCCGTTTCCCACGTCCGTCTCTTCACCGTCCTGCTCTAAGAGGCTCGAGCAGCAGAATCTTAATGGCCCTCAAACACCTTTCTTGTGGCGGATGAACGAAGCTCGCCAAAGTGCCCCGACCACAGGCTCATGGAGGAAGCACCTTCAAAGGGGCCCTCTGCAGGCCACGGTACACTAAAGCGTCCCGATACAGATCGTTCATTAGGAAGGCAGATCACCCCCGCAGCAACAAGCTGACCCTTTAATTCCTTCCCTTTCAGCCCAGACTGAGGAATAAAAAGATCCATCCCAGTCATAGACAGGAAAGGATTTTTATTGTGCCTACTTTGCTAACCTTGGAAAGTAAGAAAGTTTCAATGAAATATGTATATTAGCTGACGCATAAGAAAAGTTCCCACCAATGTCCAATTAGAGAATTAACCAAATGATGTCAAAAGAGATTCTAGAATAAGTCCTTCTCTATTTTATGTCCTTTCAGCTCATCGTCTACATTATGCAGCAGGGCAGTTTACATCATGGTGTCCCTGCCTTAGCAGTGACCTACAAGGCCAAATGTCCCATAATACATTGCCTAGCCATCCCGAACCTCTTCTTATTTGTCGAACTCTTAAGAAACAAACATAGAAGCACACCAATAAGGTGATGATAAGGTTTAATCTTCTGGACTTCT
The DNA here is from genome assembly GCA_011763525.2 of Mormyrus iriodes. NCBI lineage: Eukaryota > Metazoa > Chordata > Actinopteri > Osteoglossiformes > Mormyridae > Mormyrus > Mormyrus iriodes. Next base: position 12,633,149 of record JAAGVU020000045.1, on the reverse strand, counting down.
CTGCCTGTGTTGAAATGCATAGGTCTGATGTTCACTATTGTAAAACAATCTTACCCCTTGGAAGCAGTACAGCATACAAGAGCAAATGAAGGGGAAGAAAAAAAACAAAATAATAAACTAGCCACTATGACAAAACAGTGCTTGTTGACAAATTGGCTTTCCTTTATCTCCTTTCCTTGTAGACTTTCCCAAGAGGGGTATTTAACCCCGAGCGTTAATTATTGACAAGACAATAGCAGCAAAATAAATAGACACAAAAAACGGCTTTCGAACGACAGAGGCTTTTTGTTTTCACGAAAGAGGTCTGTGTACAACCATCCTAAGCCATTAGCATGTTCGAGGATGTGCTGTGCTTTCTGACAGGTACAAACACTGCATTGCCTGCAGATGAGGTGATTCTGTGGCCAGTGTCCCCCACAATTTCTACGACGATCATGGAAACACCTGTGGGCAACCTCAACAAATTGCAGGACGGCGGCAAAAGGGATTGCAACTCTAAAATATACCCCCCCCCACCCCCCCATTGAGTTTCTCGTTGCTGTGGAATACCGACGGATTCAACAATGACGTGAATAAGCAGTCAGCTGCACTCAAAGGCAAAGGCAAGATAGCAAAATCAAATAGCTTTCTCCCCATCATTTTAAATGAGTCTGGTCTGGCTGTTATCTCCTGAAACGGCTGGATGGGAGATTGGCAGCCCTGATGACAGAAGAGACACCCCCACTATATCCCACTGAATCAGAGTCTGGGTGGCCATAAGCTTGCCACTAAGAGAACCTTGAAGTCACAAACCATTTTGAAGCAAACATTATACAGTAAAAGACTGCATGTACAACATCGTGTGGGTCCACTTAGAATTCAGTTGGCAAGGATTACATGGACACTTGACAAAAATTTGATGGCAATATTAGCATTGCGGCCACACGGACGGCTTCCGGAAAATGGCATGCAATTTTACAAGAATGGCAGAGACTCGTCTGAACACTGGAACCAATCAAATGCATCCCAGCCAATCTGTCTCTTTTGGCAAGGCTGACATCGCCGTCCACAAGAGGCCCATAACGACCCCCTCCACCCTTTCGTCAGGCTTTCATTCTGACTTATGGTAGCGTTATTGTTTGAAAGGGCGTATGGGCCACTCCAGGACAGGAGGACATATCGAATTTGGCGATCTGACTCTGCTTTGCCTGCAGTACAGGGTCCTTTCTTTGCCCTCCCTCAACCCTTCCTTTCGACTGGGGCCAAGCTCAGGTTTCCAACTGCGCGTTTGTGTGTGGAAACCATGGTACCACTGTCCCCCCCCCCCCCCCGCTTCTCAGGGTAAACAGTGAGAGCCATCAAACTTTAATGTCCCCCACCGTATCAAGGGCAGAGCATGCAGCACTGGAAAGAACTGCCGCAAACTCGCCAAATAATGAGTTGGGATCTTTTTCATCTGCTGCGAGCTCTTCCTGCATGTTTATGAAGCTGCTGAGGGTACCCCATACTGGAGGAGAGAGTTCATTTCATGCCACTGCTCCACCGGAGGACTGATGCAACCTTCGGGGTTTTTCACACTCGATTCCATGACAAAACTGCCTGTGCTGCTGGCTGCTCTCTAGAACAACTCCTTTCCGGTGACTCTGGCTCTACCGCCGGTCACAGGAGACCCTCCCCAAGACACGGATGACCTGAAAAGACTCCACTGAGCTTGCTGATAGGAAGGTAGCTTCACGTTTGGCCGACTTAAAAGCATGAAGGCCCCCAGAGGTACACCCCCCCCCCCCCGTTACAAGGACAAGGATGATGTGGAAGGCCAGAAATCAGCCCCCCCGTTTCAATCACACCGTCCTTCAGCCTCTGCTCGAGCTCGACCTTGGCCACCTACTGCTTTCCAAACTCACGTCCTCATCGGATGACAGGATGCAGGACCGGCGTGGGTCGCAGGAGCTGCAGACACGACGCATGGAAATGCCAGTCAGGCGAGGTCGAATTTTATGGCTGTGTGTCTTTTCAATGAAAGCCAAGTGCAGTCAAGGTTCATCCAGCAGAAACCCAGGGGGGTTCCCACAATTACCGCGTCTAGACACATACTATGCAAATGCTGATATTTAGACGCCCGCCTGTTTAAAATTCGCTGTCTCCCATCATCAATCGCTATGACTGTGATATTTCGCGCTAGTGGCGTAGGTAAGTGGGGTGGGGTGGGGGGGGTGGGACTTGTCCCAACTCAGTATAAACTGTCCTGATATCAGTCGTGTCATGTCCTCTTCCGCTCTGACGTAGTGCTGCAGCTGACGGTGCATATAATGCGACGGAAAGCTACAGGCCTTAACGGTGGCCGTTAGCTGCGGTGCCGTGGTTTGTTTTTACGGTCTCCTCGCCGCTCTGATTAGCTCTTCACCTGCCTGTTCTTAGGTGGCGACGCTCACACGGTACACTCCTCTCCCTCATTCTCACCCGTCGTAGTTGTTGAGTAAGTCATTTGTGTTCGGGCACCTAATGGACCAGGTGCGGCCCACCCGGACATCAGAAGAGCGTCGATAATCACGGTGAGCCCTGGTGCCCCCTCCCCGGCAAGCAGTACATTCACATCCAAAGCCAAGATGCTTCAGACACAGCACTTAAGCTTGCCGCACTCGCTCGCTGTCTTTTTTTCTGTTCCTTCTTGTTTTGAAGTCCCTGCATCATTAGAGTAAGAAAGGGGGCGCCGGCGAGGAGGCTAGAGAGAGAGGTGGGCTGGATGTTGAAGCCATAATGACCCCCCCCCCCCACCCCCAGCGGCCCAAGCCTCCTTACTCCAGCTGCTCGGCCAAAAAGAGGGACCTGGGGCGATTAGGGACCGTAGGAGAAGCAGAAGTACCGGGAGGGTGGACAGCAATTGTGAGCCTGGGGCCTGCAGATTAGTCGCATTAATGGGGGGGCATTTTTTTGGAGAGGAACATGGTTCCTAATGGTGACTAAAATATGAATAAAACATGTAAACATTATATGCAGTAAGACAAGCACGACATCTTCTGTTGTAATGTCTGCCGGGCATTTTTGCAGGTGATAATGGCATCAGCGAGTATGATATTGTATGACGCATAGCCGCTAAAGCCGCAAACATGAGATGTGACACACCGGGGACAAGAATGACCCCTCAGTTTCAGTAAAGCCCATTAGGCAAAGATACAGTTTAGCGCTTATGAGCTCGTTAAGCAGATAACTGAATGCCGTCTTTTGCTTTGCACGGGATCAGGCAATGCAATCTGCAGTAAATACTATCACATCGGACCTCATTTAATGCAGGTGGGGTGTTAAATAACCCCATTTCTGCTGTGATTTTGAAAAACCTTATTATGCAGCAATATAGTTTTCCGCCTTAACACACTTTTCCAGAAGTAGGTTCCCCTGAAAATTTTCGTTGCTCTGTAAATTTGCTCCGACCACAAGACCGCAAACGGGAAAGGGGCTGGGAACACTGGGTTGGCCACACACGTATTTCATTGGCCCTCTCCTCTGCGGAATGCTCTAGAAGCATTTCTTGAGAGGTGACAAAGGGACGCACGGAAGACGCTAGAAGGAGTTGGGCTGTAGTGGCGGGCTGCATGGCTGCCACCGTTCTGCCGACTCCATGTGGGTTATAGGATCCGGGATCCTCCGTGCCCGTGACAGGTGAGGTAAAGCGGCTACACTCGCTGCTTCCGGAAAAGAACCACAGCCCAGCCCGTGCGGTCTGGGTAAAGGAATATGAGAGAGAGAGGGAGAGAGAGAGCGTGTAACAGGCCACAGACCACACGAGTTGCTCATATGAGACAGGAAGCGTAAAAAGAAGCAAGCCATCAACTTTAGCTAATTAATGCTTTTTGTGTGAGTGGGGGGCTCCCATTAGACAAATAAGTGGAGGCGAGTGCCTTCGCATCTGGAGTCATGTTAACTTCTCCACAATCATTTTCTGTATTCTAATCGGGGCTTCTAAATAAAAGCCGATATTGGCCACGCCGACCTAGAATGGGACGAGTTAATTGAAAATAGCTAAATATCTAATGGAGAAAGAACAAACGGAGGAACGAAGTGAAATGTCTTTAATTCTACTTAGCTAAAAGGGCGGAGAATAATGACTGGATCGTTTGGGCCATTAGATGAAGTACATCGCCTTTGGGGGCCCGTTGAGTTAATGGTCACCGGCCCTCTGTCATGGTCACTGTGTCACCCGGTGCCACCTGGTTCGAGACTCGTTTGATGTAAACGAAGATCCACTTTGAACAATTAACCCCGTCACGACCGAAACGATTGCGATTGTTTACCGAAATGGAGGCAGTAAAGGTTCTTCATTGAAATTCTATGAAACAAATTCTGCAGCGAAATAGAAGAAATGGAAGAAGAAGAAGAACAAAGAGAGAAGAAGATGGAGAAGAAGAAGAAGACAAGTAGAAGAAGGAGAAAGAAGAAAAGGAGACGAAAAAGAAGAAGAAAGAGAAGAAAAAGCAGAAGTAGAAAAAGTAGAACAAAGAATAGAAGGAGGGAGAAGAAGAAGAGAATGATGATGATGATGAAGAAGAAGAAGAAGAAGAAGAAGAAGAAGAAGAAGAATTATTGCCCCTGGTAACAAAGGGAGCTAGACCCCTTGCAGGACTCCCTTGCGTCTCCAGAGCCACTGGAGCTGCGTAGCCGAGCTGGTGTTCAGAAGCTTTTTGCACCTGTGCCCCCGTTAGCTTGAATGACTCTGGCCATTCTCCTCTGACCTCTCTAATTAGCATGGCATTTTCAGGCACAGAAATGCCATTTACAGGATGGTTTCTGTTCGTCAAACCATTTCTCTATAAAATCTAGACACTGTAGTGTGTGAAAATCCCAGCAAGGAGGCCGTTTTTTCCATGGAACTACCAACAGCAACGTCGTGTTTATAGCCATTTAGGTCACTAAGTTAGCTTAGCTGTACAGTAATTGAACCTCTTGACCCCGTCGGTTTGTTGTGTATATTCAGTTGCAGCCCTGTGATTGGCTGCTCGTACAAGTACACTTTTTGCATTAACGAGCAACCATACCTAATAAACTCGCTATATAGCTGGTGTATTTAGTCAGGCAGACCTTTAAATAATGACATAGTTACATCCATCCATCCATCTTCCATAACTGCTTATTCGATACATTCTAACGAAGCACAGAGAATGAGGTAGGTGGCCCCCCAGACAGGATGCCAATTCATCGCACATTCAGGTACATATGGAGAAAAGGTACAACAGACAGCTGCTGAACTTTACCTACAGCAGGGTTCTGCAGTTCCAGTCCTGGAGAGACTACGGGTTCATGCCCATGAAGTGCCCTGGGCAAACTTCATCGCCCAACTTCATCGCCCCACTTTACCGCCCAACTTCACTTTGTTACAGATGCTGCATGGTACTCTACATGCTCCTCGTGGTGTGTGTGTGTTTGGGGGCGGATGCTGGTAAAGCTTGCCGGTGGGGGGTGTCCCCTCAGAAGATGGCGCCCATATTGGCCACCTATGTTGCCTGATGGGTTGACCAGCCCTGTCGAAGGTAGGTAATATTTTTGAAGGAGCAAGTTAGTCTGTGCCACTGGGCAAACTGGGAACTGTACAAACAGCCAATCAATGGGCTACCCAGCCACCCAAGCTGGCGGCGAATGGAGTATCGCCAGAAATGCAAAAAAATCCACCCAACTTTGAACTTCACACTCTCTAAATGTTTTTGCTGGCTTAAGTGGCTGTTTTTCCTTAAGACTCAAAATCTCCAGTTATTGTAACTATTTATATATCTGCCATTTAACATGAATAAGTTTAATGGAAGGAATCTAACAAGGATTATATTTAAAATGTTCCTGTTATTTTAGGCCAAAGCCAAAGTGGACTCGAATCAGAGGAGGCTTTCCTGGACTCACGGCTGCTCCACAAGCCGTTTCGTTAGCACTCTGTTTAAAATTAGACTAATTTATTCAGAAGTAAAAAGGGTGATTTCGACTGATTTATTGGGACGGTTAGAAGCTCAAACTGGGAAACTTCAGAGGCACCTTCCAGAAACCTCCGGCAGAAAACAGGGAATGTGAGAGGTAAAAGTGGGAGGAGCAACGGGGTGGGGGGGTGTTGTGGTACAAGAAAAGTTAAGGCCCACCAAAAGCTATGAATTTAACCCATGTACCAGGCACCCAAGGACGTATACAGGGGAGGGGTCATAGGGACAATGGCCCTTGCTGAAAACTGATTGACCCACAGAGTGTCCCCTCCCCTGTCAATCACCGATTAAAAACATATCATTGGCTAATGATAGGGTTGGCCCCTCTGTATGAATTTTGACCCCTCTTTTGCGTCTCACCTTAAAAAAATCCTAGAATCGCCCCTGCAGCCACCACAAAATGTTCAAGATAGAGGCCAGATCTACCTCGATGGCTATTTCACACCCACCGTCTAGAGCCATATGGTGACGCCGGCTGACATCCTGCAACCTTATCACTCTTTGGCGTCAGCAATTAGGTTGTAGAAGCGGAACGAGCTGATCGTTTCTCCCTTAAATGCTCTCCCCTTGGTACTTCCATGATGGGGGAGCAGAGCATCTAAGCGCCTTCATATCCCTCCTTCACTCCACTAGCCCAATCTGCCTCTCAAAACGGGGTAGCACCCTCCTTTTTAAATTAGATGAAATGCCATCACATCTGTTCTCCTTCTGTCGGGTCTCGCTTGAAATGGAGGCTCAGTGTGAAGACTAGGGGGTTAATCCAATCTGGGGCCAGACAGAAGCCCCACAGGCCTTCTGCTGACTGCCTCGAGGAGCTGCTATTCTTTCCTCTAGTAAGCAGTTTCCTTAACGCGCCAGACTGCTATAGATCAGCCTCGCTTATAGCAACCGAAAACTTTCTCTGCACGCTACCACAACAGAAGCCCTGGAATCTGTGCCCAGCCCAAAGCTAACCTTTTGCCCGCACAGTGCGACAGGCACTGTGATGAGCGTGCCGTCAGGAGAAAAACAGTAATCGATAATTTAGCGTTAATTTTCCCCTCTGCGTACTCAACGTGCAAATCAAGTCGTTTTACAGGGATGTGACAGAGATGCCAGTCACATCAACAAAAGAGGCAGTTCTCTTCAAAAACAACCGCATCCTTATGAAGACTGTTAACGTTTTCTATCGCGGTGCGTAACTACCACGCAGAATTGTGCTTTTCATAAAACGGCTCTGACTCTTATTCAAAATATGATATTGTTTATTTAATCTTTTTTGACAAAGAAATAACTATGACAGCCCGTTTACGATACGTTTCAAACAAGGAGCAGAACTGCTCTGATTTTCAGTGGTGGGAGGGGGCTTGGCGTTTGCTGAAGGGACTGTCCATTCATTTCCAGTGGCGTCGTGAGCTTTGATTGCAGGACTTGGGGGTTGGGCAGCTCAAACCCAACCAGAGCCCAGCGGTTTGTTGCTTTCCGCGGTTGCAGGCGCATGCTGATTACCGCCATTGCCACAGGTCGGTCATTTTTTTTGGTGTAAATACTCAATTTTTTGCTGCTTGCTGCTAAATAGCCACCAGCATGTGGCTTCAGAAAAGCATGCAGCAGTTGACTCAAACGGATCGCACTAAATCTCCCTGACGGAGAAGTCGCCCAGCCCACCCACAGAACGAGCACATAGCTGAAACTGTAATCCGATTTCATGGAAACTTTACTCCAAGTGCAATATCAATTACGAGGTGTTTTCCATCCCCGACCTGTATGCTTATCGTGTCAAACCAATAATAAAAAGAGACCGTCAGAGATTCTCCAGATTTTAAAGGCAGCCTTTTCTTTTGCGGCCTTTCTGAGTGCCTGTGTCGCGTTTGCTTTCGGCAGATTCGAGCTGACATTTAACGGAAAGAGAAAGAAACACGTGGACAAAGACAGGCAGTTCTGCTGCACCGATCTCCTCCCTGCCTTCTGACGACCCAGAATTCACCTTGAAGTTTGCTACGAAGGTGTGCCCGACCTAAACGGGCCCTGTAACTTTGGTGGGGGGGGGCTAAGAATTCAGAAGGAATCTGTAAATCCTTGGCCTTTCTCTGGGACCAGGAATCCTTCGGAAACAGTGATGAATCCTGTGGGGGGAGCTGAGGACTCGGGGATTCTTAACGAGCTAAAACTTTTCAATATTTTTTTTATTAACACGGCAGACAGAACTGCCCCAGCCTGCACAGTTCCCCCAGAAACCAATTTGCATAGAAGATAATTGCGGTGTCCTCAGCTTTTGATGCGAGCACAACTAAAAAACATTCAGATAAACCTGCATCAGAAGCTTCACCCTTGAGTTTAACGACGAGCTCTTTTACCAGATTCTGGTCCCTAAGGATGCTGAGTATCTTTCTTGCTGCTGACCGTATACAGCATGACGCACAAACATTAGTTCTTGCCTGTGGTGCAGAAGTTTGACTGATCGCCTATTAGCTTAATTTGCCCTGCGTTGTGATGCAGTCAGTTGCTGGGCACAACTTTTCAAACCGTTTTAAGGAAAAGCCATTTTCTCCCTCTGCATCAAAAATCATTGGCTGGAGTTTATTTGCCGATAAACGGAAACGAGTCAACGCGAAACAGCAAATTGAGCGTAACGAGAGCCTAAAACACGTCTCCTCGGTAACGACGACAGGTAGCGCATGCAGCGGACAAGTAACACAGAGGGGGAGACATCGTAAAGAGTGTGATGAACGGGGGTCGGCCAGCCCGCAGAACATGAAACTGCTCTTAATTGTTGATTAGTGATTCAGCATCGCTCGTTAGGGATACAAATTCCAAAGCTAAGCAAGAGAGGACTCAAAAACAATTATATTGGCAAACAATATTATATTGTGACAGGTGACAGAAGGCAGGGTGACAAACCGCAGTGGGTAATCCCAGCTTCTTCATTAATTATCCTACACTGAGCCGTTAACGAAACATGACTGACCCCACGCTAGATATATAAATAAAAACACTATGAGCACGCCCACATGAAGGGAATAATCCTGACTATCAAGTAAAAACAGTGCATGTCAAGGTCTGGAATACATTACATGATAAACCAACATTCAGTTCTCATAGTCGACATGTTAAATGCGGGAGAAATGGGCTGGGGCGAGGACCTGAGTGACTTTCATAAGGGCCAAATCGTTATGGCCAGATGACTGGGTCAGAGCATCTCCGAAACGGCGAGGCTTGTGGGGTGCTCACGGTCAGCCGTGGCGAGTACCGGCTAAGAGTGGACTGAGGAGGGAAAACCATATTTGTCATTTAAAATAATTTATAATTAATTGGCAAATTGATTGTTTAACAGTCAAATAAAAATAAATTAGTGAAAATGTATTATTAATTTACCCAATTTTTATTTGCAAATAGTCACAGAAAAGAAACTGATTTTATTTTAATAAAAAAAAGCCTAGCTACTTATTAACTATTCAACTTAGAGGAAAAAAGAACAGCAGGACACGTGAATTCGGTTTGACGGTAATTGTCCAAACCATTTCACCGGCAGCTCAGCGGGGCATCGTTCATTAGGAGCCTGGCCCGGTGTGGAACCGGGATCAGAGTTTAAAACCACCGGTTTGCACCACACCTCGCGCTTTGACGCCACATTACGCCCATCTGCCCGTCTGCACACGCCGTGTGCTGGCAGGGCTGCTCTGTACACACACACATCAAACTGCTCCAATTTCAGGGCACTCAGGAGGCCAAAATTACGATAAGGAGGCGTCCCCTGGAAAATGACAAACTGAGGTCGACCACAAGGCTCATTACATCAAACTCCCCATTGCAGGTTTGCAGATGGAACGTGGGCTTCCAGAGTCTTCCGGAGCTTCCACCACCATCCACAGGAAAACTTTAAACCCCAGCTAACTATTCCCCGCTCACTTCCAGTGCTGTCTTTATACGAGCTATAAAACTGTACATCTGTCAGCACCACATACGTAATTTTCTGGTTTTTATAGCGCAGTTGTGTTTCTGGGTCTCCTATTTTCGGATCTTAATAATCCCGGCCACATTAGTTTAAGAGGTGACAGACTATTGTCTGAATGTGTGACGTATTATTCCGCAGATGCTGGTCCTCTTGCTGTGTGCATATTGTGCATTTATGTAACCCGTAAAGGACTGTAGTCACAGATGTTAGCTTCCGGCTAAGTGTCCTCTTCGGCCCAGCCCAAGTTCTTTTCTCTTCCAGATTCTGACGTGGATCAGCAGGCATTTATGCTATTTTGAAATGTGAAGAAGGGTACTCAACAAAACGGCTGCTTTAAAAACAATCTGTGGGCCTGCGGAGAGGACAAAAGGCCAATTAGTGTGTTAAGCCCTGCTAACCAATTAAAAAGGAGAAAGGGTTGTGTTGAACCGCACTGTGTAGCTTTGGCATTAATGATGTTTTGACTGTTCATTTTGATTATGTTCGATCTGATCCTTCGACGCAAACAGAATCAGTGTCAGGATGCCCCCGGTTATTTTACGTTTACCAGGCAGATCCTGGGAGGTCAAGCAGTGGATATCAAATAAACAAAAAAAAACTTTATAGCAAGTTTAGGCAACCCTTCATGGTCACATTGACCGTGATACAGTGGGTTAGCCCTCTCGGCATGTGACCAGAAGGTCATTGGGTCGAATCCTGCCCTCAGCTGCATAGTCAGATGACTACTGAACCCTTGAGCAAGGCCCTTAACCCACCTCCCAAAATGCTCCAGGAGTGTTGCAGAAATGGCAGACCCCATGCTTTACTTTCATGTGTGTGTGTATGTCTAAAAGGAGAGCATGATGCGATATGTGTACATAAGCATGCCATTGTAACTCTACTTGGGCAAATGCAAATGAATCATCATCATAAACTAACGATTACTTGCCATTTTCACTGCATTCACATTTTTCTAAAAGCTCTTAACTTTTGACCTGCCAACAAAAACGGGATACCTAATTTCCCATCCCTATAAGGAAGTCCTCAGTTGACACCGAAATGTTTGCTAAGTAAAGATAAAAGTAATTAAGCGTTCTGCAGAGTGAAGGGCCTAGCGCAGATGGAGGAGATCAGGACGGCGCGGAGCCCTGTGCGTAACGCGGTCGCTCACTGACGCACTCAGGCGCGCAGGGGCGGCCCTCCGACGTGCGGAAACGCGTGCGCGGAATTTCTCGTTAAGTGCCTGGCGTTTTAATTGTTCCTGTCTGTTTCGATTGAATCTCAGGTGGTAAATCGGGGGTTACGGCAGTGCAGGAGCAGCAGAGCACAGCGGCCGGGAACACACGATTCAGGAAGCTTAATAAAGCATCTCTTTATCTCTCCCGGGGATCTGCTCACCCCAATTACATGCCTGATACTTCTCTCTCTGTCTCTCCTTGCCGGGGCTGTCTAGGGCTCGGATCACATGGAAAAACTCAGAGGTCCGCTGATGAATACCTGCTTTAGAGCTCCTCTCCTATGCAGTCGGATGATAAGGGGCAAGAGTGAGGGGAGCTTGAGAATCCTCAGATCGATAGAAGTTTGACTTCACACAAGACATGCTGTTCCACTGCGCCACACGGTTTATTCATTTTTAGGCTATACTCGTACCTGGCTAGGCCAAAAATACAAAAAATCACTAAGACATTCAGAAACACCAAAAGGAGTGTTTGACATGCCAGTTACCTTAAACTAGGGGCTATCCATCAAAATCTAAAGAAACAGAGACAAATGACCACAAGAGACCGAACCTTAGAATGATGAGTCATGTCTGGGATCTCACGACAGAACCCAATGAGCAGCCAAATTATGCGTGGATGATATGATCTGACGTGGGAATTCGGAAGCACAAGGCCCTCACAATCGACTGTCAGTGTTATACCTTGGCCCCGTCTTTTATTGCCCTGATGTCTTTTCCCCGAAATCCCCAGGAACTGTCAATCATGACTGACAGCGCCAGATCGCAAGGTCCAGTGAGACTGTAGCTCTACATTCTCACCATTCCAAGGCTAAAATCTCTGCCAGGCACATTTAGTCACGTGACTACAAAAGGCTTAGGAGCCTCTGCTGGTTTTTAGAGGAAGAGGTGTGAAGTGTCACTCGTGAGGTCTTCACCTAAGCCTTGGGACTGACAGGAATTTGGCGTGAGGCCAGGCTAGATTTTAAGAAAATAGACAAGACCATGGAAAGCAGCAGAAGGTGTGAAGATCCGTAGCTTGCTTCTTTCTCCTTAAGGATGCTCATCCCCGAGAAGAGCCCGGGGAAACTTGGAGGAATCTGACTCCTAAATAGAATCCATTAATAACACTGTCACTAGGTGCTCCTCGAATAACCCAGGAGAGTTTCTGCTACATCGATCTCCAGGAACAAACCCCCACCCCCACGAGCTTGCTCCATCTTGGAGCTCCCACACCATATGCCATTAAATTTGTTACGGAAACACATTTCGCATTAAGTCGGTCAGTGAAAATGGACCTGGAGCGAGCTTTAATATTCAAAACAATGGGTGCCTCATTTCCCCGAGTGGCACTGATGTCACCTGTAGGCTCGGGGGCAGGCTAACAGAACCAGGGTCCTCCTCCACATCCTCCACTGCCAAATCACTGTTTACATAACATTCATGTCGTGCAAATTCGGCCCATAACCGCTTATACAGCAAAAATCCCCTCAGAAGTCGATTAGGCAACATTACGTACCAGCCTCAGAGCCGCGGCACCTACCTACACAACTAGCCGCTGAGCGTTACTTTCAAAAGATGCAAAATTTGCATACCAGTCTAATATTAGATAATAATTCTGTGTCATCCTTAGCCTGAACTCTGATACAACACACATTTTAAGAAGAGATTGTTTTAAAAATGCAGGCCAGGCGTCTAATTTTTCGTACTGCAATCGAAGTCTTTGATGGCGGTGACCCTCACACTATCTGTAGCACCTTACTTGAGCTTTTCCGACACCCGACGTGAAGGCTTCTGACAGTAGGCGGTTATGGGGCGGGGGATGGGGGGCGTCTCCAGGCAGTCGGACAAGGGGCACACCTCCACGGCATCCAAAATCCCAGGAGAAATCTGTGGGAAGGAGACATTAAAAAAAAAAAGCAAAGAGTAATTTTTAGCAAAATGACACGCAAAAGGTTGTAGGCTACCTAGCCATATAGATTAAGGAGCCGATTCCAGAAAGTTCTGCAGGTGGGCCCCTGGCCCCTACAAGTGGTTAATTGGCTTTGTGACTGACGGGAGCTTCCCGCCCTAGAAGTTCACAGCAGGCCCCATTAAAGGCTAAATTTACGAGTGTTCCTTGCTGATTATTTTACAATGGTTCCAGAGACACAATTTTTATCTACACCTCCTACCCCAAGTTGGAGCTTTTATAGGCCCCCGCTGCCCTGATGAAGCGTATATGAGGAGCTGTCACTAACGGCTAGGGCCCCCGGCGCAGCGGCACGCCGTCGCTTAGCCTGTAAGTGGCACCCTGCTGTTAATTCTGCAGAACTACAAATAGTTACAAACAGGAACCTCGAAGTCCAAACTGCCAGCTCCATTAAGTGTAATAAACATCCGTCTGTCGTTCGAGGAAAAGTGTTCCATCTGAAGCCCCCGCTTTTGCCCAGTGTTTGGAGCAGCTTTCTGTCTGAGCTTTCCCAACTACTGAAGCGCTGGTTCACATCCAGTTCCCTAGCAGTAAAGAAAATGCTTCAAACCATCTCTTTCTCTCCAAGCTGGTTTGTTCCGGCGCGATGCGGGAGACCGCAAACGGCATCAAAAGATCGGCGTACGCACCAAGATAAACAAAACGGGGCCCCAGTGTTTGTGTTTTGAGAATGAGCGTTCCTGATTTCCAGCCCGACGAGTTTAAGCAGTCTGTTAAGTGTAGCTAGATGGAAAAATAACTCATTTCCATGGCTTATCAGAGACCCAGGCTAGGTAGCTGACTAAGGCTGACTATATGACAGATGAGCTGAAGATTGCGACCAGGAAGATCGCAGAACACTAAGCAACACCTGAACTGGACTCCCCTCTCACTGGCAGTACATCCTCTCCTCATTTAGCGACAAAGTTCCGTTCCAATGACCAGGTCGTTAAGCATGATGGTCGCTAAGTGAAGGTCATGGTGGCCTAGGTGAGACTGGAACTATGCTTACAAATGTAGTTCAGCCTTCCTAACTCAAATTGTTTTATCCTTCATCAAGTGGATATTTTTAACATTTTCTACATTGTACTTCAAAGAGCATTCCTACGGTGGCGTGCAGAGTTGCCTGGCATATGAAATTTGGTCGTATATTTGTTACCATCTTATTTATGAATGGTTGCTAACTGAGGTAGTCACTAAACGAGCAGTGGCTGTGTAGATCGTGTGATGCAGTATGTGCTCCTGCTTGACCACGCCCAAGTTCATGCATTGTTTTTTTTTAAGATGGCCCGTCAAACATGACTGCCGCCTACTTGTCTGCAGCTTAAAGATGGAACTGCTATGGGTTGGAGGATCATTTTCCAAAGCAAACCTTCAGGTGCACTTTTACAGACCCCCACCCCCCAATGAAAATAATGTCTGCAAAACACAACAATGATGATCTTTCCTCCAGCCTGCTCAAAAATAGCACACGTCACGGACAGCTGTGCCCGGGCCTTCATCGCTGGGTTAGCGCTAACGTGTAGGAGAGACTCTGACTGAGTTTTAATTCAGATCTTTCCCTTGGAGCATTAAGCTCGCCCACTGTGCCTGAAATCAACAGAAACCCAAGATCACCACTGCCCCCCTCCAACCCCCAGCGAGACCAGCCTGCAGGGAAGATTAAAGAGGGGTCAGCCAAACCAGCCCGAGTTGCCACATCTTCCCAAATCGGGTCTCTATTAAACACTCCAGGCTCAAGCTGCAAGGAACCAAAACTCTCAAACCAGCCAGACACAAAAAACATGAGTGTGGACTCTGCTGATTTGCCTGGTAGCTAACCCTGCAGCTAAAACTTAAAGTTTGGTAGCTTCAGGTAGGATTCCTTCTTCTTCAAACCATCCTCCTATGCCTGAATGACTTGGATACCCAAAGAGAGAGAGAGATGTACCATTTGGACTTGCTGGCTATGTTGACCAAAGGGACTTCACTGGGTGATTTGTATTATCTAGATTGTCTCCTGCTTCTCGTCTGTAAAAATATTCTTCGCTGTAGAATGTCTGTTTGCCAGTACTTCTACAAAGGATTCCCCCGGGAATATTATTTCTAGAATAATTTAGCAGGATTCGCGTGACAGAGACTGCAGGGACAATTTAACACATTCAGGGACTTCGCGATACGTCCTTAGATTGAGTAAGAGACGTGGCAAATCAGGGCTGCACATTAATAAACGACCTTATTAGAATAAATCAAGGTTTGATTGGAAAAGCAGGGCTAACGGACCTTTAACTAATCCTGAGGATGTTATTCAGTTTCTGTGAGTTGGCTTTGAAAATCTGGATTTCAGCGTTTTATTAAGCCTTTAACTGAGTACAAACTGGAAATTCTCATCAAAAGAGCCTTTCTCACTTTTTATAAATGGAAAATAAGCTCCTAATATTTACGCAGACTTTGCATAAATCCATAAATTATCCCTTCATACAGCACAGGAAAACACACACACACAAACACGAAATGAAACCTGCCATGTTCCTATGGATCTGGACATGAAATCGGCCCTTGAAGCGCTTTCATCTTGTGAGTGGATCTGTGCCAAAGTCATAAATCTGATCGTGATGTGGTTTCATTTTGCAGAAACATTGACGATTCATTAAGGTATGTTCAATAAGGACAGGCTTCCCGTCCAAAGCCATGGAGCAGGAAATAATAAACCCTTAATCGCGAGGTGTAACGTTTGCTTTATCAGAAATACATATTTTACCATTTAAGTGAAGCGTTTTCAGCTCCAGCTGATCACGAGTTACACTGGCGACATCACCGGATGAGAAGACAGGATTCCAGGTGACATTTCAACACGCTGTTTAGCTCACGAAACAACTTCCTGGTGATGCTAAAAAGAGCTGACCTATTCAGCAGAGGCTAATATGCTGGGGTGGGGGGGGGGGGGGGGCAGTCTGGATCCGGCCCCCGGTTAAATGGTTTATAAAGGGTTTTGGTCCCCCCCCCCCCCCGGCCCCCCAGCATGGGGACCCCGCCCAGGGACCCATCTCCTTT
>JAAGVU020000045.1:12584048-12617003 GCA_011763525.2 Mormyrus iriodes | reverse complement strand
GAGATCTCAACATGTTTAAGGCCGTTCTGAAGAAAAGCCGAGAAGGTGGGAGGGCCAGCAAGAAGGAGCCAGGTCTGGATCAGGCCCCCGGTTAAATGTTTTATAAATGGTTTTGGTCCCCCCCCCCCGCCGGCCACTGCGAATGAGGAACCATGCCATGTAAACATCTGCTTTCGATGATAGAGAGTGGAAAATAAGTCAGGACATGTTCTTTGTTCGTAAAGCATAGTTCTGAGACTGCCGTATAGGTTTGCACAATCAGGACTGCACGCAGCCAGCCCATCTGCGCAGTGAGAAACTCCTTTGACATTATGACTCATCAATCAATCCATAGTATAGCATAAAAATGCAAAAAAAAACCTTTTGTTGCCACGGCTACCAGGTGACAGCACTGGCAGGACCCACAAATAAGCTTCCATGCATTAACCATGTACTCCCTGGGTCTTAGCGCTGTTTGGCTAGACGGTGTCTAAAGCCGTCCCACCAAAGACTAATAACGCTTGCTGAGCTCAGATTGGGTGCAATAAGAGCCAATCAGGAGCTACTGTTGGACTGTTCACTGGAAGAGCACATTGGGTTGGCCTGTTAATTAGGGAAGACCTTAAATAGCTCCCAGTTTGGGCTTAAATATGCTTTGATTAGGGTACAGATGCATCAATATTGGCTACTCATCTAGATGGGAACTGTGGTCCATAAACCCTATCTTGACTGTCATGGTGCCCCATCCAATCAGAATGCCTCTTTTCCTCATGTGAGTTCCAGACGTTACCATTTCCATCAGTGATCACATGACTTGGTTTTTATAATCACAAGAAGTGGTTTGGAGTTAAATCATACCCAGAGAACATCCCTGCCAGTGGTAGCTGGGTATCCGTCCCTTATTTCACCCCTTGTAGAATTTTAAAAATCCCATGACATTTGAATTCCATGGTCTTCTTTGCACAGTAAGGTCTGGTTATTGCAGAAAGACAAGATTTAAGCATACGGTTTCCTTATGGCGGGGGAGAGAAGGCCGTAGAGGCCGAGCTCCCGCAGAAACGGCGGCACGGTCTGGCGGCAGAGCAGCAAATCAGCCTCGCCCTTTCATTATTCCCACAAAGCTCGTCCGGCACTATCACATCCACCCTGGAGTCTTAAACCGGCTTAAACCAGCTCTCGCTCCCATCATTTTCGCACCAAGCAGACGCTTGTAAACCAGGAGAAAAGGGTACTGCTGAAGAAAATCTAAAGGTAGGTTTGGAGGTATCTAATGTCTCACACACTCATACCGTCCCTCACCCCTGGGGTAATTTTATTACAGTATATCCAAAATACCATGGTATACCGTATTACGGTAATACCGCCCAAGCCTACCCAAAGGGCCACGGCAGACCTCGGCCAACCGATTCCCATTAGTGGTGACGGTTAGCATCGCTAGCCCGCCCAAGGACCCACTGATGATGATGTAGCATTATCATTATCACGCGTTCCTGCCTAAAGATTGGCAGGACTGTAAAAAACTACACAAAACCAGTACAGTTGCTACCACAGACTACACTCTGCCGGTGTTAAGGAGTTAATAACACGAGCAAGGAAATGGTGCCAATGTGGGACGCCATTGACCTCCACGTCGGTTCCAGGACCATTTCTGCAGCAGATAGAGATTTCTGAAAGAAGGCCATAATAATTAGATAGGACGAAATGCTGGGAAAATGTTATTTCTACCAACAGTGAATTTTGTATAATAACCAGCCTTAGCACAGAGGAAATCTGATTAGCAATTCCCCAGTATGGGCATTGTCATGCTAATCTGGATATATAAAAGATCTTTGCTGAATACAGAATACAATACTGGTGGGCAAATCAGGATCCAGTTAACTCAATAAAGGCAGTAAAGCACATTCCACCGGCTCTGTCAAGCGGACATTTTGTTTTCAGCGACAATTAAAAAAAAATGAAAATATATATGGGAACGGATAATTAAAACCTGTCTCTCCTCTAGTCCAGTTTTTCCCAAACTGGTCCTCAGGGACCCACAGATGGTCCGTGTTTTTGCTCTCTCCCAGCTCCCTACTGGGAGCAATAACCAGGACTGTCTACAGGTCCCCATGAACCTGGGAAACACTGCTCTAATACGTGCATCGAGCCTTGGTTTTGTCTCTTGCATTGAACCGGACAGGTTCAACAATGGCGCTGGGCATCCCATGAAACTTAAAACCATTTTACTGATGAACCTATTCACCATCCGTGGAAGCAGCTCATGTGTCGAGACGGACCAGGTCCTATTGCGATGCTTCCTGACTGGACTCAGTTCTTGGCTAAATTGCTTCAAAAATACATCTGGAAATCGGTT
Organism: Mormyrus iriodes; assembly: GCA_011763525.2. Lineage (NCBI taxonomy): Eukaryota > Metazoa > Chordata > Actinopteri > Osteoglossiformes > Mormyridae > Mormyrus > Mormyrus iriodes. The sequence continues at coordinate 12,614,671 of JAAGVU020000045.1, read as the reverse complement.
AAATAGTGAGTCAGTTGATATGAAAGGCTGCAAATGGGTAATAAAAACAGAAAGCAAGTGTGATGGCAGGCTAAAGGTTTGCCACAGAGCTACTATCAGAAGTGAAGTAGCATCATAATATCAGCTCTAGAAAACAGCCAGCATGTGACTCAGTCCCTTTTTGCAGAAACCACAGCTCCACAAATGAAACTCCCGCTCAGATTTTAATATCTAGTCTGGGCTGGTTCTCCAGCAGCTGCTGACGTCTCTGGCTGACAACCGTCTACGTGTGAGATGCGGTGCCGAGGGGTGAACTCCAGCGGTTTCACACTTATTCATACCAAAGAGTTTTTTTGTATTATATACAAGCATCACTCATGATCGAGCCCCAAATCCAAAACAGATTGAGGCAGAGAAATAATGTGAAAAAGCAGTGCCGAATAATGCGAGCTCCTGGACACGCCGTCAGAAGGAGCCCAGCTGCACAATCTCTGCCGGGGCCCGTCGGAGTGATGTCAGGGAGCTGCATGCCGCGGCTCAGGCGTGATCAAAGCCAAGAGCCCAACAAGTAGCGTGCAGATATATGTGTGGTCCGTCGCAGATGCTAACGCCCTCTGTAGTTGTGGAGGTGTTACTGCACACGGCAAAAGCATGTTGCTGCCCTGCTCGTGGACAGAGTAGTCATGGGTTAAAAATGACAGCCTGGTTATCCCAAAATGGCGAGGATGAATCCTCTTCTGGATAAACTCGAACACCAAAGGTCAGCGTGAACGCCCATGATGCGAGGGCACGACCTTACACAAAGGCAGCTTATCAGAGCCAAGCTAACTATTAGTTGACGTCTTCCCTGCTCATTAATCCCAGCTCCTAGCCTTAACTTCCCCTCTGACTGACAGTTTTAAAAATAGCCCGTGTGCTCGGGCATAGCAGAAACCCAAGAAAAGGGCAGATAGAACCAGTACCTGAACTCGACCCTTGGCCCCTCCCCTCACAAGACATGCCTCCTACCTCTACTACCCGACACTGACAAAGCCAAGTGCCTGTCAGTCACTCTTTTCCTGTTTCACCTCTTCATGGCCTTGCGTGCAGGGTGCTGGATATCGCCGATCCCCGCGCCAAAGATTTCGTTCACGTGATCGAAGAAGATCACTGTCTCTGGAAAATGGAGGCAGGAATTGGATCACAGCGCGGACCGTAAAACTCTTTTACAGCCTGCAGGTTCCGCTGGCACTGTGTACACCAACTCAATCACAGCGTCAACTAGGAGCTTTCGCTGGTAACCAGCTATGTGCTTTGTTTAAAGGGCTGACAGCTCGCTTCAGTTTCTCTGGAATTGTAACTGAAAAGTATGCAGCATTCACACATGATGAAGTGCCTTCTGGCAGCAGTGTTAAAATTCCCCGCTCCTTTCATAAAGAAAATCAACCCCCCCGAATTATTTATGCAAGGCAATGCAGTCATCACCATCAGATATAATAATCAATATACCACAGACATAAACATTTAGAATGTAGCCATGATCTAGAAGAACATAACACTTCCAAACCACAGCCTTTGCCTGATCTTCCAGGGGCTAGTTTATACAAATCTGTTGATGGCAAAGAAATGCTGGACTGAATCCAAACAAAGCACTGCTTCCACTTCGTAAATTTCTTCAAATACCCCTTTCTGCGGTTAAAAGGGTGAAAGGAGTGGAGTTCATCAGCACGATGTATCTTGAGCTCTCAGTAAATCTTGAATTTGCTGAGGTGACTTAAAAGCTATACAACTTTGCTCTCTCTCCCCTCTCTCTCTCCCACCCTCTCTGTATCTCTCTTTCTTTCCTCTCTCTCTCCCCCTCTATCTCTCTCTCCTCTTTCTCTCTACCTCATTCTCTCCCTTCTCTCTACCTCTCTCCTCTCTATCTCTCTCTCTCTCCCCTCTCTCTGGTCTCTCACCCTGTCTCTCTCCTCTCTCTCTCTCTCCTCTCTATCTGTCCTCTCTCTGTCTCTCTCTCCTCTCTCTCTCTCCCCTCTCTGCTCTCTCTCTCCATCTCTCTCTCCTCTCTCTGTCACTCTCTCCTCTCTCTGTCACTCTCTCCCCTCTCTCTCTCCTTCTCCCCCCCTCCCCCGCATCTTCTGCCTCTTCTGTATTGTACAGACCCCTTCTGCATACTCAGGAATCCAGAGGAATCCGTCTTCCAAGAACAATAGCACCCCTGCTCCTACACATTAATTCCTGGAACGCCTGGAAGGCCGTACTATAAAACTTTGTTTGTGTTTGCTCAGTAGCAGGCCTGCAATTTCCACCGAGAGGGGATCACGGGGGGCGGGGCCAAAGTCACCTATGTGAACGAGTGGGTCTCACAAATGCAACTCAAGCTGAATCTCCAGCGGGAGTTAGCCACATTGTTCAGGGGACAATGCAATATACACGGGTGGTGCGTTTAGACCCCATGGAATGTAAAGCAGTAAATCGTTGCTGAAGTGAATGGAGGAGGCAGCCAGCGTGTGCCATCGCAGTCTTTCAGAAAAGGCCTTTTAAATTCACTTTGCAGTCTGCTTTGTCGTGTAAAGTGCAGTTCGAGAAGACGATACTCTACAGAAGCTCAGGGGAGGGTGAGGAATGTCCCTAAACGCAGAGTGCGATGGAGTTGCATGCAAGTGAGCAGGTCAAGTAACCAAACAGCGCTCCAGTCTAGCGGTTCTAGTGTCCTGGAAGTTCACAGTGTCGGTAGGATATGTGGTCTACGTCTCCGAGCTCAAACTTCAGATGTTATCCAGCTGCCAGACCCCCCGGAAGCCGCTGAGGCAGGCACCCAGGTGTCAAAAAGCTAGGGGGGGCGGCATCATGCCGATGGGGGTGAGCCGCACCCCAGGAGATGGGATCCCCAAACGAGCATGTCAGCGGGAAGCACGACGGGAGGCCTATCTCCTGCGGCACAGGGGCTCTCCCAACCGGCGCATTACAAGTGATGCACAACACCGAGCTCAGCTCTCTAGTGTCACAGGGACGATTCCCCCACCCCACCCTGCCCGGGGGGGTCTGTTGAACCCCAGACATCAGTGTTCTTCCCGCCTGCCACCTCGCACAAAAACTCGCCGCACCTCAAACCGTAATATAATGCGAGTAGCCGCGTTCATGCAGTGATGAGGAATGAAACTGAATAAATAAAATATTCTTAGTCATTAGTCATCTCTTGTTATCTGCAGGCATTAGAATACCCCCCCAACCGCCTTTCGCTCACAAATTCCTCACTTTAAAGTCACAGACGTTCCTGCATAATATTTTTCAATTTTAAGCTCTTATTTTTAATAGGTGCCAGAATGTCACTCTTTTATTTGAGGGTGGGGGGGGGAGCATTGTCAAAGTGTTTCAGTCAAGACCCCGGAAGAAGTGACTCTAGGACTAATGAAGCACAGCTTTGAAAGAGTTTGCAAGCAGACTGGATGGTGCCACAGCAGATCCAACAGCTGACAGCCCCCTCAGGCTGCGTGGGGGGGTGGGGGTTTCTGCCGTCAGCCTGACGTAGTGCAGAGCTACTCAGACCCCCACCAACCCCAAAATGTGCCATTTCAGGCAATACGACTGTTTAACCGCGATTATACAGCATATGCGCCAACTGTCAGAAAAAAAACATAACCGTCTGTTAAGCAGGTTTTGGGTTCTGTTCTTGATGTTAACAGGAACACAATGACACTAATGATGATTTTGGCGTGTTAACCAATGTGACAAGTCCATCCACCCATCCATCTTCGAAAAGATTATCCCGGTCAGGGTCAGCCTATCTCAGGCAGCACAGGGCATAAGGCCGGGGAGCCCCCTGGATGGGATTTTCAGTCAGAAATTCGAAGACGGCAGTTATCCTAAATGTCTTTAAAACCAGAGGACCTGGAAATGACCACCACACACGGTGCGTGAGATTCGAACCCCAGACCATCATCAGCGCCACCCACCAAGCCGCAGTGTAACGGAACATAAACAGTCAGAAATGCATTCTAAGGAATCCCACGGTACAGAATATAAGCATTCTATACATTCATCCAAGTTAATGAATGGACTTTTGTTATAAGACTAACTGACGATTCCAGCATTATCATAAGTATGGCTGCTCTTCAGCCCTGCAGAACCCATAAAAGAAGGTGCAGAAAAAGCAGCGAGTCGCATGCAATGCGTGTCACAGAATGCAGTGTGACGATGGGCAGGAGCAGAATTAAGGTCCGATAGCCACACTTGGGCCTCCTCGCCACCAGCCCCGGGTTATGGACGATGGAGGGGCCGTGCGTTGACAGGTAATCACTCACTTTCCATGGGAAGGAGACCTTCCTGCATACCGAGGGCAGCCAGGAAAGTCAGTGGCACAGGAGGGGTAAGTGCAGAGGTGCAGCATCGTCAGGGTCAGTGCGACGGCCTCATTGCTGGCACTTCGACAGAAAAAACACGGCGCGGAGGCCGAGTGAATCAAGTGGTTCCCCTCTGTGTGCAGGCACAGCTAAAGACGTCATCAGGTTCCTCCCAAAACTAGTGGGTATTTTGAAACAGCCTGTGGCACAGCGGAGGGACCTCAAGGAACCTTCTGGAAGTAGAAAGAAGCTCATGCAGGTGATTTCCAGAGGTATCTGGCAGGGAGCGGACATTCTGTCTCCCAAGATGCTGTCGTCCTCTAACACATCGGCTGACTCGACGCGTATCGCCCCCTGCAGGCATGGGAGTGACAGTCAGCCACGGCCAGCAGCTAATTTAAGACAAAACCACCGCACCGGAAACTAGGAATGAAATTACGAGCCGTAGCTAACCGGCTCATTTGCGGAGCACCGGAGCAGCGCGTCCATCAGGCAAGCGTCGAGGTGCAGGGAAAACGAACGAAAAGGCGCGGCCGAGAGTCTCGGCAATTTACGGCAATCACAGACAGGCCTCCAGGACCAGGCTGGCTTTGTGAATATGGAATATGCTGGGTTAATGAGGCGGGGGGGGGGGTGGCTCCACAGAAATGGGCAGCAATTTGTACAAGTTTCCCATGATCCTTTGTGCTATGAAAAGATAAACTGTAACCCAAATGATGGGAAGGATTAAAAAAAATTATAAAAAGGTCACAGCAAAACAAAACATAGGAGTAATCACTTTATTGCTAACAAAAAAACAATAACAGCATTATTTAAATTGCAAGGGGCAACCAAAAGCTATACAGCCAAAAGTAAGGCAGCCAAATTTACTCTAATATGATGTTAATAACAATACAAAGAGAACAAGCAAAAGTGGAACAATAACAACTCGATTAACATGAAATCCTGTATGCCACCATACAATAAGAAATACGTAATGCTGAATAAAAGCATCAGTCTGTGGGATGCAAAGGTGTCATGTGCTGTTAGTGTAAAGTTAATTACACCCCTGAGCTTGTGAACTTGCTACTAATTAAGCTTTATCTCATTAGGATAATGTCTGACTAATTAAACAGTGCCACTATATAAGCGGGGCATCAGAAAGGTAGATATCTACATGCATCGTTTTGTTAAAACCATGTACATTTTTGAGGAAAATCAAACATATAATAAATCAATTATTAGGCTTGGGCTGTATTTCGTTAATACGGTATACCATGGTATTTCGGGTATACCGCGGTATTTCAATATCTTGCGACAAAATTAGCCAGTGGTCGTCCAAGATAAAATCTGCTCTTCAGTGAAATATATTGTAGGGGAGTGCCCCCCCCCCCCGGTGAATTTTTATAGGCAAGATACTAAAAAAAGCCAGAATAGCTCAGGGGTGGCACTAGGGCTGTTTTGAGGGGCTTTAGCTGCACTAAAATGACCTTTGGGGGGCCTCCACGCCCCAAATAAAAAATTAGTTAGTTCAAGTTATGTGGGTCATTTCCATCAAACCCCCCCAGTAAAGGCTTAGCCCCCCCCCCCCTTGTCAGAAATCTCTAGTGATGCTCTTGCTTGACACGAATCATATTTATGTACGACTTCGAACATGGCTGCAGAACACATCTGAGAACCTAGGTCTGATTGTCAGATTATAAACCATATTTTATGCTATCTGAAGAAAGTTAAACATTGAGTTTCTACTCAGGTTCCAAGACGCCAGCGCCTGATACAAACAGCAAGATCAGGCAAAACATGTGAAAACAGTCTCCAAAGCATTCCTCATTAATATTTCATACCCAGAAGCAAAATTCCACCATCCGTGCCTTAATATATTAAAAACAACATTATAAAGATAAAAATAAAAAAAACAGACCCACTGATCCAAAACAGCATTTGAGATGTCAACATTGCTTATATTAAACCAAAAGCAACAGGTCCAGAGATCAGAGGAAAAACTAAAAAGTTGTGGCTACACCCTTCAATCTGCCGACTCCCCTAAAATATCACATCCGAATTCTTTCTCTTTCCTTATATCAGAGAGAAGGTTAAGTGTGGCTGTTGTCTGCTGAATTATTTAAATAGCAGTGGGAAGAAAATGCTGTAAAAGAGAAATTAACATCACTGGCAGTGACGCCCCTGACCCCACCTCCCACACGTGGAGTAACCCTCTCGGTCTCAGAGGCTCCTGCACATTGCGGCTCTATTTTCCATAACTACAGGCCCCACCGCAGGCAACGCTTCTGGTCTCCTCAGCAACCTCATCCATCATTTTCCGACTCCTTATCCAGGATAGGGTCGCGGGGAGAGGGCCTGGAGCCTATCTGAGGCAGCCAGGGGCGCAAGGTAAGGGAACACCCTGGACAGGCTGCCAGTCTATTACGCTACAGGCAAATTAGAGACACCAATGAGCCTAAGTGCGTGACAAAGCCCACACGACACAGGAACAGAGATGCACGCAGATGGCAGTGGTGGGATTACAGGCAATAATGCGACCCACTGAGACACTAACTCTCAACAACCTCCAAGGGCAGTAAATCCACTGATAGTAAAAGGGGTTCATCCTCCTTTGGCCAAAATAGTAACACACACATACCTACACATACACACACACACGCGCACACACACACACACACATACACACACACGCACACACACGCACACACACACATACACACGCACACACACACATGCACACACACACATACATACACACACACACATACATACATACATATACATATACATACATCCATGAACACGCATACATTTCATTGTCTTAACCAGAGACTAGAAAAATATCACAAAAAGGTTCTTTCTTGTAAAACATTTTCATGGCCTCTCTGCTTCACAGAGACCCTCATGGTCTTGATTCCACGATATGTTCTCCTGCTAGCGAGTGTGTGTTCCTCTCCATTTCTGACTCGCGCACAGACCTTAATTTTAAATGAATGTCTTCTTTTGAACCTCTGCATATTCTGCCTGAACATTGCAGTAAACAGATTTCATTGCATTTCACTGCTTTATTCTACAATGGCTTTGAGGTTTTCATCTGTCTGTCTAGGACGCATTTATTTTATTATGGTTCTGCCATATTCTGTACAGTAGGATGACCAAAGCAGTGAGTCTTATACCAAAATGATGCATTTATTTTGCACTGAAAAACAAAACTTTGCTCTTCCAGTTTGATAAATCCTATAAACAGCAATGGGAAAGCTGTACTCAATAAAAAGTGCCAAAGGATAAACATAATTGACATTTAATACCCGCAGCAGCAAAGTGATAGTTTAATATCGTGTTTTTGCTTGAGATAGCCAGATAATTTTCTCGGTAGTGATAAATGCAGTTAATTTGTGTTTTCAATCCATCTATCCAGCTTCGAGCTTATTTTCCCGGGCAGGGTCTTGGGGGACCCTGGAGCCTATCCCAGGCAGCACAGGGCATGGGTACAAGCCAAAAGACGTATGCGTTCGGTCCTTTGACTTTTCTTACACTCATTAAGCTTGTTTCCACTAGCTTTAACAAAAAATAATAATAATAATTAACAAAAATAAAATTAATAATAATAATAATGATAATCTATGACGTATAACCTTTGGTGAAATCCTAAAAGATGCCGGAGCAGGTGAAACCCGACAATAATCGGCGCTTGCGGTCATATGTTGCCCTAATCTAATACAGACTTCTCCAGGAAAAAAAAACCCACATGTGCTTTATGCCGTGTATACGAAATTTTGAGTTTATTAGCAATCTTCTCGGAAACGCATTAATAAAAACGCAAGACAGATTTCTCAGAAGTGCAGTCCTAATGATAAACTGACATGTAATTTTCACGTAACGGACAAGGAAAGCCTAAGATAACTGCACAAATAAGTAGCGCTATTAAATTACCTACTGTAATGCAGTTCTACGTGCAGTTAGAAAACTCTCTCTCACACACACATACACAGGCACACACGCTAATCTGTTCCAGCAATGAATCATCTTGAAACATTTCTCTTCAACAGGCAACATCAACAAAACGGCGGCTTAATTTACGAAACAGATCTGACCTTGCCAATTTTCCACTGATGGTCGATGCTCAAGAACAATAAAGATAGCAAAAAACATTTAAATCAAGATCGACTCAAACCGAAGCTACCTTTGCCAGGAGCCGATCGTACCGAAAATGTATTATCATAATTTGCAATAATGAATCCAGGCGTAATGCGTAACAGCATTGGCCACACATGCCCCGCGAACAAAGGAAAACAGGTGCTGAAACTGATCCACGGAGGATACCTTAGCTCGGCTTACTTTCAGCCCTTAACAACTGATTTTGAATCAGTTTGCCCTGTCTATAACCATACCATACTCACTACGAGGGAGAAAACCGCACTGATCCAGGGTCAGATGTTACGGGTGCGACGCTCCTGCAGGTCGCGCCGCAGCTCAACACTTCACTGAATTTTGTCATTTCTCACCGCTATTGTCCAACAGTGAAATTGGTGCGTAATGCACTAAAATCCATTTTTGGGAGAAAAGTTTATGCCATACTCCTTGTCAAACACCAGTATCAGTTAATAACAGCATTTGACCAGTCCTGGGCGTACTAATATGGAGAATAATATATTTGATTTACTTCTGTTAAACAATCTTGTCATTCTGTACTGTTTATTATTATATGCGAGAGGTACAAACAATAGGATGTATGTAATTTCGGATGCCTATACAGTCGTCGATATGACAGTCGTTAGATTCAGTTAACAACAGGTAAAAATCCATTTATTTATCACGATACATACATTTGGCTGACAATCACCTTGCACCATGAGATATCAAAGGAAACGGTCAATGACTGATAACGCAACCGTAGCATGAGTGGGGGGTGTCATTTTAAGAAAATTTTTGGCTTACTAGAATTCAGTATTATGACAAGCTAAGTGAAGTGCTTTGAAAATATTTTTTAAAAGCCGAATTGCAAAATGTCTGGTATATCTCCACGGCTCTGCTTGCTAATCTCCCACGTCTAAATGACCTACTGCACGACGTTATGTGAAACATGTCTGGTAAAATCAAGCCTGGGGTCAGTGAGAGGCGCCTGGTTGTAAGCTGTCAAGATAACGCTGGTATTTGAAGCCGTAGCTGAAGACGTAATTGCAAACTAAAAATAACAGCCAAGTCTTGCGTGCATGCTTTCAGCGTGTCAAAACTTGGACGGAAAACGGCATGCCTATAAGTGTTTTTAAACGATCTAACGCCGTTTTCAATGACATTTCACTTGCACGGAAACTGGCATGAGTTCGGATTGACTAATTATATATCCCTGCTACATTCAAGTTGGATGACTTGTATATGAAGTTTGCACTGAAATCTAGTACGGTCCGGGTCTCAGCTGCTTGGGGGATTTAATGCTCTTTTCTTTAAGGCGATTATCCTGGTTATGCGTCTTAGGAAATTAACGTATAAAAATCACTAGATCCGGGATGCACAAATTTTGTCATGCATGGAAAAAATGAAAAACTCCCTCTACTGCGTTAAAAAAAATAGAATAAGAACTGTCTGGCTGCTACACTAAAGCACAGAAGGAAGAAATAGCTTCTGCAACAAAGTTAAAAGACAATTATTAGAAAAATATGCAGAAAATTGTAATATTCTAAAGGGCACGTTTCAATGAAACATTCGTTCTTCGTTGTTATTATTTTCGGCTATGTTTTCAATCATTAATATTTTGAAAAGGGAAGTTTAAAGACACATACAATAAGAACAGAATGCATATATGTTAAATGCATGTGACGCTTACAACAAGCATATTTGTGCATATTAGCGGGTCGCAAAAACTGTCAAAAGGTAAGCGTCAGTGTCAGGCGAAGTCCGTCCGGACCTAGGCAAACCCAAAGAGCGTGCTTTATATTGCACACGCCAAGTTATTAGCCGAGCGTTCATGTGCATGACGAAATACCATATCCAAGCCCAAAAACAATCGAAAGATAAACGGACCGAACACAAGACGCGTGCAACATGAGCGGCAATTTACCTGTGTATATGCTGTTGCTCTGCAATTGTTTAAAGTTGTGCGCTGATTGTAAAGGAGGGTAATAATCCAGGGTTTGAAAGATGTGGAGATGAACGCGGCAATGACAAGAAATGTCTCAGTTTTTTGCTCCTGCAAGGTTTGTAATCCCAGAGACACGCGCGAAAAGAGGACCGCGCTCTTGCTGGACCGAAGCGAAAACCCACCTCGCCGGCAGACAGCGGCGTCTAGTCTTCGCCACGCCCTCCTCATTTACATTAGCAAGCAGTCCGACCAATCAGGGAGCGAGGGACGCTGTCCAACCTTGACATGTCTTTCAGGCCCCGCCTCCACGCCCTAACTGATGCCAGTCCCGTGTCGGTACTGTACATTTCAGAAGCCTTACACCTCGGTGGATTGCGATTTTAATATGGTTTGAAGTAATTACTAACGAGTTACGTACAGAAGACTGATTCATATGTTTTTGCCATTTATTCTCCTGTGGGATGGAGCCGTATGGTAGTTCTCCGTATTTTGCAGTCCCTATAGCAAATTCTGGGTCACATATAATACGTGGAATCCCTTCCATTCTACATTTCGCATAACCACAGTATACAGTAATATAAGAGATCAAACTAAAGAATAAACTCACTTTAAAAGTTGCTTGTATCCGCTTCCGAAAATGGGAGTCTCGAAAGCCTTACACAAAACAAGAGCAGTTCATTATATGAAAAAAAAAGTCGTGCTGTATACTACTGGTAATTTAAATGTACTGTGCAGTAGGGAGATTCGCTTTGTTAACTTGGTAAAGCTGCAATCATTTTAAAATTGTGCTCCAGGGCGCTTCATGCGGCGCAAAGGATGAAATATTACACACACCATAAACAAACTAAATTATGTTGTATAAAAAAAATACTCCGTAACGTCTATGTAATTGGATATAAAAATAGCAGATAATATAAGAGAAACAACACGCCACGAAACAAAGAAATGGAATATAGAGATAGAGAAATGCGTTACCACTGATATGCTTTTTCAAGAATTATCGATGTAGACCTGTTTGGTGCGCAGATGATGCAGAGTCCGTTTTGAGAGAGAGAAAAAAACACAGAAACATCAAAGCCGCCAAAGAATAAACTACGGTAAACAGAAGCAAAAGGCAGTTTCCCACAGCGGGGGAAAAGCCGGGTCTCCTAAAGGAGGAAGGGGATATAAACAGCCTCAAAGGGGAGACCCCAGGGAGAGCGCGCTTCCAGTCAGACCCCCGGATAATACGCATGTTTAATCTGAATTGCTTTTGTAAATATTTAGACAAATGAGCAAAACTGTAAGATGCTTTGAATAACAATGAAAATGACATAGTTTAATACCATGAATGCAAATTCTGCAGAAGAAAGAAATGGTATGACACCAGCACCAAATAAAAAAAAAAGTATTTGTTAACTATCAGGTTTCTTAGAGAGGCCGTGTAAAATCCCATTTCATACCAAGTTTGTGCATTGATCGTCTGAATAAAGTCATGTATGGAACTCCTGGCCAATCTGCCGTTTTACATGGATGCCAAGGCTCACCCGACTGGATAAAATGGACTACATGGCACTTTTACCTATTGGCTGTAATGGACTCAATACCAAGGCTCACCTGAACTGATTGGCTAAAATGGATTCAATACCAAGGTTCACCTGAACTGATTGGATAACATGGATTCAAAGCCAATGCTCACCTGGTCTGATTGGCTAAATTGGACTCTCTACCTTATGCAACTAGTTCTGTGAGATCAATAGCCATTCCACCGAGGAGCTCTAGAAGCCACCCAGTTCACTGCCTCACTTGAAACACTGAGGCATCCTCCAAACACACTGCATATTAGACCTTTAAGGGCAGTCTGTGAAAAAGGGCAGCTAAACATTGACAGAAAAGTTACACAAGGTAATATTTCATGAGAGGGCACTTCAAAGAATGTAGATGTGAGTAACATTTACACTTCGCGGTTACAAGCAGGGATCAGACACAATCAATTCTGATCACCTTCTGTGCCGCCCTCCCTCTGTCTGCTGTGTTCATTTTGAATCTAAAACCACATTTAGGCTTCCATCTTTCTGTGTAGCTTTTGCCTTTCAGACATTTTCTCATCTGACCTTATGAAGCATTATGGACAGTAATAACTCATGCAAAATAAATCAATAATTGAAAACTGCAAAACACACACATACTATGGTCTGCGGAACACATCTGAATGGGGGGGGGGATTCATGGGGTGGGGCTTAAAGTAATAGCCACTTCTACTTTTGCTTTTGAAGAACTCAGATATCACCTTTGGTGTTAAAAGCCATGGATATAATTTAGGTTTTCATTAATAAATGCCCTACATTACATGAAGGTAATTTTTTTACATAATTGTTCATCACTGCATTCTTAATGATGCACGAATGGGTAAAAATTATCCAAGCATGGGTCCTAGTGCCCCTCTCCCCCCCCCAACTTCCACAGTCTATGGTGCAGGGAATATGTGCCCCAATGAATGTAACCCAACCCCATCACTTCCTCGCACCGAATTTGAAGGAAAACGGGCAAGATCCAGGTTTCAGCAGACCTGTAACAGATATTGATGACAGGGGAAGGGAGCGAGCAGGGAGAGTGCATTAAGTGTAAATGAAGGAGTGTCATGGCCCGTTGCTAACGCTAATGTCAGGATGTTGCCTGTTCAGCTGCTTGTTTTAGGTGGTTGGCTGTTTGTCTCCGTGACAGAGTGGAAGCCTGGTAGGAGGTAAAGAAGTGCTCTCCGGAGTTCAAGAATGGTGAGATCCTCCTTGGAGGAGCTGACAGGGTATTTAAAGAGGCTGCTATTCGGATGGTGATGTCAGTTTCACCGTGATATGGATGTAAACAAACAAAGATGTGAATAAACACTGCTCGATTAATTTTTGCCAGCATTGCTGTGAGAAACCAATGAGACGGTCCTTGATTGAGCTCCGACGGTTTGTTCTTGTCATTGATTGGCTAAGTGTCACTGATTGGTGGCTAATTGTCACTGATTGGCTAACCCTATTAATACCCGCAACAGAGACTGAGCACGCAGATGTTGAGGCCTGCTCTGTTGGATAAGGGGGGGTGGGGTGCGCTCCAGGATCGGTCCTCTGGTTTTTCCCACTCTGCCCGGCCTCTTCACAGGGACGTTTCTAGAATTATGGAATAATGAGTGCGCTCCCTCAGCCCCTCCAGGAAGTCCCCCGCAGCCACATAATTCCCCTTTATTGGCTTTATTAATACCCCGCAACTCACAATCGCAAGGAAGTGGTAATTACTCAGAGGGCCAATGCTGATGGATTTACGGGGTAAGGGGGCCTCTCCTCTTGGACCGACTCGAGTCAGAAACCACAACTGTTGAAGTCATTAAAAGTCTACATGACTGCCTCGGAGCTGCGTTTAAAGTCAACTCGCAACTTGCAGTGCCATCATAGAACATTTTAAATGCACCAAATATACAATTATACATAAAATATATAATTACATAAAACGCTGCATTTAATACTTCAAGATACATATTCCTTAACAACCTTTACATGCAGAAATAATTATAATGTCAATTTAGTTATAAATTTATTAGCATGAAATATACACATGAATACAACCATTAGGCCTATATATGTCCTCCATAACTGCTTATCCAGTACATGCCATGATCAAACCCATCCTAAGAGGCACAGGACACATCCTGGATAGGATACCACGTCATCACATGGTAGGCACTATCATATAGCAGTTCAGTAATTAGGACGCATAATTTTGCACCCTGAGAGTAAACAGGAGTACCTGGAGCACATCCTCAGAACTTGCGGAGAACATGTGCGAATGGCATCGCTACCCAACGGGCCACCATGCTCTCCTACGTGTACTGTAGGTGTTTCGGGGGGAAAAAAAAGCCTTTTATAGCAACAGACCGCAGTTTACTCAGCTGGAAAACGGTAATGTAAAAAGCAGCCCAGGTGAAAGCGGGAGGCAATGCTATGGCTTTGCGCCTGAAACCCGTGTGAGGCGCAGAACAGTGCATTGTGCTTGCAGTCTGCCTCAACGCAGCCTTCGGAAATCTTCAGAAGCAGGTCAGTTTCCTGTCGACGCAAATGCTTGTGAAATGTGGACCGCAGGCACGTGGACGATTTATCAGATGGTTAGTAATTCACAAGCGAGGCGATTTAACATCAGCGTGCGGTGTTTATCAGATACGGCAGACCTGATTGCTGGATTTATTTCCCTAGTAATACTTTTTTGCAGTATCCAGAGTGCAGAGGAAATATATTCACTTTATATATTATATGTACTGTATATTGGGGGAAACGTTTCTCTTAACATTTGCACAACTGGAACCATGAAAAAAGTAATAAACATAATTGGAACCATATAAAAGTGTTCCAGTAAAACTCCCATTACCCACACACACACAATGATAACAAATATTCAATTCAATTATCCCAAGTGAATATAACAGAAAATTACAGTATGTTCCGTTGCGCCAGAACATTTATTTAACCCTTTGCCCCTGATTTTTTTTTTAGTTTTGCTTGTTACGTAAAAAAAAGACATTTAGTTAATTGTGTAGAATAGCAGCTGCATGCTTTTAACAAGGTAAGGTAAACAGACGTTTATTTTCTGCGGGTATTTATTCTTTTATCCATCAAGCAATTAAATATGAAACCATGCCATTGTTCATCACTCTTCTGAACATTTAGACAGGTGTAAAAATATTCTATATTAGATATTTTATTGAGTACCTGCAGCGGCAATTACAGTAAACGCACTCAGAAAAAGCAACAGATTCCAGCAAAAAATAATAATGACTATTGTATAGGAGGGTTTAATGCGGCGAAATGCATTGTGGGTAATGATATTACACACATGGGACTGCTTCTCGTCACACTTAATTTAAGCCCCACTTTCTGTTTAATTATGACAGATCCTTGTTCATGCCTAACAACACTTGAAGACAGTATTCCATTAACTTTTTTTGCCAAATACATTAAGATTGGAAAGAGTGCTGCACTTGTTTTAATTCAGGTCAATTTGGAACAGAGTGGCTTCATTTTTTTGTGGGTAAATATATATTTGAAGACCTTTGATTCTTACCATCGGGTTCCTTTGCTGGCTCGCACCCGTTACCAGACACACGGCTCAGCTAAAACCTTATAGCTGCGTCCCTGTTACCTCCATCAGTGTAACTGCATTGAAGTAAAACCCCTCAAAGAGCCTGTAAGTAACAACGAATCTGACTCATCAGCAACAGGCGTCAAGTCAAGATTTCCCGGGCGCAGTACTTAATGATTACCGGGGCTTCAGTCTCAGGGAATGCACTTAAACGCAATCAGTCTCCGTTCAATACTAGCACGAATGGGTAAAAATTTAAAGCAGCATGAGTCATTTATAAAAGTGTCGGAGCAATTAATTAATTAAGCAGAGCAACGGCGTGCAGGGGATCCGTCAGCCCCCCTGGCAGAGTCGCAGTCCTGCCGTCACCCGCAGATCCGCGCCCGGCGGCACCGCGCGTCTGCCTTCCTGCAGCACTTAGGCGCCTGTAAAGTCACCCTGCGAAGCTCATTACAGAGTACAGGTCTACTCTATTTTCGGCTTATTCGGACCGAAAAATGATTTAAGCAACGAATGAAGTTAACTTTATTCATCCCCAGATGCATTCATCCGTAAACGACACCCGAAGGTCCAGCGTGAGCATCCCATCCCTTTCATTTTTGAGTTGGATCTCCGCACTCGCGGGTTTGGCCTTGACATTAAACAAAAAATTCAAAGTGACAGACTTCCCCGCTTGCATTACATCTTGGCTTCGGTGGAAACCGGAGCGTCACACAGGGGTTGCGGTGTTTGGCTGATCGAGAGGCAAGTCATCCACAGCCAAAATGAAACTTAACACTTAACAAAGGCGAGGAGGAGCGTTAAATGGCAACATCTTCCTGTTTTATGAGAACTCCTGGAATGACAACTGAACGACAATCAAAGGAAAACATGTTGTTCAAAGGCTTGTATTCACTTAACCATGTCCATAAATATCCTACCCATTTTAATTTCTTTAATTTAGCGAGATAGCCCAAAATAAAATAATAACTGCAAAAAGTGCATAGAAAAGTAGATGCCTACTTAAAATCCACCCGTCACTGATTTAATTCACTTCTTTAATTCCTTGGATTTCTAAGTGGAAAACGTACGTGCCTAAAACAATGAAATAAATGAAGGAGGAACAGGAGTATTATGGATAACAGTAGATCAGAACGGCAACATGGTATAATGGGTGGGTTCCTGCAAACATAAAGTATACACTTTCATGCTAACAAACAAAATCAAACTGGGATATCAGTCATAAATCAGTTGTGTGCCTGGATGGAGTTTAGGCAATGTCTCCATCCATCCATCCAAGCCCTGAGATGAAGTTAAATGAATTTCCCACTCGCTGACATGGAATCACCTTTCAGGGTGCCATCCATCCCCAGGAGTTGCTGACAAGCCAAAAAGGGCAGCCTTGTTCCGAAATTCAGGGCACATTTGTGTCACGTCTTTCTGCTGATTCCACATTCCCACAATTCCGAGAGAAGCACCTCTCCACCTCATGCCATGGGGAGAAAATAAAATGGCGGTTGTCTTAGAGAGGATTTTGCGATGATGGTAACGGGAAGGATTTAAGCTAATTCATGTATTGTCCCGTGCGATGTGGCACCCCCCCAGGAACTGTGGCACTCAGCAGAACGCAGCATGAACACCTCTGAATGCATTTTCGGATTACTGATATCCTTTAAAAGGGTGACTGTGTGGAAAGCGATTTGCGGATTATAAAGCGTTCCAATTTTACAGTTCCATAGTGCATCTCCCGGCAGGATGCTTTGTCTTGACAGTCATTCAGAAATGATATAGACAAAAGTATACGTTTAGAGTAGCAATTCAATCGCTTTACATATAGCTGCACTGGGGGAGAGCCTGTCATTGCGTAGAAAATGAATTGTGAGCTTTAGTGGAACATAATCTAACAGAGTACTGCCTCGGCACGTAGTGCGAGGAAGACGCTTAGAAGAAATCAATGACAAATTGCACGTCTCCTTTTACAAGCAAAATTAAATGGCCCTGTTATGAAATGGAATCAAACAGTGCTTACCACAGCAAAGAGAGGCTGGTAGGTCACATGATGTACGATCAGTCAGTCATGCTGGTTCCATGATTGCAGAGGAACATGCGAAAGCAGTGGCCTAACTAAGGAAAAAATTGGTCACATCTCTAGTATATATAAACAAGAGAAAAATATCACATATGTTTTCATCAGATTATCTATAGCTTAAACAATTCCTTTTGAAGTAGATATTAGTCATTTGAACCAAATAAAGCACAATGTCTTCCTGAAGACAATCTGTAATGTTTCATTTACAAGTTATAGTGTCATGTCTTTACTTTGGCATGGGACCTCTACTGTTAACCACACTGTGTTGATGATTTTCTTTTATTTAACCTGATTTGTTTTCATTTATATGACATAGTTGCCTTTATCTTGAGTCTACCAATCTCTGCCTTTTGACGGTGCTTCTAGAACTGTCATGTGACACATGACAGCCAATGGGAAGAGTTGGAATAGACAGGAAGGCCAGAGCAGACACCAGTCTGCAGCTACTCTGAGACCCGCTAAGCTCCGTGAGCGGGTTCAAGCCTGATATTGCTAAAGGAGCATAGGAAAGTAAGAACTTTAAAGCCATGCATCACTGCTGAGCTCTGAGCTTCACCTCATGCATTCGATGTTCAGTTAAACATTCTGCATTCGGGTGTCTAAAGGGACTTAATTTGCTGCTCAGTTGGGGCAGATCCCAAGTGTCAAAAGTGGTGATCTACTGTTGGTTGTAATGTGAATTTTTATATTTATTTATAAACGTCTAACAAGTCGGAAATGAACACCAAAGAGGGTTTTGAAACATGACTGCAGTGATTAAATATATACATGGCGTAGTGGCCAAAGGTGATAGCTGACATCAATATTTGATGAGTTTAAACTCAGCGGTCTCGTTAACCTGAAGACCTGCTGGCTCTGCTTGTTCAAAGGAAGGATACGTCCTGCTGAATCTGTTGGCTGAAGGGGTCTGGGAATGTGCTCCACCGTGTAACTGCATAGAGAGAGCGTGCGACTCCCTGTCACCCTACGATGTGTCGTGACCCACCTATGTGAGCAGCGTGACTTCCTGTTATCCATAATGTATGGAAATCTGTCTTATAGCATATTAACGTCATATGATTTGCACACTTGGACCTGAATTATTCATGGTTTATGGACCTTTTTAAATGTTTATATTAGAACTTGCTATTTGTATGCATGCAGGTGTTAGAATAATGTAACTATAAGATATTTCATTAATCCTGCATGCTTACAGTAGCAGATTTTGGCAGCAAAAAGATATTTAGACATTAAAAATAAATAATGGGCGACTATAAACAGTAACAGTTATTTAGTTTAGATTAAAATTATGTCTAATAATTTATTTTTTTTATTAAGGTTTTTGCTCAATACAGAAGCCACAAATACCAATAAGATCTCAGTATTGATCAGAAATCCTGTGTCATAATCATTGGCAATAGTTATTACTATTTAATAGTTATTAAATAAACAACATGACTGTATTGGCCCTAGCAAGCATGTAGTAAGTGATACCGTGTCCCGACTTGGGTCTGGCCCCTCTGACTTAGTCACGGAAATCTGGGCCCCCCTTCCCCACCTGCGTGTGGGCACACTCCCAGCAGCGACGACCCCCACAAGATGAACGTGTTCATGCAAGAGATCTGATTGCGACACGGATTAATCTGTTCATTTTATTATTTTTTTCAAAGCAATTATTAAATATTTCATAGACGCTGTCAGGGGCACCACGGAAGCAGAGCCCAGGGGAACCATACGCAGAGGGTTCAAATTCATTTCCAGGGGAGGGTCACCCAATTCAAAGACACGCGAGTCCAACTCCCAGATGGATTAAAGGGAAATTAAAACGGATCAGAAAATAGCCCACCTGAAATATTAAGCACACTGCAGAGAGTGCTGCAGCAGAAATCAAGTGCACAAGTGGGACATTCAGAATGTTTGGAAACTAATGGATTGTGGGAAATCAGCTAATTCCTTACATGGTTCAAGACACGGAATCAAGGGAATTAAACATCTTAAGCTTCAAGAAGATGAGTTAAAGTACCAGCAATTGCTGCTTTATATTCATATCTCTTCAAAACCACTTATCTAGTACAGGGTCACAGGGGGGTCTGAGGCCTATTCCAGACAGAGTAGGAGGCAAGGCAGGGGGCACCCTGGATGGAGCAATTTGGAGACATCAGTTTAACTATCTACATGTGTTTCGACTGGGGGAGGAAAAGAGAGCACTGTGGGGACCCCTGCACAACAGGAGGGGGACATAGAAACTTCACACATACAGTTGGGGTGGGATTTGAGCCCCCAGTCTGGGAGACATGAGGTGATATGGCTACCTGCAGAGCCATCCTACCGCCTTATGTATGCTGCGTATATCTTGCGTTCATTTCTGCATGAAGTGACGGTCAGTTAAATGGTAGAAAACAGTCAGTCCTGAAAAGGCTAAATGGGAATAACAGGCGGACCTTCCCAAACGGCTTGCTTTTGTGCGGTTGTACAGTCACAGTGGAGCTTTCCCTTGGGACGCGATGGATGACAGCTGACACCGCGCTATGCGATGGTTTCTTCCTGTCATGGGCCTGGAGAAGTCAACAGTGGGATGCAGGCTGCGTTGGCTGCCGTGGCCTCTGGCTAAATGCTTATGTGGTACATTATAAAACATGGGGTTTTTAGCATCCTGAGACACTGGGAGGTTGAATACCACTAAGTCTGAAGCCACAAAATCCTCTAACAATCACATACATCAATCAATCCGTGTTAACTCTCGTCAAGCTCCTTCAGACTGCTCGCCTCCTATTGGTCCATTCCATCACACGCCTCACTTCCTGTGCTACGTGACAATAAGGTTCCGTGTTTTTTTTTGCAGTATCATTTACATCTGGGCTCCGACGTGTCTGCTCGTCAATCACTTTTTCACCGTGACAGGCTTGATGGGGTTGAACTGTCTCTGTCAGCTATTTGGCTAAAAGGAACATTCCAGAACAAGCTGGTTTGTGAGCTGCCTGTTATTGCCTGACATACTTTACACAGATTACAAATATATGTATATATACATATCATTCAGGTATCATATATATTTCAGAAATATATATCAAATCCCACAAAAATAGTGGGGTCCATGGCACTCATTTTATCAAGTAAAACTATCAATACACTTACAATGATTGAATGGATGGATGGATGGAGAAATCAATCGATTAGGTGACCCTTTCTATCCAAATCTTGGCATTAACTAATCATTTAGGTGTCAGGACACGACAGAAATCTATAGCCTTCATAAAGGGTGACTGGATACCTCCAAACTCCGAACATTTCAGTATTTTAATTATAAAATCAGCTTCAAGTTAGCTTAAAAATATGACTAGAAATGACATTTATGCATTACAATGGTACACGGTTGTAAATAAATCCGTTCTCCCATCTTCTATGTGCTTCTCCGGCCTGCATGAGCAGCTGGACCTGATCCCAGGCAGCGCAGGGAGCAAGGCTGGGGTACAACCTGGATGGGATGCCAGGCAGGATAGGGCACAAGGTAGGGCACAATGAGCATACCCTGAACATGATGCTAGGCCATCACAGGGCACAGGCACGCATATTATTACACGCTATGGGCAGTTGTGAGATGCCAGTTAGTTGAACTGCATGTCTGTGGACTGCAAGAGAAAACATGTGAATAATACCATGCCAGCTCACATGGAGCAAGGTAGGACTCAAACCCCCCGCCATGAAGGTGTGAGCTGGGCTGCAGTAGGGGTGTGGGGACCCTGGCAGGTTCAGGGGGCCCAGCACTTTACAGGGGCCTTGAACACATAAAATTATAAAATGATGTAATGGTGAGGGCCAAGGTGACATTTTGCAGTGGGGGCCCCAAATTTCTAGTTACAGTAGGCCCCTGGGTGTACGGTAACACTGCTACCCCCTGAGGCCCCATGTCACCCTGTGAACGAATATCGATAATGTCACGGTACATTTCTGGTATTCTGAGAAGAAGAATAGACAGAGGTGAAAGTGACAAGGTGACATTCCTCAGTCACCCTGATGCTCTTCCGTTTGATTGGCTAAGAATCCCGAAGCCCACATGCCACCCCCCACATTCCGGGCACCGATATCCATCCAGGATGGATGACACACTGATCTGCACTGATGACCCCTTTTTTCATTCCTCAGCCAGTGACAAACAGGTTGGGTTGTTATGTGGGGGAGGGGCTGGTAGTTATTCCCCCCCATGGCTAACTAGTGAATCCTTGGCTCTCGAAAGGAAATAAGATAGATGCATAACAACGGCTGGTCATGCCCAGTATAATTAAGGGATTTGTGAGGATTGTGGTCCCTGGATGATGGGGAACGCACATTGGGAGCTTGCTGTTGGCTCTCGCTCTGTTATTAAGCGGAGCAGAGGAATGAGTGACATTGGGAGGTGCTCCTTTTGACTTTCAGCGATGATATCATTTTGGTGATGGACGTCTGGTCCACAAAGAAGCACGGTGTATTTGGTAAGTGCTGCTAGAATCAGACAACAGGCAAGCTCATTAGGGAATGGGCCTACACTCATTTGTTCTGCTTCTTTGACAGAAGCTCCTTTAGAAGGATTGGCAGGTGGCAACCTGGGGTTTAAACTTACATTTTTAATTACTTCTCCCTCTGAAGGTGAAAGACGTCTGAGTTACAAATACACGCAACTCAACACTTGTGATTTTAGTCTCTGCACTGCTCCGCAAAGACATTTTTTTGATACTTTTTGTTTTTTTTATCAGTTATTCCCGTTTGCCAGTGCACAGTACTCCCCAAATCTTAGAAAATCCTGTTTCTTCCTTGCAAGGTTGAACACAGGCATTACAGGGTTTTCTTTAATGTAGACGATCGACTTTGAAGAATGCGCATAAATGATTCAGTTAAGCGCTGGGAGTGCTGCTTTTGTGTACATTTTTAACACTACACGGGTTGTACAGTCTTAAGCATGCATATTATTCAGCTTAAGTGAAAATCGTGTTGCCAAGAGGGTAGATGTCAGTGGTCAGAATCCCTTAGAAAGGTATTAAAGGGGTGTGAGGGGCAAGCACTGCAATAAGCAGGGGCAATTCTAGGATGTTTTAAGGTCAGGGGCATAACAGGGATTATAATTCATATAGAGGAGCCAACCTTATCATTAGCCAATGATATGTTTTGAATCAATGAGGGACAGGGGACGGGGCACTCCGGGGACCAATCAGCTTTCAGCTGGGCCCAGTGCCCCTGTGGCCCCGCCCCTGTATACACCCATGGCAACTAGGAAACTCTTGTAGGTCGCAGGGGCTACCTAACGGGAGGTGGGACAGATCAGGGTCTGAGGACGCCACAGCTTCATTTCGCTCGCGAGGCCACGCGAGGACACACGCGCTGGACATTAACAGGTGCGAAGCGGCTGATTAAAAAGCCTCAAAATAGCCAGGGAGGCTGATTATCATTTCAATACTAGCGCTGGCTTAAAGACCCTGGCGTGGCATCGAATTTCCAGGGCGGTGCCGTATGCCAAGCAGACCTGGCATGGGGCGGAAGGTCAGAGGAGCCATAACCAATGCACTTCAGAGCCCTAGACAACAAATCTTAGCGCCATGAAGCATGCTGTCTCTCTAAGCGTCAAACGGGCCTGAGCTGCCCTTTCCAGCAGTGGAACGCTATCCATTCCATGCAGCGTCAACTAATAATGGGCCAGATATAAAAAACACATGGAAATGGAAATAGAGGTATTAAAATTGAATGAAATTGTACAATATATTACCTTGGAAATGAATGCGCTCGACAGTGGTGTGTTACCTCCTGTTACACATGCTTCAGCAAACTAAAACTAATCTCCAGTATAGCAGAGTATAAACATGAAATACACCACTGACCTAATCAAAATCCCGCTTCCAACTGGTTACCCTGGACCCAGAAACCCATCCCAGCCAGTACAGCGTACAAGGTAGTGACGTACCCAGAATAGGCCTATTTCACCTATTTCAAAAAACAGCCTGAACAATGTCCCTCTGATGAGGAATTAATCAATTAACGACTTTCTATTTTTAACCAAAATGCCCAGAGCAGTATGTATATGGCACAACCCGTCCCCAAAAAAGCCGCCATCACAGTGCACATGAAGAAAACGACAAACAAACAAGGGATGTAGCAGTATATCAGAGGAAGAGCAAGCAGATGTGGAGAGTCTGAAACTCGCATTGTAACACAAGAAGGCTACGACGCCTTTGCAAATTTCTCCTGTGACTCCTTAGTACCTTCATTATTGCTTGCACAAATTTATATTCAGATTTTAGTTTATACATTAATTAGGTCCCGAGTGTCTTACTTTTACTGTAATAAGCCTACAAATGATTAAATAATCCTTTTAGGGTGAAACTAGGACTCATATATCAGTCTGAGCTGGTCTAGACCTTATACAGGAAGTTTTTACAAAGGAAACTTCCACTTTGATTCCACCTTGCAGCTACTACAACCGGGCTCACATTGCGTAACATTCGCTCTTTACCAGCACCTCATGTACCATCAAATCCCAAACATGGATATGAAAAAGCAACAGAATGTTCCAGGAACGAATCCGGAGACTGTAGTCCGCCTTGGCTGGGACTATTGCTATTAATATCCTGCTTTCGAGAGACCCTGGAATTAGTTCAGGGTTTGCATTGCAGATGGAGATGAACGTGAACCGGGACGAGAAGATCTGGGGTATCGCTGGCACTAGATGATCAGAGTACAGGCACATGACCTGATCTCTTGGAGCGGCTCGACTTCCTAGAGCTCAGCAACGGCTCTGTTTCTCTCCCCATGCACCCTCTCCCCTCAAATCACATGGTCCTCGTGACAGACGCCGGATAGTTTACCGGCTAGTAGGTAGCAGAAGCTGCAATTGACCGGCAGCCTGTCCTGGGTGTAGCCCCTCCCTTATGCCCTGTGCATCCTGTGATCCAATCCAGGATGGATAGACAGTGTAAGTCGCTTGGCAGGTCCACAAACTTTGAATAAGTTTCTGTGGAGCATCAGCACCACATGGCCACTTGCTGAAGACAATGACACGGTCAGGATATCCTGTGGGGCTGCAAAAATTAATAAGTGATGGAGACGCCGCAAGGCGCGGCCCATGAAGATGATGTTTCAGCCTTTTCTTATGAATTTTTATGCTGCATGCACAATATTTTTACAGCATTAAAAATGTACAAAAAAAAAGATACAACATGATTAAATATGCAATAAATGCTAATGATTAACCTTGTAATTTAAATGGTTCATACCCTTATTTATAAGTGTTATGAGCATAAACTGTAATGAATACCTAACAGTCTCTAGCTACTTATAGCTGCTGCCTGTAGTTACTGGCGTGTGCAACAGTGACCCTACAAACCTCTTACCTGAAGGCAAGGTAAATCCTTCAAGTTACTGTCAAGGAAGCATTTTCACCCCGCTTAACCTTTTAATGAATATAGAAGTTCCCAGTGATACTATAAAGCATATAAACGACAGAGTAACCACAACACCTTTTGGCCCAAGAGCCTAAGCCCTCAACTCTGACTGCTTTTCAGTGAGATACCGGCAGACTGACCCCGATCTCTGAAGCTTTCCTCACTTGTACAACACTTCGGACAAATAGATGTAAAATAACGACAAAATAAAAATGGCTACTCCTGTCACCTCTGGAGGGATTATGGGTAATGACGATGGGGTATCTGCATGCCCCTCATCCTGATAGGTCACTCTAGAGCCCTGCTCATTTATCATTGGTCTGCGCCTTCTTGGCGCATTCTTGGCTGTGACTCTTCATACTCAAGTTGGTGGAAATAAAACCTTGGCCTGGATTTGTGCTTTCTGGACCTGAACTTTCCACCTCTGTCTGTGATGTATTACTTTTGTGAGTAACTTTCCCAACACTGACCATACAGTAGACGTGCCTCTCTGCATCTGTTTCTGCATGTGTTTGTGAAGGACTGGGCATGCTCTTTCACAAGGCCGGCTCGATCATTTCGGGGCCCCAGGCAAAGCTTCAGATGCGAGGCCTCCCTACCAAGAAAAACGATCGTTTCACGTCCTCCGCAACGCAGGTAATTTGGGTGCCATAGGCAACTGTCTACTCTGCCAATAGCTAGAGCTGGCCCTACTCTTTCAACTTTCCCCGAATGCACCGCAACTATCACAGAAAACTGCATCCTTTTTCACAGGTGGACTGGTTGTATAAATGTACCAGGAAACTGACACCCAATAACAGGACTCTCCGGAAGCCAAAGATGGCTGACTGCCCCACTAGTATCCCTCGGGATGGATTCAGCCTTAGGATTAATTAAACAACACGACAGGCAGAAACGGGCACCAAAGAGATTAGTGTGGGATCAGTTTGTGGGGGGGAAATTAAGTGAAGGTTTTATGATACTGATGGGTATTTGGGGGAATTGTGGGCGCAAATGCACCCCCAGGCTAGATATGACATGAGGTGATGTGAGTGGTTAGGGGTAACCATGGCAGCAAACTCAGAGATTGGTCAGGACACTCGTTGCCAAACATGGGGAGGAAGTCTATGAAATGCGCAGAGAGCCGACAGCTGCTTGGGACTGAAGCGGCACACGGTACACTGGCTGTACCACGGTGGGTTTGCGGAGGGGGAAGTGGCCTGTTCCTTTTCTTTAATGACACGTAAGTGGGGGTCTGGAGCTGAAAATGTGCATGTGAATCCGACATACACGCTTTAAAGCATTGCTAAGGGCCGAGTGAATTTGATTAGTGAGAGAATACATTCACCGACACCTGCCAGGTATATCAATGTCTAATACACACAATACAACATCTCCCATTTTTTAAAATCTGTGTTCTGTATTTGGGGACAGACTGTAATAAAAACGCTTTGCCTACAGCCCCGTAAGAAGCATTCATCAGTCGACCTAGGAAATTAAAAGATTGATAATGATATTAATAATATTGATTACGCACAAGGGGCTATTTGGCCACACAGAGCTAATTTCAGTTCATTAGGGTGATGTGTGGAAAATGAGGAAATGTCAGAAAATTGATTATGACTGTCCTGAGGAACCTGGCTGGGGGGAGGGCGGGTAGCCGAATACCCAGAGGAAGGAAGCTGGTCTTTCGCAGCCATGGATGTCACTTTGGGGCAGCCAGCAAAGCAGCGCCACGCGTCCCTCTGACAGCTCAATCGGATCCTGTTCCCACCCACCCCCAATCCCCCGTGCCCTCCCAAAGCCGGGGGCCGCTTTCAATGCATATTCAATAAGGCACTTTTGTGCAAGCATCAGAGATAAAAAGCTATCTTCCAGCACGAAGAGGAAGTGAGTGAAACGACCGAACCGGGCGAGGCGGCCTGCTTGGGGGGAGTGCAGCCTCAGCGGGCTGGGCGGGTGCCAGACCGTCAGCAGGCTGACTGACATTTAATCAAAACCCAACGAGTGAGGACGGTGAACACGAGGACCACACACGTCAACATCCAGCGAGCCACCATAGGGACTCCCCAAGAAAGAGCTGGAGGTGTGTTTAAAATCAACAACGACAACAGTGCCCCAACAACAGTGTCTCTGTGAATCACACACGTACGGTCAGGCCAATTATCTCACACGGATAACTGGGGAAGTTGTCCTGCACCCAGAGGGGGCCCAGGAGAGGGTGTCATGGGGATCTAGTCGAAGTTGTTTTGTGCTGGGCCTGCTCATGGTCCATTTCCATGCCAACACATGCATGTATGAGATATATAAACATGTCTGGTACACACAAGTAACTCTGTCATGCTGACTGATATTGATTATAATTAGCTGAGGTATTGCGTATGTTGGGCTGCAGAAAGGTGTCAGCTTAAAAAAACAGCAAACGCAATTATTTTATTTAACATGAATAAATTTAATATATAGGTTCAGCTGAAATGTAGGTCTGCTGAGGGGAGCATGTGATGTCAGATGTGCGTGCTGGCAGGGCCACAACTAGTGTCTCAGTCTTTGAAGCAGCAAGCGTTCAGAAATGGCCGAAAAGTCATTTTAGATGAAAGATTTCCTAATCAGAACCCTCCTAGTGTACCTTGCTTTTTTTTAACTGGCACAAAGGCAGCAGTCTGTGTTACCCTAACAGTTTCAGTGGTGGCAGGTCTTTTGACTGGATGTGTTGAATGTCACGGTGAGATTGTGGATGGGACCATTCACGCCCCTTAATGGAAGTGTTACGTCAACCCTATGTCACGCCTTTGAGAAGAACCAATATGCAGTCACTTCAGGTGAATTAACATCAGGCGTTGTACAAGGAGGAGAGGAGAAATCCTCCTATTAAGCTTTGGAGGAGTTTTTTTTTTAATTCTGCTATTGCTCTCTTTAAGGAAGAATGTGTGAAAATTGGATTGTGAAGCACAAAATAGCCCCACACTGACAGAAAGCTATACCACCACCCCATTTCTCTTCGCCTCTAACATGGTGCAGAAAAATATCTAAAGCTATTGTCAAAATGTGGTATTAATCCTCTTCAAGGATCAATAGGATTCTTCAACTTTCCTGTCTGGAGCAAAGATACATTTTTCCGCCCCTGAGAAGGAGCTTTTCTGATTCTGTGGTTAGTGAGTATGTGTGAGTCATATTCCTTGCCATCGAGCTGGTTGATCTGATCTAATGCATAGAATACGGTCACGGCGGTGTCCCATTCAGTGCTGTGAAAGGATGACAGATTAGAATAATTCTCACCTTTTCCCCAAGTAGGCTGAGATCCATTTGGGCCCAATGGTGCCGGATTTGTGCACCTAGTTTTAATTCGTATCTTTTTAATTTTTTTGGCTAAGGGGCAATGGGCCATGTAGCCCACCAGGCTTCCTGGTAACACTGCAGCAATGATTATAACGTGTATTAATATATATGCGCAGGGTTGTGGATTTGACTCTTACCACCGGCTTGTGAATTTTCTCTAGGTATTATGGATTCCTCCCACAGCCCCAAGACGCACGATTTGGGGGAATTTGTGTCTTCAAAGTCCCCATAGTGTGTAATTTTGTGTATGAGTGTGCCTCCTGTGACGCGGTGACATCCCAGACCGGGCCCCCCCAACCTTGTGCCCCATTGTTTCATGGGACAGACTCCAGGCCCTCTGTGATCCTGCATTGCCGTTAATGTAAGATCATTGGCAGGTTGTTCCTTTACAGGTAATAATGGCTAAAAAAAAAACTCCCATCACCACGTAGAGGACAAGACACGAGGACACAATTCTACTTTGATCAAAGCTTACTTTTATATGGTAAATTATAGTAATTGGAACATTTTCTGCTCAGAAATATATTCTGCAATCCATTTTAACTAACCTAGCTGATCTCACATAAGGTAACATGACTTATTACTTATTATTATAAGAGAGCTGAAGGTTTGATTCCTATGACAGATATGCTTTCTTTAAAAAAAATGGAAGGTTTTTCATCTCAGCTGCCTCCATAATTGTCTAACTATGTAAATGTGTAACATGCATGCCATTTTAGACTAGAACAGTGGTCTAGCCAAGGTTTATGCAGGATCATCAGACACTATATCTTCACATTTTACCCTTACATACTTTATTCCCATGTTTCCTTGTTCTTCTGAAGGGCTCCACAGAATATTGGACAAGGTTTTGTAAAAGTACTACGTGGTACCAGCAGCACAGAGGAATCTCGGAGACGAAAATTAGGCAAATAAGGGGAAAAAAAAACTGAAATCAACTCGCAAAAACAAGAGCCAAACATGCTGTTAATCTGCATTCCTGTTCGCTGGCTCGAGGTTAACAGCTGAGGCCTTGAAAATTGGAAATATCAGACCTCAATCTGGCAGCTACGTTTGTAGATCAGAGATGCCGAGCAGCGCAGTGTGGTTTAATTTGAACGCTTTAGCAGTTAAGTGTTCAGGCAGTATCCGGTGTGCTAAACTGTTGCAAATTAAAGAAATGAGCCGGGAGCAAGATGGGAGGAGAGAATAAAAGAGGAAGTACGGAGAGATGACCTTGAGAGGACAAATAAACAAACGAAGGGTACAGGAGCACAGGTGACCATATGCTGACCCCCTCTAGGTGTGGCCCCTCCTCTGTGTAAAAGGAGCAGCCCTGCTGATGGGCTAACAGAAGCATATGCTATGAGACAGCCCTGAAGCTCTCCATAATTCTCGTGCCAAAGAGAAAACGGTGATGTTATTTTACGGACGATCACTCATTAATGTGCTGTTGTGTTTCGCAGAGGAATTGACTAACGACATCTGCTTCTCTGTTTTTCTGGCAGAAACATCTTTCAAAAAAAAAAATTTAAAAATACAGGAAATGCCAATTAACGTTAAGCGATTGGAAACATTAATGGTCTGAACAGCTTATTATTGTTTAGCAAGTAGTCTGAGTCAAAGCGCTGTGGGGAAAAACAGACGTCTCCTTCTGCACCAGCAACGTGGCTCTTGAACAACATGGTTGTGGCTGGTATTATCACAGGTTCCCCTGATGGAGACTGTGGGTTGCTTCATAAATTGTGAAAAGTGTTAAAAACTGAAAGAAAAAATTCTCAAAGCCCCCCCGCCCATACTAAATTTATGCTTAGGGGGTCGAATTAGGAGCGAAGCATGCTCAGCCTGACTTGAAGCGGTATGGCGAGGCTTGCAGGTACCATCAGACAGGTCAGCAGGAGACCAGAGTCAGGCCTAGACCGGGAAAGTGTGAGGTGTGCGGAGCAAGGGGGTAGGCCCATGGGGGGGGACGCTTATTGAGTTAGCAGTTGCTAACAATAACACAGTTACTGTCAAAAATGTTTGAGCTATTTAACTATTGTTAAAAAATAAACCATGTTTTTTTCACTCAAAAGTAAATTATCTCAGGTCGGTGCTCTGAAACACCGAGGTAAAATCAGGGCTGCTTTGTAATAGCAGTGTTCCTTGTTTAATGGCCGAAGCGAATTGGAACACTTTACATTTGCAGTGACATTGACATTAACGTAGACAAGAATCTGCCGACCATCATTACAGTGAAATCGTTTTGTTGGTGCAAGCATTTACACGATAATTTGGGTTTACAAGAAAGGCAATATAATGTTTATGTCATCAGAGTGCGATATTGCCATGGGGGGGGGGGGGGGGGGTGTGAGGGGGGGTAAAGGTGGGGAGGTGAGTTTTTTTTTCCATTAAAAAGTTTGTTGCAAATAAACAGGCTA
>JAAGVU020000045.1:12538880-12570627 GCA_011763525.2 Mormyrus iriodes | reverse complement strand
CTCCAAATCGGCCATAGCGTGTAAGTGTGTGCCCTGCAATGGCCTGGCATCGTGCTTCTGGGCTCCAGGCTCACCATTTACATTTACATCATTTGGCAGACGCCCTTAGCCAGAGCGACTTACATAAGTGCTTTAAGACTCTAAGGCTTTAAGACCATGACGCACTTCGGTTTACTATTGACATGCACGTCAACTTCAAAACAGTGCCTCCTGTCAAAGTTAATTCTGCCCTCTCTTGCTTTGTCCTTAAGTCAAGTGGGATGAAGAATTTAAAAAGTCTGATCTCAGGATCTGATAAATGTACCGTAACAGGTTCAAGATCAACAGATTACACCTGTATGCTGAAATGAAGGAGAGTCACGAGAGTGGAAGACAAAAACGACTTTGATGCTGACATTGTCTTGACGACCTCCAAGGAGGTACAGCCACTCCTGATTAGCATTCGCTGTCAGATTCGCAGCTTATTTATGCATCGTTTTGACTTCAATCCTTATAGACCATGTGAATCCCGCACATGTGGCAGAGTTAGGGGAGGGGCTTAGGCACTACAAAAAAAAAAAGCTAGTTAAAAATCTCCTCGCTCCACGCGTCCTGTGAAACGAGAGAGCTGACAGGTCATTGGGGGATTTTACAACTCTGGGGCTCTTCCAGCTGAGGGATTTGAAATAAGTAAATGAACTAATAATGAGTGTTCTGGATCCCCTGAAGGGGAGCAGATTCAGCTTTTAGTGTGTCTGCTTGTACAGAATTAATGCAGAAAGTGTGTGGGATGGCACACTCACATCACACAAAGGCTGGCGAGAGAGACACCTTCCTCGGCAAAGCCACCCTGACAATCGTATTTTTTTAGGAAGCAGATGAAACATGCAGACCGGTTTTGGGGATTGTGGCGGCCAGGTCTCTGTGGTGAACCCCCCCCCCGCCCCTCCCCGGT
The DNA here is from genome assembly GCA_011763525.2 of Mormyrus iriodes. Taxonomy (NCBI): domain Eukaryota; kingdom Metazoa; phylum Chordata; class Actinopteri; order Osteoglossiformes; family Mormyridae; genus Mormyrus; species Mormyrus iriodes. The sequence goes on along the minus strand of JAAGVU020000045.1, from coordinate 12,569,693 downwards.
AATTGAAACGCGGCCCAATAACACATCACGTGGAAGGAGACGCTGGGATTATCCGCAACACGGCCGGAAAATAAACCCACTCTCCAGGCAGGGAATTCGCCTGGAGATGCCGGTGGCTCTGTGGGAGCCTTGGAAGCCTGGGACAGAGAGGGCAGGAGGAGGAGGGGGAAGGCCTCACGCAACTCGGGTGCAAGGACAGGTGTTTCCTCTCTGGGATGTTGGCCGATTTCGTGTGAGAACCGTAGTGCACGGCGTGGTAGGGAAGGGTGGAGTGACTTCAGCAAGAGCTCTACACTCTTTCATGAAGCGTGGACAGGTTTACTTGGCATAGCTTCCTGCTCAATTAAAAAAACCAACGGGACGAGTGACATATGAGGCCTGCGTCCGGAGGACAGTTTTCCTCTCACAGAGACGACTCATGCGCCATTGGGACTGGTAGCATTGCATCGAACCGGTTCTCGAACCCGTTCTGCTTCAAAGTGAACTGGACCGTAATATTTTTTTTTTCTCGGGGTAACAGACTGTAACAAACTGTTGAGTAGGTTTGTTATGAAACCCTGTTATGTATCTTATCCCATTGCTAAAAATAAAGATCCACTCTGGGAGCACGGTGCAGCGCCGAGCCCTTCAGCGCCGCTTGTGTGAGTCACACCTCCGCCGAAATGAAGCAGCCGCCATCCGGCTATCTATAACGACAGGGAGAGATCCTGGCCGAGATGCGGAGAACGTCCATGCCAGGAAGACCGTTTATATAATTCCCTAATCACGGCTCTATGCATGATTCCTATTGTTTAATGGGGCAAAAAGCAGGAATAACTGAGCTGAATTGGATGGCGAAACTTGGTTTTGTGGAGCTCGACGTCACGGTGGAGGTCAGGACCTGCAGCGGCCTTCCAGAGACTGCAGACCTTCCTCACTGCGACCTCCGGCAGTGCAGGTGTCACTGCCGTCATGTGACCTTTCCTCTGAGCCTACACTGCCCCGTTTCCTTTTTCACCGCCCCCCCTCCCCCATCTGGCACCGAGACGTCCCCAGGTGGCCGCCCCTCTCGGCCGGCCCACTGGAGCGACACTTCCTTCCAACCACTGAGAAGTGGCGGCTGCCATCTGCACAGATGTGTGCATGGCACCCAGCTGGCATCTGCCCATGTCATGCACTCACACACACACACACACAAATGACACACAAACACGTCTTCCTGTTTCAGGGGAACAAACCAAAACACGGACTGTGTCGAGAGGAGATACAGGGGTACTAATATGACAGTGGATATGCTGTGCACTGCATCCTGCTTAGCACATTTAAAATAATGAAAAACAGCCACAGAACAGCGAGGACACACTGTACCCAGAATGCTTTGCAGGCCAATGGCTGTTTATTTGCAGGAACCCTGATGACGAGGTCTCATGCAGTTGAGTGAAATAACGTTGGAACTAAGAACACAGTTTTCCATCATTCCCCTTTAAATCCAATATTTCTTTGCTTTTCCTATTGCAATGCTTTTCGTCTCGATCTGTGAATGTGCTGACTCAGAGTAGATGATTGCTGAGCACTAAGAGGAAGCAATGAATGTGGGAGATGGGGTAAGATTGTCGTGGGCTGGTCAGGGCTATAGCTAGAAATTCTGGGCCCCCTGATGAAATGTCACCTTAGGCCCCGTCTTTAAATTCTGAAATGAAATGATGCTTTTCGCCATTTGCTGAAGTAACAGTACAGATACACTGAGATCCCGCTTTTCCACATATCCTATCATGCTCTTCTTAGAGACATGCACACACATACATACAGTATATAAACTTTGAAGAACAGTGGGGGGGCCCCCCACTGTGCATTGTGCAGAGCGGAGGGCCTCCAGCAATAGATTTTGTAGCTCCCGTACAGTTCTGGGCCCCCTGAATGTGCCAGGGTATCCATGCCCCTCTGATGCCCCCTGGTGCAAGCCTACTGCCTGTAAGGGTCACTCCTCCAGCTCATGAAGGCTCTACTATATTTTCATTTTTCAGAAGTGAATTGTAACTCCCATCGCCGTCACGCCCTTTCCTGACAGGAGGCGCTAAGCCGGCTTCGGCGCGAAGGAAAACTCGTCAGCTGAGGTGCGTCGCGGCAGGTCGCAGTGTAATCTGCGAGCTGTATTTTCGCATGGATAGGAAAAACACGCTCGGAACGAGGTGAGCACCAAGTGGGACGGCAGCAGGAGAGGAAGAGCGAAACACATAACCACACACACACACACACACACACACACGCAACAGTGCGGTTCTGACACACACGCTGGGCTGGCATCCATGCGCAATTTCATTGGGAGTTTAATGTGTTTAATTACCTCTCGTCACCCTTATCAAATTGTTCCTTCCTCCCAGCTTCCTCCATCAAGACTCAGGCTATTAAAATCAATCGCAGTGATCTGTACAATGTTTAGTGTGATAAGCAATGCTGAGAGGTTATTTTATTCCCCCTGCTGTTGTTGTTTGTAATAAGTTAGCATGAAATTAATAAGATTTATTGCCCATGGGATAATCTTCAGTGACTCTGACTCGGCCCTCCTCGCTTGGGCTACTTATCCGTGTATGACATCGGACGTGTCCGTGAAAGACCTTTTCCGAGGTGTCGCGTTAAACTGAAATTATCCTACTCCTGTTGCGACTGCATCCCTTGTGCAATATTGCCGCAGACTTTTGCCGAGGCTCAAACCTATAGGTACAGCTGCACAATAATAGCTTAATATTTGTCCATAAGCCCACGAGTATTAAACAATCATCGTCATGTTGATGTTTGGATGTCTCTGGGCTGACAAATAGCGTGAACAACACAGGCATTATAAGGTTGCTGGTGCAGCAAGGCAGAGTATTGTGGCTTCTGAAAAAGTATTTTCACATCTTAGCTACCACCTTGCGGCACTAATAGCTTTTGTTAGCATACTCTTATATATAAAAGTAAATAAACACAAATCAAATTCGACCTAGATTCGAAGCCCGCATCTCTGCCGCACGCAACACCGACGACGTCACGCTAATCATTTTCCCGTTTGCTGCCCAACGACATGGATTAAGCAGAGGGGTATTTCTTGGGCGCGTCCTGTTCTGTGTGATCGCTCTTGGTAGCATGACATTTCTAGGCCAGCTGGGTAGTGGAAGTGCACCACGGAGCTTCGGCAGGGACGGCGCAGAAATCAAAGGCCCGTCCTGTGCGAGCGGCCTTATTTCGTGACATCCTCCTCCATCAAGAAAAGCACAGCGGATGAATGCTTTGAAAAGATCCAGCATTGAGGATGTAATTCCTCCCGCTGTCTGAGAAACATCACTCTATTAATTCTGCTCTCACCAGCTGTAGAGCCATATATACCTTTTCAGGCAAAAGGCAAAGCTTTACTTAGGGCCCACCTACCCAGAAAATTGATGATAATTTCACTTCCTCTGCAATGTAAGTAATTTGAGAGCCCTAGGTAACTGCCTATAGCTGGAGCCGGCCTTGGCTGTTTGTATCGGTGGACTTCTGTATGGAGAGGTTTTTAAAAGATGGAGGCTGTGTCTGCTGAAACCAGTCACACCCATAAATATGTATATGCACACACAGTTGCACCCGTTACCCTCCCTAGAGACCGTGTGCTCTCAGTGCATCGTGCTAGGCCAGGTTCTGCTTTGTCAACCTTTAACCTTCGCAAGTGCGACTCCTGACTCTTCTCCAGGCACAAGGTGCAGTGAAGGAGCTATTCGGGGACAGAGTATCATATGGCTGCAACGTGAGGCTAATCCCAACCCCAGCCTTACAAAAACAGTTTGGATTTCTCTTGCAGGCTAACATAGTCAGTTGTAAGGTACCACAATTAAACAAGGATTAGTGAATCTCAGATACTGAGGACTCTTAATCTTTGTGAAATGTTTTTTGCCACTATCACATTTTAATGTGGCAATTTTTAATGTTCATTTTGTTGTACAGCTAAACATTCTTCTGCAAATGAGTGAATCTGAAAGCTTTGAAAGAAATGCCTGAAAACCCAAGACATTTTGTTTTCCCCAATCTAGGTCACTGTCCAAAACGCTTCCTGTTTCCCTTCAAAGACACTGAAAGAGTCCCAGGGATATACAATACGCTGGACGCACTCAGAGTGAGTGTTCCTAGTGTTTACTTAGTGACTAAATGCCTAGAATATGGTTTACCTACAGTCGAACAAAAATCAATACATAAACAACTAAAACATGTCACCAGAGATCTACCGACGTTGATGTTTTGATAGTTGGAAACTTCGCTTGGAATCTAAAATGGAGGGAAATATATAAAGCGCTTTCCATGTTTCTCAGAAGAACTGAGGGCTTTTTCTTTTAAGTAAAAAACTAATGGCCATTCTTAAGATCAATGTGTTTTGAAATGTTTGATTTTGTAGGTTACACGCTCCGAGCTGGTTATTTAGCTTGCCCACTTGCCAGAAGTGAGCAATTCAGATGAAAAACACCGGAGCACTAGCCTGCCGGATAGCAAAAAATGTTTACGTCGGACTGCAATTTTTTGCTGCACTAGTCCAGTTAGCTAATAGTGAAAAATTCCACCCATGGTTACACTACAGTCATGTGTATCGTCATTCTTTCTGGTCGCGATTCACAGCTGTAGGCCACTTGGCTCTTGACATCCGTTAGCCTGGAAACACGGTCAAGTCTGTGGAGCCTGGTAAGAGCAAAACTCCCTTAGCCATTGTTAGATAACGAGTCGTCATGGGTGGCGCCGAGCTGACCGTGCCGGTGAACCCTGGCGAGGACTGGCCGGGAGGCTGCGCCCGTCAAGGTGACAAGATCAGTGCCGGGCAGATGACAGTAGACCCACAGGAGCTGGGGGTTAAGTGCTTAGTGTGGGAAAAAAGCAAAGTTTTAGTTAATAACAGGACATAGTCGACGAGATTCAGTCATTGCAGGAGGATGTGGCTCGGATGTGGATGTCAGTATATCGCAGAGTGGTGATGAATAGATCTGGCAGGGCATCGGAGCCACTGCTTGAAATCTCTGCTTGAGAGTGTAATGTCACACATTTCCTCGCGACTCCGTTGTGTTCCTTGCAGTCAACGCCGTTGCCAGGATTTCGGATGCAAATTCTGTCTCTAATTTTCTTTCCCCCCAGCATCATCGTCTCACTGTTGTTGTTTGGTTACATATTGCAAATCCTCCATTTTAGTTTCTGCTTATACATACACCTTTATCATCATCTATAAACAAAACATTGCAGTTTTTTTTTATTTACATATGCTCTTTACCTGCTGTCAGGATCACTAAATACTCCTGTTTCCTGCTCAAAGCCTTTAGAGAGCCGTACCTACCAGCCCCCAGTACCACCAACCCCATGGAACCCATTTTAAAGACAAAGAATTGGCCAAAAACAGCTGGAGATATTAGACATGAGTCTTGACATACTTCTGAGGCTCTGGGCTAGCTGTAACATCAGCACAAAGCTACAGCACACGCAAAGAGTACCGCTCCCCACATTTGGTCTCTACTGCCTTGAAGCTAAAAATGACACCGAGGTGCTAGGCCAGTCCCCTCTCCCTCATCGCTTTGAAATCGGAAACTTCTGGACTGGAGAAGGACGTCAGGCCGTATCCCATGAACCGGTCTCCCTGGGACCGCTGCCACTGAGACGGAAATCTGTTGTTTTCAGTTTTATGCCATCACTCAAGGCAGTCAAAGGTCATCATTTCTTTTGTGGCCTGATCTACTAATGAACCATGAAAAAATTGAGTAAACAGACTAAATTGCATCAGGCTCAGAGTAAGTAAGCCACTTACTTCATTTCCCCCACCAACAGCTCTCTGTACCACAAAGACAATGTTCATTACGGTTTCCTGTGAAATCCAAGAAATCGGACCCTTGCGCTTTATGTGCCATGAACAACATAAAAAGATATGAATGAACATGGCTGTAGAAACAACTGGCCCAGGAGAAATGCAAAATATATTTACATGCAATGTAGCCTTTTTGCCTCGATATCTCATCAACGGTGCAGAGTCAAATTCCCTGAGGACTTTTCAGAAAAGCAGCTACCACTGTTAAAGCACTAGACTAGGTTCCAAAATCTCACCTCATCAAAGTCTTCCTCTGTCTGTAGCCACTTCTTTGCGGACATTTTTTTAAGGCTCCACTTTTTAACAACCGAACCACATCTAATATGAAAACATAAATCATGCAGTCAGCTCCGGGATGCTTTTATCGTTGAAAAAGCATGATAAAACTGAAAATGTATGATTTTTCCACCCATAGTTAAAAAAATTACATTTTATCATGTCTGACAAGACAAGAAAAGGTCCAGCTAATGAAAAGAGATTTTATTCCTTCAACTTTCACAGTTTATCAGGGAAATTAGAAGCAGTTTGTTAAGCATGACGCCAAAACTGGCACCAAAAGCTGCCAGGCTTTGTGATAATACACTGCTTTGACTGCTTGAGTGGTGATTCATGCATGGGCCACAACCAGGGAACGATCATCCTAAGACCTATAAAATATATACAATATGGTGGGATGTACAAAATATAATGGAAGCAAAGGACTTTTAATTTGAAATTACTGAATCACCATTACACACACAGCTACAGAAGTGAGTCATATTAGGTTGAATAACAATTAGCGATATGAGTCAACTGGGAAATTGGTCGTCCAATCAGCTCTTTGATATGTGACGTGAGGAAGCTACCAGAGTTCCACAGAGGCGAAACAGCTGCAGCATAAACTGCCAGCCCATCAGTCACCAAAATAATTTAAGTTGTCAAGGAAAACCGTCTCAAAAGCACAACAACACATGCCAAAATGTGGACAAACTGCTTTACTGGCGGTTGCAAGTCAAATCTGTCTGACAGGGACAGATGGACAACTTCAGGATAGTTGATAAACACCACATTAGTATTGCCCCAGAAATGACCGTAGAGCTGATTCAGCAGCCCTGTGAGCCAGACTTAACAAAGTTGTACGTCGTGAGCAGGATTTACAGCAGGGCGGCTGTATTCAAGGCTGATGCCCAGAGACACATGACCGAGTGTAAGCAGCTCTAAACCTGCATCACTGGGGAAGGGAGAAGTGACATGGCCCAATAAGTCAGGCTTCAACCTTTTTCCTACATCCAGACAGGTTTATGTTTAGAGAAAGCCATTGGATGCCTTCAGCCCACAATGCCTGTTAACTCTTTAATATGTGGGGGATCTGTAATGGAATCTAATGGCAGCCATTTTGAGTGAGTCGTTAGCTCCAATGACCGCACTGCATGGTCATACAATCAAGGAATAGGAGGGATTTTTGTAGGATCCGGTGCATCCTAAGGTGCAAACACTGTTCCTTTATGATGTTCCAAGGCATTCCAAGATGATAACGTCCCCATACAAACTTCTCAGCAAATTCGACGGTGATTTTCTGAACACCATGATGCACCCAAACGATGGGCTCCCCAATCCTCAAATCAAAATGTCAACAAACGTGAAGTAGATTTCCACCTCCTTCATTCCTCAAAGACCTGAAGGCTTTTCTTCTCAAAGAGAGCCCAATATCCCACTACACACAGGTTAGGACTTGTACGACACCATTCCAAGAAGGACCGAAGCCTAAAAACTTAGCCGTACCCTTTATTAGGTTCTTTAAACGATTAAACTTTTGATTTTCCCTTATATTGAATTGTTGTATAGGTAGGAAAGACATGGCGTCCTGTCGTTTAGCTTCCTTGTGATGTGATAGCCAGATCTTAAATGGTTTAGCTCAACTTATTTCCAGAACTTTAAAGTACAAGTTATCGAACTAAGTACAGTTTATAGACTGATTTTTTAGTATGACAACTCAAACACTATTTTTAGCACTTTGACAACTTTGAACTCTTAAAGTAGTCAATGATGGAATTGCAGAAAGGTTCGTTCTGTTATATTGCTGGGAAAAGGAGTTGCTGAATGTACCCATACCTGTCGCGTGAGGAAGACGTTGGCAAATTATAGCTTATTTCAGGGATGAAGATGAAACCTGCACATTATCAGAATTAACACGATAGGCAATTAGGGACTAATATAATTTTCAACAGCTTTGTTATTGCAATAAAGGGGTTAATTTGGCGCTTTCATCAAGTTAAGATTTAGGCAGATTTTCCTCATTATTGTGTCATGGAACATGCATTATTCTATTTTAAAAGATCATATCAGAATAGAATCACTTATTAGTGAGACTGTTGTACCATTAATATACATCATAATCCTAAATTTAGAGTAAGAGGCTTAATGACTTATTATGTAATGCAAAACTAGTTTATGCTTCTTGTTGTAAGAAAGCATACAGAATAGACCTGTTTCTTAGAAATAATACTGCATTATAATGTACATCTAACTACTAGCTAGAACCCAATTTTGTAGACATGCTGTACCTTCAAAGATGCCTATTTGCTCTCTTTCGTTGCCCTGAGTCCTTCCTGAGCCCACATGTGCCCTTCCTGTTGGTTTTCACTCATCTGGCCATCGTCCTTTGACTTCTGTCATTAACAAGGTTAATTTTCAGCCACAAACATGCCATTGACTAAATGTTTTCTTCTTCATCACCCCATTCCCGGTAAACTGTAGTGTGTGAAAATCCTTGGCTGCTTCAGAGATGCTGGAATCATCACGTCTGGCACCTCCAGTCACACCACATTCAAAAGCACTTAGATAACACATATTAGCCATTCGCATGCTTAGCCACACAGTAACTGAACCTCTAGACCCTGATTGCATCCTCTCTGCATTCACTTACAGTCACACAATTCACTGTTTAGAGGAGCAGGCTGTTTGCATCACCAAGCAGGTATACCTAATAAACTGGCCACCGAATGTAATTAAAAACAAGCAAGTGATTTATTTGGAATATTAAATAATTCATGCCAAAGAGTTATTCATTAAAGATGCTATTGACGGGCATAATCATTAATATAAACCATATTATCATGCAACCCTACTGTAAAGGAAAATGCCACGAAAATGCCACTGGTGTTTGAAAGCAAACAGCGATTCAAAGAGTCATAAATAATTCATGGATGACAAGAACCTTTAAACACTTCAAACAAAATGCGGCCCCGTTCTCCGTCTGAAATGTGCTCGGATTTGCAGAGAATGCGCCTCCCTGGTTGGACGATGAGCTTTGGGACTTCGTGGGAATATATATACAAGACAAGACGACGGCCCCACTGGACTCGGAAAGCATCACTGAGGAGAGCCCCCCGAGCCCGCTCCAGCAGCACTCATGTTTCCTGAGCTCTTAGGGTTTGTTGACGCTTACCACCATTCTGATCGGGCACGTAGCCATGTATTAAAATAATGGGTTTGACCCCCCCACCCCACCCCACCCGCGAAATGTTCTGGCATGTCGATAAAAAACAGAATTACGATTACCCCACTCAAAATTTGGTTCTGCAAAATCTACGAAAGGGGTCCCGCTCTGGCACAAGTCTACCAAGAGGGATGTATTGGTACGCTTGTTGGATCCCCCCACAATATTTGTTTCCGTCTACAGGCCTAGTATGCACTTACTCCCCCAACACAGATAACCCACCTTAGGCAAATTGATTCCAGGGAGGCGGGTCAGGGACAGTCCCCATTTGGCAAATTTTATCGTGTTAATGCTGAAATAATGTTGCTTCTTATAATACCGTCAAAATGCTTTATACCGCCGTATAATTTCAGGAGAATATGACAGCATTAAAACGCATGAGCAATAGATTTCCGAGATATTGCAAATTGTTTGCGGGTGTCAGGGAGCGGCTGTTGGTTTGTTGGAGACTCCCGGATATTGACGCCCCCCCTACACACACACACAAGTTATGAGAAGCTTCATCTAACCGGCGTTCCAGCTGAAGATTAACGCTGGACAAACATAAGGTCTTTTTCGGCCCAGTCGCTGTGATATTAATGAGAAACCCATCAGCTAATCTGCATGTCCCAGGAAAGCAAATTCGGCCATACGGTCCATTTAGCCCAATCACTGCCTCGCTTTCCTGTGGTACGGACTGTCCCCGAAGCATCTGGACGCATCCATGTCATGCGTCGACCCGGGATGAAATACTGTGCCATTCCTGCTTACAGAGCACGGGGTGAAAAATGCGTTTACGTCATTTGCTGGATGTATGGTTTCTTCCACCATCACATTTCCATTTCATCCACTTAGCCGCGACTGTTATCCAGATTAAATACAGTGGTGGTTTAAGGCTGCGCGGCACCAAGCACTGAAAACAATTAATCACCTTTCAGAGATAAATATTTATCTACGTAGTTAGCGGTATCTCCAACGGCTGCAGCGACCGCAGCTATTATGCAGGAGTCAGGAATAAAAAAGCACTCGAATAAGACTAAAATGGAAGAAAATGAGAGGGTTGTATTCAATTAAAGGAGGCAGGGAGAGCAGCCGTGCGTCACAAATCCGGCCGTGACAGGTGACAGAACTGTAAGCTGCCTGATAACGAGGCTGGGAGGCGAAGCAGGAGGACATTAGCGTTGCCTGAGCCATCCTCTGGGTGGCAGGCTCGCATCGGATTGGCTTAGGGGTACCTAATTATGTGGAAGGGGCGGGGCCTAATTCAAGTCTTATTGGCACCCCTTTCATTTTGCCATGATTCTGGTTTTCTATACAGCTTCCGTTGCATGTGTGGGAATGCGTACCTCCGTGCTGCTCCCCCCACACCCTTCTGTGTCTTAGCAACAGAATGGAGATCTTTGGTCTTTTTTTTTTAATTGAAGCCACCTTGAACGAGCCAAGGTCCCCATCATGTTATTTCACAGGAGAGACCCTGAAGCAATTAAAACTGTGAGGTTCAGTAGGTAATGGAATTAAGACGACATCCTCCAATCAAAGTGAGAATATCAATCAAACCCTAGTCATTTTATGACTGGAAAATCATCTATAACAAGTCTTCATATAAAGCCTTTGCTGCAATGCTTTTGAGCACGACACAAAGCAAATATTGGTGATGAAATTTTTACTACATCAGAAAACAATGCTTGCTTCCTTTTTTGGCTTTTTTGCAACCCAGAGGAAACAAGCGAACTCCTTTGGAACCACATTAACAGCATATCCTGGGCAGAACTCACCCCATCAACAACACAGGCACAAGCTAATAAAGGGAAGGAAAATTGTGCTCTCCTCTCTCTGCGCCGCCTTGCCACGCACCAGAAGTAATTCTATTGGTTTTTGTAGTGAATCTAAAAAAAAAAAAATCATCATTACTTTCCATTTGGCTGTGAGGAATTGAGACTTCAGTCAGGAGCAGAGGCTCAAAGGTGTCTGGGAAACCGCCAAGACATTGGTTCTGGTTAGAGAGAAAGGGATCGCTCCCTAGAGACTTCAGGACCTTGCTAAGTCTCAATGCTGAGGCCCCTACTGGACAGCAATGTAAGACACGTAAACATACCTGAACACGTGCCAAGCTTATTTTCACGTGCATTAGCAGTGACAGCACGTCACACTGTGTTGTATTGCATCTTCATTCCAAAACAAAGCCAACAGACATAGCTAATAGTCTAATACATCAACTGTTTGCCCAAATGAGTTTTTTCACATAGGCATTCCTTTCTCAAGGGTACGATAATAGAGCCCCTCTTGAGATTTGAAGGTTACAAGACTATTAGACTATCTGCAACCCTGAATGATTTCATTACTCAACAGCCTGACGCATAAACGCCCCATTTCTGCACACTTAAAATTATTCTTCATTATAAAATGAATTTATAAAATTGTATAATAAGTTTTACAGCATAAAGCACATGGCTTTGTTTTCATTTGTTGTGATACTTGACTGATTTTTACTCCTTGACCGGTAGCTTCAGCGTATTACACGTCATCTTATGACAGCACGACTTACACAAAACACACTCAAAAAACACAACAGTCTCCATGTACGGTGTTCACCGGTGCATAAATATATCCTAGTGCAAGCTGTCTTCCTGACAGACTCCGGGGGCGCTCTGGCTGACGTGTCCCAGGGCGGAACGCTCTGACAGTAATCAAGGTGAGCTCTCATTCCTCTACGGGAGCCGGGGACCCCTGAGAGAAGGACAGGGCATGAATGAGTGCGTCAACAGTGCATGAGCACAGGCTGGGTGGGAATTGACATTAGGTTAGGTGTCAGGTTACTGTTAGGGTTGGAGCTAAGAGTTAAGGCATCCATAACACTAAGCCTAGCCCTAACCCTGCCCCTAATAGTGACCCTACAGCTATGGTTAGGGTTGTTATTTCAGTTAGAGCTAGGATTAGGGTTAGGATTAGGGTTGATATTAGGATTAGGGTTAGGATTAGGATTGCTATTAGGATTAGGGTTAGGTTAGGGTTGCGATTAAGGTTAGGGTTAGGATTAGGATTAGGGTTAGGATTAGGATTGGGGTTGCTATTAAGGTGAGAGCTATCTTTAGGTTTGAGGTTTAGAGCTTGGATTAGGCTTTCTAACGTTGTACCTTGTTGCACAATCCTGTTTACATGCTCTGCACGCCTCCCTATTTTATGAGTACAGGCAGGCTATTTTTAAGTCGAATTTTTAGGTCGGAAAAGTATTAATGCTGTACTTAATAAGAATAGTAATTTTACAATAGTAACTACATACGCTACTGTACCTCAAGCTGACGAACTGCTGAAGCCATGTGATGCCTTCACGAGCATCACAAAGTAGTATGTGCATTTATTCCAAGCCATTGTATTTAACTGAAATGATCCACCCTCCCTTGCTGAGGACACTCATTGTTGGGGTTAAATGTCATTAAGAACAATGCGATGTGAACTGTAATCATGACGAGGCTTTACATTGTAACATTCTTGCCAGAGCATCAACGTGAAATGTATGTGTGTGTGTGTGTGTGTGTGTGTGTGTGTGTGTGTGTGGGGGGGGGGGGTCAGCCCACGGCAGCATGACGCACTGCCTGGCTGGGGCTTCTGTGACCACCAGCGCCTCCAAATTTGCTCAATTCCTGGAACCTGAGGATAAGCATAATAATGCAAATGCTAATTCCATTGATTTGGGATCAGAGTTTTAATTTGACTCAAGTTCACATAAATAACATTAGTTCATATATTATACCATTTTATATATTTCCCCCTTTGATTTACATTTTTTATGGCTAAAATTCACACAACTATGAAAGCAGAGAGTCATTTACACACAGCTAATTTGAATATGTCATAATAGAGACTGAAACGCATCAGGAGAGGAGCGCATTGGTTTCAACAGCCTTTTTTTCTGGAGGATCAGGAAACACAAACAAATGCATAATTACTATTACTTCCATGACTAACAGTTTACTATAGTTTTAAATGGCATCTGTATGCTCCTTTACCTGTAACACAAAATAAAGCACAACAAACTGTAGAAATCTGATATGTATGAACTCAAAAGTTTTAATAATTTTGAATGTTAGTATAAAACGTTATGAAATGTACAATATGCACTTGGTTTTGAATCAAACTGTCATGCAGTAAGCCAGTACAGTGTACTGAGACAAATCAGTTAAGTTCAGAAATTAGCAGTTATGCAAGTTTTTTTTTTCTTTTTTCCTACATATGCATCATCTTCTGAAACACCAGAAATCATAAACATAATGTGTAAAGAATCCTGTTCTCCTTGGCCATTGTTTTGTGGTCCTCCTGTCTGCTGCATGCATCCATGACAGCGACACCGCCTGACACGCTATGTGCTACCTAGTGCTTGGTACAGGAGCACATCGCTACTTCCGATTCCGACTCCCTAACCTGCTGCACCTCCAGCCTCCCTGCTCTCCAAAGGGGGGCGTCAGTGAGCAGTACCAGAGCGCAGAGTGCGGCTGACAGCCCCTCTGTGCTTTTCCGCTAAAGCACATGGGGTGGGGCACGCACCAGCAAAACGCGATGTGTGCATCCTGCGTGAGAAAGGCGAAACCTGCCAATATGAGAAAATATCACTGACATGAGTGGTGTGTGGGGTCAGAACCAAGCCTAACCTGCCAGACTCACTGGCAATAATATTTTCCAGCCCTGCTAAAATGTTTCGAGGAACGACATGCAACCAAACAGTTGCGATGGCGTATTTTTTAAAACTCTACATACACCTTGTGTCTACTCTCATACTGAAGTTGATTGTCTGATTATCGTTTAGTAAACGCGTCTCATAAAAGCGTCTCACAAAAAGCTGAGACTAAAATATCACCGGTATATAAATGGAAAGATGGAGATTGCCTGATGGAGATGATCCTGACATGGACCGGAGACATAATATTGCTGTGGAGGTCACAGATGCACTCTGTCTCTCTTATTTGTAGCAAAGGAGGGAGAGAGGAATTGCAGAATGGCTCATATGGAAGACCATTTCAGATTGAGTGCGGAAGGATGAGGATCGATGTGGCAACTGAGAGCCTGTTTTGAAGGACTGGCCAACTAATTAACAGGTTTTAGTGAAGGAAAAACAGCGATTATGCTGTAGTGGGGCTGTCCACTGAGTGGGAGCTCACACCCCACTGGGAAAAAGTGAGTGGTGTATAGCAATGTCTGAACCAAATGGGAGTGCTGGTCTGCGTAAACTGGCATAATGAAGTTGACTACGAAACATACTGCAATAGATAGCAATAGCAGCAGTTGTAACAGATCATGTTTGTGTTTATGGCACCACACCATATTTTAATTAAAATAGGAAACTAAAGGGAGAAATCAAAGAAAACGAAAACATGCACTGATGTCTAAACTCCAAATTAAACTTTTTGTCCACTTGTTTGAAAGTAGCAGTAACATGATATCTGTTCTCTATATAAGATACATCACCTATATACTGCTATGCTTGACAAATAAATTCAACCCATTCCCATTTTTTTGCCCTTTTTTACACGTTTGGGAAATGAAAGATTTCTGAAAAGTGCATTATAAATACATTAAAATTGACAAATCAAACAGACATTATTCATAAATATTATACATTTCTTGTCTTTAAAATGATCAGTAATTTCTTATTTTACAAGACTAGTAGTCACATTATGCAAGAAAAAAATCATTATCTGTAATCTGAGCTTTTAAACGCGACAGGTCTCCTTAAACTTAGGTGAAGTCCAGGGGATGTAAAGGTGGAGAACAATGAAGTGAAATGAATGTGGAGCCATCAGGTTGGGGGTGGGGGGGGGGGGGCGGGGGTGTCTCAGTGGCAGCCCTTCAGACCAGATACATAGGGTGACTCTTGAGGACGACAAACGCCCTCCTGCTGTTCGGTACAGTCCACAAAGTCCGGCACGGGCAGGCCGGACAGGATCATGAGGGACTTGTTCCAGATCATGAAGGTGGGCACCACGGGGAGCAGGAAGGAGACGTCGAAGGTGTGCAGGTGCTGCGAGTTCATGGCGTCGTAGAAGGATAACGCATTGTTGTCGTAGTCCAGCAGCACACCCAGACGCCGTAGCTGCAGGCTGGCCTCCACCAGCATCTCCTTACTGTTGTGGCGCACCATAAAGTTGTTGTTGCAGCGAGAGAAAACCCACGACGAGGAGTTCTTCCCGCTCCACTCGTTCTTGGGCGCTGACTTGTAGGCCACTCCCACTGCATACCTGCAGAGGAGAACCACGGTCAAGGGGGACATAATTCCCAACAGGCAATGATGGAGTTCAGCTACATACTGAGAGCTTGAGAGATGTAGGGTAGTGGTAGATGAAGAGAAAGAAGAGAGAGTAAGTACGTCTTTATCAACAAAGGCTAAGGAAGTAGTCCACATCGCGAGGGATGATTTCAAATGGATAAACAGACAGAAGCAAGGGCAGGAGATGGCATACAAACTCAGAGGCAGAGAGAAATCATTACTTTTCAGCATGGGGCTGAGTATGAGAACACTGGCTGATAAATCGAACATGGATGTTACACTCCATGCAGAAACTCTGCAATGCTTTGCAATACTTTTCACTCCGCTGCACAGCATACAGGCAATGGGCAGCAAAGTGAGCAGGATGTGTGTGATCTTCAGAGCAATATGCCATCTATAAATAAATAGACCACCTGGGAGCACCTCAGAAAGCTTTCCAAATGTTTAAGTGCCCATTTCGAGCAGCGCCGTGATCCACCCCCTAACAGGGTCAATTTTCTGTACTTGGCTTGAATTTGCTCATTTCATCCAAGGCCAAGGAGTGGCAGGAAACTCTAGCATAGTTAATATTGCAGCAGCTACTTTCGTAGAGGAAGAACTCCTTCACTGGGGTGTCATCAAAGCATGCTCTTCAGCACCCTTTATGTGAGATTTTATTTTCCATTTCCTCTTTGTTCACCTCACTTTCATCTCAAAATCACCTAACACTGTTTTCCATCTCATACATTTGTTGAAATTGCACCGATCAATGTGTCTTGGGAAAGCACAGAAGAGAGCACACTCTTTTCAAAGTGGGTCAGAACTGCAAACCTGTTTATCCCAAAGGGTACGGATAGGCCACCCGGAACACCTCCAATCAGAACATGAGGGTGTGGTTAATAAGTGGCTGATTTCCTGTTGGTATGGCCCAAGCACAGAAATTGCCTTATAACTGTCAGATTCGGAGAGGTACAAATTTATGAAGGTGGTGACAGCTCTGCTACCTGGGCTGAAACCCCCAGAGCCTCAAGCAGGTGTCTCAGTAATTGTTGCCCTGTAATCACTGCCATGTCAGACATGAGCTGCTCCTTCCTACACTGCTAGTTTTCACGTCTTCTGCCATGTGACACAGTTCCACGACTCTGAATGTCCAAGGAGTGTCTCCCACCTCTTAATTTCCCTCCCATTTACAGGCATTCGATTCATGTTTCTGTGATACAGAAACATGACTGCAGGGTGGAAAAATGTTAATTTTTGTACACGTCTGTGTTCTTGCCGTCTGTGTTTCCGCACACCTGAAGCAGCCACCAGCTTTGAAATAGCTCATTACACACCTCCTCTACAGAGCCGGCAGTGAGGATGATGCAACACTTTCATACATTCTTTACAAAGCCGTGCTGAATGCAGGAAATTACTTTGAAATGACTTTTTAAAGGAGTTTTAAAGATGGAAGCCCTCCGTTCTTTCACAAAATGAACTGAGCCCCCATTGGTCACATGGTTTCTATGGGGGTGTGTGTATATATACACACAGCTGATGATTCACTAACAATAGCACTATTTTTAATGTTAAGAATTAAATTTGCTGTTTGCGCCCATTCCTGTGAAAACCACAAATCTGAATTAGAAATAACGAACTGGACCATGCCGCAGAGCGGATGGATCTTGTAAGTCATGTGTTAATTATTTGGTGCAGTAATCTGTAGAAACCTTACAGAATGTGCCTACTCTCGTACAGCATGGCTTCCTGTACTAATCTTCCCAAACTGAGGAACAGGAAGCAGGGGCCGCCAGTACAGTAAGCTGCATTAGCGCCGTGACACAGAAACAGGACAGAACGTGGGGGTGCCTCAGTGGTCACCAAATGTGCGACAGGTCGATATTTCAGACCTTCGTAGGTCCATTGCAATCAGAACCCCCCCTCCTCCAGCCAAAATCCACGAAGGGCAACCTCCCCCGGTTGTCAAAATATATCTGGAGGGAACCCCCCTGGCCACCAAAATCTAAAGAGCCGCCCATAGGTTGGGCAAATGTACTGAGGGCCCCCACAGTAAGCAAAATATGATGCGACCTGGAAGCTCCCCAGATGATTTTCCTTGCGAAAGCAGCTCTCATTGTAAATAAGGTTGGACACTGTTCCTGCGCAGGGTCCGCAGACTGACCACGCCACTCACCAGCTGGACGCCCCCACCAGCACCTCCCAGTAGTGGCAGCCGCTGTCGATGAAGACGTTGCCAGCGGCGCCATAGGAGCCCGTGCCACTGAAGCGCTCTGGCGTGTGGCTCTTCTTCAGTGAGCTCTCGTCCTTCTCCATGGTCAGGCAGTCATTGGAGAGGCGTAGCTTCTTGTGGGCTGTCTTCGGGTCCAGCTTGAATGGCTGACCTGGGGGGGGGGGGGGGGGGCAAGGTCAGCACCTTGTACGTCCCAGTTACAGCCCTACGCAGCGTGTGGAACCCCCTAGCTAAACACGTAACCCTTCAGAAAAGCAGAACATCTGGTGATGAGGCAGCTCAGGCCTGGCTATGTATGGAGTGATCTCTCACACTGACCTCCCCCACATCCCGCATAGTCCTCTCCCCTCCACTCCTCTGCTCCGTCTCCTCCGGAGGACAGCGACAGCATGAGCTAAAAATCGCCATGAAGGACTGTCTGCTCCGAGGTGGAGGCCTTCCCTCGGTCCCTGTAGACCTGACATTAAACGCAGCCTCTCCCAATCTCCATTCTGGGCTTACCGAGCAACAATGCAGCAGCAGCCCCCCCCCCCCGCGCCGTCAAATAATCTCCAATGAGAAGCGTGTGACTGCGAGGGGATATAAGAAGCTCTGGCAGTGTGCTGCAGGAAGTCAATTACAATAATACGCTCAGTGCTTTGAACTGCTTATCGCTGCGAGCGCAGCCTCCTCCCAACTCCGCCGTGCGGTCCTGCCTTTTGGGGGCCTTGTGGAGTGGATACGGCTATCGGGGCCAGCCGGGATGCTGCCTGCATTCACTGCAACAAGCTGGAGGGTGCCATGCTCCATCTGCTGCCGTGATCTCATCAGGGTAACGGGACGTGGGCACCTGAGAACTTCTGTGCCACCAGAAAATGATTACGGGGAATATATTAATAAAAAAAATATATACCCTGGCCAGGCTCAAGATCACAGTTTTTAAACTGCTATTTACATATTTACTGACAGGCGGTAACAGTATTTCTAACAAAACATAATTCAACATTAATACTGCAAGTTGATTACATTCTGAAATTCATTCCAAAACAGACACGTGCAACGAGGAAGGGGTGGGGAAAGTGTCTCCGTTTTGAAGTTCTAAGTGCCCCTTATTAATGATCAGGCAAAGTTTACAGAGGGGGAGAACTTCGGGAGACCCCCCCCCCCCCCCACCCTCACTGAACACTGGCCTCTTGACAAGTGTTCCAAAACACCCACGTTCCTCTTTTCTTTGTGTTATGAATTTTCAATTGGTAGTATGGTTACTGTAATTCCCAGTTAGTCTCAGAGTTCGCGAGCTCAAATGAGACCTACATGAGTGATGACAGTGCTGGCAGGAAGTCATGGCTAAGCGTCAGTGTTAATGTGAATACAGGCCTTGGGGAGCTCTGTCACAGTTCTGAGGTTTTGCAGAGAACAAGGCAGACAGGATGCTACTTGAATCACTGAGCACTCTTGTCTTGGTTTTGCGGTCAGCAGGTTCAACTCCCGCGTGCTCCTGACGTAACGACATGCTCTCCAGCACATCCTTGGAGGAGGTCTATGAGCAGGAACACAGCTCCTCGAGACCCCGTTGTCGCATAGACAAGTGCAGGGACTAAGTGCCAAGCAGCTCACACCCACAAGGAAAAAAATGTGTAGGAAACTAAGTGGACCTTAGCTTTCTTTACTGAAAATAAAGAGCGAAAGAAATAGAGTATTAGAATGCACAGGCTGGCTGGCTCTCCTGAGACACAGTCACCACTATGCTCTCCCAGTCCTCCGAAACACAGACCTTTAAACTAAAACCAACCAATAGCATTCAAAACATATCCCCATTTTTAAAGTAACAGACCAATCATGCGCAAAAAATTCCCACACAACTGACATGACATGGAAGCCATCTTGACTGCAAATTTTGAGTTGCCACTCACCACTTGCGTAGGCCATAAAAAATACCTATACATATTCTAAAGCAATGAATGAATGAATGTGTAAATACACTAGGCCTACGGATACCCAAAAATCTACCTTCCAATAAACCCTACACACAGTCACGGAGTTTCCCTATTAACAGCATATAAATAATATTCCCTTAAACAATGCATTATATTTATTTTGCTCATATGCATATGCTTTTGTTATTAAGCAGAAAATTATATGCTGTAGAAAATATCCCACAAGGCTCTTCATCCTAAGTTCCCCAGCAGGGGCTCCGGGTCTTGCTTCTGCCTGATTACCTGGTGGGGGATGGGGACACTCTCTCGTTTGCACGTTTTTGTATAAGTTTCCCCCCTGGAGGTTGCTGTCGAAGTGTGGCGATCCCGCTGGCTGCAGCATTGATTCAGCGACTGATCATAGCTGAAATTCTGTCCAAGTGCTCACGTACAGTACCAGGCAAATGTCTGCACACAACTGCTAAAAATAATTTGTTTTTTAACAACACAATAACCCTAAGCACACATTGAGGTTATGTAATAAGTATTATTTTGTGAAGAAGGAAAGAGATGGGGTGCTGTGACAGATGACCTGGCCCCCACAATCCCCCCACCTAAACCCTATAGAGCCGCTTTGGGATGAGTTGGATCGAGACTAAGAGCAAGGTGGCCAACTTGTGCCCAGAACTTGTGGAAACTCCTTCAGGACTGTTGGAGAGGCATTCCAGGTGACTACATCTGGAAGCCGGTTGAAAGAATGCCAAAAGTCTGCAATGCTGTCATCGAAGCCAAAGAGGGCCATTTTGAAGGGGCTAAATTTTGGGAAAATTTAAGCAGGCATGTCAAGACTTTTGACTGATACCGCACACACTAAATGCATGTGAATCACCTGGCCTAGTTCCAGCTGGTGCATTATGGACCAGAGAATTCCCAGAGGAACACACAAGAGGAGGGACGCTTTAAAATTACAGTTAATTAAGCTACCAATTACCTACCCTCCCCCACTGCTCTTAAGAGCACTGTCATGCTGGGTGTGATGAGGGTAAGGAGGTTCCATATCCCCTTCTGTGGCCAGCAACCTCTTCCTTGCCTTCCTCCATCATGATTAATTCATCTTAATCTCATAACCCTTCACCACACCACTCCAAATCCATCATCTGACTAGTTCCGCAAGTGCTGGCCATATGTCCCTGGTCTGACCAGGTATTACGGTCAATTTACCGCCCAAATCTAAGAGCAGTAGGCAAATATGCCATATGGGCCTTCGAAAATGCAATTAATTCCTGTGTCTCTCTCTCCCTGCCTCAGAAATGCGTGATTTTACGCTGGAGTAAACGGAATACTCAATGACAGCTGCACTGCTCTGGGGCTCCCTGGCTGATAAGCGGAGCAGAAGTCACCTATACCTTGGGGACAAATGGCACATCGCTGCAGGTGGGGGAGGAGGATGATCTGTTGTTCCTGCTCCCATGGATCAGAGTGAGGATCATGAGAGCCCAGGCCCCAGGAGGAAGTCAGATCTGCACGTGGCTCCAAGACGTGCTGAAGCAGAGGCCCACACTCTAGCCCCATCAGTGACCCAAAGTGACCGTGTGACACTGGATTCTATTTGTGCCATGCAAAGTAGCAGGTGGCCAAATTAGGTCACACTGCTATTTGCTGAAGGATCGCCTTGAAGGACACGTGCTTCCACATTACATACAAAATGGTTTATTATTTACTCTATGTGCCAGACGATTATGCAAAAGGCTTTGCTGAGTTCATGATGCATGTTCATGATGAAGTCTTACTTTGCAAGGATGCTGATGACAGTAATTGGTATCATCTGTGAAAATTTCATGGATTGTTGCACCTGAATAGCATAGATCAAGTACATTTGTCACACTTTTGAATTCTCACACAGAAACCATCTATGTAAAACGAATGTTTCTTCCATCCGTCTAATATTAAAACCAGGGTGAACAATCTCTGTGTATTGTTCACATGGTCTACAATAAGTGTTTACAGACTAGGTGTACTTTTGTTTGATCTGTCCTCATGCATGGGGCAGTTGTAATGCCCATTGTTTATAATGAAAACAAACCTGTAATACAAAGTAGTCAATTATTTACGACATAATTTAGCAATTTTTCTTTTAGTGGACAAATCCTTCTTTGAAAATCAGTAATAAGCATTTGGTTGCAGTATTATATTATAGCTCTATTATAGGTTAACATGATATTTGTCCAGACTTAACACTTTACATAACAGTCTCTTTAAAATACATAATGTTGAAATAATAAGATAAATAAATGTTTCTATTTTCCCGGGTAACTGAACATGAGAGCTACGTATTTTTTCTGGACTTGGTTCTGTCTGATGTGTTTTTAACATGAGTATAATTGCAACACCGTGCTACAATTGTCCCCCACTGACCACCTGGCACATGTCTGAATTTCTCAAAAACGCTACATACTGCTAGCTTTCAAAACATGACATCTTGAAGTAGACGAAACGCTGAATGTCACAGTTAACACACAAAGTATAAGACTTCTGCAATATCTTCCAAGTGGAACTGTGGATCTTGTTCGAAACTTGTACACTCAGAGGGGACGATGCCTTGTTTGCGCAGTTGTAATACGGCATGTCCATTCTTTCCTCAAAGGTTAATATTTAATTTTAAAATTGGTCCCGATGTTACAACCGTATGCATGCTACTGTATAAAATCTGCAGCCACCTTCGTATTTTTCCCCACAATTGTGTTATGCCATGGTGTTAAGGTGGTTGTGTAAATTTGTTAAAAATGACTGTTCATGTGATGAGAGATTTAACTGCAGAGAAGACAACAGTAATCATTAAGAAATTGCTAGGATGAATAAAGACCACTGCGCCACAAAAAAAATGTAGCAGAATTAAATGCAATTACATAACGGTAAGATAAGGGGAAAATGATGGTTGTTTTGCAAGGTAAATTCTTCCCCATTAAGTGAGTGCTAACGAAAAATCCTTTAGCCAATAGCAAAGAGATATTTGACAAGGCTGGTGCTGGTACTCGACCACCTTAGAAAATTTGTAAGCCTGATTTTCAATTCCCGTTGAAGGACAGCTACAGAGTGAAACATGTAGAACGGGCCCAGAAACATTTCCAAGCTGTATTGTTCACTGACGGACCTGACAGACAGACCAAGGGTTGGATCAGAAATGACACACCTCATCCTCTCAGACGGAGGTTGTGGTGTGATGTTTTGGGCTGGAATAATTGGTGTTGAGCTGACTGGTCATCGGCAAATTCCAGAAGGTGAGAATTTGACTGAAAATGCTTATATTAAATTTCTGAAAAGCAACTTTGTGCCATGATGGACAAGTAATCCTTTGGCATTAAGATAAAACATGATATTTATGCATGACAATGCTCCATCACAAGCTGCCAAGAAAACAGAAGAGTACTTAATGAAACTGGGCTTCAAATATGGCCATCTGATGGAGCAGCCAGCATCTTCACCCAAACTGAATCCTACCGAGTATCATCATCACGCAACAAATTTATGGTTTGGGGTAAGTTTTCTTCAAAGGATGAACTGTGCAATGTTATTTCAACATAAGCAACCAGTATTCTACCCGCAAAAATTCAGAATCTAACCATGTCAGCAGACTCATCTTTGTCATACTGAAACAAACAGACAAGGGTGATCGCTATAAAAGAATCATTAAACCACATTTGTTTTCTGTTATAAATAAACACTCTTACTAATTTCTGTTTTTGTAACAACCACCTTCATAAAACTACTGTTGTCATTGTTATTACATAGATTTGCATAACAGCATGGCACAGAGGGAAAAGGGCATATTTTGGTACATCCTGAATATCTCTCCTAATATTGCATAATGTGTCATACCTTTGACCACCTATGTGTTCATAAATTATGAAAATTTGGTGCCATTTTCACAACTGTATACCCATAAAATGTTTAAATTTAGGATAATTAATGTTTCACATAATGTATATTAGTTGATTAAATCTACACTATCAGACTTTTCTCTAATTTAAGCACTTACAAAAGCAGTTTTTGTACAGCAAATTCAGAATTATAGCGCGATTTTCAATGTGCAGCTGGCAAACTAAGGAAACATGAATGGCAGCTGCTAAATGAGAAGCCTCTGAACTGCCTCCCTGTTAGGATCTGTATCAGGCATGCCAAAGACTTCTGAACCTTCTGAAAAAGGAAGAGTGAACCCATTCAAGCAGCAATACAGACACCCTGACATGTGGAGAGAAGTGGGTGTGAGGGCCACGTCGTGGTGGGGAAGGGCTGCTGGGCAGTAGGGAGATGGCGTAACGCTATCGCCCCTGGCTGATTTGATAAAGCAGATTCACCAAAGTGTCTGGCTGCTCTCCACTGGCTCCAGCTACGCGGGTTTCATCCCTACACCCAGTAATCTGCTTTACCTCCCATTGTCTGTTAAAAAAGAGCACCAAGCAATAGACCTTGAGTTTAAAGGACCTGACACTGCAGACATTCAAGGGGTGTCCACCAAATACCATCCGCTTATCATACCTGAGAAGCACACTTGCATTTATGCATCTCTCTTAGTCTTTCTTCCAATGCGACTTATAGTATAGGGGCAACTTATGAGTGCTTCCTGGGAATTGAACCAACACCCTTTGTGCTAGTGCAGTTTTCTACCTGTTGAGCTACAGGAGTGACGTTTTTTTCTACCTGGCTAACACACCACACCAGACGGCGGGTTTGACGGAGGGACCACTCACTGTTGGTCTTTAGCCGTGCTGGCTCGCTGTTGCGGCTGCCTGCCTGGTTGATGGCCTTGACGAAGAAGACGTAACGGGTTCCGCTCTGCAACCCGTGCACGGTGTAGTGGTTCTGCTTGATGTTGGGCACGATCATCCAGCTGTCCACAGAGTTGTACAGACCTGAGGATGAATGGACCAAGGTCAGGGGGAGATTGGAGCTGTTTTGGCTTTCTCGGTTATCTCCCTCTTTCACAGGAAGGTGAAAACCAGAGGGAGAGACATCCGGCGTGGAGCACAGCTGCTGCCGTGGGCAAGTTCATCTGATAACTTGGAACAACCCTTCGAGATAAAACATTTCAAAACTGGCGTCTGCTGGAATCTCCAGCACTCAAGGGACTCCGGCTCCATGTACAGCTGCTGTGGGTACAGTGAGTTCTATAATGGGATAGGCACAGCTTACAGCATCTGATATTATATAAGGTGGTAATCACAGAGTCGTGCATAACAGACTGAATCCTGCCTGGGTTGTGTATAAAACCAGGGAGTGCCTGAAGACCTCGGTAAATATAAGACTCCTGGAAAATATACCATCTCCAATGGCAACAACCCTCATAGTGAGCACAATCCCACAAAAGCCGGCTGAACCATGAAGGATTTGCACAGAATTGTGGGATGGACTACCTCCATACAGGGTCACAGTCATCCTCAGTGCTGGAGCACTAAGAGATATTAGTGGCAGCGAGAATAGAAATCAGGTTAAGGTTTAAAATAAAATGTGTCAGCAGTACTTAGTCCTGTCTGGTCTGGTCTCAATGCTACACCGCAAGGACACTTCATCCATTAATAAAACACCAATCATGGTATTACTCAGACACGATTCAGGCAATGATCAACAATAGTCATGTTATTACTATTGTTGGCAAAAAAAAAAAAACCAAAAACAAACAAAAAATGATGTATCCAGGACTTTAATGTCTCTTTCAGCATCAACAGTTACTGAATTATTGAGTGGGAAGACAGCAACATGTATAAGTAAAAACCTGAGTGCCTGCTGGTAAATATAAATAACACGGGAGGCGCGTATATATTGCATGGCATGGATTTCACTTGCAGAAAGAGAACCTTGAGTGCATTTTAAATATTAAAACTAATTTCAAATGGAAGATAAGCTGTGGCTGTGTGCTTTGGAGGAATTTTAGGGGAGCGCATTCAAATTTTACAGAGGCGACAAGTCAAAACCATGATGAGAGAAAGATATTCAGTATCCCATCACACCATTAACGGTGTTTCAGGCAATGGGACAGCATGGCTCTGCGGTGCATAAAAGGAGGACTGCAGACTGTTTTGTTCCTTCTTATTTACTGCTGGATGGTGAGCAGATAATTGAACCGCGAGTGGAGCTTTGCATCAAATTGGGGTTGTATGGTGCCCCTAGTGTGCCTGGGACCAACGAGTATGGAAGATAATGGGAAAGAGAGTGGCATGGGCTCATCAGAGGTGTGAGAGAGCCAGCCAGGAGCTTGCATACGCAACTGACACGACAGTCAACTCGATCACTTCGATAATGGGCATTGTGGACAAACGGGATCGACTGTCTAATCACTGAATGTAATATTGATCACGATTCAGAGGGCTTAGCCTTTTTTTTTATTGTATAATCAAAGGTGACAGGAAAGCTTCAAGATTTAAAGAGGGACAATAGATGAACATATGAGAAGTGGAAAAAAAATGTGAGGAATTAAGGGAAATTAACCAAACAGCAAGAGCGGTGGAACCATCATATAGTGGATTACAGGGATGCTCAAAGACGTCACGGCAAGCACCATGCTTTTGATGAATTAAATGGCACATCTTCACAGTGAAATTCAACTCACAAAGTCTGAGAATAAAAGTAACCCTATTGTTCTCCTGGGCACAGAACTAAGAACCACCTGCCGTGTGGACAGATCTTTCAGGCCACTGGCCCTACGTGTGCACCATGGCTGCTACTTTGACTCTACTCAAAATTGTCCTGAAAATGCAGCAGAATGCTGAGCTCTCTGGTGCCTCCAGGTGTCAGAATCAACCAAGGGGCTCTCCCGTGCTTTTAATTAGCCCCAGAGGATGGCAGTGTCTGTGCAAGCCAACTGTTTAATTGGACACATTTGATCCAAAAGCCTGTACAGGCCAAAACCTGTATCAGAATTTTATTGAGCTAAACGGGTCACTGAATACACATTTTCAAGGTTCTGTTAAAACCAACACCTTTTACTATCCAAGATCAATCTTTTTCACGAAACAGTAGGAACTTTCAAAGTCAGCGAACACATTCGTGGGCCTTGCTGGGAAGCATATCCAACCAAGCACTGATGATGTAATTTTGCTTCCAGACAGATATTTTTCGCATCCACTGCATTCAGCTCCCTTCTGCCTTTTCTCCTGAAAGAAGAACACGACTGCGGGTTTGTGGATGCGAAGAAACTGGTACACATGGACTCCACGCACCCCTGGGACTGGAAAGATATACCACAGATAACTTACTAGTGAAAAACGTTTAAGTGATTCTGTCCAGAGAGCAATAGTAAAAACTCTGCAGTGGGGATAAATGCGTCTCTCTCCCGTACCGGTTCACCTCCCTTGAGGGCCTGACATGCCATTAACACTGCGCTTCTGGGTCCCAGGGTCCGTCGGCTGCTCAGCGGTTCTACTAGCGTGATATCGGGCCTGGTCACACCATACTCAGACAAGGAATTGGGAAGAAACTCAAAACCTTCATTGCCTTGCCTGGAGAACTAATTTTTCCCCCCAGAAAAACACATCTCCCAACTTTAAGTCAGGGACAGACATACTGACCATTCTCCAATTGTCACATACTGATAAAGAGAGGCACTAAATATCATAGGCTAAAACTCTAAACTTTTAGTGTTGGTTAACTGGAGTGATTGAGGAGTAAGTGTAAAATACCGTGGTACTCTTTTGTGACCTTGTACTGGCATAAAGACAGCTATAGCTCTGACACCACCCCAAAGAATAGAACAAAATGCTAACAGTATTATTATTATTATACTAGATATTACTGAATGGTATGGACAAGCCTTTCACAAACATAAGCTTGCTATTATCATCGGCTTCACATTCACAGTGACTCACAATAGTACTGCAAAGTTCATCAGCTCTTCTTTTATAGCTGGCTATTGTCTGACAGAAATAAAGCTGCACTGGCCCCAACTGCAAAGGTAGCTAAATAACAGGCGTAACCGACACCATCCGGCTGAGCATTGAGTTCAAGTGGTTCGCCTGGTTCCCCTTTCAATGACACGCTGAGGTTGTGCTGGTTTCAGGTTCCCACAAAGTCTAGGTGCACTATATCAGCATGGCCTCTGAAAGTACTTCTCCTAAGAAGTCCACAAACATCAGCTGAAAAGGAATTCCATGTATAAGAATGAGAAACTATGGGATTCCTTTACAATATCAATGCAGCTTCCACAACAACTACAGATACTGGTTGCATACAGGCACACTTTTCTATATATACACTAATTATCTGTATTGATGAACTGTTTGCCTGCATTACGTTGTGAGCGGCATCCCTCTCCCAGTATCCTCAGCGAGAGTCACTCACTGATGAAGTTGGCCTGACCCGTGTAGATTGTGTACTGCAGCTCGTAGGAGATGACGCTGAACTCATCCTCGGAAGACCAGTGGACAGTGATGGTGTCGTGAGAGGCTGTGCAAAGCTCATCCCGTATGGCAGGGGGGTTCGGAGCTGCTCCGTGACAGAGTGGGGATGGGGGGGGAGAGATAATTTGTCAAGGCTGGACAGCAAGTAGGCAGGGGTTTGCTTCAAATTCGAATTCATAAGACAGACACCTTCCTTTGAATAAATTAGCATTTTTTTGCAACAAAGCAAATGCCTCTGTCAGCAACAAAGCAAATTTCCCAAGGTAATACATGCATACTCTTTCAAATAAATTACATTACTACAAATACTCCCTGCCTAATCAATACTTCTGTTCATTAAATTGCAAATTGCATCTTAAATCTCATCTTAAGGACCCGTGCAGACACCCTCACCTGTTAAGTAATCCAGTCCCTCCAGAATCTTCTTCTCCCTGGAGAAATCCAGAGCGAAAGTGTCGAAGGCGTCATTGAGGTTGACGTCTGGGATCAAGACCTGGGAAGATGCTGTTGCCATCGCCACCCTAAAAGAGGCCACAAAGCGATGATTGTAGAGCCGGATGAGCAAAGGAAACCTACATCTGGTCATTCACGCTCTCCAAAATCTAAGCAGCCCACTCTGAGGTTCAGCTTAGCTTCAGCAAAGTTTGTGCCAGGACATCGGTTCCATTTCTTTTTGGCTCCACATGATTCAGATGCACCGGATCACAGACGGCGTGGGTGATGTGCGCTGACCTCTCGGCGACGCTCCTGGCGGTCTGCAGGAAACGGGCGTGGTCGTTCTCCTTCAGGCTGTGCTCGGCCTGTGTGATCAGGGCGCTGGAGCGCTCCAGGCACTGCCGGCAGTTGGCGATCTGCTGAGCGAGCTTGCGCAGTTTCATCACCTAGAAGCAGACGGGAGACAGCGGAGCAGGATTCAAGGGAGGTAGGAGATCTGGAGAGGGATGGAGGAGCCCAAAGTCTGGATGGTGGCGTGAAGGCTGGCAATTGTGATCACAGGTAGGAGGGGGCGCTAGGATACAGACCAGCAGTAAAACCATGGCAACAGACGTATGTGGTGTTAGGGTGGGGGGGGGGGGTTAAGCTCCAAATACAGCCCTCTCAGATTTTAATCAAAGAGCAACAAAGTTAAAAAAGTGCCATTTTCTCAGAATTCTCTTTCCAGCTGTATTACATTCGTAGCATATATGCACGACACATCTCATTTCAGAGGAAAATCTGATCTGACTTTCTTTTCAGGTGACCTCTTGCAAGCTGGTTTCACACCAATAATGGAAATGCAAACTTCTCAACTTTTATCTTAAGACAGCAACGTAAAAGCAGCAACATGAATTAATATCAGACCAAACCACAAGGGAATAAACAGCAAGCAGACCAACACCATCTGCCTTACACGTTTTACTCAAGCATTAGTGAGGAATCACTTAAGTCAATTTTCCATGTTATGTTGCAGTTACAGATTTGTCTCAGGCATTTATGATCCTGTTGATTAATCATCTGCAACCCATAAACCAAAGCTGACACGGGGATTTGTAAAGACGATTTTCTCTCAGGACTCAATTAAAAGCGATAGCTGATCCAGTTATATTCATTTTATTTTCCAAAGAAAATCGGAGAACTCTCACGCTACTCAAACCAAAACCTACTCATTTTGCAGATATATTCGGTCCAGCTGATTACAAAGTATGAAGAAACATAAAAATACAATTTAACTGAAAACAAAACATTCGGTTAATAGTTCAGATCAGTCAAACATTCCTACACAGAACAGCTGGCCTTGGATAGGCACTGGGAACTTTCCAGTCAACCTTGGAGACATGCATATTCAATTCACTATTAGTGTTTCTGGCCACATGAACTGACAAATTATCAGATGTAATTAGAGCTATGGGATGCCATGAAAAACTGCACCAGATATTCCGATAGTACATGTGGTTACTATTACACATGCTGTGGTTATGCATGCCTGTAACAGCAGATCCTGAGTATTCTCTTGGGTCATTCATTTCATATATGTGACTTCAAAATTGTCTGAGCTCAGTGAGGATCAGTCTGGCAGCTCTGGGTGGTTCGGTAGAGCCAATTCAACTAGTAATCCCAGCACAGAACCAGTGCCACTATCCCAATATGACTGGTGTTTCCACTGACCGAAACACAAGCAGCTGCCTGGCCCTAGGCTCATTCTTTAGGACTCCAGTGTCTGGACAGCCTTTGTGTTTATCTAATGCTGGAAGTCCACAAGAGATTAAACCGCTGTTACAGAAACTCTCTTCACATTTCAAACAGCTATTCTGACATGAACATATCTAAAAATATGCAATCCGGTGAGAAAGAATCCAGCAGACCCACCGTGTTTCTCTCCTTCGCTCTCTTGGTGAGCTCAGATGACATAAGCCGCATTAATACTGATGGATTAGAGAATTTCTAATGGGACTGTTTTGCTCCTTTAAAATGTTTGGAAGTTGTCGCCTCGCACATCATCTGGCGAAGTTTAAGCTGACACAGAAATCTGTGTCTTCTGTACCATGGATTAGCAGGAAGGAGGGAGCCACTGGGAGCCAATTCATTAGCCAGCTGCTCCGCGTCCTGTAAGGTAAGGCCATGGGTTCGGGGCTAGAGGATGCGTGCCGACATCTTCACATGAAGGGGGGGGGGGGGGGGGGCCCTTTTTCTCATTCCCAGGACTGCAGCGGCCCCTTCACTTTTTTTCGCGAAGGAGATAACCACCGGCGCAAGTGGTCCCGGGGTAGGGGGGGGGGGAATCTTGTGCAGTGTCGGCCTG
>JAAGVU020000045.1:12521194-12538780 GCA_011763525.2 Mormyrus iriodes | reverse complement strand
ATATGCAAAAAGAATTGCAACCTACCTGTACTTGTGCAAATGGCAAATAAAGAATTTTGATTTTTTGAAACCCTATATTTTTTAATAAGATATTTTTTTGTTCCCGGGGGGGAATTTTTTTTTCATTGACACCCATGTTGCCAAAACAATGGTGATTTTTTTAACACTCCACTTTCAGACAGAGGAATCCACTCTTTGCATGTTGACTTAAAGCCATTAATAGTCCCACACCAATGATTATCAGTGATTTTCCCCCCCTAACTTGACACCTTTGTAAGCTATTTTAAGGAAACTTTGCTTCAACCTGAGTAAGTCAGACGTTTTTAATTATGGTACATTGAATTTAAATTAGCATATTCTGAAAGGTAAGATGGAAAAGCTCAGCTACAAATTAAATCTGAGGGAAAAATAAAGTGCTGTTTTGAATTAAATTCAAATTACAGCACACTGCCTCTTTGGCTGAGACTACCAACTGGAAAAGGTTCAAATAAGCATCTGTGAAACAGTTTAGTGTTAATCTACTGACTTATAAATCAATAATAGTATAATATATTTGATTGTATAGATATAACATCTTATTCAAACAAAGTATTCATCATTTAATAGGAAACATTTCTAATGTTCTACCCCTATGTAACTCTATCTCTGTGCCAGCACAAAGTAATACTGGGAAACTAGTAATTCAGTGTCAATGTACTTGATTGCAATCTATTGTTTAATGCATAGTATCTTCTGATTTTTGCCACTGTCCTAAGTACAAACTTTCTACAGATTAATCACGTATGGAACAATAATGGCAAATAATGTCTGATAAGCTATCACTGGGATACCAGACAGAAGATTGCAGGAGACCCGGAACATTCTCTCTAGTAAACCCAGTGACACTGATAGGTTAGGAAAACTCCTTCCTGCCCAAATCTCTTTCCTGCAGCTTGGGAGACTTTCACGGTGTGGAAATAAACTGTCATGTATAGAAGCATCAGGAATCGCTCCCTTCAGCAGTGTGCTGTGTAGGGAGGCCATTTAACTTGCCTTCAGGTACTATTTCAACATCTTTCGTTTCTTGTAAACAGTATATTATTAAGTTTTACAGTAAAAGCTCTTGTATCTAGCACAATTCTAAAACAGATCCATCATCATGTGTCCTACATGGGGGTCTAGAGCTTGTCCTGGAAGCTATAGGGAATAACCCATGGTGGGGCACTCACACCATCTGACAAAGTATGATTCGGGGGGGAGGGGTACAGGAAGACCCCAAGGAAACCCTACACCACTAACATGTGAAGTCCACACATGAAGCCCTGGCAGAGGCTCAAACCCAGGTGCCAAAGGTGTGAGGTAACAGTGCTAACCAATGCTCCACCATGCCACCCATGACTCTATAAAGCCGGGCCGTAGCCAATATTTTTAAACGATCGGAGTTAGTAGTGCTAGCCTTTCCTAGCTGCACCCCGTAGTGCATTGTGGTTATTGGAGCTACAGAAAAAATACTGAGGACTTGGCCATGGTGTCCTCAATGGTAGGTTCATGCATGGTACAATGTCAGTATAGACATTTAAAATAATAAATTAGAGCACTATTCTATTAAAAATGGCCCTAAACTAACTAAAAATTGCAAAGAAAAACATTGCGCAATACACATGTTGCTTCCTGCGCATACCTACGGAACGGCACGCGTTAGCAGCCCTTCCACTCGTTCTGCCGTTGTTTACCTCGCAGTCTCCTGTGTTGCATTCAGCCATGCGGAAGTTCAACAATCTGGCAGAAAGTCACGTAAAATATTTCAGTTTATGACTCAGGAAGTGTGGGCTGGGCCAAAATCAGCTAACGTGGGCCGATCTGCAGTGTTCCTTAATACTTTATCCCAAATACTTGAGGAATGTAAAAATAGCTGCAATTTAACAAACTAGCAATGCTCCTTTTAAATTAACCACTTTTTTAAATTCTGGTGTTGTGAATGTTGTTTTGTGGAACATAAACCCCAGAGAAGATGTACGTCCATCATACAAGCGTCCCTGCTGAACCCAACTAACGAGCAAATTTCCCAAACTCACTCGGTCCATGGGATACATTTTCGAGAAATGTCCTGTGGAATTTTGGAAATTTAACAAAAAATTTTGTTCAGTTACATGAGGGCTGAATGACCTTCTGTTCCCGATACTATAACATATGATGAGGGCGCTGGACAGAAAAAAAAACACTATGACCTGAATGAGTTTTGGAAATTCACTCTTCAATTAATAATTCTGTCACTTATGAACCAGCTTCAGTTTGACACATTATATTTGTTTTCTCATGACCCTCATATGGAAAAATATTATTAATTCAGCAAAAATATCCTTTTAATAAGTTACACTTCATAGCTAATATTTCTTTTTTCCGTCCAGAGAGACAAATAAACTCTTATTGTCTTCTTTACATCACCGGTCTGTCAGCTCAATTCTATATCAACTCGACTTGTACTAAAACCATGCAGAAGCTGAGAATGAGGCCTATGGGTGTGTTTTACGATTGCTTATCATCTTTTATGTGAAATAATAAAAAATGGATGAGGATAAGCTACTCGATAGGTGTAATAAACATCCTGAAGAGAAAAGTGGATCGCTCCTTACGCGGCTTTGCAGTGAGGTTGAAAGACGCTGAGACCCTGAGAACATACGCCATCCAGCACAGCCCTGGACAGGCCGGGAGAGCAATATCGATGATCGATGGATGTCTCCAGCAGCGTAGGGCCCAACTAATACAGCCCTCACAGAAAGTCTTGGGATGCTTAATTCTATAAAATGTTGCAAATGTATTGGTTTCATAACAAAAGTCCATTTTCAAGCAACGTTTATCATACCTGCACATATCTTCCACAAAGACATTTTATTTTTATTAAGGGTCATCATTTTTCTTTTGACTGACTCATTCAGTTCTGATCTTGCCTGTTTGCTGTTAATTGCAGTTGTAGAAATTGGCTAACAAAGGGACACTAAATACAAATGTTTGGTGCTTGACATTATTTTGAAGGTGTTACTAGTTAAAAAGCACTCAGTGATGCTGCTTGTCAATGAACTTCATAAATTCAGAACAGCATTCCTAGAACTATCGTTTCGGTTTGAATTCAGTACTTCTTGAAATGAACGTTTTACTTAAAACTACTGGTTGTTTCTAATGTAGCAGACATTTTTTTTGCCTACAAATGAATTAAGTAACCATGTTTTGTTATAATACCAAAAAAATTGCTATATTTTTACTGGTAAACACAGATGAAGACATCGGTTCAGCTATGGAGATGAGTAAATAAGTGACTCACTCTGTTGTCTTACACCCAGTAGCATTTCAGGAGGTTGAGTGTCACAGGTGACCGACAGTGGAGTCCTGTGAATAACACCTTCTTACAAGGGTGAGGAGTAGGTAGTATTTAACACGATTATATTACAGCAGTAACATGCACCATGTAGAGTACATAATGCAGTTGTCCTTTAATGGATCCCTTTGAAAAACTGGAAAATGTCTTTAGGGTCCTCAGGAAGACCACAGTCCAGTAATGGCTGCGCTGTGCAGTAGAATATGTCTTATTCTCTGGAATATCGCCTGTGAAAAATGACCAGGAGCATAATCTCCCTCGTAATTTCATTTCCTCAGCCATGGAGCATACCAAAAGCCTTTCAGATAAATGATTCTTCGAGGAGGAAAGGGAGAACCTGGATTTATTACCCAGCATTCCTGTTTACATAAATGGCTTCATCAAAACCCTCTGGTGGTCCATCTTTGTTTCACACGCGGTTTATTAATGTCCCAGGCGTTTGGGAAGGGCTTAAAAATCTGCTTCCCTTGAACCACTTGCTGTCTCCTTATCGTGTCCCTGCACTCACATTCCAGCAATTTCCCACCCTGTGTAAACAGCACATTAATTGGTCCATTAATTCCCAAACTGACCCTCGCTCTCAAAGACCACAAAGTACAGACTCATGATTAAGGAGGAACTAGCAGCAGACATTCAACTGCAGTGTATGGACCGTTCCATCAAAACAGCGTTATCCATCCTAATATTTAGTTAAATCTTTTTTCCCTTGGCCCTGCTGGCCACAAGCGTTCGGATCCTATCTAAGTCCAGCTCCTGCTGTTTCGGTCCTTTATAATATTTATTGTTTATTCTACTCAAACTCTAGATGCCTCTGGGTTTCTCCTATAAATCCTAATGTCCTACAGTGTTTGCATGTGGCTATATTGCATGATCTGCACATGGATGTTTTCTGGCCAAACAGCGTGCTAAGAGATTGATATTCTGCTGCTTGCATTTTTCACACAGGAAAACCTGCACAAAATTTAGAATTGCACCTTCCAGATTAGTAATGCAGCTAACTGAATCTGGTACTGGAAAACCAGATGCTTGCTATATGTGAATGTATGAAAAGCCCCATAAGGGGATCCGTGAGAAAACGAATTCTGCCTTCACGTTTCCTTCATTACCATACTGGTAAAGCATGTGTGCAGTGCTTTACTGCATCACTAGTCTTAGAAGGAGAACTTCACTCTGAGGTCCTTCCTCCTTTGGTTAGAAGTAAGTGCACTAGTTTTCCTTGTCAGTGTTTGGGATATAATCCCACCCTTTCTCCATTGCTTTACATCACGTTGTTCCTGGGATACACCTCACCACAGCTTTGTAAAGGATAAACAGTCTGGAATATGGATGGATGGAAGGATGGAGGGATGGATGGTTGGTGTTCCAGCTGAATAGAGTTTGTTCAGTGTATAATTCTTCTGCCAGAAATTCTGTCAGTATTCCGGTATATGGATGGCGACTCTGATCTAGGGTGCCCACAAAGTTCCATAGATTCGTTGCAGAACCCATGTGTGGAGCTTATTGTAAGGATGTCAAGTTTACAGGTGCATGCTCTCATTGGCCCGGATAGAAAGGCAAGTACTGCTACAGTGCTTCAGCAAATCCCTCCACGGCTTGCGATTCTCAATGCTTTCTGACAACACAAGATAGAATTTTGTGAACATTTTCGTATCATCTACTATAAGGGCCTCTCTTTCCAAGCGGTCTATAAACAGCTTTGAAAGGCTTTGAATATGGATCATATACATAAACTGTTCAATTCAAATGCCTTCTTAGATGCCCTTTAAACTTAATCAGAATGCCAGTAGCTCTAGTCAGAATGTCAGAAAATGTACTTGTATATGAACATGCATATTTATTCATTTGCAAACGAAGCAAATCATTATAATCCATTAATACAGCATTTGCACTCGAAGTTAAATTTTATATTCAGGCCTAAAACGACTTCAAAGTTTCAGCTCACAGCCTCATAGCCAGTACAGCTAAGTATGCTGTTGGTGCAGAATCAATCTTTTAAGGGTCCTGGGAGTAGTTCTTCATCAATTAAACATACAGAATGATTACTATGTCTCTATTCCTGCACCCAGTGACTGCAATTACAATTATGCAGCATTTGTTTTTGTTAGTGTACATTGGTTTTAATTATTGATATTAAAATGTCAGAGAGGAACAGAGCAATAGGCTGCCCCGCGTCCCTGCTTCGCATTCTAAACTGGGTATTTCGACAAAGGGGCTGTTTATCCTACGACTGGGTGTTGTAGCAGGAGATGATAAAACGAAACAAAAAAATCAGATGCAAATGAAATTATGGAACAAAGAGGGCTGATTGGGGTGGACCTGATGGGACTGACGAGGAAAGACCCCTCGCGAACTCTTAGTTAAGTAAATCAGCCGCAGAGTTGGGTGAGAAGACACCCCCTCATGCAGCTGCAAAGCCAGCATCTGTACGTCTTCTATCTGGTCTATCTGCCGCTTGTTGATATGAAATGCTGCGGGCACACAGGTTTCACTCGTACGGGCCTAGGAATGGTGATCCTGGGGCCTGGCCGCAGCCAGGAATGAAAAAATGTTCAATTAACTTTCATCATCCACACCATGCTAGCCTGTGTGGAAGCCTCGGCTGTGCCGTGGTGAGCTGCGGTGTCCTCCACCATCTGCAGATTCAATGCCCATTACGCTCTACATTTATCAGGCAAACCCATTTGTTTTAACTTCTTTTGCTGTAAACGAAACGATGGACCTTCGCTGCCTTGGGCAGATGAACCTGCTGTTCTACCCATCTGTCCTTTAGTGCCGGAGAGTCTTGCTGAAACCTTTCAAATGAATGCTGCTAATTTTTCAATGGAGCAAAAATTTTCAAATCAATTTTCTGATTCATTTTAATAATTGTAATTTGCTGCTTGCAGCCCTGCACTAGTATTATATGACAAATTAAAAGGAGGAAGAAATTATGATGACAGGAGAAGGGGAGATGTGTTGCCTGCACAGAGGTCGGAGTCTCCGTGTTCAGGTAGGAATTCCCAGGGTTCCTGGGAAGCTTGAGCATCGCCCAAGGCTGGAGCCCGGCAGTATCTTCCCAGGACATCTCCAATTCCGGAGTCGCATTCCAAAGACACGCCGGTGAGCTAATTTATGCCCGGCGATGATGGGCACCCGATGACGCAGCGAGAGGGTTGCAAGACGACCCAAGAAGCGAGAGCATAGCGGGACTCTATAGCAGTGCCACAGCGAGGCTAATCCGCTCTCCTGCTGGAAGGTTCTGGATTTCAAGGACATGGGGCTTGGTTCCTTGCCATTACAGACGCTGATATGCTGGCTTGGCTACTAAGTCCATGCTCAGGTCTGTCTTGCAACCTGCGGCTGCCCAAGGGGTTGTTAACAGTTGGTAGGGAATGCAGACACAGGAGATGGCTGGTCCACACTGGTAGAGAAAGCTACCTCTTTCATTATTGAGATTAAATTATGAAACTTTGGAAAAATTCACTACTGAAATATTGTAAAGTGCATTATCTTCTTACCCCCTCCACTTTTTAAGCCACCAGCCACCACTGGGGGACACAGTGTCCATGGTCCTGTAGGGTTTTGCCTCGCGGCAGCTACTGATAAGTTCTCCCGCAGCAAGTTCTACAACAACTTCAGACGGTTATTTTCTACATCTTTATAGAGAGTGACACAGACGAGTCGGGCAAGCCACCCTGGATTATACACCACTCAAGATGATTCTGGGCTCCGAAAATCCACTTGTAATGAGCCGCTTTAAAATCACAGAAATATTTGATTTCCTCGACTGTTTTGAAAGTCAGATTCGTATTTTGTGTGCGAGCCGCAAAGATAGAAACATGAAGTACATGAAAATTGGAGCCACAAATCAAAGAGTATATAGCAAGCGGTGAATATTAGGTGGCTGAGGAAACATGATTATAAGACAGCTGGCTTTACATTTTTGACCTTCACGCCTACAACGTCATTACAGGAAAAATACTGGCTTTTGCTCATAGAGAAGCCTCATATATACAGCTAAATACAATGGAATACTTTATACTTACAATTTTAAGTTAATCTTTTTTTCTTTTGACTTCCCATAATTCCTGGAACCAGCAGCTACACAGTCTAATGAAAAAGAAAAAAATATGTATACTGAAAGTATCAGATGTACATTCCTTAAATATATACTCAGTGGCCAGTTTATTATATATACATACTTACCTGTTAACGTAAACAGTCTGCTCTTCCAACCAGCTGAATACATACATTACATGCGGATACTTGACAGACAAGTTCATACCGCACACAGACAGGGTGGCAGTGGTTCTATGGCTATTTAGCTATGAACTAGACCAGCGTGTGTGATCTACGCGGTTTTAAAGGTGGTGTGATTGTCGCTGTCAGCCGTGGTGATTTGGGCTTCTCAGGAACAGCCATGCCGTACAGAGAATGGTGCGGTGAATGAAAGTGGTCAGTTGATGTATTTTACAATGTCTCCTTACTACTTATTGTGCGTGTACAAATGGTAAGCAAATCTCTTGAACCTTGAATCCATCCATCGATCCATCCATCCTGCAACCACTTATTCTGCTCAGGGTTGTGGGAGGGCCTGGAGTCTATCCCAGGCATCATAGGGCATAAGTCCGGGTACACCCTGCATCTGGGTTGTATCAGGGGCGGGGCCAATGGGGCAATGCCCTTGCTGAAAGCTTACTCGCACCTGGAGTCTCCCTCCCCCGTAACACACCAGTTCTAAACATATCATTGCTTAATGATAATAAAGTTTAACCCCTCTGTATGAATTATGGCCCCTCTTATGCTATTGCCCCCACCCTGGAGGGGATGCCAAAGCATCACAGTGCACATGCATACACTTAGAAACACACAGTCTTACACTTCGAGCAATTCAGAGATGCCAGTTAGCTTTCCTGCATGTCTTTAGGATGCAGACACAGTGATTTCAGACGACTGCTGCCAGCTGTGTGCTCAGGGTGCAGCAAGTGGCAATTTAAGCGGCCGCCGGTCGTATAGAAGCTGGGGAGAGAAATCCTGTTGCCGTGATTTGGTTGGAGACGTTACCAGCAAAAGAAAAATGGAAAAGCAAGCAAATGCAGACACTGCTGCATGCACACTCTGCCAGATATATCAATGAATATATAGTAACAGTGGACAATTTGAGTCTTATTTGTCATTGTATACCATCTAATTCATGTACATGCAACTTCATAATGGTCGTCTTCAGAGCCAGAAAAAGGTTTGGGCTTACGTGCGTGTGCATGTGCGAACAGCTTTCAACGTCACTGCCAGGAAAATAAGATTTATACATGAATTAAGAAATAATCGATCAGACAGACAGAGCCCCCGTCCGCAGCGCCGGAACCCGACGCTCGGCTCCTTGTGGGGGCACCGACTGGCAGCGTCCTCTGCCCACTCGCAGCTATCATTACGCACCACCGTCTGGATCTTCGCCCCGGAGGAGGGGAACGGAGCACTGAAGAAAACAAACGAGGAGCAAATCTAATGCGCTCCCTGACATTACAGCGGCACCCGATCGTTTTCTGCTCTCACCGATGCCTTTTCTCCAAATTATTTGTCAGGATCATCCAGGGACTCGAAACGGGAGAAGCTGTTAAACACAAGGAATTGTACAGTGCTGTGCTTCAAGAGAGAAATGAAGGCATACAGATGTTGTTAGAGGATTTCTGCATCTGAAAGCCTCACCTCCATTTATACATGCAGTAAATAACCGCTGGCTGTATGCGACAGCTCAGCCGTCACATTAGCTGGACCCTTCTAAAAGCCTTTAGGCTGCTATGGGTGACCGGCACAACGGTGCCCCAGAACCAAAGCCCTGTAATTCAGTTACATCAGGTGTTTTGCATGAAGTTTGCATCAGGAAAAACTGCAGGTACTTTAATGAAAGAGTGCACTCCTCCCTGTCTGAGGTTCAGTA
Source organism: Mormyrus iriodes (assembly GCA_011763525.2). Taxonomy (NCBI): domain Eukaryota; kingdom Metazoa; phylum Chordata; class Actinopteri; order Osteoglossiformes; family Mormyridae; genus Mormyrus; species Mormyrus iriodes. The sequence continues at coordinate 12,529,511 of JAAGVU020000045.1, read as the reverse complement.
TTTGTGGAGTTTGCATACTCCCCATTTGCTGCACTAATTTCCTCTCAGGCCAAAAGCATACAGCTCACAGAATTGGGGCTCTTAGTGTGAGTGAGTGTGTCCTGTGATGGACAGCCGTCTGCTCTCACTCATATTACTCATATTTGCCAATTTGTTGTAGCATAGTACACGCAGGCTACCCAGCGTGTCTTATCTGAACTATCGAGACAGTGTTATTCAGGGGAAATGGCGTGGTAACATAGCCTACAACTGGAGGGAGTCAGCGCCGAGATCTTTCATTGGGTTAGCTTAAGAATATTAAAAAGGTAATGAAAAAAATAGTGACAATAATGAGTACTTACAACAGGAAAAGTATGAGCCCAGGAGGTATTTGTATTTTTATTGCATTTAAATGCAAGTTAAACGTAATTATACGAGTCTGCGAAATCAAAGCGGCGCTCCACCTTCTGGTCATTAGAAGGTACTCCTCCCCCCACGGGCGCGCGCCTGCTACGTAACTCTTGTGACTCAACAAAAGACGAAATGCATTTCGTGACACAGCAAAAGACGGAATATATTTCGTGGGGCCTTTCGTGACTCAGCAAAAGACGCAGTGCATTTCGTGATTTCACTGAATCAATTTTGTCCACGAAATGACTGTGTATCATCCGCGAAATGCATTTCGTCCACAAAATGACTTTCCTTAATTGAAGAAATGCATTTCGTCCACGAAATGCAAAGTGCTGATATCAATTCTGTGCACAAAAGGAAACATTCCTTTTCATTTCTGTGCACGACAGAAACTGAAGTCCTTATGCGTTCGTGGACAAAATGCAGCAAGGCATTACTTGATTTCGTCATTAAATAATGCTTTTTGTGACACAGAATGTATTTTGTGCACGAAAATGAACGCGTGACACTTGGCGCCCCATAGGTCTGCACACACATGCACACGCATTTACATGTATGAAACAGTTTTATTACTTTGTAAATAGTGTGTAGGATTTCCAAACTACCCCAGCGCTTCTGATATAGCTAATTTCAGGTTTATAATGGAATAAAATAGATTTGCTGTAAGATTTCTTGCGTCAGCATGAGAGTCAGGAAACGTGAAAGTCAAGGCAGATACCTGAGCGTTGGCGACCCTGTTCTTAATCACTGAATTCAGGTGTTGCATTCAGACCCATTGCCACAGGTGTATAAAATGAAGCACCCAGCCATGCAGTCAGGTTTACAAACATTTGTGAAAGAATGGGTCGTTCTGAAGAGCTCAGTGAATTCAAGTGTGGTACTCTAATAAGATGCCACCTTCGCAATAAGTCTGTTCATGAAATTTCTTCCCTGCTAGATATTTCACGGTCAACTGTAAGTGGTACTACTGCAAAGTGGAAGCATTTAGGAATAACAGGAACAGACATAAAGTCACCAACGCTCTGTTGATTCAGTAACTGCAGTAACTGCAAAACTTCCTCTGGCATTAACTCCAGGACAAAAGTCGTGCGCCGGGAGCTTCATGAAATGGGCTTCCATGGCTGAGCAGCTGCATGCAAGCCTCACATCACCAAGCACAAAGATTCCCATAGACCAGGGGTGGGCAATCTTATCCGCAAAGGGCCAGAGTGTATGCAGGTTTTTGGGATAACCCTTAGGTCAGCTCTTCAAACCCAGATATGAGGACTCTTCAGCTAATCAGTCCTCTAATTAGTAATCTAGTTAGGGAGCAGCAGAGAAAACCTGAATACACACCGGCCCTTTTCTGGATAAGATTGCCCACCCCTGCCGTAGACACACTGCAAAATCTTGTGGAAAGCCTTTCCAGAAGAGTGGCAGCTGTTATAGCTACAAAGGGGGGACCATATTGATGCCTATGGATTTAGAATGGGATGTCATAAAAGATCCTGCAGGTGTAATGGCCAGATGGCCCAATACTTTTGTCCATATCGTGTATATTTCAGCAGTATCTTGCTTAACCTCTATTACATGCCTAACTATCCATAAAATGTTTATACAGTACTGTGCAAAAGTCTTAGGCAGTCAAATAAAATGTATAAAGCGATTTTTCTGGGTAGTAAATGTATATTTGCTCAGGAAAACGCAAACAGTTGATCAAACGCAGATGAAGAGCAGGACAATAGAAAATAACAAGGAATGTTTGTCCCCTAAAAAGTTCCTGATATCTGGCTGGATGGAATAAGGCCACATTGATTCCGAAATCTCTTCTCAGGGGTACCGCAGCCATTCCATGTGTTTGTTATATTTCACAACTAGCCTTTAATTCATTCATTCATTCATTAGTTAATTACCCTGCTGAAAAAAGCAGCATAGACCAGCATAGCTGGTTACCAGCATGACCAGCATAATGCATACTGGTAATACCAGCATACGTTGTGTTTTGGTTCATCCTTTGGTTCATCATTAATGAAATATTGCTTGTGGACCAGCTTCATGTGCAGGCAGACCAGCACAGCTATGCTGGTCCACCAGCTATACCAACACCAAACCAGCACTAACCAGCACTAACCAGCCTAGACCCACATGGAGATCATGGTGGCCTATGCTGGTTTTTTCAGCAGATTTGTGATTTAGTCAAAAAATTCATGGGTGTATTGGATGGTTGCTGCATATACTGTGGTGATTTAGGAGGAGTTATGAAATGGCTCAGTTAATGGACTATGACAGATATAATATCATAGTTTTACGATAATCATTTAAACATCATGTTCTTTGACTGACCAAGACTTTTGCGCAATACTGAATATATATGGGATTTAAAGCTAGAGGCAGCAGAGAATATATTTCTGTTCCAGTGCTACTAAGTCAGCATACTGGTTGCCCAGTTAAAGCTGGACCGGCTTGGCTTCACTCAAAACACCCAATAAATTTTCAGAGTCAAAGGGAAAATATACTCTCCACCAGATTCTGCAAGGCGCAAAATAATTTCTTGCTCCTATGCTGACTAGTAGGCGCTATAATTGACATGGAGTGTGTTTAGCAGAGATAGCAATTTTAAATTGTCATGTGCCATTAGCTCTTTAAGATATACTGTATTAATAAAAGGATTCCTCCTCTCAGCAGCCTTCTTTAGCCTGCCTCCTACAGGCAGCCACATTTCTATTCATGATATGACTACATGCGAGCTGTTGGTATGTTGCAGGGAGCTCTCATGTTCCAGAGCAGATAGTTATCCATGTTCCCTGCTCATTTTCAGCACTTTCTGTTACGATGGAGTCAACTCTGCATAACAAGCAAGGCAGTAAAAATTAACACCGCTATGACTGGCCCTCTGAATTTTCGTCTTCCTTTCCCCTGAGTGCCATCAGACCGAAAATAGGGTGTCAATTCCTGTTTCTGTCTTCGCATCCCTCCCTGAAAGTCCTAAGGGAAATAAAAACAGTGAGATTGCGCGAGATCCTCCGAGGATGCGACGAGGGGAGTCTCAGAGATGCTCGGACGCCTCTGGAGCTGCTCTTGGAATTTCTCAGGTGGCTTCATGCTTTTGGTTTCGGCAGCATTTATAGCTACATCCAGCTCAAAGGTTTAGCTTCCTGTGTGAGCTGAGGTATGAGCAGTCATGAGAAAGATGATCTCTCATCCAGGGGGCTCCCTGCCTAGCGACCTGTGCTTCCTGGGAGTTCACTCCTGGTTATATTGGATAACCGATTATGTAAGATGGATGGATGGATGGATGGGTGGGTGGGTAAAGAATTCTGGGGGAAAGAGATCTTTTGCACATCTTCCTATTGTCCTCCTGGGGATTCTTGAAGAAAATAAATTTTGGCATCATCATTTTTAGGGGTGCCATCTCAGGGGGGCAACTTGGGAAGGTGTCCCTGGCCCAGACCTGGGGAAACACCCTAGGTAGGAGGAGCAGTTTGTCATGAAGGTTGGGTTGAAGTTCTTTTGTCCTGAGAATTTTGCTTGGTGGGCCTGATGATCATAATCAGAAGCAGAATCAGCTTTATTGGCCAAGTATGTTAATCCACACAAGGAATTTGGCTCTGGCCGATGGTGTCTCTCCTCTGTACAGGCAACAGACATACATACATACATACATACATACATACCACATACGAAATGAACATGTTATTTACAGACAATATACATCCAATATACAGACTATGTACAAACAAGAATATACGTAAAAGTGCAATCTGATTGAAACTGGAGCAGATGTGGTATGGTGTGCTATGGCATGGCTCATAACTGTCAGTTATTAATGAGGGTGACAGCACGAGGAAAGAAACTGTTCCTGTGTCTGGATGTCTTGGTTAGCAGGGCTCTGTAACGCCTACCGGAGGGAAGGAATAGAAAGAAAGAGTGACCAGGGTGTGTGGGGTCTGTAATGATAATGTAGAACATATGTGAATCAATTGAGGCACCACATCATAGCTGCTGATGCAGGGAATGCTAAGTATGGCAGACTTGTAGTAGTGCTCCGCACAGCATTTGTACTACTGTGGCTGTGTCTGTCTGGAAATGATGCCAAGAACATCAGATTTACTCCGGAGCAGCGCCCGGGAATGGGGCTCAGGCTCACCTACAGCCGCCCCGCCTCTGCGGTCATGGACGGTCGCTCTAGAGTCGACGGTCAGCCAACCGAGCGTACGAATAAATAAATGAGACAACAGTGGGCTGTCAGAGGGACTTTGGCACGCCGTAAATGTCCTAAATCTCTTTTTCACAGCCATCCTGGCTCTTTCCCTTATCTCTAGGACGCAAGTCAAAGCAGCAGCTGTTTTACAGGCTGCATGCAGAGCCACGCTTATTTTCAGACACCAGAACGCACCCTACTTGCTTGGGCTGTGATCAGCTGATCTCCAGACTGGGCTCCATGCTGTGGCTAATTAGCACAGGCCTGCCAAGGCTGCTACTGTGAGCTCTGAGTCGACTGAGGTGATCTCCTCTTTTTCAAAGCTTCTGCAACTCGGGATTGATTTTTCTGCGTGTTTCCTATCTGCATTTCTGAGAATAACACAGGATAGCCATCTCAGGTCTCCATGCCAAACACAAACATATGCTCCCTCAAATGAAAAACATATTCACTTGCGATTTGGTACACATGAACCAGACTGACCGGATTTGCGCATTATCTTGCCAGCGCAACGTTGCTGTCCTGCATTGCGTGTGATTGGTGTTGGAAAGCCCCGCCCTCAGCCGCCGACCTGCTCCCTCTGTTCTGCCTCTCTTTATGACCTCATCAGGTGGTGTTAGATATGTCACATGGCCCTCAATCCATCTATTGTGCCATCCTGGTTCTGATCGCGTATGTTGCCACGGGGAAACAGAGCGACTAAGTGAATGAATGTGTATGTAAATGGCTGAGGAGAATGTCAGTCCATCAGCACTCACTCGGGGTGGGGGTGCACTGACCCCACCTGCCAGTGGGGCCCCCCGGAAGAGCAATAACAATGGCTTTTTAACCCAGTCTGCTACTTCCTAATCCGTGATTTATCAGGGGGGTGTACACTGAACTTTATTTGGAACAGGATGGGGGGGGGGGAGTGGCGACAGCTGGGCGAGTCTCCATAATGGCCTGGCTTTCAGGCCAAGTTTCATTCATTATTGGCAGGACTGGGGGTGGGGGGCGGCAGGGGGCATTGATATGCTGAATGTAACAATGCTCTCGGCCCATGATGCAGGGGGAGATGTTCTGCAAGGACAGAAGTGGGAAGAGGACTGACTGGGCAGCCTGATAGACGGGAGACACTCTGGAGTGGAGCCAGTTTCTTAATCTGCTGTCTAAACAGCCCGAGTCAGGCCTGCATCCTTAACGACTCTACACACCCGACCATTTGCATTTATTTAAGTAGCAGATGCTTTTAACCAAAGCGACATATATTTGAGAAAGCAGGGTCAGCCAGTGCCTGGAGTGATCAGGGGACGAGGGCCCTGCTCAGGGGCTAATGGTGAAATCAATGTGCCTGCTGTGGTACTTTAACCAGTGACTTTCCTACCATAGGCACAGCGTCCCAACCAGGGCTGTCAGAGGGTCATGGAGACCCCAGCAGATTCCGGGGGCCCAGGACTCTATAGGGGCCCCAAAAAACTATCGGGGAACCCCTTCCCCAACCAGCAAATCCAGAGTACCCAGAGGAAACCCCACAATAACATGGAAACTCCATAAATGTGGAGCCATGGCAGAGACTCAAACCCTCATCCCAGAGGCATGAGGAAACAGTGCTAACCACTCCGCCACTGTGAAATCGTTTTTAAGAATTTTTAAATATTAAAGAATTCTTTCTTTTCATTAGCTTTTAATGTTGATTAATCTTGCTATTAACTCCTTTCAAATTTCTATTGTCCTTTATATTTATTTTGTTTTTTCCTTTTTCATGACACTATTTGATTTGATATTCTTTGACTCCTTCATCCTTATAACATTTGTCTGTTAGATTGCTTACCCCTGTGTTATTTTAGGGGTCGAAGTGACCCCAGTCGATTTTCAAAATGAGGATAAATTCTATGGATTCTAGAATTTAGAATGGAAGTAGTAAAATACACAAGGGTTAAAACTGAATATCTGTCTGTCCTTTGTTCATTTAATATTTTATTGGTATTTGTTACTGCTTTTTACAGTTCAGTCTTTCTATCCTGTATGTGATCTACCCTTCAATGTGCATCACTTTGGTCTGTCAACATGTTTGACTTTGAAAATGTGCCATACAAATGAACTGACTGATTGATTGATTGATTGATTGATTGAAGGCAACTCTCTGTGTTCTGACACAGGAAATGTAATGTGGATGGCTACTTCCTGTAATCCCACCCTCCTGCCCTTTGTCCCGCATACCGATCTGTAATATTCCACATGCTTCCCACAGCTTTGTGTTCAACAGAGAGCCTCACACCTTACTTAACGTCTTCCTGACAGTGTAGCGAACATTAATTCATTGTTAAAAATCTCTCCTAAGACAATCCGATGCAAGCTGATTAAGCACCGTGGTCACCGTAATCATGTCCGACCGGAGAGTCGTACATTGCGGTCCACACGTCACTGCTCGCTGCCATCTCTCTGATGTGGCTTCAGACTTTTGCTGTGAAACTAGCAGCTGAATTGTAAAGACTCATACTGCACTCAGTGAGCAATGAACACCCTATATGGACATATTTTCTCGATCTATCAGCCGGACAAAATATTGATATGCAAAGCATGGGATGTGCATTATGTGTTCCAAAATACACTGCAAGAGCAAAAAAGTAGTTCAGGACTGCAATATAACATTTTTGTGATGGAAAACAAGCACTTCTGTTGCCTGGTGCCATTTTCGTTACATTCATTCAATGCAGTTTGTCATTGTGTTCAACAGAATCATAATGCTGGTGCCTCAAACGGCCTCAGTTCTCATGTTTTCCTTTTCAGGTTGTGGTTTTCCTGCTGTTCAGTCAATTTCTCCCTCCCCCTGTCCTGTCGTTATCTCTGCGGCCCCACAATTGGCTGACAGGGTGGGGGTCACCGTGAATGGATGGCAACCCCTCTGCGGATTCACGCCCCGGTCCCGGTTTCCGGCTGACATCTCCCACGGGGCATTGATTTCCGTTAAGCCACATCTGCGGCAGTAATTAAACATGGAGAATGGCTTTGTTATTTGTAAATAAGGTCAGTGTTGTCCCCAGCCTCCAGTTTTATTCCTGTATCGTTTTTCCAGGCTAAAAGCATCGATCAAATCCATAAAAGTGTGTTTTGAGAGGATGTAAGTGAACAGAAAAAAACACCAGAAACAGAATGAACTTAGGAACGCACGGGGAAATTCTTCATCCAGGATTTTCAGCACAGGCTGCTGTGGTAATCGGCCCTGTAGGTCGCCATTGTTGTAGCTTTCGAGCTGACACCCGTATCCAAAGTCAATCGTAATTGTATCCATCCGGATATTTAATATGGGCAATTAGTGCTAAGTGGGTCTCTCGAAGGGACAACATCACGGTCTGCCTAGGTCCCACCCCACACATGTGTGTCACCTATCACCATTGATCTGGGTTCACTGTTCATGTATCAGTGACATGATTTTCCCAATTATTATTTTTTATTTTTCAGTTTCTTAGCAATGACACACACTTTTACAATCACACACTATGGCCAAGTAAGATACGCCAATCCACCTAATGGAAAGTCTTTGGACTGCTGGAGGAAACCAACGCAATTGTGCCAACAATGTGATGAAAACAATGTTATTTTGACATTTTGGAGACCATTTTTTCAGACCCCACAAGGGCAAACTCATTTTTATAAAAATCTGTGACAGCAGTCAAAAAACTGAAAATGTCAAAAGTCTTGTATTTTGTTTGGTTACTTATGGTTAAGGTTAGGGCTGGGTAGGGGTTAAGGTTGTCATTGTTGGGA
>JAAGVU020000045.1:12501432-12515216 GCA_011763525.2 Mormyrus iriodes | reverse complement strand
ACCCCATGCCCCCCCCCCCGAGGTTGCGTGTCGGGAGCCCCCCCCCCCCCCCCCCAGCCATGGGTAAAAATGTGGGATGGTGAATAATGTGGAAACAGAGCCGCTGGTTTCTCACAAGGTCCAAACGCCTCATCTCCGTGTATCTGGCTTACCAAGACATCTGTGCTCCAAGTCATGCCGACCTGGATGGGCGTTATTGTTGTGCTGGTATTTATCCTGGGAAGAGTGGAAACAAAGGATAATTGTTCCTCATAAAAATGGGGAGTCCTGTGATGGACGGCCAGCACCAGGAATATTAGCAACGTGCTCGATTATAATCATGCCGTATGCTAATCTAGGGTCTGCTGTACAGGTCATGGGAACTTTGTGGGTTTCTGGCCAATTCACCTTAGTGCTCCCAGCATCTCATTAAACTACATTTAAGTAACATCCCATAAACCTTTGAAAGAGGCTGTAGACTGAGACGAGCGTTTCTTAGTTAATTATGCCCCTCCCATTGTTCACGGTGGGTCCACGTGAGGTCGGGATCTGATATCAGCACTACGCAGCACCACAATAAACCAGGGAATCCCGCGAAACGTCCCTGCTGCAGCGGCAGGTACAGTAAGCACACCGTTTTTAGTTATATTATAGTTATATATTATATGGCCAGTTTCTGTAATAAATTGATCGGTTGCCCTTAATCTCGTAGGTTGCAGTTGGAGTTTAGGGTCAAAGGATGGGTTTAGGAGCTGGACTGAGTCCCGGGGTTGTGATGTCATAGGCTTAGGCTCAGCGCCAGCTCTGGGGGCCCCCCTTCAAGTGACAGACTGTCACACTGCCGCCTCTTAGAAATCCCATCTCAGCCATGCTTTGATCCCACCCCTTCTCCCGTCGTTCCCTGGTGGGGTTCCTGCCACGGGACTTGCTCGGCGTCGTCCCTGGCACCTGGAGCTCTTTGCAGACCATCAGTCCCTCCTGCCGGCAACAGATAAATCGTAGTCCATAATGAGCGTATAAATATGCATGGGCCACCCGAGCCGCTGAGGTGCTAACTCTTCCTGGTTGATTGGCGAAAGCCTGCGATGGCAGTGGAAGAGATGGGGAGTGTGTGAGAGAGGTAGGACTGATGGGGTGGGGGGGGGAGTTCTGTTTTAAGCCCCAAACACACACACGCACATACACACACACAATCTCATAAATAATGCACCTTACTGCGTGCTGTGTTTTTCCGGCACTCTGCGTATCGAGTTACCGTGGCAGCGACGGGTTTCACAGCTTCGCGGATGGCTACGGCCCTCGCGCATGACACAGCTGCCAAACAGGAAGTACTTCATTAATTTCCTCTTAAGACCAAGCCCGTGTTGCCACGTCAGCAGACGCAGCGTTGTGACTGCCGGATCATGCCGCCGACGGACTGAGACGAGCCGTGTGAGGAACACGATCTGTGCTCAGGGGAATGCCTCACGTGCATGCACACACATGCATGGCTCCTGTGTGCTCTAAATGCGATCAGAATAAACATGAATTTCCAAACTCAAGTTTCCTGCAGGCAGAGATCGGCATTCAACTTCCGCCCTGCTTCATGGCAGCAGATAGCGTACTGTAAATGTTATAAATATTTAGGAAGGAAAAGGGGTTCATGGGGGGTGGGGCGGAGAGGTGGGGGTTGACACTCGAGCATGCAATGGCGCTCCCTGAGAAATGAAGTGACATTTATCAAATGCCCCCCCATCTCAGGAAGGTCTCATTGAGATGCTAGTGGCCTGTGTGTCTTTATCTGTTTACCCCACCCCCTCCACCGCTACATCTGCCTTCCGTCGTGCATCGACCTGCAGCGCTGCGCTCAGCTTAGCAAATTTCAGCCCAAAGTAAGATGAACAGGGGAGGATGGTCTGCAGGTCCGGGGCCATTTCCGCATCTCCGGGAGAGTTCTGTGATGATGATGGAGGACCTTTAGGCATCAGTGAAACGTTTCCGTAACTGCTGCGGTCAGGTTCCCAGACTTTGTTGCCTAAACGTTCAAATTTATGTATATATATATGTGTTTGTGTGTGTGTGCGTGTGTGTGTGTGTGTGTGTGTGTGTGTGTGTGTTTTATCGGATTTTTTGAGTGTTGCCAAAATTGAGGAAAATGGATCACATGTTGCCAGTTACCTTACGTTGTTTTTAGGGTTCTATGCGTTCACGTAATAATTTTGTACGACAGCCAGATCATCTGTAATATTGTAGGGAACATCTTCAGGGCTTTAGGTATGGTGATGCAGGGAATAGCACTGTTGCCTTACATTTTCCAGGAGGGGTTGGGTTCAAATCCCCCTCATCTCTGAGTATGTGGGATTCTCCTTCTGGACCGGGGTCGGGTCCTTATGAGTGGGCGGCTGGTTCTGGAGGATGAAGGGGGATTTCACTTCCTCAAGCGCCCTTTTGATGTGATGAGTGATGTCTGAGTTGGCTTTGAGGTGCTCTGAGGGAGTCTCACCTTCTCCTTCACAGCATTAACACTTTCAGGAAATTAGTTTGAGTGTGAAGAACGCCAGGGTTGTTATTGATTGATAAAGACCCTCAACAAAAATCCTGTTACTTAAATTATTCAGCTCAGTTGCATTTCTCTGTTCAGATAATATGTATAATGACTTATACCTCATCAACAAACAATTTTAGTCTAGTACAAAAAGTATAGTCCCTGTTAAAACTAAGTCCCCCTGTGGTTTATCACGATAATACTTTCAGGTGAATGTAATTCCAGTTTAAGGAATCCTGAATTTGTTTTTTATGTTATGAATTATAGGAAGATATGTGTTCTGGAAATATAACAGAGAGTTAACACAAATAGTCCCCGCACTGTAGATAATGTCCTTTTTATTAAAAAAATGCAATTTGGCTCATAATAATGGAAATCTTTTTTTTTCCAGTAACTTGCAGATATGGCTTGTGTTGGCTTCCTTCTGCTCTCCACTTGTTCTGTGGCGCAGTGCTGCGTGCTCGGCTGTAATTGCAGCGCACGCCATCTGTCGCAGGTTTCGCCACAGGTTCCAGATGTAACGGAATGCAAATGGCTTGTGTTAAGACTCCCATCCTGTCCCTGACTCCTCGGGACCCCCTTACCCTTGGGTAACCCCCGTTCCAGGGATCCATTTCTTCTCATGTATTTCACTTTTTAAATAATTTAGGTCCAATGTGGGTTGGCCGCCATTTGCTTGCCTGTCTGCTCTGTCCCCCAGCTGGGTGATTAATCTGTGATGGATCCCTGATAGAGGCATTTCCCCTCAAGGCAGCCTCAACCCATTTAAGAGTCGACCTGCCTCGATCTCTGAACACTCCCCCCCCCCTACAAGAATGTCTCTGCAGAAGACGTCCCTGACGTCTCACCCGATGTCACCCAGGGCGGGTGTAAAAAAGAGGCCCCATCCGATCTTGTGAGGTAAGTTACCAGGGAGAGACTTACAGTTTCACAGCCTGTACTTTAAGGCTCCGAAGGCTTCGATTGTGCACGACAGGATTATACATGTTGACACTGAAAAGGGGGGGGCCATGAATAAATGTAGAGAATGCGGACGAATGAAACGGGAAACGAGGGAAGCAAAGAGGGTGGTCTGTGGCAGCAAGCAGGCACAAAGGAACATTACGTGCACATTCCTCTCGGGGTAAAGCAGAATACACAGAGAATAAAAGGCGCTCTGGATGAGACCATGCCTTCTTTTCTCTCCTACAGGCATCTGAAAATGCCTTTTCCTCAGTCACCAGTCATTACTGTCCTGTGAAAGTGAATGAACTGCGATCCATTATGCATTATGCTTATTGGAACAGCCGGCATTGCTTCACATGTCTGCTACCCTGCAGTTGCTGTCACCGCTTGCGTGATCAAGGACTCTAATCCCTAATCTCAGCTTTGTGTTTTTACTCTTTGAACAGGGGCAGGGCCACAGGGGCACTGACCCCAGCTGAATGCTGATTGGCCAGCTCACCTATCATTCACTGGTTCAAAACATATCATTGGCTAATGATAAGGTTGGCCCCTCTGGATGAATTATTGCCCCTCTTATGCCCCCTCAACTTAAAAAATCCTAGAATCACCCCTGTCTCTCACTGTGTTTTTGCAAATTTCCTCCCACAACTTCCATTTTCAATGAAGATTGGTGATACTAAATCGCCCTTAGTGTGTGGGTGCCCTGTCTTACATTAGATGCCTCCAGGGTTTAGCTTGCCAACCCTGCAACCACCACTGCATTAAGCAGATGGATGCAAGTCACTATCGTGGAGAGAGAAAGGCCAGTCTTAGAAGGAAGATAAATTGTTAAAAGCAGATTTTTTAAAGTACAATTTTGGGTAACATTTGGGTTTCATCCAAAAAAGGCTTTAATATTTTTTAATGCACAATATTCTTCATTAAATCACAGCTCAGACATAGAAGTGTCCAAAACACCCACAGCAAACCCAGGATGTGTCAGACACATCAACGACCAAAGTTTAATGGACTTCTCTCTAGGCTGCGGTGAACATAATGTTCTCGGGGTCGCACTGGGCCCAACCTTCCTTGTAATTACTGCCTTTCCTGCAATCCATACTTTCTTTCAAGTTGTGCATGATGCCCCCCCCCACCCCCTGCAAGGGAGCCACAGTGCCATTGATGCTTCCTAAAAGGGGAAACAGAATGGGCACGTTTATTTCCATTTGTGAGCCTGGAAGGCCACAAAAACACACGCACACATACGGCTTGAGCTGGGCACCGCCCCCCAGTCCGCCACCCCCCCCGGCGGCACACACTGGCGTGCATCTGAGAGGATGCTGTCGCAGACGGAACCCACATTCGAGATCCCGAGCCGGGGGGGGCAGGCAGCATCTGCGTGCTTTTTTCCCTCTTTTTCTGAGAAAACAACTCAAAACTACACAATATCTTATGTGATAAATTACATTTTTTTTTGGCAAAACCAGATGCTACTTTTGTTTGGCATTTTCAAAACGACGACGCTGGAAAAAAAAACACATATTTAACGAAGTCCATCGCAGCACCTCCTGCATACAAACCCCTTCACACAAAACTCAGGTTTAATTTACCAACCGCGTGTTCAAAGATCAATGGGGCCAATTTAGGCTGAAAATGTTCTTCGTTGGTTTTCACATTAGACGAGGTGCCCTTGTCACATAAGTAAGGTAAGGGGGTCACTACACAGCTGCATAATAAAGAAACACAATCAGATTGTGTTTCACTACTTCTACACACATGCCGGATTTTCCTTTTAATCAGTCTGCGCCCCGTTGTGCTGGGGAATAAACAGGGGCGGGACCACAGGGGCACTGGCCCCAGCTGAAAGCTAATTGGCCATCCGAGTCCCCCCTCCCCTGTCTATCACCCATTTAAAACATATCACTGGCTAATGATTAGGTTGAACCCTCTGTATGAATTATGGCCGCTCTTATGCAGCCCACCTAGATGCGCCCTTGCCCTTATGAAAGCTCGTTAACTAATTTGTATGTGATTTTCTGCCACGGCTTTGCTCCTTTCTTCTTTTCCCCCAGTCGGGCGTGTTGACCTCATCATGGCCACCCTAGTCTGCGCTCCCATACTCTCCTGCTTAATTAAGCTGCAGACACACTCTGCTTCCCGCGTCCCATGACCCTCCACGACTCCATGGCAGGAGGCCAGCGGTGGGGAGGAGACGGCAAGTGTCCCCCCCTGCATGTTAACAAGTTTCACACCCGCCCACCAATTAGGTCCTCATTATGGCCTGGTGCTGCCACAGTGTTGTGTTCTAAAGACAATATGGCTGCTGTGGGCAACGGTTGCCGTGCGCTACCCTGCAAACAAACAAAGGCCATTTAGTTTTCTTTTGCACCTGTGCCAACTTCCTGGCCTCGGTCACGGTTCGGCCTGGCCAAAGCTTCAATGTTCCTTCAAAACACCTACTAGGCATGTCAAGTCAAACGTCATTGTCATTCCAAAATATGCAGGCATACAATGACAGAATAGCATTTGTCTGAGACTTTAAAAATGGCTTTACACGTAAGACACACAAAACAGTAAGTAGCCAAATATGCTGTACAGTGGTGCAATTTTTATATATGACTGTGTAGTGGGTTTGACTGCAAACAACTTATCATGGAGGAACAGTAGGTTGAGTCAAAAGCATAAAGAAGTTTTCCATTTGTTCTGTGCAACTGGTGAATCAGATGTAAGGGTTTGTGTATTTTTTTAATCTATAGTAATGATAACCGTGTTTGCGTGTCCTCTGTCGCATGTCTGCACATCTGTCACGCACACACACACCACGACAGAGCAAAGACAGGCTCGCCTACAGCCAGGCACACACACCACGACAGAGCAAAGACAGGCTCGGCTACACCCACGCACACACACCACAACAGAGCAAAGACAGGCTCGCCTACACCCAGGCACACACACCATGACAGAGCAAAGACAGGCTCGCCTACACCCAGGCACACACACCACAACAGAGCAAAGACAGGCTCGCCTACACCCAGGCACACACACCACAACAGAGCAAAGACAGGCTCGCCTACACCCACGCACACACACCACAACAGAGCAAAGACAGGCTCGCCTACACCCACGCACACACACCATGACAGAGCAAAGACAGGCTCGCCTACACCGACGCACACACACCTACTAAGCAAAGACAGGCTCACCTACACCCACACACACGCACACACACACACACACACACACACACACACACACACACACACCAGTCCCATTCCTGTGTACTCTGTATGCATTATATGGAGTTTCAGACTCCTGGGATCTGAGTTATCTTGGGCTCTGCACGCCTTCTGCCTGGGGGGGGGGGACAAAGTGACTTAGCTTTGCAGTTTTACACTTTATTGATTTTAACAGATGGATATTCTGCTGAAGCGTTAGGGTTAAATCCCCTTCTACAATGTACATGCCTTATAATCGGGAAACAAAGGTAATAACAGAATCATATTTTGGCAGCAAGTAACTGAATTATTTGTTACTTCTGGTCGGGGGGGGGGGGGTGTGCTGTGATCTCACACCTCTGGGGTTGGGGGGTTCGGATCCTGCCACTGGTGTGTGTGTGTGTGTGGGTGTTTGTGTGTGTGTGTGTGTCTGGTCCAGGTATACCTTACACTGTGGGGACCAAAGTGGGTTCCCACAATGTGATAAAACCTGTTATTTTGACAATTTTTTGGCTCCCACAAGGGGATTTTATATAAATCTGTGACTGCAATCAAAAAACTAAAAATGCCAAAAGTCTTGTATTTTGTTTGGTTATTAATGGTTAAGGTTAGGGCTGGGTAGGGTTAAGGTTAGGGCTGGGTAGGGGTTACAGTTGTCATTACTGGGATTAGGGTTTTGCCCATAGAAATGAATGGCTGGTCCCCACAAAGATATGAATATATTTGTGTGTGTGTGCTTCTCGTGTGTGGGCTTCCTCCCTGATTACTAATCCAAAAACAAATGAATGGGTGACTCTGTGATGTCCATACTGAATGAGCATATATGCAAGTGCTCTGCGATAGATTGGCATCACATCCTGGATTTTCTCTTGCCACATTCCCTATGCTGCCTAGGATTGGCTCCAGACCCTCCTCTCTGCGACCCTGTGGATATGAAGGAGGAAGATGGATGGATTTGGCCTTTTTGTTTCATTAATGGTGGCCATGACAGCAGATTTTTGTTTCTATGAATTTCTAATTAGTGTCATTGTCTGGTAATTGGGGGATTACTGAAGTTCTGGATCTGGAATGAGGCTCAATGCGCCAAGACACTCGAAACGTTATCTTTCTCAATCTGTCACGCCTTGGAAAAATGAGCAGCATCACACAAAACCAGCAGAGAAAGCAAAGCTAGTAAGAAAAAAACTGAAAAATGTCCTCAGGGTGAAAGAAATCTGAAGGCAAGAGCCTGGGTTTGCACTGACCGAGTCCAACAAGCAAAAGGCCCAGCACATCCATTCAACTGCTCACACTGACCTCGGAAACCTGCAGGTCTCAGAACAAGTCTCTATCTGATGACCCGTTGGGCTCAAGACCTCCCACGTCCTCCTCAGTGGCCTGTTCTTTCATTCATGTCCTGGGCCGCACACGTACAGTGTGGATGATGTTTGCCACATTCCCAGGCTTAGTATGCCACCAAAGACCCGAGGAGCCTAGTTAGACCGTCACATGCCAAAACTGCATAAAAGCTCCGTTGAGTTGGGTCACCCCAGCGCTGTGAAGTGAGGACTGAAGCCTTAGGGAACATCCAACATCCCACCAGCAAAAGGCGTATCTCTTAAAAGCTGTCCCACATGAAACCAAGGAACTTTAGCCCTAAAAAAGCAGTGTGAGGTGCCCCAGATGGATCTGTGGTATCCAGCTTTATATACTCAGTTTAGCTTGCGAGTCTTATCTGTGCATTTCGACTAATGACGCTTATTGACATTCCATCATCACAACAGCAGATTGAAGTGTATTTTGGACCTCCTGCAGGACTATGCCACAGGCTGGGTGCTGAAATCTGCCAATGTGGGGGGGTCTCACTATCCTACACACCAGGTTTAGGACATGCGGGGATTGTACCTTTCAGTCTGTGGCTCCCAGACAATGGAATGATCTCCCACTGGCATTGAGGTCAGTAGACTCAGTTGAATTGTTTAAATGCGAGCTAAAGATGTACCTGTTTAGGAAGGCCTATGGGTAGCTTTGTTTTGTATATTTTATTATATTGTGTGTGTTTTCCTTCTGTACAGAGCTTCATGGCGCTTGTCTGTGAGAGGCGCTATATAAATTACTTACTTACTAAAGCTAATCATCATTTTACAGAATGTTCAGAAATGTTTATATCCCCTTTTCCTTCCCTGTGCACCTGCCCTCTCTTCTCCCCACCACTGACTGGAGCCCCCAAACGGAACAGGGCAGTGCTACTTCTTGCCCACCCCCATCAGGCAAACATTCTAACAACAAGCTGGGTTGAACTGCAATAATTGGGGCCGATGTCACTTGAGACTCACAGCTTTGTATCTTATGACTGATATATACTTTTCACGACATTATGGTTTAAACGTCTTTCGGGGCGGTGCGGTGGTGCAGTGTTTAGTGCTGTCGCCTCACACTTCTGGGACTAGGGTTCAAGTCTCTGCCTGGGTTCCATGTGTGTGGCGTTTGTGTGTTTTTGCCATGGGGTTTCCTCTGGGTAGTCCAGTTTCCCTCCACAGTCCAAAAACATGCTGAGACTAATTGGAGTTGCCAAATTGCCCGTAGGTGTGAATGGTGTGTGAGTGTGCCCTGGAACGGGTTGGCCCCCCTCCTGGGTTGTTCCCTGCCTTGCACCTGCAGCCTCTGGGATAGGCTCTGGACCCCCTGTGACCCCAAATGGGATGAACAGGTTCAGAACATGGGTGGGTGGATGTTTTTTCACCATGTTTTATTTTGATATTGACCTCTTGGTGATCAGCAAAATAGATAATCTCCCTTTTACACAATTGAATTCCACTTACTTCGCAGTCAGCTGGGGTGTAGTGGGTTTTGAAGAGGAGCATACTAAGGAGGTGGCCAGGGCCCTCTGCAGTGAGTTATATTCATGAGTTGACGTCATCTTCAGAGCTCGTACTCTAATGAGTGCCTGTATGTGGTCGCCATATAAATGTTAAATTATCGATGCCCTCTATTAGATCTGAGGTTTGAAATCTGTCTCTTTGGTTTCATTTGACGTGAGGTCAAATGTCTCAGTTGTTGGCTGGCACTTATGGATGCGCATTAGATAAAAAGGTTCCTATTTGATAGGTTCCTGTACTGCCTTTCCGATAGTGCTGACCCACGAAATTCCCCTTGTATAAGCAGGATGAGTGATGTGTGAGAAACATCCCTGGTGTTAGACTAGCAGTCCTGATTGCTGATATTTACAGTGTTTACCAAAATTAACAATAATCAGCAGATCAACTTCCTAACAGTATGAAGAGGTACCGCTACCTTTTATTGACCTATTAACTCGCTTGTGGGAGTTTTACTTTCACAAAAATGTTCTGAGGGGAGAATGAAAAATGATTGGTTATCTCTCTGAACCAATCAGACTGTAGGGGAGGTGGGTCCAAGCAACAGGAGGAGGTGGGACCAAGACATCTGATTGGTTGGTCCCACTTCCTCTAGTTGTTCGGACCCACCTCCTGTACAATCTGAATGGTTATTTCTCTCAACCAATCATTTTATTGTTCTGCCCTCAAAACATTTTTGTACAAGTAAAACTCCCATGAGCTATAAACTCTCCCATTCATAAGCTTGTGCTTCCACTGTCCGTTTTTGAGCCACTCATGCTGAAATTAGATCACGGTCTGTTGCTAATATTTACCACGTTAGCATAAAAGCTGTGGGCACACTGTAGATTTATCGCGATGCTGTGGTCGAGGACATTTGCTCAATAATGATTAAAAGCTGATTTTAAGACTCCAAGCAGGCCACCTACAGACAAAACAACCTCCTTACTCATCCCGAAGCTCCTTCCATCGCTCAATATTTCTAAAAGAACCTTTCTGTAAATAGAAGCTTCGATCCAGTGTGTTACAGTGCAGGAGAGGCTGATCATCTGACTTACAGCTATATATAGGGCGTGGAGCATGTGAATCAGCATTCACCCAACATCAGCCAGGAATCAAAATATTCGGACAACCCTTTTACAGACAACATTCATTTGCAGTTACCTGATGCTGTTATCTAAAGCGACTTGTAGCAGAGAGAAGTGTCACAGTTTATGTGTGTGCCCTGCAGGCACGGATTGGCCATTGGGAAGTTCAGGAATTTTCCTTGCGGACCGGACTTGTGGTTTTGGTCCTCAACCCTGCAACCCTGGCATCACCCCGCCATCCCATCAGCAGAAAAACATACCAAGGGGGACACCTCACCCCCCCCCAAATTCACAGACTGCTTTTCGTTGCTACTCCACCCCTGGCTCCCAGGGATTTGAACCCATGACCTTTGCATTGTTAGCACAAGACATTCACAGCATCCTTGTCTGGTCCTAGGCTGGTCATTTATTCATCATCTAATTCACTGCCATGATAAATAATCTGACGATATTCACTGCAGAACAAAAGGATGATTAGACAAGGATGTTGGATGAATGGTCTCTTTTGCGAGAAACAGACACTTGATATGAGATTTCCCGCTCGCCTGTGTTGATGTCCTTTGATCCATTGAAGAAAACGATCTACTCAACCGATTCCCTTTTCTCAGCTACAGCTACTTTGTCAGCTGAAGTAGTTTTCCGGATTTTTCTGCCACCCACACTGGAGCGATGAGTGTTCCCCGTGCACTCTCGAGAAGCACGGCATCTCGAACGAAGTCACGAGATGACTGTGTATCTTTAGCTGCATGGATATTTCAGTGAGCTTCAAGTCACCCTCTCCTTTGTTTACGTTTCCGTCGATTATGGGGGGGAGGCCTCCATCGCTTTGGCTTCGTGGATTCTTCGGATGCCCCTTTTCTGCACTTCTCTCTAAATCTCGGTGAGTTTTCGGAGTATAGCTTTGTAATAGCGAGACACGGGAGTGCGCAGAAAATCCGAAAATCCCTTTTGGTGCACAGGAAAAGTTGTTCAGACATTTTGCGGAAAACTGGATCTTTTTTAGTTGGAATCTTTTCTTAGGAGGTGTGGCAAGAAAATGCTGAAACGTTTCACCTTTGACATTCTGCTGATTCAACAGCATGTGATAAGATTAACATCTGCTTGAAAAAGTGACGCTGAACTGGTTAAATCGCCTCATCGAAAGCAAAGGATTATGGTAGCCAGCTAACAAAGTCAAGTTATAAAGCACCTAGCTAACTAATTTTTATGGTACATTCAGCTAAAAAGGCACATATTTTAAATAAAGTACCACCGGTTTCCCACTCTAAGGTAATTACTCTGGTCCAGAAGAAAGGGGGCGTTGAGACTTTTGCAAATGGCAGTCAATTTACCTCCTACCAGGTGATTAAAGCATAAAATCCAAAGCTCTGCTGTTTGGGACATTTGTGCCCACTCCAGGTCAGACGGCACAGAAGCTTGCCAGGTGTGGGGTCACCGGCCAAAGGGTCCAGTACAGGTAGATGCCTAGTTCTTACATGGGTTTGATGTTTAGGAGTGACAAACCGCCAACATCTGGCCATAGTTACCATAATCACCTGTATCAGCCAACAAAAAATCATCGAAACATTATCTAAAAAGTTATTTTTTGTTTTGTTAAAATAACTTTCTGCACATGAAGAAGATGGAATACAATGAACGCTCGGTGAAAGTCCTGTGTTCATTTAACATGTAGATATAGTTCGTGGAAGGGAATTTCTATTTCTAGAAATTTTGATTCTTTTTGCAACAGAACAGAAGACCCTCTGTGTCGATGTTACACAATCTGCTGCATTCAGTGGGTCGCATAAAGTCACATCAGGCCAGAGATCCAAAAATGCACTGATGGGAACTGCTGCACTTTACTTAGAACACAACTCAGAACTGATGTCACGTTCTTCTGTGGAGGCTGCACTTAATGCACTTTGTTTACACTGGTCAGTAAATAAAATATGACTGGAGGAAATGCATTGCAAAAGACGGGCACTCAGACCTCCCTGCTAACTTCCTGCACCAGACTGACTCTCACCTGAAAGCTGTGCTGTGGTGGCGCTGACCCTTCAGCTATTTGCATTATTTATTTGATCAGATGTTTTTTATAAATGACTTGCAATGCACCATTACAGATGTTTTACAACTAAGTGATTTACTAATGCCCTTAAATTTAAAATTAAGAATGCAACTTACAGAACAACCACCCTTTTTTCAAAACCACACACACACAGATACAGTCCAGAAATTTCATAATATAGGGACAAAATGTTTTGTGCTGAAAAGAAGTTGACCTAATATTAATACATTATCAATATTGATTGTCTACCTTCTAGATTACCCCAGGTCAGGTGAGGCTGGGGAGCATGCAGCACGAACCACATGACAAAACACCTCTAGACCCCCAGGCCGACACACGGTCCAATCCCTCCCTACAGAAATGGCTGTCTATCTGCCGCAGCCAGGTGTTACCTGGGCGTCCCCTTGGCCTGGTCCGGCCACTCGGGTCCACAGCAATGAGGATCCTGCGAGCTGGATCACCCTCAGGGAATCGCGCCACATGGCCGTAGTGCCGTAACTAACACTCCCTCACAAGGTAATGTGCAGGTAATGTGCAGGTAATGTGCCTCATTGGGACTCCCTGAGCAACCGCTCATTCAACACAAAGTCAAGCCCACTAACCCAGTGGGTCGTGTTTCAGGTCTGAGCACAGAAAATTTCTTTGGAGAATCCTTGGGTACTGCTGGTTTAAATTATACTGGTCAACAAATTTTTACTTTCTTTTTGTTTCACAAATTAAATTCAGATGAATCTTACTGTTTGTGCTTAATTCAAATATCTAAACAGAATTTGCCCGTCATGCAAGGGTTTTGAGTGACACACAATTAAACCTTACTCTATATGTATATTTACAGTATATGTGCATGGTGGAAGTGATTTATCTACAAGGTAGAAATGTATGGTTTCCTGCTGTTCTTGGCTACAGGAACATCCCTCTTAAGGGTCCAGCAGAAGCCAACCAGCGTACTGGGACGCCACTTGCCTTGAAATCATTTTCCATATCAGAGAGAGAGCAGGACCCTGTCTCTACATATTCAAACATGGTACAGCCTGTGAACTCTGGCAAAACACACTTATAGTACTCTGTGGCCTTCTTTAAAGTCCTAAGAATGTTAAGAAATATAATTAAAATCATTTTTACTAATTTACTCTGAAACATGCCCACATATTCTTCATAAGGAATTATATACAC
>JAAGVU020000045.1:12499729-12501332 GCA_011763525.2 Mormyrus iriodes | reverse complement strand
TTAGGTATAACGGGTTAGGAAAACACACTTTGTACCCAGGAACAAAATAAAAATAAAAATTTGTTACATAGTGTAATTATTACAAAATTGGCCTTTTCTCAAAAGCCTTATGTGATGCAAAAATCTTGAAGGAACTTCTGTGATCAGCATCACAAAATCTTTCTGACACAACAACAGTCATAAAGAAAACAGAAACCGTGTAAAGCAGTGTTACCTCATGGTGCCCCATGAATGCTTGCCATATTGGGCCCCTACCCAGACCAGTCCTGCTAAGTTTCAAATCAGTTCCTGTCACTCAGGGGCCCTTGGAATTATTCTTACTTCCCCTCCTTCACGGCACCCCTGATACTAGTGTATTAAGTAAGTCCATGTACTCCTGGACTTACGATGGGGTTCTGTTCCAATGAACCCATCATAAACTGAACATATCATAATTGGAATATGGATGGATGGATGATAAATATGTAATTAAATTACTACAGTCACTGAATCAGTAAATAATTGCTGTAACTTTATTTACATAAAGTAAATGAATGAATATACGTTTATTTGGTCAAACACTGTATGAGATGCTTATGCTCGCGATGCGCTACAGAGACTGGAAGCGTGGCTGGATGGATGCTGACAGTGGAAAGTATCGTACGGCGTATCGCTAGCCCCCCAAGAGAGGAAAAAGGTGGAATGTGCATTAGTATTGCAGCATCGTAAGGTCGACGTATCGTAAGGTAAACCGTCGTGAAGCGAGGCACATCTGTATGTAAAGCTTCTGGAAGAGAGTCCCCTGACTGTGGAGAAACCAGTTCTCGGGCATCTAGTGGAGAAATGGGTAAGGATTGGGAAAGGCTGCAGGTTTTTTACCCATGTTCAGATGACAGGACGTAGAAACGACACCATTTTCTCAGTCCTCTGGCTGTCAGGCCCTCTGACAAAGCTAAAGTTGTATAGGAAGTCCCAAGAGTGTGGCTGCCCGTCACCAGCTGGCGAGGCGAGTACAACACATGCAGCGTGTCCGGTTAATCAATACGGCCCTCGTCACCATGCCAGCGACCCTGCCAACATGCCAAGGCTCATGTCCGTGTCAGCACGCTGGGAGGAAAAGTCACCTTTCCCTGCCGTCTGCCGAGTCTGCTCAGCTATGGTGGGGGGA
The DNA here is from genome assembly GCA_011763525.2 of Mormyrus iriodes. NCBI lineage: Eukaryota > Metazoa > Chordata > Actinopteri > Osteoglossiformes > Mormyridae > Mormyrus > Mormyrus iriodes. The sequence goes on along the minus strand of JAAGVU020000045.1, from coordinate 12,500,185 downwards.
GCATATAGAACGAAAGAGAAAAAGTAAGTGAACCCCTTTTAATCCACTAAACACCGACTGAGAATGGTTTGCTTGAGAATGGTGTGGGCATATTTCACAGCAAGTCCCGCTGAACTGTGTTTATGCACTGTTGTCCTTTTTTCATAAACACCAGAGGATAAACTCACAGGCCACAGTTAGCGAGCTGCCTGCTCTCAGTGGTGATTCAATTGCAGGTCAATTTAGCACAGAATAAAATATTTGAATGGAAAAGAGCAGTTATGAGTGTTAATGGCTACTGATGGAGACACCGCCCAGATATATTGAAAGGAAAACCATAGGAGGTCTAAAAAAAATGTCTTGCATTGAATTGCTTTTCTGCCTAATTCCTTCCAGTGTTTTTGAACAAAAACATTATGCATGACTACACTGCTGTAATGAGAAAGGCATTTCTCAAAAACAACTTTGATGCATTTG
>JAAGVU020000045.1:12484729-12494729 GCA_011763525.2 Mormyrus iriodes | reverse complement strand
GCTGCTTGAAAAAGGGTTTGGCCGCGAATGGAAGGGGCTCAGCGAGAATCAGGCCTGGAAAGAAAGTGCGAGCATTCTGTTCATTAATGGGGCGTTCCCATGGGAACAGGGCGCGGTTAAAATGTAGCCTTTCTGATATTCCAAAGAGAAATTGGGTCCCTCAGACACATATGGTTATCATAACAATAATTGTATAATTACTAGCTACATCTAAAATAAGGAGACTAACAGGCATTGATCTTAGTATTGAGCGAGGCTGTGGGGATATACTAAAATAACACGACCATCATTTCCTCGGTAAATAAACTTGATTTTCTAGAGATGCAGAACATAGAATGGATTCAATAAAACACCATCTATGCTACTAATGCAAACGTTAAAATAGGGAAGTAGTGAGGATAGCAGATTCTCACTGAGAATTACACCGAGGACGAATTAGCACAATCTTAATAAAATAACCAAGACACCACTCTCCCATTACTATAGCAACGGGAGCAACAGTATTGGGTGACTGTGCAAGAGGGGGAATAAAATATGTGTCCTACTTAGGTGAGGGGAGTTATCTTACTGTTGCTGGCCATCACCCAGGCAGAATGAGCTTTGCTTATGTAAAACTTACAAAAGTAATTTGTGCAAAAAACAATCAATCTAGGAAACTTTAGTACAGAACTCAGCACTTTGAAAGTCTCAACAAGGCTGCCTCAGACAGAACATTACCATTGCATTATAGCATTTCACACAAATTTAATAAGCAAACTGGCTGGCATAAAATTTGCAATCTTTCTAACTGTGAGCTAGTATTGCATTAGGAATGAACCAATACAAGGTTGTCGGGCCGTAAAAATGCCAGTTCTTTTTCATTTTCATAAACAGACATAGGTTAATAAACATAATCCCACTTGTTTCCTGTTAACATTGATTAACTTTCACTGCCGGCTCATTTTTGTTTACTTATTTCTATACATACCCACCCACTCAGAGACCTTGATGTATGTGAACATGCATCCAGTAATTGTTAAATCATCATAAAATCAAACGGGAATCATTAATCATGTAAGTGCATGTCGCTCTATAAGTCAAGCAAGTGAAATTGATTTATATTGTACAAGCCTCATAATTGGATATTGATACAGACTTAATTGAATTGGCTTTTATGGTTCAGGGGTCCAAAACTGGCACCATGGCAAAGAGCACAATTGCACATAAACAGAATCCATACCGATTCAGCAGTATGAATGAGGGGCAGAGGAGGCCTAATGTTGGTTCTGCTCAGAATATTTTTTTTTTTATAAAACAAAATATGTAGGAGATACTGGGTTTGTCAACCACCAGCAATCTATGCAGTACCACATGATGGCAGCCATGTAAACCTTCACAGTTATCAGTTATGTTAAACAAACTGGAGGTAATGCTATTTTTGAGGTCACTGTGTAAAAGCTGGTAGATCTTAAAGGACGGGCCTGTCTCGCCCTGCTCCAATCTATGTGTGTCCTGATGTGTCCAATCTATCCATGGCACACATGGACCAAAGTGGCAGGGAAATGTAATGAAGGAGATTTTTTTAAATAGCTGACTGGAAGTATGGAGAACATGCTTCCATATAATTCAAAGATAATACTTGTCTGCAGAGGTAATTTCAGAGTCAGGCAGTGGATTTTTGCCTCTTATTCTTAATAAATCTGAATATAATACTGAACAGAGAATACCTATGCCTAGCTCACCACTCGGTTTGTTACATGTCTGTCAGATCACGGAAAAATGCTTTTATAAAAAAGGAAAAAAAAACATCTAAAGGCAGGAGAACAGGGGCCTGTTTTTGTGGCTCTGCCAATGGTGTCCCGTACACTTTGATCTGAATTAGAGCTTTGTGGGTCAGTGATGATAGACAGAGATGAATATTTTTTACCAAAGGGATCTTTCAAGGAAACTCATAGGCAAAAAAGTGAAGTGTTTTTAATCAGTGTGTTGCAGGATGTCTTCACGTACACAACAAAGTCTGAGATTATTTATAAAAGAATTAACGGTAACACTTTACTTGAAGCTCTCATCTATAATGCACTATAGATACCTTCATAATGCGTTATAATGACTGGTATAAAAATTAAGGATGCTTTGTACTGCAATATGAAGGTATCCATAAATGGCAAATTGCAGCCATGTTTATAGTGCTTTATGAATGTATTATAATGTGTTACGAGTGTGTTCATAAATTCTTATAGACATGGCATTCATAGAAGGTGTTACCGAATTCATTTCTGTTCTTTGGTCAAGTCATGCTTCCCTTGGAGAGGTATTTGGTCTCCACCTGCCCAAGTGAGGACGTGAGGCCTGTGCTGCCCTTCAAAAGGCCCCTAACAGCAATGTAGTTTGCTTCCTACCCATTAGAGGCACAAACACCCAGCCGTCCTGGTACCCTCATTAACCAGGGGTCAGCCTGGGCGAAACACACCGTTACCACTAGCAGCGTGACTGCAGCAAATGGAGATTGAATTCTCTCTATCACAATCTTTTTGGGTAAAGATAGAGTCATCCAGACAAAGGATAAGGGCTTCAGTATATGAGATCCAATCGTTCACTTCTTAATTAGCCTATATTCATGAATAAATTCATTAAAAAATACCTCCGACATAACAAAACTACAACTAGCTGACTTAGTAAGTGCACACAAACACACATGATGAGACTCTCAACTCTATTAAAATGCACCACCGAGATTATTTACCATAAATTATTCCGAAGACTTCAGCTACTGTGCTGGATCCAGATAAGTAATTACGGCAAAACACATGTAAATAAAATAATAAATAGCCGAGAATAACAGCAGCAAAGGATCTCCGTAGTGGGAGCTCCAGGAGATAGCTTTTGATCGCCTTAGCTTATTGTTCTTTAGGACCAGGACTACAGCGATTGACAGGAAGCCCTCAATGACCTCTTTGTACACGAACGCGCTGGGGGCAGACAGCTGCTCACACAGCAGCACATAAAAGTAGCAGAATCCCATTCGTGGCCGGGGTAGACGGTACAACAGCCAAAACACCAAGACTTATGACCGAAAGGTTGTTCATTCGGAGGGCCCCTGCAGCTGAAGATGTTGAGTAGCACAGCTACATGAGAGTGTGTGATTTCAAACCACATACAAAGCACTCTTATAAAAAAAAAAAGACCTCTGAATGCAACAAAGGTAGCCGTTCGGATGGTGGGTGAGTGTGTGTGGGAGAGAGTACAAAGAGGAAGCCTTGCTGACTTCTGGCAAGTGAATAAAAGATTTGGCCCAACTTGGGGGTTCAAGTAAATGGGCAGTAGACCAGGTGTAGGACCCAGCCCCTAATGTCTGTGTTAAGTCGTTTGTGCCAATCGAGCGTCGATTCCTGGGCCTTGTCTGGCTCTTTTTGGCCCCACTGTAGTCATGGTGACTGCAAAACAGCCTGGAGTGTTAACTATTTCAGAGTAAAAGCAAAACAAGACAGTTTATAAGCCCATTAATTTAAGAGTAGCTTGTCCAGTCAGGCTAATTTTGTCTAATTGCTTAAGATTAAGTGCTGGTATTTGTCCAAAAAAAGACGATCAGTTTTACTCTCATTAATAAGATGTTATTGACAGCAACACAAAAGGCAACATACAGATAATACCATTGTACTGGGTAGGATACATGCATTTGTTGGTGTTCGTTCCTGTCTTTGAGGTCACTAAGAGTCTTTTCAGTGGTTGAGGATGCAAATCGATCAGAGGCATGCAGTAAGTTCCTGAAACACTTCTCATTGTTGATGTCAATTGTTTTTCATTGGATTAACATGAGATGATTGCCTTTGTAACAAACTCACTGCATGCAACTTATCATTTGAATATGTCCTATTTATATGTCATGTTTAATGCCTTTCTCAGGGACAAAGTTCCCTTTGCCTGAGATTAGAACCTGCATCCTTTTAGGTCACACGCCAAGTTCCTTATACCCAGGTACACCTGCTGGCTGTTGTTCATGGAAGGCAACCTGGCTCGTCCGAGTTTCCTCACAGCAAGTGAGCAAACATCCTGCTCCATGTAGGTGTTGCTGCCAGGGACCACAGCCAGCTGAGAAGAGGAGGAACCAGTCAAATGCTGAGTTTAGTGACTGTCACTGTTACACGGTCATCAAGCGGGCAAGGGAAGCAGATGCAAGGGCAGCAGAACGTTGCATCATCATGACCATGTTTCCTCTTTGAAGTCCAAAGTCGTACTGCTCATGCACACATCACTGAACAGGTCCCAGGTGATGCTTTACATGCTGTTCCAGTCTTAGGCCTTAACAACTTGGAGGACATCAAAATTAAGTTGTCCTGTTTCTTACCTGCCACCTGAACAGTTTGGAATGAATAAATGTTACATCTATATAGTGCTTTTCAGGACGCCCAAAGCACTTTACAGAGGTAATGGGGAGCCACTTCAATCATCACTGTGTAGCCCCCACCTGGATGATAGGACAGTAGCCATTCTGTGCCAGTACGCTCACCACACAGTAGCTAAGGTGACGGGGCAGGAGAGAATTCACCTGTTAGATATAGAGGAGGATTAGAAGGCCAGATATGAAAGGGTCACAGTGGGCAATTTCAGCCAGGACATTACCAACCCTACTGGTCAGAAATGCCCAAGGATCTACTATAACCTCAGATTTACGCCTCATCGGGATGGTGCCATTTTCACAGCACAGTGTCCCCGTCACACAATGCACTGGGGCATTGGGATCCACACTGACCACAGGATGGGCTAACCGGTTGGCCATACCAACACCTCTTCCAGCAGAAACCCAGCTTTCCTAGTTGGTCTCCCATCCGAGTACTGGCCAGGTGCAAAACCGCTTAGCTTCAGAGGGATTGAACTGAAGCGATGGTGATATAGCTGCAATTGGAGCAATGGAGCAAGTCAGGCTTCACGACCATGTTTGGTGTTTCCCTTTTTGGATAAAGAGCCAGTCCTACAGACAGACCTTTGAAGGTCCCCCCCCCACCTTTCCCTTGTCTGCAAACTCCTCTGAGGTCATCAGAAATCTGCATCAGTTAACTCATGGTCATTTTCCCCAAACCTGCATCATTTTATGCTTCCACAGCTCATATTCCTTGTAGGTGTGATTGTCCAAAGATTCTCTTGATTGCTGCAAGAAGTGTAAAAATTAAACTATGCAGGTCCATCCTTACTGCCAAAGGTGAAAAACTAGCTGTCACAAATATTCTGTTCTCTGCTTTTTAATATATAATATATGATGTAATACAACAGTGTCTCTTATATGTGACAACTGCTTTCCTCTCCCTCGCTTGGAATAAATACATTTTGATATTCAATGCACTTTTAAGGACATCTTGACATTTTGACAGACAATGATATAACGTTTCACGATAGAATATGGAGAGGGTTGTAAATACAGGCCGAATGTTTCTAATACTCAGATTTTTTTTTAAGCATGCATAAATGTGACCATTAATGAAGTCACTCATAGCAACATCATAACATAAAATCTGTAGCTAAACCAAAACAACTATGTGATTAATAAGAAAGTTGCTGGATAAATTTACATTCTTGCCTCAAATCTGTAAATATGCAAAGGTGGATAGATATCATGCTGTCAACAAAATTGCCAATGTCTGAGAAGCTGAATGCTGTCCAGTCTCTGCCTCACGGACGAATGCAGATACATTTCGATCTTATGTCAGAAGTCTCTTCTCTCCTAAATGGGCTTGGGGGTTAAAGCCAACAAACAACTGGTCAATCTGAGAAGGGCCACATCCTCCCAAAGTTTCAGCTCTCTGCCAGCGGTCCAGCTTCCATGCCGATGCAGCGCCAGTGGTTGATAAATCAAGCTAACATTGATGAGGCATCCTTTCTGATGAATAATTTCAGCCCAGCAGAGCAACCTGCCTGCCCTTAAGGCTGATTATTCATTTGGACCAGGATTAAAACCACACAGGTGGATCAATCTTGGCTGCAGTCAACTGTGGAGAAGGCACTCCATCACATAGGACAGGGTTTCCCAACCTGATCCTTGGAGACGCACAGACCACTGGGCTTCTACTTTCCCTCTGTGATTCCATAATTTTCCAGTGAATATTGCTGCACATCTATTAAGCATTATACTGTTATTCCGAACCCCCCCCATCCCTGCCAAAACAAGCGAGGGAGGTGGCATGCGTCCATCCTGGGCTCTTTGCTTTCCAGGCAGTGGCTGGTGCATAAATATAAGGATATGGAGCATAATAAAAGTCATCGCTGTTTGCCCCAGCGGGCTTCATAGATGGTCCACGTTTTTGCTCCCTCTCAGCCAGGGGTGCTACTAAAGATTTTGGGCCCCAAAAAAGAGTATTATATCGGGCCCTCAACCCAGATCAATCGGATTATGTTCCAAATTTCTCAGTCTCTTGGGGGCCCTTGGAATTGTCCTAACTTTGCTCCCAGCTCCATCAGACAGTCCGCATTTTTGCTCCCTCCCAGCTCCCAGTAGGTAGCAAAAACTTGGACTGTCTGTGGCTCCCCAAGGACTGGATTGGGAAACACTGACATAGGAGATAAATGACTCCTCTGACTGGCCTTCGCTTGGATGTGGTCAGATCGTAATTTCCCCTGTCCTTACTACTCCATCTCACATACTTTTGTCTCGCTGTCCCGTTTCCCTGTTCGTACCCATCACTCTTACCACCCCTTTCTCTCCCTCACTCTCTGTATTGCTATTCACCAGGTTTGTACCTGCCTCTGGGGTCAGGGAATCAAATTCTGCCCAATGCCGTGAGATACTTAGCTAGCAAGAAGACTGGGAAAGCCTTTTTGACGCTGTAATGACAAACCTATGTAATACGCAGAGCTCACGATCTTCTACAGCCAGAGTCGCTGAGGCAGGTTAGCGCTGCGTAACACATCACTGCTGATGGACAGTCGAGCCCAAAGAGATAGAACCTAAGTGGACATGAAATTCATAGCACAGTAATTCATGTAAAAAAAAAGACTCAACTGCAAGTTTAAAAAGACTGTAAGCAAAATATAGCAGTGACTTTCACTGAAGTCAAGGTATGAGTAATTCTGCAGATGAAGTCTTGCTTCATGCTTCAAATCCATATTTTTCAATACATATTGTACTGCTTACTCTAAAAGATAAGCAATATGGTGAGATTCATTACCGTTTATATTCACACAGTATCCATATTAATATAGTACCCATTTGTATACATAAACTTCTGTCTAAGCATTGTGTCAAGTATGAATTAATTCATCTCTGCCCTCAAATATAGGCTGCGTCAGTGTATTAATGTCAACACTTTATTGCAAGAACAGAAGTCAGGTCATGAAACTGTAGCCTGTGATCTACTTCCTCTCCATCTTGTCACACTGACATTACCGTATTGTGAAAAAATAAGGCCAGAGGGGCATTTAAAAGAAGCTCGGACCATTTCCAAAGGTCACAGGCAGCTGAACTGGGACTTTCTAAGCCGCGAGCCTGTCCTGCCACGGCTATGCTATCGATCTAATGCCAGCATTGCCAGGTCATTAAGGTCACCAGGAAAGGTCACTCGCGTAAAGGTTATCTACACGCATCTGCTCCTGCACTGTTCATTCTTCCTTCCTACCGGCATTTCCTCCTCTGCTGCAGAGCGCATTACATAAATACTTTATACTTTAAAACTAAAAAAAAAAAACACTCCATCACATTATTGGCCCAAGGCTGAGGCCTTTGGCCAGTACTATGGTGATTTTTGTTCTCCAGATCGGTAACAGTGGGACCACATTCTGAAAAACAGTTTTTGAAAACTGTTGGAACCACTTTAATACAGATATTGCTTCTTTATTAGTGTATATTCTTACACTAAACCAAAGATATGTCTCTCAAATTGAGGTACTCAATGAATTTTGATGCTAAAGTACTTTAGTGTTTATGCATTTGGGATATGTATATGCTGCTAAATGTACAACAAGGAAATCTAATTCTATGGCTGGATATTTTAGGCCGCCGACAGTCCTGGGAATTTCTCAAATCCAAGATGGAGCTTGCCCCATCTGCTACCCCCAGCTTGTCCCCGCTTATTAAGATGTAGCCGCCATCCATTACTGCTGCTAGGTGCTACGTGTTCACTTTGTAAGGTGTAAAAAAATACAGTTACGCTGTTCATTACATTGCAATAATGGCCTTATGACCTCGATTTCTCCAGCGCCGGTGACCGAGGGCAAAAGCTCGGCTGGAATACGGTAAAACAGCTTCGTTAAACACTCGCCTTCGGGCAAAGACTACCACTGTTTTTTTTAACAGACATTTGCAGTGAATATATTTCCCCTGTCTTTACTCATAACGTGGTTGTCAAAACTAAGCTGATAATGATAAAATGTAGGTGTAAGAAAACATTACACAATTTACCTGCCCAACAGATTCTTTCAAATTAAGTGACCAACATAAAATTCTAGGCATTTATACAGCTAACCAAGGTTAAGTATTTAGCAGTAATAATCAGGCAAATGGATAACCTTCAGTTAGGCTAAAGGAAACTGTAAGTATAGCTAATCATAGTTTTACTAAGAAGGTGACAGTGAGCCCCTCTGTGAAGCCTCTTGCTGTCCTGAACATTAGATTACACTTATTGGTTGGTCACAGAGAACCATTAAGGGCCGAAAATTGTTTTAAAAGTTTTGACTGTCGGCCCATGCGGGGTTATTGCCTGCCTTGCGCCCGTATCTTCCGGGATAGGGTCTGGACCCCCCAAAGATCCTGTGCAGGACAAGCAGGTACAGAAAATGGATGGATGGATGGATGGATGGATGGATGGATGGATGATAGAAAAGAACTGCTGATCATGTCATCATACATTTCCAAAAAAAAAAATGTTATGTAAATCATGTCGTAATCTCCTTGATGAAATATGTTGATCAAGAAAAATCCAGAAAAATCTTCTAGGCAAACTGAAATAATGACAAACTGAAAGTGTTGGATGCCTTCTGAACCGGTCTGCTGGTCGATCCATCTCCCATCACTGCTTATCCAGTACAGGGTCACTGTGAGCCTGAAGCCTTTTCCAGGAATCACTGGGCATAAGCGGCACCCTGGACGGGATACCGTTTATTCCAGTAACATTTATTATTTATCATTACCCAGAAATTTTAATGAAAGCATCACATGCAACATGTCTTGTAAGATCCTGTGGGGTCAAACCCAAGCTCAGAGTTAATCCCTGTCTTTAAGTAAGATTCTTCCAGTAATACTGTACTGCATATTATGGGGTGCAGAATTAACAGTAACTTAGTCTCTTTGCGCCACAAACCAGGAAAACAATTTTAGTTTAATTAAAATTTGAAATAAAAAGAAAAAACTGAAAATAAAATATCTTAGGAGTAATGTCAGCCTTGAATAACATAAATTGTTTTATTAGTTCACCCACCCTTTTTGATTACTTTGGTAATTTCCCAGCGGTGTGGAGACAGCGCTGCTGCAGCCCCCAAACCGCAGAGATGCCTTTCCGAGGAGAACCGCAGAACACGATACTCCGGCCACCCTCAGTCCGTCCTCAGCACACAGCGACCAGGGTCCAAACCGCGGCCCTCGTCCCCGCAAACGTGGCCAGCCACCGGCTCCTCCTCCAAGCTCCTGGTCTTCGCTGCGTCTCTGTGACAATGCTGTAAGCTGGGAAACAACCCCTCTATTCTTAGACGAGCCGCCACAGGGAAAGACTGCAGAGCCTAATTTCAAACATAATGTTTTATTACGGCTATTATGGGCTGGCTAATAAAGTAACTCGAGTTTTTCCTAGGATACGAGAGAGCCGTGAAAGGGGCTGTGTTTGCAAATGGCTGTGAATACAAATGAGGTAAATAAAATAAACAGCACTGTACAGAATAGCTGTGACTCATTCCAGGATTTTTAATATGTTTTCTCTTTTTCCTAGCTGAAGCCCGCTGGGGCAAACGGCGATGACTTTTATTATGCTCCATATCATTATATTTATGCACCAGCCACTGCCTGGAAAGCAAAGAGCCCAGGATGGACGCATGCCACCTCCCT
>JAAGVU020000045.1:12462207-12475204 GCA_011763525.2 Mormyrus iriodes | reverse complement strand
TTATAAATATTATACACTTACGATGGGTGCATTGTAACATTGTAACATTGTAACCCCCATTGTAGGTCCCGGAGTACCTTCCATAAAGGAGGGGAAAGTTAGGATGATGTCAAGGGCCCCTGAGTGAATTTGAAACATATGTGGACTGGTCTGAATTGGGGGGCCAATATGATATGCTTACATGGAGCCCAAAATCTCTAGCACCACCGCTGTTCACTGGGGTGAAGTGAGAGCTGCCGTGATGATGGGCGAGGGCCCTGCTCGTGCGTGTGAGTGGCACGGAGGCTGATTAGCACACACCACCCCTCCGGAAGGATCGAGACAGACGGGGTGACGGCGCTTTAATAGGTCCCCTTTATTCTTTATCTCTGCTCACGTCTTCGGCCATCAGATGGGATGAGGTCTCGGCGGGAAACGGCTGTGTGACAAGTTAGCCGGCGTGCAAAATCCACTCAGCGTAGAAAAATGGGCCCCTTTGTCCGCACCTCCCCATCTCCCCCTTCCTGAGAGCAGGCAAGATAAACATGTCTAGCGATGGCTGTCTTGTTATTTTTCATCTTGCTTGGTTCATGGGGTACCGCACGACAACTGACGTTGGTGCTGCCTTGTGTGGAAGGCTGTGTTTTCAGCCCTGAACAACACCCCCCCCACCTCCACCCCAAAAAAAAAAAATTGTGACTGGGAATTTCATCATAAAACCCCATTAATTCTGAATGCACAGTGAGAAAACAGAAGGACTGTGTAATGCCATACGATATTCAGCAGGCGGCACAGTGTTTAAGGGATGAAATCCCACGGTCTCCAGAACGACGAGCAGGCCACTAGTGACAAAAATTAAGAAAAAAAATGGTAACTGTAAGAGAAGTGAAATAGGAAGCACTGTGAATAGACCTTAATTGAAAGGCTGCCTTCTTAACTGCCATTGATTTCTGGCCTCTTCTGCCAGAATTAAGTGTCATGTGCTACACGCATCAAGGCGGCCGGCCAAAAACCAGAAAAAGCAGAGAAACACGCAGAAATCATTTTTCCGCACAAAAGATAACCGAGTCGCCCATTCTTAGCCTTTCCAGACTGACTCAAATTGCCCCCCACTAATGAGCGTTTTTCAAATAATGCTCTAAAGAATCAGGGAGCCTTTCACTGAGGCGGTTAGCAGGGAAACGGGGAGAATTGGGACTGGCGCGACTTAATTAAGGATTCACATGCAAATGAGAGCAACTCATGACTCCTGGGGGATCAAACACCCCCCCACCCCCCACCCCACACACCACAGCCACTCCCCACTCCACTGTCCAATGAATGGCATCAACTCAACCAGGCGTCGCGAAAGGCAACAATTATGTGACTGAAATAACACAGCAATCTAATAATCACACCAGAGAGGGCAGAGAGGGACTGGATGCCACACAGAGAAATATATTTACAGTAAATTTCTGCTATCAAATCTGCAACCAGTTCCTATGGCAGAATATGGCTCATACCCAGAATTATATGATGCTGTAATGGAGGTTTTGTATGCTAATCTAATTACACCACAGAAGGGGGGGTTTTAAACAGACACCGAGGCTCAAGCCTGGAAAACAACTGTGCCCTTCAGACTGTTTGAAATTTTATGCTTCATTTTGCTGCTCTTTAAAAGCGTGTACCGCATCTTAAAAAACCCCGAAAAACTGTGGGATATTTGCAGAAGGAACTGTTACCTGAAGAGATTAAATTAAAGTATTTGCTTGACCTAATAAACCCGGACAATCATTTTGCATTGGCTTCAAAGGGGGGGAACAAACGTAATTGAGCGGAAGATATATAACGACAAAATATCCCCTATAGCTGATAAGCAGATGGAAATAGACATATAATTAGGTTTTGATATTTAAGAATTTGCATATCAACGATGGATCACAATCGCATTCCAATGATGACTTCCAGAGGGTACTTGACAACAATATTAAACCAATAAGTAACCAGTTTACACTGCGGCTTGAATCAAACTGGATTGATGGCATTTCGGACAGAATATATAGATGTCAGGATGTAGTCCTGGGGTCAGAAATCTGAATAATGCAGAAATACGGAACATGACTGTGTGACACTTAAATATAACCACTGGTATTCAAACCAGTAGCACTCAAAGACCATGTGATGGCCCAGGCAAGCTTCTCCACCACCCCCCAACTGTAAAAATAGTCAACCAGGGAACAGTTTGACCCCTCAGAGGATGCCGCCCTAGACAATTGCTCATATCGCCCTTGCCCGGATCCGTCACTAACCCTAACAACACAGTTTAAATACTTTCCTGAGAAAATAACTGTTAATGAAATTCATTGGTTAGTGACAATGGAACAGACCATAAAGCAGGTCTGCATTATTAGTCAAAGTCAATAGTGGCAGGCTGAGGCAAACAGCCCACACAATAAGATAAGCACGTTCAAATCTGACAGACTGACTTAACACTAAGAACTGACCAAAAATGTCTTTCTCGTACATCACTGCGGGCTCTCCCACTTCAAACGTTTCTGTTTTTCCCTACCATTCGCTTGACCCTAAAGGGTTAAAAAGGCATCATTTGTTTTCTGGGCCTGGCACAGGATGGTGGCAATGGTGTTGTTGTATTTTTCCTGGTAGTAAAATCTAATGAGCTGAGCAGGGGTGACAGAGGTACAGTGAAGCCCTCTGTGCGGCCTTTTTAATAGGCTGCCTCTGCCTCGTTAGGTGGCTTTACTAGTGGGGCCCTAAATCTAGTGGCAATCCCCCCCCCACGCAGAGACCCCCCTCAGTGCTGAGCGCTGACCCGCACCGGGCCGCACCAGGCCGCCGGAAAAGAGGAGGTCTGACCGCCATCACCGCCTTCGCATTAGCATCGGAACTCCCCGCTATTCCGCGCGGACGCTGTTTCTACCGTCCCCTGCCCCCCCCATTCAGGAAGAACGCACACCCCCATAACTGGCAGCAGCACCAGGGGAATAGCGGCCTTCGGCTGATGTCATCGGGCACGCCAGAAGGGCCGCACAGGATCCTGCCAGGGAACCGGCCCGGTGGAACTCCAGGTGAATGACTGCGCTCCAGATGGCATGCTAGAAGTAACGCAGAGACATCCGCCCCCAGGCACATCACGGCAGGGGGCCCACTGTAAAATTTACCAAGAGACCCCTCCTCCGGCCCAGTGTGGTACAGAAAAACGAAAACTCCGCTTTACACCGCACCAAAAAGGGAGATCTAACAGAATACGATGCTGCGGGTTCTTCAAGCACAGAATACTGTCCTACATTTCTCTCCGTGGTACATGTGAAATAACACCCCCCCCCCGCCACCCGCCGCCCCACGCCTCATAGGCCTATACACGGTTCTGCCTGAGCAGCATAAAAAAAACCACAGAAGCTTAATCTGTCTGAGGTCCCACGATGTCCAGGGAAAAAAGATCTCCAAACACAAACATTTTGATGCAACATTTGTTGTATGTAGGTGGCTAAATAACACATAATAATGGAAGCTTGTGGATCCCCTCGTCATGCCAGGCTCGGTATAAAGTGAGACCCTGTTGATAGTAGCGGTGGGGGCAAAGGAAACGTGAAAATAATCTTAGATAAACAAATTCCATGTAATTCTCAAAGCGGCACCATGGATATCAGTGATGCGTGTTTGAGTCCGTGATGAATGTGAGGTTTGCCAGAATGTGGCGCTGTAGAAATTTCCGGAGTTATAATAACACAGCTCTAAAAGGCAGCAGACTGTTCTCATCTCACAATTGCTTTATAGCCATATTGAGAAATAACTTTGGTACAGTGTAATATGAGCCTGTGGGAGAAAAAAAAATCAGGCAAAATGCATTGTGGGAGGAAGGAACGCATCGGGGTGTCAGATTATAATTCGCCAATCCCAAATCACATCAGGCAGAGGGGAATCGGACATGTCCCCATCCTCTCAGCAGAGCCAGGGTTTGCAGCACCCTCCGAGAAAGAGAGATGGAGGTCCCCTTCTCCACACCCTAAGTAGATTAAGGCAACCAGAGATGTGGGCAGACAGAAAATGACCAAGAGAGAGAAAGGTAGAGATAAGGCCTCTGTATAGGAAGTAAGGAAATGCTTTATTTGCCATTTGCACAAGTACAAGCTTGCTTCTTGTCACATATCCCATCATGCTTCGAGACACATATATACCGAGAGTGAAGCAAGGGGTCTGAGCACAGGGTCAGCCACTTATCTGGCACCCCTGGAGAATTTCAGGGGTTCAAGGGCCTTGCTGAAGGGCCCAACAGACATGGGGCTATTCTACTAAAAATGGGACTTGAACTGGCAACCTTCCAATCACAGACACTAGTGATGAGTCCTAACCAACTGAGTCACAGTCCACCCCTCTAAAAAAAAAAAAACTCAACCAGCCTTGCTGCCAGCAGACAAAGCGTTATTTGGCTCTTGCTACTGAGTCCACAGCCCAGAACGACTCCATTTTGCTGGGATGATGAACCAGAGGTGTCTTAATTGCACCCTTTGATCCAACAGCCCCGCCTGACCCTCTCGAACGCGCGTCCGCACTGCGCAGCCCCGCAGCTGACAGCTGCTCCGTCCCACCCCGCACAAGCATAGCCGCTGGATTCCATTTCTGGAACCTTCTGCGGATTTAACTGGGGAATTAAGTGCAAATGAATTAATCAGTGGTGATTTGTGAAGGATTATGTGATCCTGGTTTTGCTGTTGTTTTGGCACGGAACGCGCATTAAACAGGCATGAGGAAATGGTCTCCGGCTCATAGACAGCTCGGAATTGCAAATCCGAGTCTGTGAAACACGGGCTGTTAGCGAACAGTGCTGACTCTCAAATGATCCGCGAGGGCTGTGGTATTTCGACTCTGATGACCCGGTAATTCTATCCAAGTCATTCCAGCAATAAAGCGGTGATTTAATGAAGGACAAAGAGTCAATTTCAGACACCTTCCTCACATCACCACCAGTCGCGCTGTCACACACCGTCGCTCGATTCCAGCCCTGTTTCAAGTGCCATTGTTTACATCTATAACCTCAGTGCTGAGCTCTCTGTAGGTTTTTCTTCAGGTGCATTTTGACTGCGATCCTCTTTCAGTCAATCAGCTTCTTCTTTGACAAAACGATTGGTGCCGGTCGATCCTTTCGGCCACGTCTCCACGATCTGTAACCCCGCTAATCTATACCTTTCTTCCCATGGTCATACATGGCTTCCTATTTATTTGTATTGCTCATCTTGAATTACAGAAATATTTAAATACTATACATTATATGTGATCAAATGATATAGAACTTTTGACCCCCAAAAATTTTTTTCCAAAGCAGGGGTGGCACTAGGGCTGTTTTAGTGGCAGTTTAGCTCCCCTAAAACATTTTAACCCCCACTCCCCTAAATAAATGTACATTAATTAGTTTAAATAGTGTGTTCTCATACATTTTTTATTACACAAAATTAGACCCCCCCCCAGTAAAGGCTTGGCCCTCCTTGTCATAAATCTCTAGTGATTCCCCCTGTTCCCAAGCCCCCTATCCTCGCTTCACCCCAGACGTGTAGAACTGGATCTGGACCCTGATCTGCACCCTCCGCTTCTGGGAACAGCTGGAGTGTGCAGCCGAGGTTAGCGGGAAGAGCGCCTACGGCGTCCCTGTGGTACCCCCTTCCTTGTTTACCTCCTCGGCCGCCGGGCTGAGAGGAAAAGCACAAATCGAACCACAAGATGAGCTGTGGA
The DNA here is from genome assembly GCA_011763525.2 of Mormyrus iriodes. NCBI lineage: Eukaryota > Metazoa > Chordata > Actinopteri > Osteoglossiformes > Mormyridae > Mormyrus > Mormyrus iriodes. The sequence goes on along the minus strand of JAAGVU020000045.1, from coordinate 12,469,501 downwards.
GGAGGGTGGGGGACTGTTAAGGGGGGTTCTGAGGCTCGGTGGGAAGTCTGCCCAGCATGGCCCCTTGAAATAGGCCCCTTCACCCTCTCATTCTCTCCTCCACAGAGCTGGCGGGCAGCAGCCCCCCCCCCCATTCTCAGGCAGGCAGTCTCTTTATAGAACCGCATAGCCCCAACACCACAGAGTTAGACACAAGCTGATGCTGGGCCCTCTTGCCAACTTCAAGGACCCGTGTTACTTCCAAGCTCCTCCTGACGTCTTTTATTCACCGCACGGTGTTCCGAGGAGAAGCAGTCCAGACGAGAAGCCCCCTCATATCTCCCTGACCTCAAACAGCGAGCGAAGGTTTTAAGTACCTTCCTTCTTACCTACACAGAGATACGGTTCTTTCTTAGAATCTCTCATATTGCTATTATCGCATTATTTTTGTGGCAGCGACATCTGGGCTTCAGCAAGCGGCGATAATTTCACACGCCCGGCAAACCTGCCTTTTCTCCCTCGCTTTAATTTTCAAAAAAGTTCTGTCTATTTTTGTGTACCATCTCTTTCATGTAAATCTAGGACAGCGCTGGCGCCCGCTCTGAAAGCACGCTTCCGTTCGAGACATTACACTCACATTTTAATGAACTCGATTCCACCTTCTCTGAGGGTCAAGAAGGAAGACGCGTGCCAGGTAACGCACTCGCAGGAAAACATCTGGAAGAGTGCATTCGTGCGTCCCCTCCCTTCTTAAAAGGTTGGCTTTGATGTCAGCCCAATTAGCAAGGCGTACATGCGCTGATACATAAATATTCGCCAAACGAATGAGATGGAATCCTATTTCCCAAAAGAATTCTGGCATTCTAGCATTCCGTCACGTTACAGTACCTGCTACATAAACATTTTCTATAAGACATTTGACTTATGACACAAACAAACACTTCTGCTAATATTAATATACGCTGGATTCGGCACAGAGCTCTGGCAATGCAGAAATCTTGCTTGGCATGAACATCCCTGCCAAGCCTATAGCTTCAGATTTAGACATTCCTCAGAGGCAGTGGAAGGTGGGATTGGTGTTTTTTTCGGTCTTCTTTGGCTTATCAGTGCAACGCCATTCTTTCTTAAAGAAATACGCTTGTTTTGGCATTCCGTCAAGCCTCCTTGGGGGATCGTAAGCTTTGCATGGCTTTGTGGCCTTGAAAAGCGCCCCCACCCCCCTGCTGACCATGCCACGGCTTGCCACGGGACCCTCGTAGGAAGGCTTACCGGAACGCGACGAGGTGTTGTCGGATCACACAACTTCATTCCCGACACAAATTGTGTGAAGGAGCAGGCCTGATCAGCCATTTGCAGTTGGGATCCTGATTAAAAGACATTATTGGCCGTGACACTGTTGGCGTTGGGAGAGAGGCGATATGGGAAGGTGAACTGAGCCAGGCAGGTCATTAAATCAGCAGCTGGAGAGGGCTGGGGGTGGGAGGTTTAAGGGAATTAGGCTCAAAAGAGGAAAAGGCTGCAAGGAACCGCAGCCCGGGGCTGAGTCGACAGCTGGAGCGGATGGAGCCACCAGCCCAGTGAGGAGAGAGCAAGCCCAGAAGAGGGTCCAGGAGGCAAACTGCCACCTAGAGCGGCCGTACCCCCCACAGCGATTCGTGCAGGAACAGGAACAGGAACAGGCCTCCATGCTGTAGCTGCGATTGCATCATTGAGCCCTGCTAGGAACTTGACAAAATTGCAGGGCTTGTAGCGGGTTGCAATATTCACTTGCATATTTTTAAGTTGAACAAAGCATTATGTAAAGGGACAGAACAGTCCTCTGCTGGAGACAAACCCTGCTGAATGAGGCTACTGCATGCACACTGACTGCCTTATTTAGCTTAGCAACAAAACCCATCACTGGCACAAGGGAAAGGCTCTTAGCCTCAGTCAGCATATCCAGCACTCATACTACTGTGCTTTGAACTTGTACTTTCAAGCAGACGATGTTACTCAGAGCATAAAGTCGCATCATGGTGATTTTATCTGCTTAGTTTCCACAGATGCATATATTAGTAAGTTAGGAACATTTACTATAATCTTTAGTTATAAGACACCTTTTCTAAAAGCTTGGGAATGAGTGCAAAATTTCTGGCTTACATTTATTTATCAAGGTGAGGCTTTTATCCACAGTGACCTATAGTAGAGGAAAGGGTTACAATATAGGTACATCCCCTGGGATTCAAATCTGCAACCCTCAGGTTGCTGACACAATACTCTACTTGGTGATCTCAAGAAACACTTCCAGGATAACGGACGCTCTCTGTAACACTAAATTATAACATCATAAAAACTAAGTAGGAGGCTTATTAATATCATTTGCAGAAAACCAAGTGTTAAGAGACTTTTTAGCTGGGCAGAGAACATGCATAAATATCATCACAGCAATCTATGTAGCATATTAATAGGGCAAGGATGTATCCAGGGAGTCCGTTCGGCAAGGATCGCCAATTATTTTGCAACACAAGGAAAACCCTTGATTAGGACTGTTTCAACATAGTTTCAAGTATTTTTTCGAGGCAGAGAGAAAGAGTTAAGCGTTAATGTATTTGCACTTATGGTGGATCATTAAGTTTTGATTTGAACTGTTTTGGAGTGAAGCTTTACGGTTCTGATCCCCTCATGCAAATTCAAATCACTAGAGAGAAAGCTGAGGTTTGAAAAATGTACACTAGAAAGTGCTGCCCAAAAAAGTTCTGTTGTACATCAAGTAACTTCACAACAAGCTTCACATAGTTTCTGCCCAGCAACCTCTGTTTTTTTGAAAAATGTATATACCATTTTCCCTTATTTTTCTCAAAGCTGTTTCATAACATGAAAGAACGAGTCAGTGAGTTTGGGAATCGCGGCCCAGGCCCCCTACAGCAGGTGTGTCACAAAACGCCAACGTGCCAGATTCCGCAAAGAGTTAATCAGCTGCGAAGAAAAAATATTCTGGCAGCAACTTGGCCTAAATACGAAAGGTCATGAAAAGATAAAGCCATAACCCCGAGCGACACAAAGCGACATCCCGTTAAAAATACAGAAATAAACAGATTCATAAATAAAAACATTTACAGAAATTGAATGCTTTGAGAAGCAGTGAAAATTGGGATTCAGTTTTATTGTGCCAGTAAAATTGGAATGGAATTCAAAAAAATATAGATGTCAAAATCTTTCAGCATCTTCCCTCGGTTTTTGGTCTGTCACAATGATCTTCTTTATACAAACAAAACCCTGCATCTATTCTCTCAAAACTTTTCTAAGAGTGGAAAACTGTGTCTCAAAAAAGCCCTTAAACAGAGGGCCTTTGCTTCTACTTGGCTTTCTGAGCCCAAAATGGCCAAGCAATGCTTCCTTTTTCCAAGTCCCCACACTTCAAGTCAGATTAGATCAAATATTAACAGAGGCTTCACGTGCCTGGATGATTCTGCCAAGCCTTTGTGATTCTGGGATTCTACCATAAAGCCACTGACAGTCCCGTCGCCTGCTGCTCTTGCCCTAACCTAATAGAAGATCCAAAGCCAGGCCAGCTGAAGGACAGATTTGCAGTTGTTCATACCCCTGAAACCCTGTGTCACCTATTCTGTCCCCTCTCCTGTCAGCCATGCCGTCCCCTACACCATCACCCATATTTATATATATATACACATATAAGCGTGTTTGTTTGTGTGTGTGTGTGCGTGTGTGTGCATAAAAGACAATTACATTACCTAGACTTGAATAGTGTCTAACATATCATAAAGTTGGGTCGTTATCTAGCCTAAAAGGCTAGATAAATAAATTCAGGAGATGGTCAAACTTAACATTGTCTGACAGCATCATGGCTTCATCTTGCAATGGATCCATCAGGCACTGAGGATGGGAATTTTGGGAAAACTGCCTTTTTCAACTCTGCTTTATGGGGTTTAAAAGCCCATGAGTGACCATGCACATTGAAATGTAACGAACAGGGCCATCTAGCTGCTAATCAAACAGGCAGCCTGCCATTTAGCCTAAACAACCATTTAGTCCGGATCTCCGTCCCATTGTCTGAATTTATCGAGGCGATCCTTGCAGCAGACCGAGCCTAATCCATGCGTATGGAATCACGGGACATCGACTGTAGCAGGTGTTCGGCATTCTGCAAGGCATTAGAGGTCTGACTCATTGCAAACATTGCCTTATATCTGGGCTCTAAGTCGTGAAAATCTATCAACGTGTCTCAGTATATTGTGCTATGTATCTTTAGATACTCAAGTGCAGCCCTTATTGGTTCATTGGTAAGACTTACAAAAAAAAACAAATATGTTAAAAAGGAATTATACAATGGCAACATTTCCATCTGTATGAAAAAGACGGAGGATTTCTAGGGTCAAGGACTTTTGAGAATGAATATTTCACAAAGATGAAAGCAAAGTAGTTCTCTCACATTTCCTGGAGACACTATTGTTGAAATGAATACAGAAAGGTGTAGAATAATGATTTGTATAATAACTAGTGTATTTTCAAATGCTTTAATGAGGAAAAAAAATCAAGATACTGCACAAATGAACAGCTTGAGAGGTCATTCGCTAGAATCGTGGTAAAATGGGTCACCCAGTGAATGTAACAGCATAGAGCTATTTCAGGTATGGCCATTTTTTCTACGCAAAGTATTTTGTTTGTTTTTTACCTTCTTGCTGCTGTGCGTGTTCTTCTGAATTTCCATACAGTACTGGCTTTTTAATAAAAATCTATTTTTATTGCATTAATTCAGCGTTTCTAGATGTTCACTGCATTATGAAACATATAAAACGACCATTGCATTTCCTTTGTACTGCTGAGTGTTTCCTTGAAAGGAAGGTACAGGGGTGTATCTTAGCTGGGAAACTGCCCCTGTGCCATCTTTGTAGCTGTTTACCTAAATGAAAGGGATGAAGGGCTCTGCATCTTTTAAAATTCGAGCAGTGATAATTCGGCTCCTCAGTTCCTCAAAGGAAAGGCCAGCTTCTTTAGTCCACTTGAATTTGAGGGAATCCCCTCCTTAAAACAAGGTTGTAAGTGGGTCCACAGCAGAGCTAAGATTCCTAATATAAGGGAAATAGAAACTGGTGAATCCTAAAAACCTCTACACAGCCTTGTTGTCTATGGATTAGGCTACCCTTTCATTGTTTGACGGGTCCTCTTGTACATCCTGAGCACTGATCATGTAGCCAAGTAACCGCCTTTCAGTTTTATGACATTTCTCCAATATTCCCAAAAGATTATTGACTAAGAGCTTCTGCTATACAAGCTATACATGTTCTGTGTGACTTTGACAATCAGTGGAATATATCAGAATATTGCCATATACACAATAAACAAATGTTTTAGGTACGTAGAGGTCACGTAGAATTTCATTAACAAAAACTTGAAACACAGAGGGTGTATTAGCCAGGCCATACAGTATTACCAAATACTCATGGTGACCAATGTGAGTGTGAAATGTCGTCTTGCATTCATAGCCTCTGTGTATCCAAATTAAACTGTATGCACTTTACACATAAAACTTAGTGGAATACTTAGCTTCCCTTAATTGCTCCAGAGCTGCAGGGACCAGGGGTAAAGGGTAATGGTACTTCACAATGACTTCATTCAGATGGTGATAGTTGATGTATAGTCAGAGACCATCATGCTTCTTCCCCATTAAGGAAATGTTAGCTTCTTCAAGCAAAGTTAATAGTTAGATGTACACTTCCCTTGAAGCTTTTTGTATGTATTGGCTTTAGGTTTAGGGATTGACAAAGGATAGACGTGACCCCAAGGGAGAACGACTCCAAGTCACACATTGAAAGCACAGTCCCATAGTCAATGGGTTGGTAAATAAATGGCCTTCAGTTTAATGGAGACCTCTGGCAGGCTTTCAAAGACCGTTAGATTCTCCACACTTGCAGAATGCACAGGTAGGGTAAGACATTGAAGGAAATAGTCCATTCCCCAACCAATCGATTCCTTGTTGGACCTGTACATAACGGCATTATGGGAGGTTGAGCGCTACGTTAAATTTCGGGGAAACAATAACCATATCATGGATTTTTTGTGGAGAAAACCCACTTGTTATGTTATGGAAAACATAACCGGATTCAATCCACCCTTAATGGCTCTCACAGTTATACATGATTGACAAGGATTGAACGGGATGCTTAAGTGTTTCACCATGATCTCACTTGCAAAATTACTAGCTGAGTCAATCAATACTGCAGCAGAAACAGAGGCATTGCAACATAATAATTTATCTTAGATATGTGTTTTTAGTGTCAATGTGACAGGACATATGATACATACCCTAGATTTACTAAAGTGTGTTGTCTTGGCAGTCGCCACAGCTAGCGATATAGTGCCCCAAGTAGACACATGTATATGCACAAATGTTGTTCCACTTCACAGCGGTACTCATCCATAGATAGATGCATGTCACCAACCTGCATAGGTCACGCCCCATCTCCATCAGAATTACTTTCGGTAGATAGGAGAAGATTCAAGGCTAGATACATATGGAAGAGCGACACTCTTCTGGTTCTTAAGATCCAGATCAAAGCAAAGAGCCTAGCAGACCAGCTCCTCTAATCCCAGTGAGTCATTCCTGCAGACTAGCTTGGAGTAGTGGCTGGGATTAGGCCTTTGCTGAAATACGGTAATGAGGGCACTATGATTCCAGCTGTTGGGATCCAGAACTGTAAAGCATAATCCATGGTTGATTTATTCTCTTGGTGCAAATTTTGCAGATTCTCCCCAACACTTCTGCTCCCTGCGACTTCTGAAAAATGTTTGATGAACACAGATAGGGGCCCAATTACATGGCTTTCTTTAGACTAGACAGTTGTCACCCACAGTAAATCCCTATGAGCTGTGAAATCATGAATGCAATCCTTACCCAAATCATCACAAAAATCAGGTGGCCGATTAATGCAATACAGCGAACTCAGTAGGTTAACCGTAGTCCTTGTTTACTTCTCAGTGATAGTGGTATATGTGGGGCCACCTAAACAGATTGTGAGGTGGTGATCATAGTACTTGCATGCTCCATCTATGGTGCATTCTCAAGGGATTGCAGAATGCTGTGTATGATTGCAGCAAAGCTCTGTTTGGTCCTTTTCCATGGCAGTCTTTTATAATGATTGAATTTCAATATATAATCACTGAATTACACCTACAGGAACTTTTATGACATCCCATTCTAAATCCATAGGCATCAGTATGGAGTTGGTCCCCCCTTTGCAGCTATAACAGCTGTCGCTTTACTATAAAGGCTCTCCATAAGATTTTGCAGTGTGTCTGTGGGAGTTTTTGCCCATTC
>JAAGVU020000045.1:12434307-12461686 GCA_011763525.2 Mormyrus iriodes | reverse complement strand
GCTATAACAGCTGTCGCTTTACTATAAAGGCTCTCCATAAGATTTTGCAGTGTGTCTGTGGGAGTTTTTGCCCATTCATCCAGAAGAGCATTTGTGAGGTCAGGCACTGATGTTGGACGCGAAGGCCTGGCTCACAATCTCCGTTCTAGTTCATCCCAAAGGTGTTCGATGGGGTTGAGGTCCGGGCTCTGTGCAGGTCAGTCAAGTTCTTCCACACTAAACTCACCCAACCCTGTCTTTATGGGCCTTGCTTTGTGCACTGGTGCACAGTCATGCTTGAACAGAAAAGAGCCTTCCCCAAACTGTGCCCGTAAAGTTTGAAGTATAGAATTGTTCAAAATGTCGTGGTATGCTTATGAAGACATTTTGGACAATTCTAAACGGTGTAATGGCCAGGTGTCCCAATACTTTTGTCCATATAGTGTATGTTACGTATTCAACAGTCAATGCTAGAGAGCAGTTTGTACAGTTCAATTCAATTTATTTTTATATACTGTAGCGCCTTTCACAACAGTCGCCCCAAAGCGCTTTACATGATGTTTGAGAGAATACTAAGACAAAGAATTTAACTAAAGAACAGCTATGCTTGTGCCTTGATTGCAATATTAAATTATTTAAGTGCCACTAATACTTTTGTCCATATAGTGTAACTTGGTGAGGCAGTGAAAGTGTTTATTTTAATATTCACTCTGCAAGCAACATTTCTACATTTCCAGACACTATTCATGTGTATACGGCTAATTTGCTTCTACTTACTTTGCATTGAACTCAGCATCTCATATTGGTGTATTTTCGCCCATGACTACTGAATACGGAAGATCATTCATTATACGAGGGATTTAAAGTCACTCCCTCACAGCTCTGGAACCGTGCAAACGAGGCAGCAAAACACCTCGGCGTCAGAGCCGATCATGGTGGACAGCCCGTGTCATAAATGCAAGCAAGGCAGAAGTGCAAACAAGAGCCCCCGCCAGCGGCCCCAGGCCCCCGCACTGGGGGAAGTGAAGGGTGGCTGGGGGCAGTGGGACCGCCACAGGGCTGGCGGACAGACGCAGGCAGGAAGGTGTGAAATTGCCCCCTCTGGCAAGAGATGCTGATGTGTTATGCAGCCAGGGTGGTGGGCGACAGAACCTGAGGGGGTGGGGGAGGGGTTTGGGGAGGGCGTCAGTATGAGGGACAATATTATAGCTGTCATAAACAGCTCCAGAAGGGGATTAGTGTCTGCCATGATAAGAAAAACAGCTGAAAATGTAGAAAGCAAAATGCAATATTTTCCCCCTTGCCGTAATTTTTACTTTTGAAAATGACTCAGCAGACGCTCCTCTGCGTAGCACGACGATGTTTGTTGAATATTTATACGACGTTTCCTGGGATGAGTGTCCTACTGTGGCAGATTACGCTTCCTCAGCTCAGTTTGCTGTAGCGTAACTCGGCGGGCATGCAGTGTCGCTTCACTCTCACCTGGGAGTGAGTCGGTTTTCCCGCATCGGGGGGCCCCCCCCGCAGATGGAGGTATGTGGGTGACGAGCAGGCCAGCTCTCTGCCGGGACCATTAACGTCGCTGTGCTGTGGTACTTACAAATCGAGGGGAAATACAGAATGAATCATGTCACATGGCACAGTGGAGCCAATCAAGGGGGCAGAGGAAAAAAAAAACATCGGTCCCCATTCATGTCACATGACAGGTGAGCCATCACCCCACTGTTAGCATATAGCAGCTGTGCAGCAGCTTTCCCAGAAAGGGTGATATTATCAGGACAGAAAAGAGGACCATCGTCCCGGACTGCTCGCCAGAGAAGGTGAGAGAGATGGGAAGGTGGGAGCTGGAGCTGCAAGCCGCAGGCGACAGGTGCGAGGCAGATAGCCTGCTTGTTTTCCCAAATTTCACCCCTGTCCTTTGGTTAACACAAACAGGTGCTCCAAGTCGTAAAAGACCCCAATATAATATTCGTCAGCTTAGAATTACTTCCTGGGCATTGCAAAATATATGTGTGTGTGTGTGTGTGGGGGGGGGTTATGTATTTATTATATTGTGGGCACCGAATGTCCCCACAATGTGTCTGTTATTTTGACATTTGACATCGTTTTTTCAGTCCCCACAAGGGGAAATTCAATTTTATGAAAATCTGTGACTGCAATCAAAAAACTAAAACTGCCAAAAGTCTCGTATTTTGTTTGGTTATTTGTGGTCAAGGTTAGGGCTGGGTAGGGTTAAGGTTAGGGCTGGGTAGGGGTTACAGTTGTCAGTACAGTTTACAGGGTTTTGCCCATAAAAATGAATGAAAAGTCCCCATAAGGTAAAAAGTAAAAGGTATAAACGTGTGAGTGTGTGTCTTGGTGACTTAGTAGTGCCCTCAGATGTGGAAAAAAATCAATTTTTTATTGCAAGACACACATGGTTTCCACTTTCCTGGGGAGGAGAGGACTGGTTAGTGCCTATTTGAAGCTCACATATATAATGGTGCAGGTCCTGCCTATGAAAAACAGCAAAGGAAAGAAAACAGGACAGAGGATGCTGGGAAAACAATGGGAGGAAGTAACATGCGCCTTCCAGGTCCTTCCACCTGGGTGCCCCCTGAGCAAAAACAAATAAATAAATGACAGGACGATAGCGAGCGAACGAGGCGGAAGGGAAGAGAGACCTGAGAATAGGAAACAGCTGAGCTGAGCAGGAGAAAATCAGCTGCCTTGAACTGTTTCCATCAAAGGAGGCAGTTTTTGAAAAGGACCATTGCCATCAAGCCACGCGTCCATGCGGAATAACAGATTATGGCAGCTCGGGGGGGCGGGGGTGGACTGGCCCCATATGAAAGGCACTGACGGGCCGTGAGTCGTCCCCACGGCGACAGCCCCCTGGCCCCCTGAAGCCTCCGGCTCCACCACTTTGACGCAGCAGTCAGCAAAATCTGCACCGCTCTCTCTCTTTCTCTGACTTGTACTGGGTCGGCATGGCGACAGAATTCCTTGCCATGTTGGGCTAAGGACCGCCTCACAGATCCAGGGACGTTTGCTGGTGAGACTGATTCTGATGTCGCTTGTGTTGGGCATAGCCAGAGCTGAGGATCTCCCTTGTCGGTCCACCATTTTGCCTGAACACCCGAATGACCCGATGGGCAAATTCCCTATTTGTATGGTTACAGTTGTGACCCCCCCCATCATAAAATACAACATTGGGCCTGTGGGCACCCTTCCCATCCATCCATCTCTCCATCCATCCATACATTCATCCATCCATCCATTTTTCATACCCGCTTGTTCTATGCAGGGGTGCGGGGGTCCAGAGCCTATCCTGAAAACTACAGGCATAAGGCAGGGATTAACCCAGAACGGGGCACCAACCCATCACAGGACAGACATGCACACACACACACACACTTACAAACAATTTGTCAACTGGCCCCCTTTCAGACATTTAAAAAAAACACCCAAAAGAAACGACCTCCTTTGTGGAGTTCAGCCGAGTCCCACTTGGGCCTCTTCTCCACCGCCTCCCGTTCTGAGCACGGCCCAGAAATCCTGGGCTGCAGTGATTATGTCTCATCAAAGGGCCGCCCTGCTGAGCGTAATCTCATTTCTGATGTGCGACACGCGGAGGCAGTGAAAGAAGAGGTTTCTCACGACATTTTTCCTGCATCCTCCAATGTTAACAAACATCTCTGTGATCAATATAGATGCAGATAAGAGTCAGACAATTATAACCAGCTGCAGTGAAAGAAGAGGTGGCATAATGATGACAAATGTATCACGTATTTTCCCGTGTAAAGATCCATCTCTGTTCCTTTCAGTTATCCAACCCAGGGAGGCAGTAGGTCTGGAGCTTATCCCAGTCAGCACATGATGGGAGACAGGGGACACGCTGGACTGGGTGCCAGTCCATCAGAGGGCATGCAGATCCATGCCATAGTCAGTTTTGTGTCATGAATTCACCTGATTGTACATCTTTGAAGGAAGGCAAAGTAAAGTATCTAAAACAAGGGTTGCCAATCTTATCCAGAAAGGGCCTTTGGGTATGCGGGTTTTCGCTGCAACTCTCTAATTAAATTACCAATTAGAGCACTGATTGGCTGAAGAGTTCATATACTTGGGTTTGAACTGCTGACCTAAAGGTCATCCCAAAAACCTGCATACACTCTGGCCCGTATATTATATTTATGTAGCAGATGCTTTTATCCAAAGCGATATACAATTGAGAGAGCAGGGTGAGTCAGCCCCTGGAGCAATTGGGGGTTAAGGGCTTTGGTCAAGGGCCCAATGATGACATCACTCTGCCGGCCATGGCACTTGAACCAGTAACCTTCAGATGACAGGTACAATGGGAGATTATGCAGACACCACACTCACAGGCAGATTTCGGACCCTCAACGCTGGAGATGTGAGGCAGCAGTGAAAGTCACCCCGTCACCCCGCATATAAACACATTAACATTTGTGTTTTTTCCTGATTATTTATGCAGTGTTTTCAAAACATAAGTCTCAGGCCTTGGCGACATGACTGTCTCACAGCTTTCCAAACAGTTCCTGTAGGTGCCGTGAGGAGGCTCCATCTTAGTCTGTCCATGGATGTACAGAGAAGGGAAACACAGCACAGTGCAGCCAGCCGAGCTGGTTGGCCCAGAGACAGGCAGGCTGAGATGAAAGCAGTGAAAGGCCTTACATCACCCCGCTTCTGACTGGCGGTGCTGAAATGGCCTGTCCCTCACTCCCCCTTCACTCTATTAACTCGAGACTCCCCTGCATTCACCTGATGGACTAATTTGTCTCATTATTCATTTATTATCCCGTTCGTCCTTGATGAACTCAAGTTGGCCCAACTCCCAAACAGTCCAGGAGCAAAGAGATCAGGTTGCATGCCTAACAATATTCTTATAGGTGGTTAAATAAAGGGAATTCTCTCCATTCAGATGTATGAGAGTTCTTCCCTCAACTATAAGAAAACTGGGCTCCAGGAATCTGCCAGAATTTGACAATGAAAACAAAAGGATTGTGTCAAAACAACAGTTTTTTTCCCCCCTGAAACAAGCATTATGTGCGACGCCTGACATACTGCCCAGGAGTCTGCTGTGCAACTTTCCACCAGGAGCTTTTGTGGACAGATAAGCTCCGTCTCTGGATAAGCTAGGTCCAGCCAGCCTTTTCAGAGGTCCGACACACCCTGCATCACCAAAAGGCCTTCCAAAATCCAAGAAAAATGGGTGGGTGGGGGTGGGGGACTTCAAGGTCACCGATTCTAGGATTCAGCTGTATTCACATGATACCAGAGCGGGCCACCTCTTCCTCAGGAAATGGCCCTCGCCGGTACATCAGGGATAGCGATGATACACACTCCTGAGAGAGGCGGGGACATTCTAGAACATTCTGTCGCCCGTGTCGCTGCATTTGGGAAACACGGGGGAGAACTCGGGTTTAATATAACTGCGGGTCTTTTTCACAGCTAATACGTGATCTGCAAGTCAACGCGAGATCGGGCTCTATTTCAGTCCGGGCACCTGCACCTGAAGATGCAGTCACAGCCTCATGTGCAGCCTTGGTTTCCCTGAACAGCAGGAGTCCAGGTGGTAATCAAGCAGAGGTTTCATTAAAGTAAGCCGGGCCGAGCCTTTAACTCAGGGCGGCGGAACTCCAGAGACCTATAAAAAAATACTCCCTGCCTGCGTCTCAGGTTCTGTTTTCATCTGCTCAGGAGAGCTGGGGGGGGCCAGGGGGGAGTACTAACGGTAGCCCCAGAACCAGCCAAAAACCACAACAACACCTTACGCAGGTAGGAGCGGACAGCCTCCTTCCCTCTGCCACACAGGCTGCTGACATACAAGCGAAATACGCAAGCACGGTCACGGGTGTGACGTAGACCAGTGAGGTAAAACTTTTAACCGTAAGAGGAACTATCCAAACTGATGGGAGAGGGGCTCACATGGACAACACTTGCACACACCTTCACACATGCAAAGAGACAGCCGTTGCATGCACATGGAGACACCAACACATAACATACAAAGGCATGCGTATAAACAAGGACAGAGGCGCACACACAGGCACACATGAGAAGGGCTTCCGGGAGACACATTAACAGTGTGACGGACAGAGAGCTACAGTAACACACGCACAAAGTGGGACGGGGAGAAAGACAGTCACACACACAGAGTGAGACAGGGAGAGTGACAGTCACACACACAAAGTGAAACAGGGAGAGTGACAGTCACACACACAAAGTGAAACAGGGAGAATGACAGTCACACACACAAAGTGAAACAGGGAGAGTGACAGTCACACACACAAAGTGAGACAGGGAGTGTGACAGTCACACACACAAAGTGAGTCAGGGAGAGTGACAGTCACACACACAAAGTGAGTCAGGGAGAATGACAGTCACACACACAAAGTGAGACAGGGAGCGTGACAGTCACACACACAAAGTGAGTCAGGGAGCGTGACAGTCACACACACAAAGTGAGTCAGGGAGAGTGACAGTCACACACACACAAAGTGAGTCAGGGAGAGTGACAGTCACACACACAAAGTGAAACAGGGAGAGTGACAGTCACACACACACAAAGTGAGTCAGGGAGAGTGACAGTCACACACACAAAGTGAGACAGGGAGAATGACAGTCACACACACAAAGTGAGACAGGGTGAGTGACAGGCACACACACAAAGTGAAACAGAGAGAGTGACAGTCACACACAAAGTGAGTCAGGGAGAGGGACAGTCACACACACAAAGTGAAACAGGGAGAGTGACAGTCACACACGCAAAGTGAGACAGGGAGAATGACAGTCACACACACAAAGTGAAACAGGGAGAATGACAGTCACACACACAAAGTGAGACAGGGAGAATGACAGTCACACACACAAAGTGAGACAGGGAGAGTGACAGTCACACACATTCATGCACTGAAACAAAGAGAGAGAGAGAGAGAGAGGTGATTACCCACAGACGGAGGCAAAGGGAGGGAGAGACAATCACATACACAAAGAGAGAGAGACAATCACATACACAAAGAGAGAGAGACAATCACATACATAAAGAGAGAGAGACAATCACATACACAAAGAGAGAGAGAGACAATCACATACACAAAGAGAGAGAGAGACAATCTCATACATAAATACACAAAGAGAGAGAGAGACAATCACATACATAAAGAGAGAGAGACAATCACATATACAAACAGAGAGAGAGACAATCACATATATAAAGACACAAAGAGAGAGAAAGAGACAATCACATACACAAAGACAAAGAGAGAGACAGAGACAAATGCACACAGTCCCTTGCTCAGTCCTCATTTGGCTCTTCTCTCTTCAGGCAATCTTCCCAAGAAACTCCGATGCCAGCTGTCATAGGAGCACACATCTGTATCTCAGCTGCATCCCCTTATGCCCCCCCCCAAAAAATGGGCTCCCAGCCCTGCCCAAAGTCCCCAAGCTGCAACATGGATCAGCTGTTTCTTATTTTTGAACCAAAACTGCTTTACGTGGCAGGCCCTGCGTCGCCCAGCACATATGGTTTGGTCGCCACGGGCTTCTGGCTGCATGCGTACCTTGACGTGCCGCTGCCTGTCACCGTTGTGTGCAAAACAACTATTATTATTGTTATTATTGTTACAATTGCCTGGCAGATAGTCCCGTCCAAAGCAGTTTGCGCAGCTTTGCGTTTTATGCAGCCCAATATTTATTCAAATAATTATGTCTCCTGCAGTCACAGTGATTTCGGAGCTTGGGCATTTTATTGGAAAATTAAGAGCCCCTTCACAGCCTTTTATGTGGAAAGCATATGCAGATACCCTGCGTGGCATGTTCCATTTTTAAATACAAACTGCCTTTCTGAAATAATTCTCTGTTCAAAAGTTTTTGTATCCATCACTATACACTACATCAGTGATTTGATAACCAAACAGGCAGAGAAGCTACACAATGTATACCAACTGATCATTAGTAAAAATATTGATAAGGATGTACCACTTGCTTAGGAAACTCCTCTATGACTGACGTGCTTGAACTGGCATTCAGTTGAAATAGTACAACAGTGCCCTCTAGTGATACACATTACATCACAGAAGTCTGCTTCCAAAATTATACAAAAATATAAATCGAAATACAGTAAAAAGCTCATCTAACAACACTCGCCTATAGTAAAATCAAAACTTGAGGCCATACACCTGGCTACTGTGGATATAACAAACTTAGATTTCGTGATTAAATAAAAAGGGTCAAGCATACGCAAATACTAGTGTACATAGTGCCATCTGGTGGAAGCATCGCACTTGTCATGAAATGTAAAAAAAAAAAAAAGTTTCCCAGTATCGGTGGAAATGAAATCAACTCTGCAAAACGGCTGAACTTTTAATTAATTTGTGAAAGATTTTTTAAAATGGAATTAAAATTAAATAAAAATAAAACCGACATAAATCATAATTATACACACATTGGCGCTGGATGTGATGTTGTCCTCTGCCAGTAATCGACAGGCTGCTTTCATTAGCTTTATTTCGTCTTTTAATTAAGAAAATGACAAAAGGAACGACAAAAAGTCCTACCCTATATAGGAACATACATAAAATAACAGCATATTTACTCAGCTCTCCCTGGGACTAATGGATAGCTTATATTTTAGTGAACAATTAGAAATCATTATAGAGTAACAAGGACATGGCTACATGTCAGAAAAGCGGAGTGAATTTAGCCTGATATTTAATTCACAGCCATAAAGAGAAGCACATTCGCATCCAGCAGAGAACAGCCGTTTGAATAGTGAGCTATACGGTATCTATCTATCTATCTATATATCTATCTATCTATCGGTCTGTCTGTCTGTCTGTCTGTCTGTCTGTCTGTCTGTCTTGGTTTCGCAGTGCCATCGCAGAGCCTCCATCACCCCTCCCTCTTCTTTCCCGATGAACTTCCTTAAAATCCTAATGACTGGTGAATTAGTCGAATCGGCGCCAGCCAAGCTTCATTAACTGAAGGGGCTCTGGGCACAGGACGGGCAATTAGTTACCATGGAAAGTTCAGCCAACTCAAGACACACGCTGCGTCTCAGTGGGTGAATTTAAGTTGTGGAAATGTGGCAATGGAAGTTCTAAAAGGAGTTCCTCTGGTCATGCTGCTGAAAAACAGCTTCAACGCCACTGAAATTTGCGGATGACCAGGTGGCGGTGGTGGTAGGTCTGATCTCCAGCGTGGATTAGATGGCATGTCTGGGTGAGGTGCAGGAGCCATCTCTCTGGTGACAGGCTAACAATTTACACCTGAAAGTCTGGAAGATTAAGGAGCCTGTCATGGATTTCGGGCTGGAGCAGGAGAGGAATTACAGAAGGTCTATGGGACTCTGGTGGAGAGGATCAGGGAACCGCTACCTCAGACAGCACGTCTCTGAGGACCTGACATGGACAATCCACATATCCACCCTGGTGCAGAAAGCCAGGCAGCCACTGTATCACCTGCATAAATCAAATTGCTGCTTTTATTAACAGAAGGCAAGGGGACCCAAATGTGGTGCACGGGATGTTTATTCTGAACCAAGCAGACCGAGATAGAATGGGCAAGCGGGATCTTGGTCGGAGGGACGTCTGGAAGCCTGGGGGGGAGTTCAGTCTTATATGGAAGGACCAAGACAAAGGGTAGGTACACCGGGAAGGCACGAGAGGAACCAGGCAGGCAGGATCGATGGATCAGGGCTGGAGCGCTCAGTAAGCCGCATGGAACAAGAAGCTCACACTGAGTGAGAGGGCAGTTGCTGCTGTAAAGAGGCAGCAGGTGCGATCATTCGGCACGGCCGACCTGGTGATCTCACTGGGGGGGCGTGACGTACGCGAAGAAATATCATTTACTTCCGATGCTGCAAGAAATAAAAAGGAAAGCAGCAGCACCGTAGATGGCATGTAAAATATCTGTCATTCGTAGAAAATAATAAAGTGAACTAAAAAAATATATCAGTGACTAAAGCAGTCACTATACAAATTTCAAATTAAAATACAGCCATTGGGCCAAAAAGGAATGTGCACGTTTAAAAAGTGCAAAGTGGCTGGTGCTTATCAGTCCAGTGAAACGTACTGAAAGCTTGGTTTCCATGGTGTCGGTATAATGGGCTATACTCCAGTAAAAAATTCAGTAATGCTTTCTACGAATACCATGTTTATAAGAATCTATTAACACATTCATAACACTTTATAATACATTCATAAAGCATTATAAACATGGCGATACATTTCTAAAAAGGCATAATGTATTATAATCATGTTTATTATGCATTATGCTTTACGAAGCTCTCATCTATAATGCACTGTAGATACCTTTATAATGTAGCACACATCCTTAATGCTGATACCAGCCATTATAATGCATTATAAAGGTATCTATAGTGCATTATACATGACGGCAAGTGTTACCAAAAGTCCAAATATTTAGTGTTATCGGGCTGTGATAGAATACAGAGCATGAAATTACAGCTACTTCAAAGAAAAACATATTAAAAAGTAAGAGAAAGAAGTGTATGGGTTAAATGAAGCAAAATAATAGAAATAAATGTTCCACTTACCATTCAAACTGCTAAATAATCAGGTGCTAGTTAATGTTATTACCATTATAAATGCCCCTCAATATCAATCTAAAAGTCTTTTTTAGGATTTTTCAAACCCTACCCTAATACCCATATAAATTTAAATAAACCAATTAAGTAAAAACTTTGCTGTAATTAAAGAATGCACACTAGGAATCCAGGACGAGGATACGTTAAGTTTTATCAATCGCTAACAGCATATTGCTGGTATCCATGCAGGGCGCTGTGCCATGCAGACTTTCGTCGTCGTCTGTCCCAGTGCGACCGTGTTCGATGGCTGTTGCCTTGGAGATGGACCCCGGTTCCGCGGGCATGTCAACAGTACGGTCACATGGGGTGGCCAATCAAGCAGAAAATGACCTGCATTGATGCTGTGCCTGAAAAAAAAAATGCCAATTTCTCAGTCTCATTGCACAAATATGAGTAATGACGCACACAGTCCCACTGAATTGCCTTGAATCTTTACCTTTTTAGATACTGGTATCATCTGGAATATGTGCAGAGATGTGTAAGATTATATAGATTGTATAATGATTTACATAATATTGCAAAAACTCATGAAGTACTCTATTGCAAAAATGGGCATGATGCACCGTAATATGTCACTGAGATGAACTGGGACAAAATGGCTCACATTTGCAGGGTTAATGCAGTAACGTCGTGCTGGAAATTATAACAAAGAGCCGCTGAGGTCAAGCTGGTTCAAAGTATTGTTCCTTCCTATTCATAACCATGTGAGAAGGTCTTTTTTTCCACATGCGGTGTGAAAGGCTTCATTTCTCCCCCTCGGGTTGCCCTTCAGAATAGATTATCTGGCAGTGTAAAGGGCTGCTTGTATCTGTAAACTTCTCTTTCTTGTCAGTTTGACTTAAAGGATGTTGTGAAGGTGATTAGGTGCTTTGCCCTGGATTTACTTTCAGTATCTGAACTGATGTATTTTAACGGCTCTTTTTAATAAGATCTGATTAGATTCTTGGTGTGCTAGATGCATGTGAACACTGGGCTTGGAACTAGTGTGACTTGTGTGGTTTTATATATATAAACTTGTCCGTGGGTCCGTTGTGTGTATTGAATGTTGTGCCCCTTTGTGTGTGTATGTGTGTGTGTGTGCGTGCATGTGTGTGTGTGTGTGTGTGTGTGTGGTCCAGGTTTACCTTACACGGTGGGGACCAAATGTAACACACTGTGATAAAAACCTCTTATTTTGATGCTGTGAGGGCCATTGTTTCAGTCCCCACAAGGGGAAATTCAGTTTTATAAAAAGTTGTGACTGCAATCAAAAACTAAAAAATGCAAAAAGTCTTGTATTTTGTTTAGTTACTTATGGTTAAGGTTAGGGCTGGGTAGGGGGTAAGGGATTAGGGTTTTGCCCAAATAAGTGAATGGATGGTCTACACAGAGACATGAGTACAGGTATGTGTGTGTGTGTGTGTGTGTGTGTACGCGTGCGTGTGTGTGTGTGTATTTGCATATAAATGCAATACTGATGGGAGATCTAACCAATAGGCTGAAAGAATAAGCTGTCTGAGCTTTTCTGTAGACTATAACAGGCACATGGTGGGGGGGGGAATGAAAATGCCCCCCTTTGAAGTTACTAATACCCATTTTTGAAGCCCAAATTTCATCGATCACACAAAATCTAGAATTCAACAAAGGGGGGATTGAATGCAAAAAAATCAATGAGGCCGACACACCCCCTGATCGTGCAAATTTACCGAGGGAGGTCCCTGGTTACCCCCCCCCCGTTCCGGCACCTTACACTCAAAAAGTATGAGTATGTCACTGTAGCATCTACAGACTGCTGATTTCCCTTTACACTTTTAAAGAAAGCTGTAAACATGTCTATTCACATGGGAGCACAGTTAAAGTAACCTGATTTAGAAAATGAGTCATTGTTTAATTCCCGCTGTAGGTATTACGGGAAGGCACAGCTGACTGTGCTGGCTGGAAGGGCCATTTGGAGCACGTTGTATATGATTTGATGTAGTCCTTTTCAGCGACAGTTTCTGAAATGACCCCATGAGAATTTAACCATTATTTTCAAAGTGTCTGGTTTACTGGACATCAAAGCTGGGCAGTGAAGGTTTGTTTGAACACACAGATCTTGAGATGATTAATAGTAAGCTGTAGTCAATGCACAAGTGGCCCCCACTCCCTTCGAATGACATTGTTATTAGGGAGAAAATTTCATCCTCTATATCACACACCAGCAGTCTGTCCATTCTGGGGTTGTCGGAGGGACATGGACACCCTGGCTGATTCGAGAGGGGCAGCACTTGACAGAAACTGTTGAATATGTAAAATTGGACAAGGTGGGGGCGAGAGGGGGGATAAGGTCATATTTTGTCAGGGGCCCCAAAATTTATAGGTAGCCCTCTGGTCACATGGAAAATAATCATTATAACTAGCTAGCTATCTACTTTGCCTTTACACAGCCTATTTCAGGGTGAAAGGTATAACACTCCAAACAATTAAAGGAGGACAGGCAGGAGAACAGACGGACTGGATTTGCAGTTTGGTTAAATGTTAAACTGGGTGCACAGTTCCAAGCTGGAACACAGGGACAAAACAGAATGACAGATGTTGTTGTTATCCTTTTGGGCAAATTATAATTAAAAAGCAAGAGGTCCCTTTAACATGGTGTCACACTCCTTTCAACAGCATTGTCAACTCATTATCCAGCATTCAGGGTTATTTGGTTTTCTGTTTGAAATGTGTGTTGTTTTTGTGATTACTGTCACAGGCTGGTGCGTGGATCCAATTTTCTTTTTAAGAGACATATGCTCGTTACATCAAGATTCCGAAAACTAATCTTTCCTCAATGTCTGATTTTTCGTTTTGTACCAGCACACCTGATGCCGCTTGCCATTTGGATAACGCCGTATCCATAGCACTCTGTGCACACGGCATGAAGTCTTAGAGCGTGATCTGAAAACGTATTTGCAAACGAACAAGAGGGAATCCAAGGGACCCCTCCCCCCACCCCCACAATGAATAGTTAGCTAACAGATTACAAATGTCCTGTGACGATGATGTTCAGGAGCTCTGGCCCTCCACTTCTCCTATAAGTATCTCCTTTTGACCTGTGAACATCCTGTAGGTCCCTTCTTGTGTGTCTCCTCTAAATATCTGTATAATACCTGTGAACATTCTGCAGGAATCTACTGATTACCCAGATGTCTCCTGTAAGCGTGCAATTAAGACCTCTGCATCACTTCTGTGGGGGTGATGTGTGGCTCAGCGGGCTAAACGTCTGTGCTGGTGATCCAAAGGTTGCCGGTTGCCAGCAGAATAGTCACACATCTGTGGGTTCCTGAGCAAGGTCCTTAACTTCCATCTCCCTGGGTACTGCAGAGGTGGCTGCCCCCTCACTGTAACCCTCCCCCCCAAGCTTCATGAAGAAAAAGATAGGGCAATGAGATAAAGGCAGTTTCCCCATGAGGATCAAAAACCTGTGCATCTCCTGTAGGTACCCTCTCACACCTGTGCATCTCCTGTGAGTATCCACTCAGCACCTGTGCATCTCCTGTGAGTATCCACTCAGCACCTGTGCATCTCCTGTGAGTTTTCTCTCAGCACCCATTCATTGCCTGTAGGTACCCACTCAGCACCTGTGCATCTCCTGTGAGTATCCACTCATCACCTGTGCATCGCCTGTAAATATCCACTCAGCACCTGTGCATCGCCTGTAAATATCCACTCAGCACCTGTGCATCTCCTGTGAGTATCCACTCAGCACCTGTGCATCTCCTGTGAGTATCCACTCATCACCTGTGCATCACCTGTAGGTACCCACTAAGCACCTGTGCATTTCCTGTGAGTATCCACTCAGCACCTGTGCATCTCCTGTGAGTATCCACTCAGCACCTGTGCATCTCCTGTGAGTATCCACTCAGCACCTGTGCATCTCCTGTGAGTTTTCTCTCAGCACCCATTCATTGCCTGTAGGTACCCACTCAGCACCTGTGCATCTCCTGTGAGTATCCACTCATCACCTGTGCATCGCCTGTAAATATCCACTCAGCACCTGTGCATCGCCTGTAAATATCCACTCAGCACCTGTGCATCTCCTGTGAGTATCCACTCAGCACCTGTGCATCTCCTGTGAGTATCCACTCATCACCTGTGCATCACCTGTAGGTACCCACTAAGCACCTGTGCATTTCCTGTGAGTATCCACTCAGCACCTGTGCATCTCCTGTGAGTACCCACTCAGCACCCCTGCATCTCCTGTATGTACCCACTCAGCACCTCATACTCCTCAAGGTTCTGTGCTGCCAACTCCTCTTCCTCCAAACAGGCCAGCAGAGGTCCTTCACCAGAGATGGGGTCTATCAGGAGGTGGCAGCCCCTTTAGGCCAGCCGTCCTCCAAGCTGTTCAGTGACTGTCCTACCTTCTTTGTTCTCTATGACCTTCTCCCTAGTATGGGCTTCAAGCTGTGCTGGGGTTGACCATCCCACCCACTGCCTGGGGCAATTTGCACCTGCCAGCCACACCCAATTACCATTCCTCACAGGTAGTTTCTGGGCCTACCACAAGGAAGCCATTGCTACTGTCCACCTGAAAGGCAACCATCGCCCCCTGTTGGTGTGTGTCGGAATCACATTGTTGATTCAAGCTGTGCACAGCTGCACTGTGCCTGCATGCTTGAATGACTGTGGACAGCAGACCCATTCCCTTCTTCTTGACACAAATTATCTGGACGATTCCTCAACAATGGCACTGTTCCCCACCATTAGACAGCAGGACGCCAAAACCTTTTTTATGGTCTTCTGAGCAGAGCGGGTTTTTCCAGGGAGTCTGCTTGGCTCTAGACATCCAGGAGATTTATTGAAGATTATAAGGAAAGAGCATGCTGCTCCCGTAAGATGTAGGTAAACAGACTAAACGATTAAATGAAGTGGCCATGAATGAGTTTTTTGGCAGACAAGGAGTCAGTAGCCCATCTTGGAAAACTCCTGGGCCCTCTGTGTTCTAGCATTACCACTGTCACCAATTTGGTGTGCAAGGGGCAGATATTTAAAAGCGATGTCAACCTTTTCATAATTTTTAATTGTATACTGCACTGGACCAATGCGAGATCTCCTGCCATACATCCTAAACGAGGGGAAAGTCTGTCTTTAATGATGCCTTTTTAACTCTTTTGGACACATTAATATTAATGTGGTATCTGCTGATTTATAAGGAGAAAGGGAGAAATATTTGTAAATGAAAGGACCGTGCTCCCCCTGCTGGTGAACATGAAATTGCATGCCAGGTCCGCAGTAAATTCAATAGACGCCACCATATCTGCTGGAAAATGAGGCAAACTGGACTGTCATCTGTGGTGTAGCTAGAGATGATTCAACCATCCAAAACATCCCAATCATTATGATTTGAACTTGTGGAATAATTTCAAAATATGGAAGAATGTGGTTGTCTGCAACTCTACGTACTGCACAGCCTCAACCCGTTTTGTCCAGTGTGCAAATGCATGAAATTTGAATGCTGAGTGTGTCACGTTGGAGCGACTGCTTTCAGATGAAATAAGGTAACGGCAGAGAAAGCTCTCATGGAGATAAGAAGTGGAGGAAGAAAAAAAACTCATGAAAATTTTAAGGTAAAAATGAGCCAGTCATGCGGGCCTCTTCCTGAACAGCTGTAAGATCTTAGCAGCTTTTCAAGCTGCCAGTAACTGCGTATCTCAGCGAAAACTCTCAGCTCTCGATGGCGTAGTCGATTGTTTCAGGATGTTTATTTCTCCATATTTGGTCAAAATCATTCAGAACTTAAAAGAAAGTATTAAATCAGATAACCAGTCTTCCCTCTGGAGATATTCCAGTATAAAAAAATCCCTTTGGGGTGGTTCACAGTGCAGTTACTGGTGGCAAGGCAACTCAAAATCATATGAGTGCTTTGTCACTGGTGTGGCCCATGGCACTGCTCTTCAAAAATGCCCCAATAATGATGGCATGTACAGCCTGAAGTGCCAAATCAATATGCAGTTTTGCTTAAGGCAACCTGTCCCACACCCCATCTGTCCATATAGCAATTTCCATTTACTATGCCATTAGATGATAAGACAATCAGGAAACCGCTCACACTGCACTTCCTGTCTGTTACCTTGACAACAAGCTTCACTGCATTGTGATACTTGAAGCTGGTCACATGCTTATGGGAAGTCCACAAGACAACCGTAATACCAAGAACGTTTTAAATTTGCCAATATTAAACCCATTCCTTTGACATACATTCGGACCGAAACATTGTGTTCTATGCGTGATTTTAAAATGCAGTGCGATATTATACACTTTTTTTAGGCAATGGACTTATTTTGATGGATTGGTTCAATGAGCCAGTGCCACCAGGGTTGGGGGTTAAAATTGTGCCCCATGTGTGTGTGTGTGTGTGTGTGTGTGTGTGTGTGTGTGTGTGTGTGTGTGTGTGTGCGGTGTTTGTTCCTCAGCATTATTGCATGGGTGTCCTCTGGGCACTCCAGTTCCCTCCTGCAATCCAAAGACATTGAATAAGGCTAACCGTTAACTCTTCGATGAACTGACATCCCATCAGGTTGTACCCCAGCCTCGTGCCCTGTGCTGCCTAAAATAGGCTTCCAATCCCCCTTGACCAGGATAAGAGGTTAGATAATGGATAAATTTACTAAAAACCACAATATCGTATTCCAATGGGTATTAACCCTCATTAATCAAAACAGGATTGACTCACTATGCATTTACCACCATATTATTCAGTGCGTCTGCAGAAGCCGCTACGATGAAGGGATTCTGGAATTCATGTCTTGTATATCTGGATGGGAATGTTGCAGAACTGCAATCTTATAAACCTTCCATAGATTTTCAGTTGACTAGTTAAGTCACTTCTACCTTATTCCCTCCACCGCCAGAAGTGCCGCGCTCCCTACTGCTGAGGAACATCCCAAGAGCACTGTCTAATCCTTATCAGGCCAAATAATCTTTCGCCAAATCATCACAAGATCCACCGGATCGCCGTCGCTCCGCTAGTCCCCAGAACTGCTTTGCATAGAGTGGAAAAGTATACATCTCTGTAGATAAGTTCTGCCGTCCCACTGATGCAACAGTCGCACTGTCAGGGTAATTTCTAGATCCTTCTACACAACTCAGTTAAATTACCTTCTTATATTGCTGGTTAATTTTGAGAATATGGACTGCTCTCAGATCTTGGTTCTTCCACATTATAGTCATTACTTGGCAATAAACATGACTATTAAAGCAATGTTTTAATTCCCTTTCATAAACCTGTGCCTTGTATCATTGTGTGGGGATGTCTATGACATTCCTAACAGATTTGTTATTGTATGTTTATTGTATATTTTCTTGTTTATTACTTCTGCAATTAAATTGATCAAAGAGAAACTGTCTTCATGTCACATCACAAGGAAATGGTCTGAATCTATTTCCAGTTTTTCCATTGTATCAAGCAAGTGAATTGCTGTTACACAAAAAAGAAATTATTGTCCCATTTATATTCTTAAGTATATTGACTGTGCTGATGAGTTCCAATACAGTACACGCATGAGCTTGCTGATATTCATGGTGAAGACTTCCCAAAGTCGCTTAGTGGACTAATAAAATGTTAAAGGCCTGCTAGTTAGTCTTCACGTTTCGTTTTAGCAGTTGTCATTCTCATAGTTTCCCGGAAAGAAAGGACAGAAATGAAGATTATTGGTGGTGCTGAAACCAACATTCGTGTTACATTAACTGGTAATATTTAATAGATGATTAGATGGACTTAAGAAGGTCCAGGGCTACTCTTCATACATGCAGGGCTGGACTCAGGTTATCAAGATGTATTTGTTGAGAAATTATACTTTTTTCAGTGGCAAATAAATATGAAGAATGAGAACTTAACAAACCTCTGGGTTCAGTTCCCTAGAGTGGTTTTTCAAAGCAAGGGTTTACCCAGACTGAAGCCCTGGAGCCTCCATGAAAAAAGGGACCTCAAAAGGCCCCCCCCAATCAAACTTTTACCATTGCTACACCACGATCAATAAGTTTTACCATTGTCTCCCCTCCCCCAACGAATAACCTCTGACCATATTAATGTGCCACTGGTTCCCCTTCAAGGCGTTTGAACTTGGGAACTGCTTATAGGTCCAATCCTGGCTCCTGAACCATAGATTACCTGCTGCTGGGATGGTACAGGCATCCACCAAGCCTCTCGAGGATACTGGGGGTTGCCCAGAAAGCAATCAATCAGGCCAATGTGCCGGTTTCCTCTCTCGTTTCTGGTTTCCCAGTCGGGAGATGTCAAAAAGACTTCCACAGTCTGTTTGAGTGGCACCTCATGTGATGGTGGCCTCCGCCCCTGAAGGCAGACAGCATCGCAACGGAGGCAAGCGAAAGAATGAGTGAAAGAACAAGAGTGACAGAGATTGAGTGACGGTGAATCCAGACCTGGAGCTCTTCAACGGGAACATGATGAGCTCAGCATGACCCTCCATCTCTCCATGCATGCCAGGACCGCAAGTGCATTGGCCAGGTGTTACTGATGGCTGGAGCACAGGGCCCTAGCCTCACTTCACAACCTCACTCACAACTCTTTGCATAACTCTTTTGCCTCATTCTCCTGATAGTTGCTTTTTCCTCTTGACTTTGGGGAACACTCCGGATTTTTCATCTTCGTGCGTGCGTGACCGCTTAGCAGCTTCTGCGGCCTCGTATTGTGAAATTACAGCTAGCAGTTCCCATATCGTAGTAGCCCAGTATTGCCACCTGGGTGGTAAATAATGCAAGATTTCAGATGCAGTACATTCTGTACTGCTGGACATTCACAAGGTTATACGTCCTACTCACGTGTCGAATTGCGCTTTTTTGGATGTACCTTGGTCGTGCGATCTATGACGCTTCCTGAGCAACAAAACCCCCATGCTCATCCAAATGACTGTTTCCTGGGCAGCAAGGGGCAAGGCGTCAAAAAGTTGTCCATGTTGTGTAAAAATGACACTGGACAATTGTAGCAACCCTATGATTAAATAGCTATTGTGGAAACTTGGTGCTGTAGTTACCGAGGAAATGACTCAACTCTGGATAGTCAAAGTCAACCCTAGATATCACTGTCTGGGGGACCTATTATTATTGTTATTGTATCCAAAGTGAGTGATTACAGGTTCATTTCCTGGCCATAATACAGTGACTGGATTCGACGTAGTGTTAGCAGATGGAGAACAGAGAGCCAAAACATTCCTCAGCTAACAGGCTCGCAGGAGGGCTTGGGCCATTTCCTCTTGGAAAGATGCAGCCATGGGGATGGGCAGATGTAGCAGACAATGTCATAGAGTAGACAAGAGAAAGATCGAGCGAGAACACGAGAGAGAGAGAGAGAGAGAGAGAGACGTTCTAGGGGTGTGTCCTCTACAATTAGTTCCTCAAGGAAGTCTAGCTCAAATAGTCTTGAGCAAGAGCGCTTGCTGGCAGACAAAGCCGAAGAGTAGCAACACAGGGGCTCAGGGGCCATTTCTGTCATCACAGCTGAGGGGGGCGGGGCTTGGAAACTGATAACTGTTCAGAACTGAGTGGAGAACACAGCGGTGTTGTGTGGAATAGCAGGCGGAGGAAGAAGCTGCCAAGAACGGCATAGGTAAGCGCATTCCACCTGGGCTTGAGCGTGCATGTGCGTATGAGTGAGGGCACATGGCGGGTCTTTCTCCGTCTGCTGTTGCATGAACTTCTTGGCCTCACTTCCTCTCTCAATTGCGGTATGTTGCAAGAGCACTTTTGAAACGATGCAAGGATTCGGCTCTTTCGACCAACGTTTGTTTAGCCAACTTTCTGCTTTCTCCATGCTGTTTACCGCGGGATCCACTGGTACCAGCTGTTTTAGAGCAGGCGGCAGTGAGGGCACCATCTCTTTTGGTTACACTGGGTCTCTTTTCCAGGAAGAAAATCGTTGTTTGGTATCATTCCTCTGTAGTCGCTGTCCATCTGTGTAAATGGCTAATTTGTGAGTGGGGTATGTATGCCATTCTGGATAAAAGAGGTTTTTGAGTAAACAGGCATGCAGGAACACATTAAAAACATGGAGATGCGAGCTGTAAGTAGCAGGTTCCACATTACCACCTGAAGTGTCCCCATTCAGACTGTTACTTGGCGGCATGCAGCGATGGGTATGTCACTGTCAAGAAGGCTAATTAATGAAGGTGGGGTTTTTTGCTGGTACCCAATTAATTGGAAATGAGTGAAAATCAGAAGCTTTACCTGAGATGTATTTGCCTAAAGACAGCCTCCTGCAGAATGCTTCTTGGAGTCAGCTGTAACTCTGGGTGCTTTTTTCGTGATGCCATTTTCAGCATTTGCTAATTCACCTCATTTACCATAGTGTAACTTCCTTTATGAGCAAACACAAATGGCATTTTTTTACCCCAGTTTTGCAAAACTTGCCGAGGAATGACCACAACGGCCTGTGGGCTTCTGTAGAGTTCAGGTCGTCCACTCGCCGGACCTCAGTGATCCATTTCATAGTTATCCTGCGGGTCCTGTGCTTTGACAGTCGCCAAACTGTTTCTGCATACAGAATTAGTTTAGTCCGTTAAGTTGAGATTTTACCTAGCTTTTTATTTACATGGTAGGGCAACCATTTGGCAACCAAATTCTTATTATAGGTTTCAGGACTACCGTTAGGACATGTGACATGATGCATTATAATTTCGGTTCCGAAGACAATTCAACTGTTACTGGTTCCGTCCAGCATGCAGCCTGATTATTAATCATTATTTAATCTGACTGGCTGATCAAATGAAAAAATACATAACATTGGTCTGCTAAACAGCAGTGAAAAAATAGCCAGTGCCTCGGTCAACATTGTCTTTATAGTGCCTTTTTTTCTCTTTCAACCAAACATAAAAACTCTAGTAGCCCACTACAGCTGAGGGCATAACTAGTCGTGTCCTTCTGGCCAAAAATGCAGACACTATCGCCCCGGGCCACTAGTGCCACATGGAGCAGCTTGGGCCTGTACAGGACACCCAACACTCATCCTTACCGATTCTATTTCTGAGACCCAGCATTGTTCCCCTGCCATGTCAGACCGGGGCGTCCCGCCACCCTCGTGGACTGACTCAACCGCTCATGTGCTCCTGCGTTCGTTGAAACGCCCCCCCATCCCCCCAGGGGCGACTTCAGTGGCACAGCCTCCTGACCAATACACAGTCATGGTTTTCCCCTAGTTCATGTTAGACATGCTGCTGTCCTTCCTAAGGTCACCAAAAACACCCTCATTACAAAATACCAGGTGAGATCTGAGCTTTTCGCATCGCTTGTCAGGAAGCCATTCAGACCCGCAAGCCTCGTTTATCCGCACCATTTACAAAACGGAATCATCATGTCTCTTCATAAGAAGCGCCGAGGACATTTTTGCGATGTATTTCTGTTCGCGTCTGCCCCTTTTCATACGCCTGTACTTGTCCTCGGGTTCTGAGAATTTACAGAATTGCATCATGACTCTTTCCTGCTGTGACAAGCAAGGACTTTTTGTGTTTTTTTTGAGATGACATGCAGATATAGCATGTGTGAAACCCAATGCTGGCTTTCTGCTCCTTTTAAAGTTGAGCAGAGTGAGTGGATTGACAATTTACGATCGTGGCTTGCATCGACTGCAGATATGTTAAGTACTGGCATCGTTCAGACCGATACCTGATGTCTCTTTACACATAATACCACTTTATTTATGCTACAAATGAAACTTCTTTTATCTCCTGGTCATTATTTTTTTGCTATTTATGGTCAGGGTGTTCTACTTTTTTCCCCTCCAAATGATGAAACAACTGCATGTGTAAGTGTTGGTGAACACCCTGGTTGTCTTTGTGGTAGTTTAAAAGTGACAGCAGTGAAACCAGACTGAAACAGGAACAGCGATTGCAAAGGTGTTTTTCTCGACGATACACCGAAACAAGAGCCCCCGGGGGTGGGATTAGGGACTGCTTAAGAAGCCCTCAAAAGTGTGCTGTCATGCCCATACCTAAAAATATGCACACTTGTGTATTAATTATGTTTCAAGAAATGTATGACCCCTGTGGGAAAACTGAAGCACTTTCACGAAAGATAGGTCCAACCCAGGGCTCAAAACATTGCCCCCAGGGCACCAAAGAAGGGGCTGCACACACCTCCAAGACCAGGTAAGTATAAACAACAAGACGGTCAGGCTCGTCATCCTGGAAGATGCAAACCAGGGCCACACGAGGCGGCCATCACAGTTAACAGTCAAAACATACTCGAGAGTCATTTCTCAAAACCTACAGCGTTCATTTATACTGCTTCGCTTTTTCACCAGAGCAATGAAAAGCAGGTATGGGAATGAAGAGAAGACAGTGACACAGCGACGGGAATTTGGGCTCAGTACTTGTTTTGGTCAAGACCACGTCAATTGGCTGAACCACTTAAAGCAATGGTTTAAGGCAGTCTCTCCCTTTCTGAGCACAACCAAACTGAATCAGTTCATTTCAGAAGACCGTGTGGGGGTATAAATTTAAGGTAAATTCCTAAGTCACTATTTTATATTTTGGGGAAATACTCATTAAGTGTCACTCTTACTAAGAAAATGAATGATTTCTGAGTCTTTCATAACCCCAACAGGCAGAAGTCTCCATCTTGATTTATGCCATTATCAAAATGACATTTGAATGGGGAAAGGAGCTCCTAACACAGATTAGAAACTATTCAATCTGTGACACAGTCTGCCTGCTTTCGCTTGTAAATATTTGCTTAGAGGCAGGCTGTTCAGGCAGACCGTCTGGGGAAATCGGACAGCATGTTTAATGGGCTGTTTTTTAACTTGTGCACTTTTGAAACACTTAAGACCAGACTTATGCACAAGCTAACCTCAGCTGCGGCCCAGAGCCCTGAGTTGTAGTGGGGCCCAGAATTTTTTTCTATTTGTTACAGCAATATTTTATACTATAGGTAGGGCCCCCAACACTTACTTTACTGGCTTAAGCCCAGGGTCCCCCACCCCCCTAAATTTGGCCTTGGAGGCACTGACCCCCCCCCACCGCCACTTACAATTCTGATTAAGTGGGGAGGGAAGCCCTCCCAGGCCCCAGTCAGCACAGCCCAGCATTTAGGCACATAATGTAGCGGTCATACTTGTGTGGCTGCCTCTCAGTACATATTTCAGGTGCATGAAAGAGACCAAAGGCAGCTGGCAGGTTTGGGCTTGGCAGAAGGGCAGCGGCCCCACAGCAGCACGTGAGGTCAGGCGCCACAGAGAAACACGTCAGCCGGGCTGGCCGGCGTAAATGCATCGCCTAGGCCGGCTCTGGAGTGAGTCAGTGTTGGAAGAGAACTGAAACACACCCTTGTGCATGTCTAAGCTTGCAGTAGATTTGGGCTTTTTTCCTTCCTTGGTCGTTCTCTCTCTCTCTCTCTGCACCTCCCCACCACTGCACACAGGAAGTCAAGCACTTCCTCAAAAGTGCACTGATGAAATGGTAAACAAGTTTCTACATCTTTTTGAAGACAAAAACAATTTTTTGAAACCGCTACACTGTAACACTCTATCTGTACCAGCGTGACTAAGTTCACTGGTCGCACTAAGCTGAGCACGGCGATCAAGAGAAGAAAATAAACCTGGTGGAAATCCAGGTATATTTGTGGGCAGATTAAAAAAATATGTATAGATACAAGAATTGTCATTTTTAGGGTGAAATTTGTGTGTTTAAAATCACCTAAATTCAAAAGATCCTGGAAAATCTTGGGTCTAACTGTTTCGAGAGTCAGACCACTCGAGTTATGTTTTTTCAGTTAAGAGAAAAAAGCAACATAACAAATGATATTGAGCTTGGTGCTGTAAAGTTTTCAACAGATGTTAATAAAGCGTCCCTTTTTTAAATTTCTCACATATCTAAGGCCTGATGAACAGCTCTCTGTGTTGGGTGTAGCATGTAACTGTGGTTTCTGCATCTCTCCCTGTTACCCACACCTCAATACTACAGCGGCCCCCATGCAGAACAGTGCAGAACAGTATGACAACAGGGGTTCCCCAGTCAGTTCAGCTGTGCAGAAAACCTCAAAGCACAGAGCACAGGCCTCGTGGGGTTATCCGCTACCTGTTCCTCCTCACTTTAAAAACTAAAATTTACATTCCTGCCCTGTTTATGCGGACGCATTTGGGGGGGTGGGGGGTGGGTTTGAGGACATAGGCTGCAATAGACATTAGCTGACTGTGCCCTGAAAGATTTCTGGCTGATTATTTTAACACAAACACACCTCCATCTGCAAGTCTTATGGAATAAACTAAGTCCACATAAATCCAGTTTATATTTTCATCAAATCGATAAAAACGCAGGGGTAAATCAAGCAAGGGTGAATCTAGCCGTATAAAAGAAACGAAATGTACGATTCAGGCGTTGCCCTTGTGTGAGCGCAGGACACGCTGGGGTGCGGTACGAGTCAGTGACTCACGTGTCGCGGACAGTATCCTTCCGTAACACTTCACGCCGCGTGTCGCCTCCGCCATGCTGATAAACCACAGGCGCGGTTTGGCATGAAACTCCCCAAAATCCCAACTCTGTCACGGCTGTCTGGAATACGGACTTATCAGCATAAAATAAACACAAAAAAGCACGATTGCACAGTGCTATTAATGGAACGCTATAATGCCGCCTTCTTTAGCCTTAAAATGCACAGCTCCAGAGTGAACTAAATGTTTATAAGAATATAAATTTCTGCAGTTTATTCTATGAAGTGAGGAGATCAGGATAATTTTCTTTTGGCTAATCTTGATGATATACTTACCTACCTGTATCAAGTATTTCATTCATCTTCCAGGACTCTCAAAGCAAGATGTATATACATTTTATTAATGTTGGAACGTTAATCATAGTAAAATCCTTTAGAATACATCCCCGCCTGAAGCTTTTCCTTTATTCAGGTCAAGTATTTTGAACCACGGGAGAAGGTGACCTCAAATGTGATTCTCCCATCGGAGACTCAGAGATCCACACATTGCACTGAACTCGCATCCATAGGATGAAGGGCGCAATGCGATGAGGCAGATTGTTCCCAGGACAGATGACTGAACTCAGGGTTGAGTACCTCACCCTCGGCAGTGCCGCCATGCCCTCTTGGTAACGCAAGTGCCGCATACCAGCCTTTGGCGTGAATTCTCCCAAGGTCAAAAATGAGACACATTGGCATACAATGTGGTCTCTGGATGGATGTCCATTCTCGTGGGTTTTGGCTGAATATTAAACAACATTCACTGGATATTAACTCTACCGTGAAAGACATCCTATTCTATGACATTTCCCAGAACGTGTCTTTAATTATATCTAGGTAATGTGTCTGACTAGGTACAGGTAGATACATGATTAAGTCATTTCTGGCAGATAGTGAAAAAGCAATTACTAACCACAGGCACCACCGTGACCCACCATGTAGAGAGAATTGGATTAAAATCACAGGAGTACATGGCATGCATGCAGAAAGTGTTGCACGAATAATATTACATTTGCGTAATAGCGTAAACTTTTTGACGTGACTCCATAGTATTTTATGTAGTTCCACTTATCATGTGTTTACATTGTGACGATAACCTTTTCCAAGATTTTATTTGTTGATGAAAGTCAATGCAAATATGCAATGGTTGTACACATATCACTGTGGCAGCGTGTTTGCATAAGGAAACCCAGACAGAAGGAGGGGTGCAGCATGCTTCCTTTATCTAAACACATTTATGACTGAGTCACAGATACTGGCTTGGCAATGGTGTCTATGGGAACGCCAGGATGTGACTCATGAGGGCAACAGTTTCTTTCTTTAATGAGTTTTAATTATGTCAGCTTAAACAAAACCAAAGCCACTATTGATTTATTATTGTTATTATCATTGGACATTGGACATAAACTTGCTTTTATAATTTTATAATTCAAGCTCTGTATTCTTTTCGTTTTAAAAGAGATTCTGATAGCAAGAGCAGGATCACAGTATTGACAGGCGTGCAGCTGTCATCTCAGGGCCCTCAATAGATGGCGCTGTTTCCACAGCTTCCTGGCATGACGTCAACCGTCGAAGTCAATCGATCGAAGGTGTTCAGCTTAGTGAATGTTGACATACAAGCTGTCGCTAAGCTCTCTATGAGTGTCCTGCAGAGGGAACACAAAGGAAAACGAAAAAACAACAACAAATTTGGAAATTTGAAACTCTGAATTTATGACTCATCTGTATAAAGACTTCTGCGCGAGATCATCAAGCCATGTAGAAGCTCCATGTCTACGTGCATTCCCTGATGATTCCCTATATCATTCCCTAACTTGCCCGCCCCTTTACGCATTTGGCCATAGGACGTTCCAGATGGCCAGACATACCCAATAAGGCAGATCATTGTCCGTCCCCAACACAAACATACACAGAAACTTCCCCCAGCTGATTTATGGCCTTTTTGTTTCTGAATCTGCTCTGGGACCAAACGAAGGCACAGACGGTGTGAACAATGGAAGTGGTGCTACGTGACCGTAATACACAGAATAGCTCCTCCCTGTCATTTTCGACAGCAATGCAGAATTCACCGGAAGAGACTATGTGCAGACACATGTAGACTAGAAAGACAATAACGAGATTTCTTTTGTAAGAAAAACATGACAGGTGTTACCTGCAAACGGATGCCTAACTCACCACGGCGATACCTAGCATACCACACGGACTTCCTGAACAGACAGGAAGTGAGATGGGAGCAGGCACATCACATCTCCGCTAGACTCTTGGTGCTTTAATCTGAAAACCACCAATGAACCATCACAAATTAAACGAACAAGCAGTATGAACAGTTCTACAATGACTTTATGCATTCTTTTTATACTCCAGAAGACT
>JAAGVU020000045.1:12411353-12434207 GCA_011763525.2 Mormyrus iriodes | reverse complement strand
CATCACAAATTAAACGAACAAGCAGTATGAACAGTTCTACAATGACTTTATGCATTCTTTTTATACTCCAGAAGACTTTTAACAACAGCGTTGTTAAATAAGCAAAAAAAAAAACAGTTATTATCTGTTGTGTATTAATTATGTTAATTATGTCACTGTTGCTGTATCATAACCTAAAAAACCATAATGAAAACTACAGACTTACAGGCTCAACCTAAGCATAGCAATTAACTTCTGTAAAAGGTGCATCAGTGCATGGCCGAGGTTATAGGCGTGAAAGTTCAGCTAATTGATGTGATTATCATCTTCTGTTATAGCAAGTAGATGATTGGAAATGTGTGAATGTATCTTCATCTTATACTAATAATATCACCCCTTTGACAGAAGAGGAGAGTTTAGGGATAAACATTATACAACAAGCACCAATCTATTAACATTTTGAAACTACCTTTGGGTTCCCTGGAAATATCATTCACAGTATCCACATTACTAATATGTGCACGTTGACACCACGTTGCCTAGTGTGAATGACAAATCATTGAAACAAAGGGGTGCCACTGACTAATAGATTGTCACTATCAAAGCAGTCAGCCAACAACATCACCAGAGGTTGTGAAACTCGTAGAAGGGACTGACAAGGCAGCTAACAGGGATATACTCTCCGACTTAAATCTTGCCCATCCCCGCACAACAGCTGCCATATGTGTGCGTGTGTATGTGTGTGTGTGTGTGTACGTGTGTGTGTACATACAATTTTTTTTGCTGTATTGCAGCCCTTTGTGGCCAAATCCATGCACATAAAACAAGCCTGTCCACAAGCGCTTCTATGCCCAGAATGACTAATCTTACTCCATGGCAGTTATACTTTTCAAGCAGGCTGGATTTTGCTCCTCAAAAGCCATTTAAATCACGACACACCTTGAGAATGACAAAGTTGCCCATTGGTAGTTTTTGCATAATCGTGAGAGTTTTCAGGTGTGAGCTTGGCTACGTTTGCTGTCTGGCACGGCGAGTGGGGCGGCTTGCATCATCCTGCAGGGAAATTATTAAATCCCAAACAACAACATATCAAATCTTTGCAAACATGTTCCTTTTTAAAGGGCGATTTGGGCTGCCAGAATTAGGTGACTCTCAGAAGTGATCGAACAGAACAGAGTTTTTATTAACATATAATTGCACAGCATGTTCATTTTCAAAGTCACAAATGAATCTGAGTCTTGTCCTCAGTTATTCAGAAAAAATTATGTGGCTACGTATTATCAATGAATAATCGCTTTTTTTGCAAAGCAAATTTTCTTAATTAAAGGTGATGATATAGAGCAAAAGTCAAACGCCAAAGAAAAATGTAATATGGTGTTTCATATTGGCAGCGGAACTCTGCTTAACCAGAAATATTATTGTGACCTCTGTAGTGTGTATAGAAGTGAATATGTGGGCTAGTTTTTGTTTTCCTTTATGTGCGTGCGTTTGTGACACAGCGGGGTGGCTCAGTAGGTTGGGTGTTTAAGTTCCACCTTTGTTCTGTCTCCTCTCTGGCTTCCCTACTGTGCTTCAAAAACATGCATTTAGGTTCGTTTGTGTTTTTAAGTCCCCATAGACTGTGAATGTATGTACCCTGTGTTGAACCAACTCCCCGTGAATCTGACCAGGATAAATTTATTGAAGTTGGTCGGATGTTTTTATTCATTTTGTTCGTGTAACGTCTTAATCCAAAGCGACTTAAAGTGGAGAGAAGGGTCACAGTTTAGGTGCACTCCTTCAGATTCCAAGACCTCCGCCGTGTTAGCACAATCTCTGCTTGTTGAGTTACAGGAACTGTAGTACATTTTTGTGTTGTTTCTGCATCACTTTTACTGGCACCCAGTTAGCCAGGGGGGTATTCCACCCAGCAGGGGGATATTCCACCAAGCCGGGGGGTATTCCACCAAGCAAAATTTCTCAGTTAGCTGGGTTAAATTAAGCTAGAAGTGATTTTCCAATAAGAGTTTAGGTAAGGAGCAATTCTTTTGGACAATCCTGACTTCTAGCTTAAGTTAACCCAGCTAACTGAGAAATCCTGCTTGGTAGAACACCCCCCTAGATTTCTCAGTTCTAGAAGTCATGATTGTCCAATAGGAATGCGTCTTACCTAAACTCTTACCTGACAATCATGACTTCTAGCTTAAGTTAGCCTGAGAAATCCTAACTTCTGAGAAATCCTGCGTTGTGGGATGCCCCCCAGGTTTACATTTAATTATTTGCAAGTGTTTGTGTGTTATTATAAACAGTAATAGTGCTGAATGCTTCAACAATTTCTTGATCGGTGATGGCAAAAATTGACCATATTTTAAGTAGCGATTTTGATTCTGTTACTGATAAGCAACCGTTTTCTTACAGTCTTCCAAAAGCCACAATGGAGACCTTCAATTCCAAAGACATGGCCATGAAGGCCCAGAAGAAAATCCTCAGCCATATGGCCAGCAAGACGATGGTGAATATGTTCATTGACGACACTAGCAGTGAGATCTTAGATGAGCTTTACCGAGTGTCTAAGGAGCATTCGGGCAACCGTACGAAGGCGCAGAAGGTGGTGAAGGACCTCATCAAGGTGGCGGTGAAGATCGGCGTGCTCTTTCGCCACAACCAGTTCAGCCCAGAGGAGCTTGGTCTGGCGGAGGAGTTTAAGAAGAAGCTTCACACAGGAGCTATGACTGCCATAAGCTTCCATGAGGTAATATTTCATGTGGAAGTCATATTACAATTTTCCTTAAATATCCAAAATTTAGATATAGATGCAAAGAAGAATAGATTATGTAAATACCCAGGGGTATAGGGACCAGGCAGGACAGGGTGGACGTGTCCCCCCAATATTTAATTTGGCTTCATTTGTCCCCCCCAAAAAATAGACCTTTGCATTTAGATTATTGTGTCCCTCCCAATATTACATTCTCTCCCACGCCTTTGTAAATACCAATTAGTTATTGTTTATTATGTGAAAGTTTTGGTTTTAATTCAAAAAGAAGAAAGAAATTTTAAAAATAATTATCTGTCACTGATACCACGTACCGACACACAAACCGTTATGGAAGACTGATGGATCTGTCATGCCAACAAGTAATAAAAGGGCAGATAGTTGCTACATCTTTGTTCTCTTGCCATTTACCCTTCAGGTGGAGTTCTCCTTCGACAAAGCAGTGATGTCTGAGATCCTAACAGAGTCCCGGGACATGCTTCTCAAGCTGGTAGAAAAGCACCTCACACCAAAGTCCCACGGGCGCATCATGAATGTCTTCAACCATTATGCAGACCAGGATCTGCTGGAAAGTCTCTACAATCCCAAAGGGAAACTGTGGCCCCATCTGGCCAAAATTTGTGCCGGTCTCAACAAGTTGGTGGAGGATGGGAAACTATGAGGTTGAAGAATTTGGGGAGGGACTGGGTTAGACCTCAACAGGGGAGGTACAAAGAGCCTGCTGAATCATCACGCAATGGAGGGACTGCAATCCAGCCTTTATCCGCGGACAAGCAGCGGCACAGCGGTTAAAGACCTGGATGTGTGATTTAAATGTAAATTCCAGAAAAGGAATTTCTGTTGTACTTTCAGAAAGGTACTTAGTTATAAATACCTTGGAAAATTAATGGCCTTAAAAATGAATAGAAGTATATAATTGTCAGCTTTGGATAGAAGGACCTGATGGAGAGCAAAAAGAATTATGGAGTTTCGTCGGTTCATTCAGGCAACAATATTATCCCGTCCATTGAATATTTAATAACCAGGGTGCATTGTATTAAGTCTTTTTTCATAAATGAGATCCACGCTCATCCTGGGTGGTCAGTGTTAGGTGATGTAGTAATATTGTTGACCACAGTTTTTTATAATTGTTTGGGGAGCATTTTAACTTATTTGTACACTGTAAATATGTATTTTCCAATTGCCAAAAGTGTTACAGACAAGCACTGAGTCCTGTGGTTAATACTCATTATGACCCTGTGTGTCTTATCTGTGTACATCAGTAAGTGGAGAAGAATGCTTTCCCATAAGGGAGAACAGGCAGGACAGAAGGCATGCATTCACCTCTGAAAAAAATTAAGAGACCACAGCAGAATGTTTAGTTTCACTCATTTCTCAATTTATAGGTGTGTGTCTGTGAAATATGTATATATTTTTTGCAAACTGCAGCCTGGTTCTTCTCTGTTTCTCATTAATGAAGGGCTTCTTCCTTGCTTTATGGGACTTCAGTCCAGCTTCTAGGAGCCTGATACACACTGTCCTAGCAGTGCACTTCACACCTGCACTTAATGTTCCCCATTCCTTTTCAAGGTCACTTGATGTCATCCTCCGATTCATAAGAAACTGTCGGATAAGTTAACGATCATCTCTGGCATTAGAAAGTCACTTCCGCTCTCCACCTGGCAGGTTGCTGGTCATTCCCAGTGTCTCCTGCTTCACCTTGTTCGTGCATACTGCTGTCTTAGAAATTTTGAGCCTGGAAGCAGCCTGCTGCTCAGTGTAGCCTCTGCCAGCAGAACCAGGATTAAACCAGGATTTAAAAATGCAGATTTGCTGAAAAATATAGAGTGGTCTCTTAATTTTTTCCAGAGATGTATATTTTACCTGCCACATGGAGGAGTTGGGGATTGTAAGTACAGGTGCTCCATCTAGTGTTTAAATTGAGTAATACAGGACGAACGTCGCTCATTTTTTTTCATTCCCTACGTAAAATTCATCATCGAAATATTAGCACGGTGACAGACCGATGACAGCTTGAAATTAGCTGTGAGTCTGGGAAACTGAATGCGCAATATAATCGTGACTATACTATTGCAGCAACAGATTTGCCTGTTTGTATGACTTTTTAATAAAGAATGCTCCTCTCACAACAATGTGTCATTTGTTTACTATATATATTAAATTATATATTAATATATAGAATTATATAAGGATAAGAGTGCCCACTAGAGCATGATCAGTGTGATGGATGACCAAACATCAACAAATATTTCATGTAAAAGCCACCTAAAATACCAGCAGAACATTGTCTTCAATCTACCAAAACCGTAACCAAAAATAAACACCAGCTCAAAGCATTTTCAGCTTCCAGGCAGAACTGCGTAAGCGTTCTCCAACCCGCCACACCACCCGGCATTTAATTGCCACACAGCCAATGCTGATTCAGCCTGAACAGGCTCAGGTGTGGCGCTTTGTCAGGGGTATGGGTGGAAGGCTCCCCACCCAGCTGGCGTTCCCCACACGCCAAAGTGTCCGCTTTCCGAGGTAATTCCATGTTGTCTTCCTGAAATCCTTGTCTAATTGGGATCCATGTCCTCAGACACTAAAAAATACATTTCCCCACTTGGTGTCACTGTAACATACATTGAGAGTCTTTCGGCAAACGCTTCAAACGCTAACCCTCCCCCACTCCTGCCCAACTCTGTGATTGACAGCCAAAATCAAAGAATTAGCACAATGAAGGATAATATTCACCAACTAAAGTGTGGCAAGTGCAGTATCAGGCCCCCTTTTCACAGTGAGTTGGTTTGATCCAGATTTTTTGTCACTTAAAGCTAAGCCCCAGGTGGAATACTCCAAATCAGCAACAGGTAGGTAAATATTATCACTAATATGGACACCGCCTGGCAGATTTCAGCAAAAGGC
The DNA here is from genome assembly GCA_011763525.2 of Mormyrus iriodes. Lineage (NCBI taxonomy): Eukaryota > Metazoa > Chordata > Actinopteri > Osteoglossiformes > Mormyridae > Mormyrus > Mormyrus iriodes. Next base: position 12,428,572 of record JAAGVU020000045.1, on the reverse strand, counting down.
TTCGGGGTAATCTTCCTCTGATCCTCCATCGTACGCTCAAGCTGTACTCACTTCCTTGCGGTTTAACTGCAGTACAGAAAAGGAGTTTCGTTTCTCATAAAAAATAAAAACTAAAAGTGCATTTCAGTTAAATTCTACAGAAAACAGGAACTGAATTTCTACAGATATCAGCATTTATCACGGGAAAGAAGAGTCTGCTTAGTGCTTTGCAGCAACAGAAAGATGATGTGTTTTTGCAGAACTACAACAGTCTAAGGTAGCGCTCATTTGGTGTGTCATTCAAAGGAAAATAAGCTGGCATTCCTCCCCACGTTCACACCCACCGCATATCATGTTCAAGTCCAGCTCCTATATCCTATGACCCAAATTTAACCCATGTGTTGCAAATTTGTCAGCATTCCACTACACACAAATCACAGCAAAGCAGTAACACTGAGTAGATCAAGCCGACCCAACCTGATGAACAACTCAACCACAATACTATGGGGTGGAATTAAAGAAAGAAAATGTTGAAGTGGAAAGGTTTGCATACAGCTACAACGCCAAGCTTTACTCTAGATCGAGAAGTTCTCAAGAGGTTAGCAGCTGTTCGTCAGCGCAGGAAATAAATCTGACTTCGTCTTCATGGGAGCTGCCTTCAGCCCCATAAAAAGAAATTTTATTTTAAGCACTTTGTAACTTGACACAGAAGCTTTTTTTATTGCCTTAATAGACCCCTCCTGAAACCCTGCAGGTCTTGGCATATACTTAGGTTTAGGTGCTCAAGGATTCTGCTGGGACCTTTCTGGGTGGCACTCCGGCTTAGGTGGGTCTAAGTTATCATGATGAGCAGGTCAGACCTCAGACCTTCACCATGAGCACCTCATCCTGTAACTGGCACCGTCTTTGGCCTGTCCTAGTCACTCATGGAGCTGTTGACACAATTTTCTTTGTGAATGATTATCCATCCACCCATTTTCTGTACCCGCTTGTCCTATTCAGGGTCATGGGGGGACCGGAGTCTTTCCCAGGGGCTATGTGCACAAGGCAGGGAACAATCCAGGATGGGGCAGCAACCCATCACAGGGCACACTCACACACCATTCATGAATGATTATCTTACTCCTAAATGGACAAGTACGAGTGCAGGTACATTGGAGTGCTTCTCTTCACTGACCCCATCTTGTTCTCCATACTGTAGCTTGGGGGTCACAGTGCAGCCTCAGCTACCATGTGATACTCCTGGAGCTGAGGCTTAAGGGTCTTGCTCAAGGGCCACAGACATGTGACTAAACACGTGACCCTCGGGCTGGTGTAACATTCCACTTACGGTTGTATATTTTACTAATTCATAAATCTAGATGCTTTTCATTTCAGTATGTTTATGAAGAGGAATAAAAGAAATTCTTTTTCTACTATTTCCATTTCTGTGTTGGAGGTGGTCAAAGGTCACGTCATCTCCAGTATACAGTACACTCAATTCAGCTCAATCATTCAGTTGCATTGACCAAAATACCTAGATTGAGATATCCATCATCATGATAGTGAAAATAACATCCTTGTTAACTGAAAGATTTCCACTCAAACTATTCATATACATTTTTACTGCTGACATATATATAACAAGTTATGTGCCGAACACCAAAAGGTTGTTGCTGATTCTGATTTTCCGATTTAAAAGAAAAAATGTTATACATCTACATGCCTGCATGTAAATCCCATGAGCATAAGCAAAATGACACAAAAAACATGGAGAATTTAACCTTTATTCATATTATTTACAGAACAGGATACTTCATGTCATTTTGCCCCATCACACCAGTCTGAGGTCGAGAGCTAATCTCAAAACTTTCACACTGATTACATGTCAACAGCGTTTCCGTCCCGCAGTTTTGCCCTCTCGTTAGGCACAGCCGCTCTGTAAGCATTACGACGGGAGCCGAACGGGGACCCCGGCTGCCAGAAAGTGGTCTTCCACCCAGAAAAATGACTCACTGGCATGCGGCTGCAGCGGGGTTGCTGGAGACTCAGACAATGGGATGTTGGACGTTGCACATTTTTCAACGAATGGCTGACAGGGTGGGGACAGAGTGACACTGAAGGGGGAGGGGCTTTAAGGCTTTAAGGCACAATACATAAAATCCAGAGCTGGGGGGTCACGGAGCTTTTGTTGCAGTAGTAGGAGAGGGTGGGCTCCGTAGGTGGGCTGGCAAACCTATCAGCCTTTGACCCCCCCTTTTCATTTTACTCTCTTCTTGCGGACTGGAAGAAACAGAACCGTAACTGTTAAATGCTTAAGGACAAGGACCAGGGTAATAGGTACCTTGAAGCAATAGTGTTTGGTACCAGCCTGTCAAATTATTTCAATTAAAGAATGATTTCCCATGTAAAAGCATATAACATTACACAGAATACAATCTTAAGCCCTAGATAATTTTACACATTAACACCTAATTGCCAATAACAGAGATTCTTGCCAAGGACCATATTGAAATACATCTCCATGCAGAGTCATATTGACTCAAGAAGTCTTGAGTGGATGTGCACTTACAGACATCGTTGTTTCGGGTGATCGCCATGGAAGCGCGGGCTCGTGGACCCTGCTGAATGAAATGATACCCAATTTTGAGGATGGAAGGGTTTTTCTCCAGCATTTTGGCAATCTCCATCTCCACCGAGTCTCCCAGCTGCTGTCTCTGTAGATAGAGGAAAGAACAACGTTAGCCCCTATTAGTGATGGAAAAAATGAAGCTGCTAGAACCAATTGCTATATTTTCTGACATCACTAGATGGTGCTCTCTATTTAAAAAAGCGGTCAATTCATGCCCTAAAAGCAAACCAAGAGCGCCATCTAGTGAGGTCAAAAAATACAGAAAATGGTTTATGAAGCTTCATGTGGCCATAACTAGCTCCCATTTTTTCTGCGGCCGATGTTTGGAGGGCCGGACCTGGGGCATGTAGGTAGCACAGGGATTTGGGGAGACCTGGAGTGTCAGTGTGTGGCTGTACAGTTAGCATCAGGCTACCCCTGGGAAATAAACAATGGTGACATTGCAAAGAAATAATCTGTGTTTAGAGACCACTTTGCGTCAAGCATTAACAGTGTCTCAGATTTATTCTTGTATAAAAGGCATTATGGCACTGTGTTCTGGGCAACTTATACTGGCTGAGCAAAACTGCAGGACATAGCTTTGTATTTATGACTGCTCATATGACTGTTTGTAAGCCCATTGAATTTCACAGCCTCCTCACAGAGAAGGGGGGCAGATATTTCGAGGACAACTGATCCACAACAGCTTGAGGGCTCGTGAAAAGGTCTAATGTGTCATGTGACCTTACAGTAACAGTCCATATATGGGAGAAACCGAAAAAAGCATTTTAAAGAAAATTCAAACAAGTAAGAAAACACAATAAGGTATTATTTACCAGAATAGAAAGCCTTACATAGCTGGTCCTTCATTTAGCTAATATCATAAACTATGTTCAATAGTACATAGCCTTCATCATCTTTGGCCTTTGGTCCTTTTTTCTGGTTATTGTTATTTAAAGTAGCAAATAGCTTTGATTTTGTCAGGATCTATAGTCATTGTCATCTATAGTTCTGACCTGATTGTCAATCTTAATCTCCTTCAGCGTGGTGTTCCGGCCCAGAGCTTTGATGATAGCCATCATGCCATCTGCAGTAATGAAGTTGGACTCAATGTTAAGACTTTGAAGGGTTTTGTTGGATTCCAGCATCTCAGCGATGGCCTGCACAGAACATCACAATGAGACAAAGTAGTCAGAATCAGGAATAGAATCAGATGGATCCCGCGGGCACATCAGGCACCACAGAGGACCAGTGGTCCACTTACCATGGCAACAGGGTCATTGCTACGGGTGGCGGCAATGCTCAGTGACTTCACCTTGGTATTGGACTTCATGGCGTGAAAAATCTCCTTTAGTTTTGGGATGGGAACGTCCTGCAGGAAGGATTAAGAATATCAGAGTAAATTCTTTTACAACCAGGCCTCCATATGTCCCAGAGGTAGAGTGTCATGAATACAATACAATAGTATAAGGCTATGTCAGCATTCCTATGTTTTGATTGGTCGAGTAGGGCTTGTAAACAGCATGCCTTTCTGTTCTTGTTCAGAGTAGGTGATAAAAGGCCATGAATGAACTATTTGGAATGGCCCATGCCACCTGGGAAGCACAATGGTCTCATATTCGTATGTTTGGCTGTTTGTGGAGATATAGTGTGCTCCAGTAAATTACTTTGTACCCATGACACCCTAAGCAAGCATTGTTTTTGGTGATGGGCACCATCTTTATAATGATAAATGCACCTAAAATCTTTCACCTAAGGTGACCAACTGATTGGCTCACCTATTACATTACAAACCAAGAACGCCAATAATGTTACTCAAAGGTCTGAAATGTTAGATCTGTCAAGTGGCAAACAAAAATAAGGGTCCATAACTGGTTCCCTGGCTCTGGATCTCACCCACATTACCTTGATGTTGTTCAAGTTGACATCACTCAAGCTACTGTCATTTTTGCCAATCTTGCGAAGGGTTTCCTCAACGTTAGTCGGGTTGGGTGGCTCATCAGGGTAGGTTCTGTATGTGTCTGGCTTCACCACACCTGGCGGTGTGTAGAATTAGCTTGATCAACATCATTTGGAAGACAAGTTCCACAGTTTTGTTGTCCCTAGACTGAGCACTACACTCGTGAAGGTGCTGAAGTTGCTTGTCAATACAAGCGTGTCATGACTGGTTTGTGCATCTATCTGACGAAATGTAGAGTTTTGATAACTAGGGGGACTGGAATAACCCCCATGTTCCATGCAGACCATACCATGGGGCCATCCTTTGAGTACTGCACCATGCAATATCGTTTGCTGATCGGCGAGAGTTATTCAGTTTTTTAACATTCATATGCATATATGCTGCACTCACTGTTTATGCCCTCTGTGTTGGCGATTTTCCCCTCGAGGCCGAGAGCGTCATAATACTGCTTGTTGCTCATCAGCGTGTACATTCCCAAGATGGCTGCAGGCAAAAGGGAACAGGTGTCACATGGTCTTTAGTCCACAAGGAACAAGGACAAAGTGCATATGAAGTCACAATTGTCAGTAATGTTGCTGGATGTTTTAGAATATAACATAATATTTATGAGATATTACTTCATCAACTGGACTTTCAGCTATTTAAGAATTTAAAGTCGTATTATGCATTCATTCATTTTCTGTACCACTTGTCCTATGTGGGGTCAAGGGGGTCCGGATCCTATCCTGGAAACTAAGGGCGCAAGGTAGGGAACAATCCTGGATGGGCTGCCAACCCATCCCAGAAGGTAGTATTAATTAGGTCCCAAATTTTCTATGAAAAAGTCATGCAGCTTCCGATCAGTTTTCCTGGATAGAGTCACAGAGGGTCTTTCCCATGCAATGTAGATGATAAAACAGAGGTACACCTTGAGAAGGACAGGGTCACCTGTACACATAGGCAGTTTAGTGAAGGTTGCAGGAGAAAACCCCTGTGACACAGGGAGAACATGCGAAATACCCTAAGATGGTGATTCACAGCCCGGTCCTCGGGAACTCCTAGACAGTTCATGTTTTTGCTCCCTTCCAGCTCTCTACTGAGGCTGTCTGGGGGTCCCCAAGGACTAAGTTAGGAAACACTGCTGTATGTGCTGTGAGGTCACCATGCTGCCCTTGCAGAAAATCCATCCATAAATACATTTTCTGAAACCGTTTGACCTATTCAGGGTCACGGGGGGTCTGTAGCCTATCCTGGAGGCTACAGTCGCAAGATAGGGAACAACCCAAGATGGGGGGCCAAGCCATCTCAGAGCACACTCACACACCATTCACTCACACACCATTCACTCACACAAGCACACCTATGGGCAATTTGGTAACTCCAATTAGCCTCAGCATGTTTTAGGACTGCGGGGGGAAACCGGAGTACCTGGAGGAAATCCCGCAACTCTAAATAGGATAAGCAGTTACGGAAAATGGATGGATGGATGGATGGATTGCAGAAAATCACTCTAATTATCGCAATATACTGACACTATAGTAGCAAATATACAGCAGAAGAGGGCAGCAAACCCTCCTATCTAAAGACATAAACTATAAAGTAGCTACACACACAGTACGAAAAAAGGCAAAGACACACAGAGGCAAAGAGAGAGGGGAAAACAAAGGAAGTGCTGGCAGCTGCCCAAAAACACTCCGCCTGAGCTACGTCACATATCCGTAAAAGAAACGTAGGTTCTATTTATATATAGCTGAGAGGACGGCTCATTTTCCACTAAAAACACATCCAGACCATAGTCTGGCAGCCCTGTGCTTCCAGTTTCAGCCAAAAAGACAAACAAGAGAATCCCACATCCCAGTAAAGCCCAAATCCTAATCTGGACCCCTTCCAGAGCAGATGGCAAATGGTCAGTCGAGGAGAACTAGGGAGTTATTCTATCTCAAGTATGTGGGAACCTGAAAATGCACCCCATTTAGACAAACTCCTTATCTGTGGATTCCCCAGCTACACACAAGCTCTGCGCTTTGGACCTGCCATAAACAGCCGCCCCAGCCAGGCCCAGGCCCACTGTAGATGATGAAACAGGAGCATGATATCACCTCCTTGGCAGCAGTCCTGGTTTTCAGGGCTCTCATCTCCCCAGGGGCTGTTCTGCTTTCCCATTTAGATCACTGCTTATAAGCTGTAGCGATGCAGCGGAAATCTAGCTCTGTCCACTCTTGCCTAGACTACAGGGGTTAAGTAGCGTTCTCAACGTTGCATTTAGTCTTGACAGAAGCGCTTTCGTTTTTGCGACTTAGAAGTCAGTATCTGTGGGTTCAGCATGAGGATCACAGGAACACTGTGGTAAATTCTTGCACCGTGTTGCTATCAAGTGATAAATCTCCATGGTTGCAGCAACATGCTAAATTAATAATATACCGAGCATAGAGAGTGTAAGTGTGAGAAACAAATAACGCTGAGAGGGAATTAATAATCTTTAACGTCAAACATGGATAAAATAAACAAAGAAGTCTACAAAACTCAAGCAGTATAAAAGATTAGACTGAAATCTTGATTAATATTTCATATCTTTGTTGAAAAAGAGGCTATTGTGCATGGGCATTAATTTTATTTGAGTGAACTGCAAGGAATAAGACTAGATTATTAAATACATCACGGGTTAAAGAGACCTGGCTGGTTAAAATTGACTTGGCATTTGAGTCTGAAGTATAATTCTAACTCTCGTAGAAGTTTTGTGGCATGAAATCTGGGCATCAATAAATGCTTTACATTTGTTGATATACAACAGAGGTGTAGCAATACGGAATCATGGCCAGGACAGGGGTACCATACATCCGGGTTTCCCCAGGTGCGTCTGTTTTTTTGGGGCGTCTGGGCGATTTTTCAAAAGTCGGTGATTTGTCCGGGTTTAATGCTGCAACATGCATGACCCAGTGTTGCAAGTCACAGTGGAGTTCCAAGTGAAGGAGAAGGCACCAGTTTTCAATACATGGCAGCCACTCAGTATTATCACACAGCACTTGTGAGGCTCGTGCACACATCTACTTTAAAAATTAAACAATATGCACATCCCGACATGCCACGCTACTCATGAGTGACATCAACTTCTGGAAAGTTTCCGTAAGTTGATGTCACTTAAACATTTTATATTTGTGACATTTTGTGACTGACAGAGCGTCCTCTTTCTCATCTCATAAAACATGGTAACCCTAGGCCAGTATAGCAGTTGATAATGCATGCATCCTTAAGAAAGTGAGTAAATACGAACTGGGCCAATTCAACACACATTCTGGTAACGTGTACCTGAAACGTGCATCATTCACTATGGATGAAAAACAGAAGCTAAGCAGTTAAAATAGAGATATTTGCAGGTAAAGGAAACAATGATAGTAATAGAGCTTGACCCGATAGGCCCGGCTTTGCTGTGGAAAGCCTGCCGCTGCAGATTCCCCACATGCATTCATTTGGGTATTGCATATTCAGCCTTGGTGTGATATTCAGCTGGCATTCTCAGCTGTGAGGGGTCAAAGGTTACACACATCAGGTCAGCTGACTGACAGGCATGTTGAGAGAAATGGAGAAAGGCAGGGGGAGTGACCACAAACCAGGGGGAGGGGCCAGCCAGGTAGCAGGAGCGACAGCAGTGCGAAGGATGAGACTATGAAGTAGCAACAGGAGATTTGGACCAGATGGGAGTTTCATAATCATACAGACATAACTCTATTGGGGCAGTTTCACCTGTAACATTACGTAAGAAAGGTGAGTTTTGTATTTTATTCTAAGCCAGTGAATCCCAATCTGGCCCTTTAGGACCCACAAACAGTCCACGTTTTTACCGTGAGCTGGGAGGGAGCAAAATGTGAAAATGTGTCTATGGGTCCCCAAGGACTGGATTGGGAAACACTGTTCTAAGCAGAGCAGCAGATGCACATTTCCCATGAGGAGTGGTGTATATGACCCAATGGAGAGAGTATAGAGAGCCGCACCTGCAATGTCACACATCTCTGCATCCGTAGCGTTCTTCAGCGCCTCCTCCAGCTCAGGCTCCAGGGTGATCTGCTCTGATAGGGGGATTTGCCCTGAGCCAGGTTTGGGGACGAAGGCTTTTCCTAGGAAAAACACACACACACATTCAGTAACACTGTTTAAGGCACAGCAATTTAAAAGTAATGTTTTAATTCTTAAAGACCTAAATATGTGCCTCCAGTCATCAGATATGGCTACTCATCATCCATCTATCCATTCATCCATCCATCCTTCAAATTATTCATCTTCCTGCTGCTTATCTCTGTCTGATCTTGACAGTGCAGAGTTTTGACCTCGGCACCAGCTTCTAAATGTCCCCCAGACAACTTTACAGAGAAATACGACATGGAGGAGTACACAAATGACAGCCTGCCCTGAGAAATGCCGCTCTGGCCATATTCCTCTACTGTCAAAGTTCCTCTAAAACAACAGAAACCAAAATGGTGGGGTCTATGTTGCCCCACCTGTCACCATGGCAACACCATACCAACTCATCGCCAAGGAGACAGAAAGAAAGAAGCTTAAGTGTAGGCCATTGCCTCCTTTCTACAGGATTGGACAGTGAGTGTTAGCACCCTCTTTTCACGATAAAAATGTCTTAGGACACAGTCTCAGTGTGGTCGTTCATACCTGTCTAGGAGAAGCTTTAGTTGGCCGTGAGAAGGTATAAACCAATAGTTGGTGTTAGGTGATCATCCAAAACACAAACTTCTACTTCTACTTCTAACTGGGGACAAGCAGCTACTTCATATAATTTCAGTTTTTTTTTTTCCTGAGAATGCTTTACCAGAAAAATCAATTCCCTGAGCAAATCAAGGCAGCAACTGAGATGAAAGTTTAATATTGAATAAGGATGAAGAGTAATATTTACAAAGAATCCTCAGCAGTCTTACAGCTAGATGTATGATTTATAATTGGATTCTTCCCTTTCTGTGCAATTTCATGTAAATCCCACCTTACAGAATTTGTCCCAGACTTAATATCTGTAAGTAACAAACGCCACACAGCCCATCCTCTGTAAGATGCCCAAACAGACCCTTTCCACTTTAATGACAGTGGAGCTCCAGCTGCAGACAGCCTACCCTTTTTCTCCCCGGTAAAGGGCACCAGGTCATCCCGGTCCTCATGCTCCAGCGCCTGTTTTTCTAGGTGTTCCAGCAGCGCATCTCGGTCATAGGGTCCGGTTGGACTTTTCTTAGTCTGGTCACGCTGGCGGAACCCAGCCGGGAGGATGGCATTCTGGGACATGGAAGGGAGGTGAGACAAGATGGCTCAGCAGGGATCTCAGGTGCAAGTCTGGTTATTCCACCACCATGTGAAAACGAGTCTCGCAGTAGACTTTTTTTTTCATATATGGTTCCCCAATAGTGGAACAAGCTAACCGAGTACATTGATCTGCAGAGCATCTCACAGCATTCAAGAAACATTCTGAGACTCAGCTAATGTCATCCTGCCGCTGTCTTTGTTGATTTTTCCATTTAAATAGTTGCGCTTCACAGTACCGGACACTCTGTTCTTGTATTTTGCACCAAAACTTAGTTCCTACTTGATTCTCTAGTTGTTATTTATTTGAATAACTTTGCTGATGTTAGCTTTTAAAAATTATATAGGTTCTAAATTTCTAGGTTCTAGATGTATGTAACTTGTTCTCATATCTTGTTCCAATAATTTCACTAGTTACTGGTCACTTATAGGAATGTTAGCCTAGCGGCACTTGCTCCTTGTGCCAGACGTGCATTGGTCACACCTGTTTCTCCTACCTCTGGGTCCATTTCCTGAAGCTCATAATCCAGCTGGTCCAGCTCCTCGGCACTGAGGCCCCTGAGGATGGCATCCTCGTCAATGTCCCTGGGGTCGTTCTTTTGGGACATCTTGGCTGGCTGGATTCCTGGGACACACAAACACCCCTCAGTAAGTGCATTAGTCCCGACTTCAGTAGGTGCATTAGGAAAGAGTCCCCACTACACTCCACCATCCATGACGCCCGTTTATATAGCCAGCAAAACAGTATTGTCATTCTATTTGCCTAAGAGATACCAAATGAGCCAATATCATTGACTAACGCTGAAGAATCCAGGCCATACATTTGCAAAGTGATTAAACAGCTGCTCACCGGAGGTCTGCAACCTGAAATCCAAATCTGCGCCTCAAGCTTTGATAAAAGGGCATAACGTAGCTTTTTTTTAAATCAGCTTTTACCCAGCAGTATAAATGCCGCGGCCTGTCTTACGACTAGGTGGCATTAAGCTCTGGTTTGGGTAAGATCTTGTGTTTGGTCCAATTGTCGCACTTTGAAAGGCACTTTAAGTCTCAGTCACACATGATTTATGAAGAAAGACCGCCAGCGTGGTTTCTATCCGCAGCAAATGGAGACGTTCGTACTGACGATCTGTAAATACTGGAGAGGGTGGTTAAGGAGACGGAAGCTGTTTGGTGAGAAGAACAAGACGTCACATTTGGAAATGACATAATACCCCATTTACTCTGAATACATTCGAGAGGCCAGAGATGATTCCAAGCAATCAGAGATATACGGCCACTTGGACAATAAAGACCAAAGATAAGTCAAATTGCCTGCCACAGTGCTATGTTCTTGTGCATTTCGGCCAGCTTTAGGCCATCTGGTAAGTAAATAAATAGCACAAAAGACAATAGAGGACAACAGAGACAACAGGACACACAACAGCCGGTCATTTTACTGTGAGGTCCAGTAAACATTATCACCAAAAACATATGGCTGCAGGACTCTGCCAATTAAGCAATTATTTAAATAAATATTAATAATTCTTGCCCATGTACAAAATATAACCATATTCATTTTTAGATCTGATAAATAACCAATTAAATAATTGAATAATAATTTTGACTGATATAATTATGACCCTATGGCTTTAAGATTAAATAGATATAAACCTTATTTTCATTCATTTTTAAATTATTATGATTGTCGTTGTTGTTGTCATTGCCATTATTATGATGGGCCTTATGTTGTAAAGCCAGGGCACAAATACCACAGCTCTTTCCTCTTTCGTCTGGTTTTAAGATAAGGAGAATAAGAACATGGGTAAAGACATTTAAAATAAAGGGTTTCCACTAGTCTCAGTGCCACCCGCGGTGGACAGGGTGGTTTAGGCTTATTCCCTTTTTTATCAACCCGCACACGCGGCGTGGACACACCCACACAGACAGAGAGGCGAGACCCGGCCCTACACAGGACGCCCACGTAGACAATGTGAAATTTTAGATGGGTGACCAGGGAGGGAAACCTATTTTAATTACGCCGCACAGACCGTATGATTCAGGCTGACACGGCGCTGCCATAAACTGCGACATCCTACCAAAACATTTATGAGCTTGAGAAAACCACCCTGGTGAATCATTGCTGGTAAATTACTTTGCGATCTTTTCACATAAAGCTTATTTGGTAGCTGTGGAGCTACCCAGTGCTAATGACAAACTGAGGCGTAAGGTGGGCACTAGGACACTGCATGATGCCAGTTACACATTGACGAGCAGCCCAATCGGATGCCAACATTGGTGGCGGACGTGTATGGGCACCGAACATCTCTAATGTGTAAAATCCACTGAAGCTGATGACTGAAACGGAGAACATAAATAGAGCAGGGACTATGCAGATCCCGCCTGCGAGGTGGGCCACCACCTGACCTGAGGTACCTTCAGATATAGAGTTTTGCGTCTATATACCGGACTGAATCCTGTGCACCCACTCTGGAAGCTGTTCTCAGCTTTAATCAGGTAATGTTCAGGTAGGAACGTAGCAAAACAATTTCTTAATGTTGAAGAACGTGAGGAACTCACCAGGTCCTTCGTGAAGTTTTAATTTTCATTAAATTATTAGTGGCTCACTAATTAAAAAGAACAATTGCATATAAAATTTACTTTAACCAGCAACAATTAGGTTTGTTGGGTGCATGGAGAATATCCATCCATCCATCCTTTTTTCCAAAGCACATGGCAAGCGTATCCAACGGAACAAGGCAGAGGACACCCTGGATGAGATGCCAGCTGTAAGGAATAAGCAATCCTCCTTATCAGTATTCATTTCATTATCTTCCTGCTCAGACACCCGGCCCTTAAATCAACCCCCACAGTTTCAGCATTAATAATAACCTGAAGTAAGCCAAGAAAGAACAGTGAACAGCTCCAAGATGTTTCAAATATCAGATGTTTGTCCAAATATGGACCGAGAGCGCTGAGCTTTTTGCTATTCACCGTAATTCGGTGTGATGTTCCCCAGCGGCACAGAAATCACCCCCCTCACCCCCTTTTGCGCACCTGTTCCCACAGTCCCGTGGGGCAACAGCAAACCCACAAGGCGACATGGTGTGAAGAAGTCAGACAGTGTCAGTCACCTGTCACAGCCAGCTGGCCGGGGGAAGCTATTTCCAGGCAATTCAGCACCAGCATCATTCTCATTGAGCATTGCTGCCATACCCTGGCTGAACACAGGGTGTATAAATGTCTCCTGGAAAGGGGAACTAGTGCATCAGAGCCTTGACTCCACCTCTTCCTTCCTGGGATAGCAAAACTGGCTCTCAGATCTGCATGAGGGCTGCATAGCCAGCACACACATTTCCCTTTGTACTGAGTATCTGAAATGTACCATTTCTCCTTTGGGGACACTAAATATAAGTTCAAACGTCGTAGCATGAACAAAGTATGAGGAATTCAAGGGGTTAAAGAAACAGACTGAGAGCAAAACAGCTGGCTAAAGGCCTACAGACCAGTACAATGTCCAAAATTTCAATACTCTACTCCACATGCTCTAGATCTTGGTCCACTCATTAACTGGTGGCTCATCAGCCAATAGTGGTACAGCACTTTCTGACTGAAGCGCAAGGCAAAAAATATCCAGCTATACTCAAATCTATCAACAAGTAAGCTCTTGCTCGGAGGTGCACTGTGAGTTCCACCTTGAGGGTCCCCAGCCAATGACCTTTTAACAGCGATGGCCTCGCTGTTGACAGAACCACCATCTGTAGCAACAGCTGTCACTGCAGAACAAATGGCAGCCAAAACAAAAGGGGGACTTGGAATAAAATGAACACTTCAGGCTTGGAGTGTTGGAACCAGATGGAATGTGTTGCATTGTAAGCCTTCTGAAACTCCCAGAAATTCAACTATAAAAACCAGATCATCCATTAAGGGAGGCAGGCACTTCTACACGTGATGAAAGGGTTTGCTTATTCTAGAGGCAGCATATCTATATTTGCGTTTAAATGCACAACACTTGAATGTGTATTGTAGTTGCACGCGCATCAATAAACAGGGCACTCCTACAGTGACAATGTCACAGCCATGCTTGAATCATTAAATTATTTCACACCACTTAGAGTAGGTCTATTTTGAATCCTACTACCTAAGTGCAAATATCAGATCCACTCCGGAATAATTTTAGTCTGTGGTGCAAAATTTGAAGGCCGGTTTCAACTTCCGCAGTTACTTCGTTTGGTCTCAAAGGTTCCTAGCCTGTAAATGACTCCCTGTAATGCACGCTAGTCCAGCCCGGTCCGGAAACAGTCATATTGAAGTTCGCAGGAGGCTCAGACTCGCTAATGCATAAGAACAGGGAAGGGAGATACAGAGCTGGCGCTAGCTGAAGCCAACAGGAGGTGCAGCCAGTCGGACAGCAAGAGCACAGAGTCAGAATCGATATCCACCGGGTATCCTTTGGGTGAAGGCCACGGCAGAAGGCCCAGGAAGATCAGGTATCACAGGTACGTCAGGCAGCTGGGATAGCTCTAATTCATTCTGCAGATGCTACCACCAGCCCCGAACAAGTGCAAAGAGGCAGACCAAGTTGACCGATGAGGGTCGTAGCTCAAAAACTACGACCAAACTATTCATCTTCGAGGATAGCCCGGACAGCCGCATCAGGACACCCAAAGCGGCCTACGACCAGTGTCACAGTATGGTCAGCGGCGGAGAGACACAGACATTACGAGAGAGGCATGCTCGGTCATACCTCGTGGTCGTAGATTCAAACCCGCAGCAGTGACCCCAAGGTGGGGGACTCCTACACCCCATTAAACAGAGACCGGAGGTCGCATTATGTCACCACAGAATTAGCATAGGGGAATCAGGCTCCGGAGCCCAGATGAGACTTTACCCGACCCATTCAACACAGCCCCGGTCGTTGTGCACAAAGCAAAGCCCACCAAAGTGAAGTCATCCCCATCGCCACATTGCTCCAGCAGCGAGGGTTCCTCTGCACCTACCTTCACGCGCTGTACGAGCACTGGCCCTTCACTCAGCAACAGCAACTGCAGGCCTGCGACTCTGGCTGTGTAACTGTGGTTTTTTTTTCCAGTCTTCTCCACCAACCACCCCCCACCCCAGCACCACCGCTACCACCTAGTTTTCCCTTTCTAACCTCCCTCCCCCTCACTGTTGGGGGCTCTGCTGAGGCAGAACTACTGGGAGCACTTTGTGAGGTCAGCAGTTTATTATTTTGGCTCTGGGAGAAGCTGAGGAGAGAGAGAGAGAGAGAGGGAGGGGGGCACACACTGATGGGTGCGGGCCAGGGTCCATGTGCTTATCAGTAACTCCAGACGCCAAATGGGAAGTGCAAGGGAAACAGTGCCATCTTCTGGTAGCATCGGGGAATTTTTGGCTGCTGTCACCCAACTCACTATCCAGCTTCCTTGATTTAAAGGTTTTTATTAGCCATGTTCCTTGAGACCTCATGTGAATGTTGGCACTTGGTCCAGCTGAGGTCTGAACTTCCAGTAAAAAAAAAAAAACATTACAAAATGGAGTCTTAGTTCAAGTCAGCAACTCTCTGGTTTATTTGGACTTGATGCAATTCATCAGTACTTTGTCATCATCCCGTATGCCATAGATAAACACTAAAAGCTGACGCCTGTCAGCTCTCCAGGTCACCTAGGAGCCTGTGCTGAGGATGATGACCTTTCACCCTAAACCTGTGACTGTCCGGTGTGTCACTGCAAACCTCAGTTTCAGTCTGACACAAAGGCAAAAAAAAATATTTTTAAGCCATTTTTATTTAGTCAACTATTTAATTGTAATTGTTAAAAAACATTAGCCTTTCGATGCAGCAAAGTTTTATTTTAAAAGGGAATTAAACCTTAAAGTCCATACAATTCTTACATTTCACAGTAATTCTCACAGTAACAAGATAAAAAATTAAGTAACAGGAAATATAGTATATGGGTCATTGAAACCAGAACAGAACAGAAACTTTGCAAATGCCTCGAAAAACAGGCTGACATACATCAAATAATACCTTCGCGGACAGGAAAAAGTGAAAGAGGGAGAACGAATGAAAGGGCCTTTGCTGTCCCGAAAAGTAGCGTATTAAGGAAGGTATCAGAATGAACCGGGAGTGAAACTCCACCCCATTTCTCTGTGGCTAATGACATTACACCAATGGCAGGCCGCTTAATTTAAATACCTGTTTCTATTGGCTGGAACACTGCTGTCAAGACAACAAAAGACCTCCTCCCAAACAGTCAGGAACGCCTTTAACCATGAGTCCTGAGGTATTAGGAGTGTAGCCCGAAGTCCGGCTTACGTGGCTGACATGGTCTGCTTGATAACTATCTTCTGCCGGGTGCCCCGGGATGCAGAATCCCCCGAAAAGCCCCCAGAAGTGTTTGGCAGACCGTGGGCCGCGACGTACTTCTTATAGGCCTCGCGGATAATCTTGAAGGCGCGGGTGTTGGCGTAGGGAATGTCAGTGATGGGGTCACGGTAGAGCGCAGGCTTGTGGGTGACGGGGCAGATCTCGCGTACGGGAGGGCGGGGTCCCCGTGACCTTGGGAACACTGACTCAAAGGCCTCGTCGTCACTGAAGGTGATGAAGGTGCGTGCACACTGGCCCCCTGGTGGCTGCTGAGAGGTTGACACTGTCCCTTCACAAGGAGTCTGTGTCAATGCAGCCGGGGGCTGGGGGGTGTCTTGGTCCAACCTGAGCATAAAATAACGGAATAATTTTACAGATATGTCTCACTACGAAGAGCAGACTGCAAAGATCCTTCTAAAGTAGAGATTAAGAAACACATTTTGAAATGAATTTTGCCATTTGCACTTGGTAGCAAAGATTTTGAAAAAGAAAGGACAAAAGAATCCCTCTGACTGCAAATTTCACCCCCTTTTAATATACAGAAGGGGTAAAAGAACTCAGCAAACCAGCCAAGCTGATCCTGTAACCCAGCGTTGCCCAACCCGGTCCAGGAGGACCCACAGACAGCCCACGTTTTTGCTCCCTCCCAGCTCCCATCTGACAGCTGTATGACAGCCATACGTGCCATGTGACCTTACCCTTCCACATCCACGTTTTCCTCCTTCAGGCTGGCGTCTGACACCAAGGGCATGAGCACTGAGTGATAGCGGATGGTGGGGCCCTCAAACGGCCGCCGTTTGTGCACCTGCTTCTTCTTGTCTGCCACCAGGCGCTCGTAGTTCTCTACATGAACCCAGGAGACACCACTGATCAGGTTGTGAGCAACTCCCTAACATGGAAGACAGGTTTCCTGCACATGGTAAACTGTGGGGGGGGGCAACAAGATAGAACTATCCCCATCCCCTCTACTCACTGACACACCCCCACCCCACTCTCCTGCCCCCCCCACACACACACACACACACACACACACACACACACACACACACACACACATACACACACATACACACACA
>JAAGVU020000045.1:12398092-12411253 GCA_011763525.2 Mormyrus iriodes | reverse complement strand
ACACACACACACACACACACACACACACACACACACACACACACACACACACACACACACACACACACACACAGACCATTCCTCACCTAGAGATCGGAGGTTAATCTCAGCAGTGACCTTGGCCTCAGCCAGCAGCTCTTCCTGCGTGAGCGGCCGGTCATGGTGGGCCCCCTTGCGACGGCGTGGGGCCACCTGTCTCTCCTGCAGTCGCAAGTAGGTCATCCGGGTGTGCTCCGTGGTCGACTGGCGGACTGACTTCCGATCTGGGAAAACCAGCCACATCATTACGGGTCCAGGCAGGTTCGAAAAACTCCATTATCACAAATAACGTTTTTTAACGTTTTAATCTATACTGTCACAAAACGGAAAACCAAGCCAGCACAGGACACCTTCTGATTATTTTTTAAAGACACTCCTCACGCTCCTTACCAATATTTCAAGCTACTGTACTGGTAGTGGGTTTGTGTCAACCATCCTTGGATATTGTTTTGATGTCACCTTTGCACCATTTATATAATTTTTGTATATTTATTAATTATGCAAGATGAGATGCATAATACTGAGACTCCACGCTGCCGGTTCCACGACCAAAGTTCTCGTACAGCGTACAACACTGACTACAGAGCTGGTCGGAAGTCCGGGCGGTCGTTAAACAGGTAGGTCGTTAAGTGAGGAGTATCTGTTTTTATAAGAAAACCTCATTACCCGTTATCCCAGCTCTCCCTGAAATTAAAACTAATTTCCAAACGTGCTGGTTTTGGCTCACTAGACTGCAAAGCCTTTAACCTTTCCTTGAAAGCTGGGAGATGCTAAAGCGCAGTGTTAGACACTTTGCATTTTGGGAAAAACCGAAATTGCCTAAAAAATCAATGCATAAGAAAAACCAAGCAGGAAACATACTCTCGCCGATGTCCTCAAGCGAATCCAGTGGGACATGTGTGTCCACCTTGACCTTCTCGACCCTTCTGGGCAGCTCTGATGTCTTCTTGGGTCTGGGCTTCACTATGTTCATGGGCTCCTGTACTCACGCAGACATAAACATGCATGGCAGGAAGCTCAGGCATAACACAATGTAATTTGAAAGCAATAAATCAGAGATAGAGTCCCCCAGGAGCATGCGAGGTCACTCTGGGCTGAGGGACACCTTACCCTGTAAGCCTTGGTGACGACACGCCTCTTCCTGCGGGGCTCGTCGTCCTCCTGGTCGCTGTCGGGCTCGTCGCCCTCGTCGATGTCGAAGTCACTGTCCACCTCATCCTCCGTGTCGGACTGGTCGCCCTTGTACTCGTCGTCCCCAGATTCCTGGCCGGAACCAAAACATGATGTATGCACGTTTAATAAACCCCTTAGAACGCGCACGTTTCTGCGTCCATGTCGGAATCTTTAAATAGCATTCTACAAGACTGGCAAGAGCGAAAAAGACAAGTTATTTACACAAAAAAAAAACAGAAAAATACAAGTATATTCTCTAAATTACCTTAGAAGTACCAAAAACGTCAGAACCTTAATGTTTATAATGTCCTTTAATGCCTACATTTGCATAAAACACGCTGGATAATTAAGCCCGTAATCTTGTTAAGGGCACAAGTTTGAAGACACTCACATCGTTGAATCCCCCGTAGGTGGTTTTGTAAAATTCGTCTTCTTCCTCAGCATCCAGTAATTTCGACATGCGATTCCCCGCTGTCTTGCGGGGTTCTCTACTGAAGGCTAAACTCATTGTTGCCTGGTGATTTTACAGAAACAAAAGAAAAACAAAAGAAAAACAAAAAAAAAAAGCCGAAGTTAAGATAAGTCGCTGGCGGTATTATGAAATCGACGCACTCGCGTGACACTTCATACAAAGGAACGAGATATTAAGAAAAAAATAGGCATATGAATTTCTTCCTAGACTCAGATTTACAGTTACCGGGGTTAGCAAGGTGATCTAGTAAACCAAGTACTGTTATATACTACTACTTTATTTCTATGTACAGCAATACATATGAATTTTAGATTACATTTGGTCGCCACGTTTGACGTCACAAAACTGCGCCAGTGATTTTAGCCGATTGACTATAGACGGGTACATCGATCTGCACAGTAATTTATAGATTGGCCATTAGACGGCAGTAGTGACTCACTTTGCAAAGCCCGGTGGTTTTGAATTTGACTTTGCTGGTCAAAGTTACTTTGGGTGGGTGAACAAAATGTGGGCAGGTTTGTGATCAGTTTGGCAGTTTTCATACATTGTATAGGCTAAAACCTAAGAGTGCATACACGCAGTCCAGTTAGTCATCAGAACGTTATCAGATAGCCGGGCGCACTGCTCAATCTTGGGTGCTTTTTTAAGCAAGCTGAAATCGACAGCTTGTTATGCTTTATGGAGTAAATTGTAATAATTATAACAATCATCAGTTAATCATTGTGCAGGTAAATAACTTAGATCTTTAAAATAATTTAAAACCACGCTATAAAAGTGCGTTGTGTGGGCGCATTGAATGCACTCTGAGTGCCTTTGTGTTTGTACAAAGACGAGCATAGATGTGAACAGAGTGTATTGTCATTCGAATAGCAGGGCTGCCAACTCTTCCGCATCTGGCGTGACACGCTTTCAGACTCTCACGCCGGAAATCTTATGGTAGGGTCACCATATTTGGTGAGACGGAAATAGGGCGTGTTCAGTTTCAGAATATTAATGAGTTTTCACGTTCACCGACCAATCCGGTAGCGCATCTCTCATGAAAATGGGAGTTTTCGCGTTCTCTGGCCAATCAGGTAGCGCTTCCCTTATGACTATCAATGAGATTTCCCCATCCACCCAGTAAAACGAAAATTCACGTCCGGGAAAACCCGGACGTATGGTAACCTTAACGTCAACTGTCGTTTTATAATTATATACAAATGACACAAAATATGTGTATATAGGTCTTTTTCAACCAAAGTTACAAAACGCTTAGCTAAAGTTTCTTAAACTGAAAGCAAACGACGCGATTCACTGTTCACACGAAAACAATAATGAAGCGTAAAAGTGCCAGTTGTTTCCGGAAGTGACGTTTTTCGTGAGTAGCGTGGCACGTAGGGCTGTGCAAAGCGTATAAAAGTACAAGTGATGTGTGGTGGTACTGAGTGGCTGCCATGTATTGAAAATTGGTGCCTTTTTCTTCACTTGGTGCTCCTCTGTGATTTGCTACACTGGGTCATACGGGTTGCAGCGCTAAACCCGGACAAACCGTAGATGAAAAAGCACGTAAACCTAATTATCGTACAGTAAGTAATTGTGACAGTTGAAATAGTATTGACGAAGTATTTGGGGCGGTTTGCTGTGCGTTTTGGGGGCTTTTGAACGGTTTATGCGCTGCAGACCATAAGCTGTATCTGGCAACAGTGAAGCTGAAGGCTGGCGATAAGGTTTAAGGGGTGATCCTGTTAACTGGCAACATCCATCCAGTTATTAATGCGGCCGACGGAAACAGATTCGCAAGTTTTAGAGAGCCACGAAAATTAAATAAAAGATGTAGGCAAATGAAGAAGAGGACCTATCCCGCACGTTTATGAAGTATGACAAACATTCGTGCAGTTGTTGATGTAGCAGCCTATAAATATGAAATTGAATCCCTCATGAAAAACTTAAAGTAGGCTTATATATTTTTAAGTAACCTTAAGTATGTGCATGACCGTTTTGAATATTTACAATTTTATCTCATTTTTCCAAAAATGACGAATCTGCAAGGATTTGTAAACATTGGCACGTGAACACATATGTTAACAAGATTACTTAAACCATAACACCAAATGTGTCAGCCGTTCTTAGCTAGGTTAACTAGGTTTCCCAACAGTTTGCAGTATGTTCTGTATTTCTAAATAATGGTGTATTCAAATCTGTATTCCCTGGATATAATCATTTTGAAAGCAAGAGATTCATATCTTGAGAGAGCACAGAAAATGTGAGCATCATTCGTATATGTGTATCTGAATTTTGGCTTTACTCACTGTTATCAACACATCATAAGTAAAGCTAGTCGGTCACTCTCACTCTTACATGCCGATATGTGAAGTATTTATCTATGGGTTTCATGGAAATAAACGAGCATTACTGCATGACTAAACTTTTTTGTAGCATGTTAGACATTAAATAATGTAAAACTGTAGGCCTAAATAGGGTTGCAAAGGAGGGGAAAATTTCCGGAAACTTTCCAGAAACTTTCCGTGGGAAGTTAAGCTGGGGAATTTTGGAAATATTCCAAGTTAGAAACTTTCCATGGGAATTAACGAGAATATATGGGAATTATCTGGAAGTTTGGGATAATTTATACAAACTGTATCAAATACAAACAAATATAAACATTTAGTTTTTTCATAAGCATACATGCATGCAAACATTTATAATACAAATTTTAAAACTGACATTTTTGACTTGTGAGTAGAGCTTTACTCGATGCTTTCATTGAACAATAAAAAAACATGATTCAACATGAATGTTGAATAAAATAAGCATTCCTTATGATCACCCCTCCCCCCCAAAAAAAAAAACAAAAGTCCCATTCAAAATGTAAAATGAAAACATTTTCTCTCGAGCCTCTGGTTTCTGCATTTTCCCCCTCTGTCCATTCAGGTCTCAATGGCTTCTTCCTGGACCTCATCAATGTCCTCCATGTCCGCTTCCTTGACATCTGGCTCGTCTTCATCTTCAGTGTCACTGTCCAGTCTTGTTGAAGAAGGCTCTGTGTCAGGCTCAAAGAGCCTTAGGTTTGCCCGGATGGCCACCAGATTTTCGACCCTTGCATTCGTGAGCCTGTTGCGAACCTTTGTGTGCATGTTCCCAAACAGTGACCTGTTGCGCCCAAAGGTAGCTGATGTTGGTGGGATTTGGAGGATGATGGAGGCTACAGGTGCAAGGGCCTCAGATCCACAAAGTCCCTTCCACCAGGTGGATGCAGATATGTGCTGGCATGACTGCCATATTCCATCCCCTTCCCAAAGGCCTTGCTTGGTTCGGTACTTTGCCAGACTGCCAAGAACTTTGCCGTCATCAAGACCCAGGTGGTGAGACATGGTAGTGATAAAAGTGTAAGCTCCGTTGATTTCTTCACCCAAGAGTATGCTTTTCTCATACTTTGGGTCCAGCATGTATGCCGCTGCATGTACTGGCTTCATGCAGAACTCTTGGCAATTCTCTATCGATTTGAAAACTGCAGCTTCCTCCGCTTGGAGCAGCAGGGAAGTGGGCAGGACAGTTTGGATTTCTTCTTTGAGCTCAGCAAACAGACATTGAACATCTGACAAGATGGCATCATCACCTTCTATCTTGGCAATTGCCGTTGCTATTGGTTTGAGGATTCTCAGGCTGCTGGTCACTCTATCCCAGAACACATCATCCAGCAGGGTTCTCTTGATGGCACTTTCGAGGGCTGCAGTCTGGGAAATGGCCATTTCTTGCAGAGCCTCCTTCCCCTCCAGCAGATTTTCATACATGATGGCAACCCCACCCCGTCGACTGATGCTGGAGACCTTCATTGTGGTGCTGTTATTTTCCTCTTTTTGCCTTGAGAAATAGATTGCTGAAGCTACCTGTTTGCCCTTCATATATTTCACTACTTGTTTTGCTCTCTTGTACAGTGTGTCCATTGTCTGAAGTGACATGATGTCGTTAAGGAGAAGATTAAGAGAATGGGCAGCGCAGCCAATCGTTGTTATGTGAGGATAGGTCTCCTCCACTTGTGCCCAAGCAGCCTTCATGTTGGCAGCGTTGTCAGTTACAAGTGCGAAAACCTTCTCCGGTCCAAGGTCATTGATGACTGCTTTCAGCTCATCAGCAATGTCGGGGCCTGAGTGTGTGTTGTCCTTTGTGCTCTTATAGAATACTGGTCGAGGGGTGGTGACGATGTAGTTGATAATTCCTTGTCCCCTGACATTCGACCACCCATCGGAGATGACTGAAATGCACTCTGCTTTGTCAATGGTTTGCTTGACCTTTGCTTGCACTCTGTTGAACTCTTCATCCAGCAAATGAGTAGATAAATCATGTCTGGTGGGAGGTGTGTACCCCGGATGAAGAACATTCAGAAATCTCTTCCAATAGACATTGGCTGTGAGCGTTAGAGGTGATCCAGTTGCATATACTGCTCGAGCAAAACATTTGTCGGCATTTCTCTGGCTACGTTCATCCATTGAGTCAAAAAATCCTCTGATTCTGTGAGCTGGTGAGAGGGTGTCTGACACTGATGCGGCTGAATCATTTTCACTTCGAATGGAAGCAGAGCAGCTCTTGTCTGTCATAGTCTCAGTTGCTTGTTTTGAGCCCTGGGGAAACTTCGGGCACTTGGATATATGCTGCTGCAACTTTGTGGCATTCTTAACGTAGGTCTTTGCACAATATATGCAAATGTACACAACCTTTCCTTCTACGTTGGCTGGGGTGAAATGTATCCACACATCCGATAGTGCACGTGGCATTGTTCTGTAGAATCATATGAGAAAAGAGCTTGTAAACAATGCTAATGTAACGCCGTGCACATATATAGTTAGCAAAACAATTGGAATGGTCTTTAAAAATATTTCACAACTAATGCTGGAATAACGAACATAAATAGGCTAGATGAATAGATGGTCACTCCTCATTCAGCATGCTAAATCACACTATAACCTACATTCTTGTATGATAACAGAAAACTGATTAGCAGAAGAAACCGCATTGCAATTGAGCTAGCTAGCACCATGATAGCTAGCCTTTGGACCCTATTATTGTTGGTTGTTATAGTAGATAAACATTAGTTTGTGCTCCAAGCAGCCTGGATATACAGATAAAGACATACAGACAGTAAGGAGGTATTATGGTGTCTAGTGTTGAATGTTTATCATTTATCCGACTGCATCACTATGGTTGGAAAAGTGAAATTTGAGAAATTGTCGAGAGTTATTGTTTTTAAACTCGATCAACGCATTGTCGGCAATTGGGTCCCAAAGTTTAAATTGTCAATGAAATGGTAGTATCTAGCTTACATTTAGCATATCTGATTTACTGTTAACTAGCTACTGTATGAACACATTCTGATTTAGTATTTGCTAGTTAAACTTTAATACCATAGATCAAATATATTTAACTTAGTAATGTCATCAAAACTTACTTGACTGGATGTAGTCCTGGGCTCAATCGCAGTAATGTAGTTTCAACAGTCCTGCTATAGTGTGCATGTGGTAGAGGAACGTACAGCGCAGGGTAGAAACTCAACTGAATTTGCATTAAATCTGGTTGTTTCCAACTTGGAAAATTCCGAGACTTTTGTAACCCTAGGCCTAAATCATCACGAAAGTCCCTTAAATTCATGTGTGGCTGGGGAAATGGGGGCATGCAATGTTTAATTTTAATTGAGTTCCAGGAGCAATGTGGGAAAGTGATAGCCAACCTAGACTGAAAATGGTTGATGTATTATGTCTTATTATTTTTTTATTTTGGTCACATCCTGTCATCTAGAGTTTCTATTTATGAATTCATCTAGGTATTAGCGCATATATTTATGAGTGCGTCTATTTATTAACGCATTATTTATGAGTGCGTCTATTTATTAACGCATTATTTATGAGTGTGTCTATTTATTAAAGCATTTATTTTCATTCCACTCAAGGGCTTCAAGACTTGCAAAGGTTGTCTGAACGTCCAGTGACAAATCACAGCACTGACTCACATACACTGGGTGCATAACTAACATACCATATACACAGAGGCTATGTTCTCTATGACTGGAATCCTTACTGATAGTATTTTCTTTTTCTTTCTTGCAGATGAACTTATGCGGGTTAGTATGAAAGAATGATGGGAAATGAAGCACATCTAGCATTTTCTATTTTCTGACCATGCACAATACTTGACCCGTTGCCAGCTCGCGTCAGTGTCCTCATTCCAAAAGGGTTAGAGATTCCATGTGAATGCCTAATGACAAAAGCAGAAATGAAAAGAAACCCTTTGTTTGGTCTCTACCCGTTTTCTGCAATAAGACAGGGGACAAGCTGGGTAGGATGGCAGTATTTAAAGAAACTAATCAATCGGAACTGCGTACCTTGGAGTTGTGGGAGGAGCACCTGAAGAGAACCCGACATAGAGTTGGGGCAGAAATTAAAACCTCAAACATGGAGATTGAGGCCACCGTGCTGCCCACCTGGATGTCAAGGTGACTGATACACTTTCAGTTGGTAACCAGCTTCTCTTACAGTGAAATAAACTAAGGCACAAGTCCTCAGACACACTGATATACACAGGAAATGTTTTGTTTTTCCTGAAAACCCTGGAGCCAAGCAGTATATTTAGCTCTGGACCTTAGCCAGGCACTACA
The DNA here is from genome assembly GCA_011763525.2 of Mormyrus iriodes. Taxonomy (NCBI): domain Eukaryota; kingdom Metazoa; phylum Chordata; class Actinopteri; order Osteoglossiformes; family Mormyridae; genus Mormyrus; species Mormyrus iriodes. Next base: position 12,402,944 of record JAAGVU020000045.1, on the reverse strand, counting down.
GGAAAATTCCACATCAGGGAGGAATCTTAAGCATGTGCAAAATCTTACCTTCTAAGCCCTCAGTGTACAGAACTACATTCCTCATAGTGGATCGCTGTCTTCAGTTTACCTCAGATTGCAAAATATATATTATTGTTGTGTATTTGCTAGCGATCCGTACTGACATCAGAGAAGAATTTTGCTTAACCCACAGCTGTTTTTCTCTTAAAATGCAAATTAACCTCCATTTTGAGCTATAGGATAAATGGTTGGAAGACAGATGGAAAATACTTTTGCATGAGCTTCAGGCATAAAAAAGCTCCAGAGTAACTATTTGACTACTGTAGGTCGTCAGAGACTGATCCTCAGAAACACCTGTCATCCAGGATACTCACTGTTCAGCTGGAGGTCTGGGTATCCGTAGCTTCAGACATCAAAGACGTGATCATATTATCAGGCACTGAACATGTGTTCACAACAGCTGGTTACTAAGGGAATTCAGGATGGAAAGAAGTACCCCCCCATTCTCAACCCAATGTCAAGTCAAACTGGAGCCAGACTCCACCAACTAGCCCACCTCTGACACCCAAGGCACCCTTTTATGCTATCGCACAGTCGCCAACAAGCAATTGTATGTTTTAATCTATTTCAGTTTATTTAATGTTATTGTAAAAAAACCGAACATATCTTCCTTTCTATATGTCATAGTCGTGTCTGTTATTTTGTGTTTGTTTGTTGTTTTAAACCTTGACTGTGGGAACCATGCAAGAATTACAACGTACTAAACTACCTGTGCAAATGGAAGATAAACTTTCAGTTCAATTCAATTCAATTGGTTGACCTAAAGGAATAATTCCTGTTTCCCCTCTTCCCCCACCAAGCCCCGCCCCACCCCACCCCACCCCACCCCCACATGTTAATGTTAAGGCGGTTATTATAATGTTACATTTGGGTTTTGCATATTTTGCAATTATATTTGTGTCTGTGCTTTGCGCACCACACGCACAGCCTAACCACCATCAGACCGTAGATAATACATAACCTTCCGGACACACCTTATGTGGTGTACATAAAAAGTAATTACATATAAATTTGAAACTAGATAACATGGCATAGTAATATAAAGTCGAAAGTGGAACAGTTACACCTTAAAAACATAGAACATCGTTATTGCAACCTGCAGTTACTGGATTTTCCACTAGATGGAACTTCCCACCAGATGACTCATCGGCTTCTGGTCATTTTAAAACATGTAGGTTTAATGCGAGTTCATCTAATTTTCCAGTCAAGAAATCTTGGCACAACAAAGTGAATATAAACCTCTTATAGGTGCAGATAAAAAATAAGGACCTTTTTTATCCAATATGACTAGCAAAAAGTTAGTCATTAAAATTACCATTATAGTTTGAGGCTATAGTCTTTTTCTTGATGTCTCACAAGACCGGAACATCTGGTTAACCTGATGTAATGGTGAAGGATTTGCCTCACAATGAACAATGGGCTAGAAGGAACAGCGCCAGTCATCTGGGAGCAGCAGAGGACACAATGGAAGCAGCAAATACATTTTCTTTTGTGTTTACAGCAAACAAGGGCTGTTCCCTCTCACCCTGACAATGGCTGCGCACATGAATCGTACTTAACGGCCCCCAAACGGTATCCCATTCCTTCACTTAAATGGCAACCTGACGTAAGGATAAACTAAAGATAAACGCGGATGAAGAGGAAGCGTGCAGGACTGTCCTCGGTGACCCCTGCTGTTGTACCCCTTAGTGAGCAAAAAGGATATCAGCTGACTGGGGCATTAACAGAGTACAGTGCTGTTTTCCAGTGTTCTAGCATATAAACGGAAGGTTTGAGCTGTGCTTCTTCCTGCAGGTGTGCAGTTATCATCTCTGTTTATTATGCTTATGCAATTTGGCAGTATGCAAGGGTGTTCTAAGATTTTTTAAGGTGGGGGGCATTAGCGAGGATTCATACAAAGGGCCCAACCTTATTATTAGCTAGTGTGTTGAAACGGAGGGTGAACGGGGAGGGGGCACCTCGAGGGCCAATCAGCTTTCAGCTGGGGCCAGTACCCCCATATACATGATTGCTAGTATGTATCATTTATAATTCACCAGTCTGATAAGTATGTTAGATTATTGAAATTCCTTACTGCATCTGCAGAAGGGGTTCTTATGTAAAAGAAGTGCATTTCAAATGCAAGCAACTGGATATTTAGCAACTGGGGCAGATGTTGATGACAAAATCATTTATTGTGCTGTGAATCACCCACATCCAGCTGGGCATGGGTTCTGGTCCCAATGCAAGCCGCTGCTTGACTCACAGACAGGGAAGTCCTGAAACATGAGTCAGCAAAGGTGGGCTTAGACAGATACTCTCATGCTGCTCACGTCACAGACCAAACGGAGGAGCGTTTCCATCAAAGGAAATATTCACACGTCATCCCATCTGCACCCTGCCCCCACATCAGCCCACCCTGCCTCTGTGAGGAACTGGGCCCGCAGGGGCACAAAACCTGATTATGAGCGTGACATCTCACATGCAGGCGAAGATCTTCATGCTGGTCTGTTACACCTTCCAGAAATCAAGCGAAACAGTTCCGTACCCAGAATTGTGAAGACGGCATCTCCAAAACACAGCGCAGACCAGTTTGTGGGGTGTAAAATAGCACAGGTTCCAGTGCCCATCACAGGTCACGTGTGATACGGTCACATTCACGCATGTCATTGGACCACAGAAGGCTTCAAAACAAGAGGAGGGCCATGGGGGCATGAAGTCATACCCTATTATTTGTTTTTCTCTGTTTGTTTGTTGAGAAACTGAGATATAACCTTTTGTTTGAAAAAAATATGGATATAACTCGGGCTTTTATAAACCATGTTTGCATTAAATTATTCATAGGTGTTCTTAATGATTGCTCCAAAAGTGCCCTCCACCCCAGATTCCACGATCAATGTATGTACCCCCCCCACCACTGCTGATACAATAGGAGTGTACACTAATAGACGTTTCTCACACAGTCCCCCTTGGTATGACCATAATAGTGCAACAGTGCTGCAAGAACAGTCATGTAAAAACAGTTGACTGGAACTAATTTTCATTTCAAAGGGTGACATGAGGCATTAGACTGACTCTGGTTGCATCGATGACTCTGCCTGTTCCTTCTTGGAGTCACTCCAGGACATCCCACCTTAGAAACCACAAGTCAGTAATGGCTGAAGGGGATCTTTCTCTTACATTCTACCACGTGGGCCTCTTCCTCCTAAACCTACTTATTTAAATATTTCTTCCTGTAATTCGCTCTTGTCATATTTTCACTTCCTGGTGCCCCATCAAGATGAGGCTGCCCCACAGAGATGACTTATCAGGGTAGCTGAGTCCAGCGTGGTGCATTTCGGGCTTCTTGTCATGGATGTGTCACAAAATGCAGAGATCCATGGCAACAGAGAGAAAACAAACACCAGATTTTGCCCTGACGGCATGGAAAAATAAGATGTGTTTAATTATAATCGAGAATAAACTAACAGGACTCTGGGAATTGTCAGCAACACACTGCTACACTGCTGTGTGGTGACACTGGGTAGAAATAGTTAAGATAAAAGGTAGCATTGTACATTACAGTTTAGTATACAGACAAAATATTGTCTGTTTATATATGGACAGGAGCACTTTGGGTTCAAGTCCAGTGACTGGATTCAGTTTCAACAATGACTGATAAAATGTAGCCTTCAGTTTCTGGAGACATTTGAAGGCCACCATTCTTATGCATCAGACATCAGGGGCTGCTCACTTACTACATCAACAATATTACCTCCCCCCCACTAGTCATGGCCATTTCAGCTCTTCTGTAGGTGCCACCCCCAACCCCGCTCACATAGCCAGAGTCTCACAGAGGCACCATTGAGCGAAAGCACAGGACAGCTCGTTCCCCCTCATCGCTGACCTCATGGTGCTGGAATGCGTAAACACTGGAGGCTCCAGGACAGGGGATGGTGGCTGGGGTCCAAACCGTCGAGCAGACGGGAGGCTGGCGTCCAGACCACACACCACATGAGCATGAAGACTGGGAACAAGAGAAGGGACTGGAAGACATCCCATGGAACATTCCAGAACTCTACATTTGCATTTTATTTATTCGGCAGACAGTTTTACTGAAAGTGACGTATTTCTTTAGAGAAAGCAGGACTGGGGACAGTCCCTAAACATCTGGGGGTTGAGAGTCCTACTCAGGGACCCAATGGTGACATCACTCTGCCAGCCCAAGGATGTGAATCAGTGACCTTCTGATCACAGGCACCGGGTCCTAACCAGCTGAGCCACACGGCACCCCAAAGGCCCTCAAACCAAATAACAATCAGATGTGGATAGCATATGTTTTACGAATATAATCATCTCAATGATTCATGCACTATATTGCCGGACCACTTATTTACTGCAGGTTGCTTTAAGGGAATAATGCATTTGAGATGTTGTATTGAGAAAGAAGACCTGGAGAAAAATGGGAGGAGATAAAAGAGGAAGAAAAGACTGTGACAAAGATGTGAGAATGACATTAATCAGAGGAACTCCAGCAAGTGCTGCCCTAACAGTGCGGCCATGGAAATGGAGTCTGGGGTGAAAATAAGAAAAGGCAACAAAGCAGGGATGGGAAGAGGTAAAAGTAAGAGGTAAAAGGATGAATTGATACAGAGTTATGAAGCAAACCACATAAGGCAGAGTTATAATAAAGGCCTTTGAGTCAGGCCTATGAGCATGCGTGCTGCAATGCGCGGGGATACCCAGCCGGAAGCCCAGGGGCCTCTGCTAAAAAGGGGCCAAAACTAATAACACTTCAAACTTGCAGTCGTGCCCCCCACCCCCCCCCCCCCCC
>JAAGVU020000045.1:12375612-12397992 GCA_011763525.2 Mormyrus iriodes | reverse complement strand
AAATGTTACAGCCCGTTTAGGACCAACCCGTCCGAGATTTTCCTCTCACGAATGAACTGCCCTTTATTCTGGACTGTCTGACTAACTGATCCCCCCCTAATGTTTCTCAAGTCCCCCCCCCCACCCCAGTTGAGAACTACACCATCGTAGAAAATAGTCCAGGGGCCTCTGACCATGTTAATGCACGTCTGCACCTAGGGAGAGAACACTGCAACATAGCGAGATGCGAAGACATCGGGCACAGGGAGGGGTAGGATCCAGATCTGCAGATGAGAAAGGAAACCAGGAGATGGGAGCAGCCGGGATCAGGACAGGCAGATGGAAATGAGGAATTGCGGAGGAATTTTCCCCTTCGCATTCCTGTCTGAGTGGCTTCCTGTAAGCTGCCCCCTCTCATTCCCCCTCCCCCAGCACAGCTGTGGGTCTCACAGTGATGCACTACAGCTGGAAAATTACAAGTCACTTTATATCTATGTACTCAACAGCAATTTCCGTCGCTATAGGCTCAGTTTGTGTCTTCTCCTGTCCTTCACCGTTTGTGTTTATAGTGCCGACCGACAGTTAATCCAAAAGCAAAACAAAAGCCCCTTTTGTCGGGAATTATTTGACATATGTGCCCCCCCCACGTGTCTCCTATTTAGTATTAATAGGGTACTTTATCATTACAACATAAACAATAAGAAAACACCTTATTGTGTTTTTTTTGGCCGGAAAGTAAAGCTGTCATTTGTGCCAGTGAAGTCATTTTCGCACTGGTGCTTTTAATGAGATTTTCCGTAACTAGTTTCGGTTTAGTGTTTATTTTTTATTCTTAGTTGGGGATCCCTTTAAACAGGGGCCGGCTTGCACCTCCCGCACAGGTCTATGACGTGACCCAGGAGGCCCAGCTGCTCTTTTTCAGCATCAGTCGGCCTTCTGCTGCTGCTGTGGTTCACATCCTATGCTTAGGTGAACCTCCCGCGCATGTCCAGGCATGCCAGGCCCCAGCTCACATACTGTCCCATGTTCTAGAACGCCGTGTCCTCCGGCATCGAGGGTCAAGCCGGCTGGTGATGTCATAGCAGCTAATGGTGCACATTCCAAGCTTATACAATATCCTGCTTCGGTTCACAAACGCATGTACGCACGGGCCCACAAAGGGGGAAAGCAACCATCCCATGGGTGTTCAGCTTGGCCTTTTGTTTGAACTAGAAAGGAAAATGACTCTGAAAGCAAAACTGATTGCTGAGTGAGTCTCCAGCTCTATTGAAACAATTTAAGTAGCCATAAATGCAAGGCTTTACCTGTCAAAAGTTGTTACATAAAGGGGCTCAAAATATGATAGATATGCTTAAGACAGAAAGGTGAGTAATTAGACTCGTTTAACTGAAATCTTTGCTGCAGCAAATCATTAGCGATGGCGTTTGCGTGTTGGTCCCCTGTTGGCCACAAGCAGTCACTACACTTGGATGACTTTTTGAGTGGGGCTCTAGAAACCAAACAACCCACATCTGGAAAAGAACAGGCGAAACTGTGGGCGCAATGACACGATGCACCAAAATAGGTGACGTGATGGTGGAGGATTTCTGGGTGTGAATGTGTGCTAGCCTCAGGCTGTCAGCTGTATTGTAGGACAGCAGGCTATATTTTGGCTTTGTGAGGCACGCAGAAGACGTGAAAACGAGCATCTATGCTCATATAGCAGGGCATACCTCAGTGCACAGATGCCATTACGGGGCAGGGCGTAGCTCAGCCCCTGTGATCAGAAGGTCGCTGGTTTGAGTCCCATCCTTTGCAGAATAGTCAAGTATCTGTCGCGCCCTTGAGCAAGGCCCTCAGCCCCTTGAAATCCTCCAGGGATGCCAGATAAATGATTCACCCTGCATTCCAAGCTTTGCTCTCAGCTGTGTATATGTACCTGTGTGTGTCTCAAATGAGAGCATGATGGGAAATGTGAAAAGGAGCGTCACAGCTCTATAGTGTTCATCTAATCTCCATGGCAAGAAGCCGCAGTAAGAATCAGTACCTGGGTGAGGTCCAGGAGCTCAAGTGATGCGTGCAAAAGACGTACGCAGAGCCTGCCATGGCCCCTGTTCGGGATTAAAGTGAATTCTCACGCAAGAAGCAGCTTCACCTTCGGGGCTTATCAGTCAGTGTACGGAATGTTCCGGATGAGGAGGCAGCGATGCCTCGGTTAGCCGACAGGGGACTGTGTGAGACTCGGGAAACCCTCTCTGTGCGTGTTACCACAGGGAACGAAAAAATGCAGACAATAAGAATCCTTTTTTTTTTTACTGTCATTGTCGTTGTTGAGAAAAGGGTAATCCCGTAATTATAAATGTCAGCTATAGCTCATTCATTACATTCTTATGATGAAATAAGTTTGTCTGATACAGGACTACAATCTTCGTTTGGTCGTTCGTTATGTTTCGTCCTCAGCTCTGCATTATAAATCATAAGCAATGCTCTATCATTTATTTACATACTTATGTGGGAACGGGGGGGGTTTCTGCTGATATTGGGGGGAACACATCCCACCCCAACCTTCTATTTCCGATACCCTGACTGAACTGATTGATGATTAAACAAATTATAACCTTACTTATAGTTCGATCGAATTAATCCTTGGAATATTCACATTTAAAAGTTCAATTAATTCTATTAACACCTCAGTCAAAGCACAAAAGTTTAAAGTGATGGTTTAGAGACCAAGAATCAAAAATGCAATTTATGTTTCATTTTCATATTCTTTCGTGATGGGAAATCCTCCAGTACGAGAGAGACATGCTGTAAAAAATACTCATCCCATTTAATAGATCATCGTGCCACATTTTACAAGAGACAATTTCCTGAAAATTTCTGCCCGGCAATGTCTGATGAATCTGGTTTATATCCCAAATAGGGATATGCTGTGGGAATTCATCAAGCCATTTATTTATTCATTAAATCTGAAACCCAGTTCCTTGTTCAGAAAATGACAGGAGGGCAGAGACTTGGTGCATGTGCGGAGTGCAGAGAAGCTACGTGGCTGAGCTTTCCCACCGCTGTGGAACTGGTTCCGTGACATTCAAGTCTGAACTTCCCATACGTTGCAGAGGACACCTCGATTTGACTTGCAGAGCTGCTGGAACCCACTGAGCCTGGGTGTAACCCAGTCTGCCTAACGACGGGACCAGCGACGTGACTCCCTGTGTTTATGCTACCGCTCCCCTTGCAGGGAATTACATAAGCCAGGGCCTGGATAAGGGGGGCTAGGGGATGACAGAAGAGCTTCCCTGTCTCCATCTTCATTTATATTTAACTCCAGCCAGCTTCCATTCCCAGCACTCAGATGTTTCTGCACGCCCCTTTTGGCATCTGACCGGCTCACCTACTGTAAACAGGAGGCTACTGGAGGAAGTATCTTTCTGTTATTCGCTACGGTCAGGGATATTTCATAGCGCAAATACCTCCGACGAGTCCTGAAAAGCTGGCGAATGTATTCCGCAGATGGTTATATCACAGGTAGCCTGCAAAGCCATTTTCCTTATCTTTGATTCGTTTCCCTCTGTAGCATTTAGCAACGGAGTTTCAGATCAGTTTCCAGCATCGGTTGCAGGCTCATAAATCCTGGATTATTCCATACTCTAAGAGCCGGTGAAATGCCTGGAGCCAGCCTGATTACTGTTAGCCCTGAAGCCCCGGAAGGAAGCGTCTCAGTTTTCTCTGGAAAATATTCATGCGTGTGCAAAGTGGGAACAAAGAGCTTAGAAAAAACACTTTATCTTCAGATGAGTTCCAGGTCTTTGAGTTTGCTTTTCTCAGCAGAAATGCTGGAAAAAGTCTCTACCAAAACCTAGTAGAAGGGAAAAGATTATTCATAGAAAAATCGTCTTCTCTATACAGAGAAGTATGCTTAGCTATATTCTGTCATATCAACTTGCACTTAAAAAGGGAATGTTGGTATTATTGTGTATTTACAAAAAAGAAATACTCATAAAAATTTTATACAGTATGAGTCACGTCCTCTGCTATTATAAGAAGCCAGCAAGGCAGACAGTATATAGCAGTGTAATAGAGGAATAGGCATGGTTCACACTTTGATATTTCAAGCCCTCTTGTCATTGGATCTCATCTTTCATTTTGTCTATAAAGGTCAGGCACAACGTGAAAGCCCTCCCATTATAGGAAACGCGTAGGGCAGATGAATTGGGGGGCGCCCGTGTGTCTGAGCATGTGCGAATGGTGCCCCTGCTGCTAAGATTGCCCCAGAGATGGGAGCCAGCTGGACAGGCAGAGAGACGGGGCAGCACAGAGGACAGAGCGGCTGCCAGCTGGAAAGAGCAGGCAGAAGGCACTTGTGTGCTCCAGAACGGCGTTTAGAAGAGAGTCACGTTTTGCGAGAATGCTTCCTGAAATGGACAAATAAGGTGCTGTGGTTCTAGGCGGAGCAAGGGGGGGGGGCAGTTCCCTTGTGACAACATACATGGCCCCCCTAAATACATATGATACTAGGGTCTGAAATAAATGTATTATTATTATTATTATTATTATTTACATTTATATATGTGGGCTAAAATTTTGTGCACTGGGAACAGGAGAAACAGAAACATTAGCACATTTTCCTGACGGACTCTTAACACGGGAGCTTCAGTTAGTGAAAAGCAAATTTAATGACAAAAAAAAATAATCAAGCTTTTGGAAACAAGAGTGTAAATAAGATATCAGAGTGAGCCACAAACTTGTAGTAAAATGTGAGTGCAAAGCATTGCCTGAACATCTTATCAGTTTTCAAAATCGTCTTTTGCTTCTTAATGCTGGCAATCTAGTGCAAGTAATTCTTGGAAGACATTGAGGTCAAATGCATCTGGCCCCCCTAACCGAACAGCTGGCTCCAGTCTGCCCATCCCCCCCCAGTTGAAAGACAAGGTATTCCTGGGTATCTCCGTCAATTTGTTGTCAACTTGCGGTATTGACGTGAAAGTGAAACAAAATGAGTGAATCTGTAGCTGTATACAATGATGGCACATCCAGTACTTTCCAATAGAGTCGATGGCCAACTGGGAATCTCTCTTCAACACATGGCCAGTTGTAGCGCTTCTCATGTCACTTTCTCTTTGACCTTGGTTGTTTCATTGCGGGGCTCTTGGTTTGTTCTGAATGACATTCCCCAACAGGCAACTGCAGGTGCCATCGCAAGCAATCAGACTTGTGTGGAATAAAAAGGAAGCAGATGTTGATAAAACTGAATGTGGGCATTTGTTGTGAGAAACATAGAAACTTAAAGGCAAACATTCTGGGAGTCAGAGTCCATTGATAGCTGTGGCATTTTATTACATATAATACTAATCTAATCCTGCTAACAACGCCTGGATCTTTAAAGACAGATGAATCATCTCCACCAGAGCAGCTGGCACCATCATTGACGTGGCCCAATGTGGACACACTGCAGTCAGCACACAAGTGCGTTTCTGCACAGTGAGAAAAATCATGATTTAGACATCTGAGCCGGACAAAGAGCTAGTAGCCTGCATTCAGTAGAAATCTTATCTCAGCAGTGCCTCCACATTTTTCACAATAAAAGCCCTACCAACGCCACGGTCTAGTCAATCATTACCTGTTTAACCTGTCTTCTTGGAGATTTTCCACTTGATTATTCCTCATGCCAGCATGAGCACTAAATGTGTCAACTAAGAAGATGGAAGTTAGATTTGAAAATAACATTTCCATATTGATGTTAGTTTGAAGCTTAGCTACCTGCTAGAGTCTGAATGTATTCTTTCCTTGATCGACAGACACAGGAACTTATTCGCAAATTTTGACACTCAACCAGTCTTCTGATGAATGAAGATGGAATGAGAGATGAGGAATTCCAGTCATGTCCAGATAACATTACGCCTACTAAGAGCTTCTGTATATTTGGTATTTTCTTTTTCATTGAAACACGTTACCAATAGTCTAAACATACATAGCCAGACACAAAAGTCCTGTGATTCACACACGGACACAGAGACGTGAGTGTCACGTGGTGCAGGCTGCTTTTCGTGGGAATTTTGGATGAACGGCCGGACCTCTGAGCGATCGGATACGCTTTGCTACTTCCTTGTGTTTACCCACATCTAATTTTGAGCCAAAGTATGTGCCTTGTTCCCATAACAGAACCCACACAGTCACGGGCTAAACTTAATAAAAAAACGCGTGGGAAAGTGTCCAATGTCAGGGACTCATTAGCTCATGTTCCACCTCCTTGTCACGCCTCCCTTGGCCAAAAACAGGAATAAATGGGACAAGGATCTGTGTGAATCGGGACCTTGTCCTTTGCAGTGTCCTTGGCAGCTCCTTTAATATTTATAAGAGCTTTAAAGTCAAAAAAAGTCAGAACTTTTCCTTTTATGCACCACTAAACGCTAGCTATCGTTTCAAAACTGAATAAAGGTGCGTTTCCCAAAAGCATCATATTGCTACGAAGATGAAATCCTCAGTGTTCAACAAAACCCTGCGATGCTTGTGAGATTTGCACCCCAGGTTATGAAACACGAAGACAACAAACTCCTGCTACCTTCATAAGCATGATGTCACTATGGTTCATCTTTCAAACAAGGTGAGACCATAAATTATCAGGAGCGCAGCCATATATTCTGGGCCCCCTGGCAAAATGTCAGTAGATTTTGCTGAGTGGAAGGCCCCCAATGTTAGATGTTGTTAGATAAAGTGCTGGGGCCACCTGACTCTGCCAGGAAATCCATGTCCCTCCGATACCACTGCAAATAATTATCTCCTTCTGGGCACGATCTAGAAAAGCATACCTGAGACAGATAGATCTTGTTTGTGTACATACCAGCCATACAAACAGGCCTGTAGAATTTGTGGGTCAGTAGATTTAGCCAGGCAGAGGGGAAGGTTTCCCCTCCACTGTTTTTGCTGACCGGCTCTGCAGATCATGAGACTACTCAACTCAAGAATCCAGTTTAGCATTTAATGAGAATTAGCACTGAGCTACTTTAATGTGGCAAACACTGGGAATAGCCTGAGTGTTTTCCGGACAAGAATGTGTTTGTGAGTGATGTACTCATTCTGGACGCTGATTGGCTGATCCTTGCTGGAACTTACTGTGACCTTTAATACAGTCATTATAGCAGGTAACACATCGCTTGCATCAAGATATTGCAAACTGCAGAGTTATGAATGGAATAAAATATCAAGCAGAAAATTCTGTAAAAGCCCCTTCATGGTGGTAGCGAATTGTGGGATTCTCTCTGTGAGATTGGAGTTCGGGTCCACATGCTTTGCATAAGTACATTATTATGCAGTGAGATTTGCGTGATGATTAAGGGACTGTCCTTGGCCTTCACCAATCCTTGTGACGGATCCACGGTAACACCGAATCCGAGGAATATATCATTAGCACGCGTTACAAAGCTGTCTGACTGCATAATGGGTTAAAAATGTCAAATGAAAGGGTTCTGTCTGTATAAGAGCAGCTGATAAGTAAGATGATCATAAAAGTAAACTTCCTTTAGCTTTTCAAAGTCTCTCGGTCACATTGTTTTGATCCTCTCATGCTATGCAGTAAATCCCCCACCCAGCCCACCCCACCACCTAAGTCTCCAAGAGCTCTAACAGCAGACTTGGCACGCTTAAACAGTCAATTCACAGTTCAGTACGGAAAACTGGCCCCGATCCACCCCACTTCCCAGCTCCCTGGGCCCGGACTCCCCCTTGGATTCCCCCAGATAGCGATCACGTTCGATCGCAGAGCTTGCGGAGCCTGCAGCCTCGGCTTTGAAGTCTGCGGGGGCCACGCTCCCGCTTTTAATCATGCAGAGCGCGCCCTTGAAGGATGTGAACCGTATCGTGGCTGCTCGTTATTTCCAGACGCCACAAATCCTCCCATCTCACCACGAAATGTCAATATAAGTTCAAACAAAGCAGAAACTTTGTAACTACTTTAAGAACTAAATTAAACTTACAAGAGTGCTACCCCCAGTGAGAGGAGAGAAGCCTGTGTGCCTTTATGGCTGCTGTAGAAATTCTGAACCATATCTATTTAAAAACTTGACATTACACGAAATAGTCAGCCTTTATGTAACCAGTTACAAACATCCATCCATTCATATTTCTACATTTTATCCAGCACAGCGTATCTGGGGGGCCTGCATCTTCAGTCAAGCCTCACTTCCTTTACTGTCAGAAAATACTGGAATATAATCAACAAGAGAGTGGTTTAACACAACATTTTATACATTCTGAACATTTATAACATGGAGGTGTATTATAAAACATCTGTTAATTTTATGGCAGCATGTGGTTTTTATGAATCTCTTCTACAAGACTTGGTAAAAAGATAGTTGTAATGTGCTTTTTTGTGTCATGTACTGCTTTATATTGACTTGACATTTACAGCATACAGCATTTCCTAGGATATCGCACGGCATAAAATGACACGTCCAACCTAACACCTTCCTGGATTTCTGTGCGATGCGGCCGCATGTTTATTTTTGTAGAGAGGACTGCAGAGGGTGTGCACACTTCTGGGGAACGACAGGCAGGTCTGACATCCTGTTTACACAGACGAAATCATCAGAAAATTTCCAATAACACTTCAGCACGCCATCGATAAGAACTCTTTTTTAAAATGATTTGAGTTCAAGCACTAACATATTGCATGGCTATAGAAAATGTGCATCTGATCGATATGGATGGAAACATGATGCATTAAAAGCATTCACTTGGCAACCAAAGGTGTGCCTTTGAATGACGTCACAATGGTTGGGAAGTCAATATTAACTTGGGCTCCTGTGGGCAGTTCTTAAGATGAAAAAGTAAAGCTTTTTAGAAAGCTAATGTGTATAGATTGATGTCAAATAGTGATAGATGAAGAACATAGTATTAATAACTATGATTAATATAGTATAATATATACCATATGGAATAATTTATCATCCTTAGCTGATGACATAGCCGAAAATGTACTGTAATGCATTCTGCCATCTATGTCTAGAAGTAGCTTAACAGTGATGACTGTCAGTCATACTGGGCACTGGCCAGTGAACCACATCACAAAAGAGTTACCAGATCACATCAGGGCTTTTGTGATGGACTAAACTCGTTGCACACAATGGGACTGTAAATATGTTGAAATAAGTTAATTACTTCATAGATCTGGTCATTGACATTAACAAAAAGCATTTATTAAAGTCCAATATGACTGTATTAAAGTCCAATAGGACAAGACTCTGTTGTGTGTTTTTTAATAACTTTTAGGGGACATTATTTACAAGTTAAGGTTGTTTTGTTGAGGAACAATGGAACAATCCTTAGGGAGCTACAGTCTGGTGATCTGATCAACTGGTAGCCTGAAAACATTTCATTTTTTGACAAATGATATCAGTTTTGTGTGCAACAAAACTGTACATGGTAATTCCAGGGCCCCTGGGCCTCCATTACTCACCAGTTTAAAATCGACACCAACGCAGTCATGCTTCAGAAAACGTGACAATGATCCAACATTGACCAAAACAATCTTTAATTGTCCAGAAGTTAAATATAGTCCAGCTCCGCCTTCAGCACATTATCTCCACCCGTGAGTGAAGGAGGGATAGCAGCTAACTGTTTGTTTGGGAAATGTTTCTTTCACCTTGTTGCGTTGGCAGAATCCTCAGGGCACTATGGGAACATTATGAACAGAGAACAGTGTTTGCACCTGGTGCTGTAAAATTGCCATCATAGTCCTACGCTGATATATGACCATGCAGGACAATCACAGTCCTAATGACTCTCATATCATGGCTGCCCATGTTTATTACAGCCAGAAGCCCTCCTTTGACTTTCTCCAAATGTACACCCACCCTGCAGTAAGAAAAATGGTGAAAAACAACATATAGTTTCAGTGACATCATTTTACTTGAGGAGGCACAAGTAACCTAGTAACTCAGTTACAACTGAAGTACAAATCATGAACAGATATAGTAACTGCATGAAATACACGAACTGTCATAACTGATTAATGATAAGAGTAAGAGTGTACTGCTACATTATTTGTGCCCCCTCAAGCAAAGTATTACTGCTTTACTTGACACTGATCATCAAGATGCTGTCTGAAGTCCCTTTTGAAGCTGTACTTCCTTAGTGACTATCCTGTGAAGTGACCGTCTATTCCTGTATCGAAAATCAAGTCTTTGGCATCATTGGATTTTCTGCCTAATTATGTCTGATCATCATCAGAACGCCTTCATACTGCTGATTGGCATTCACACTAATAATACCTTTATTTTTAAGATTGTGACTTCAAAATAAAAGTCCTTTTTTCTGTGTCGTTTACCACCTGTTCACCCCCTCTGTGTGTGTGGGGGGGGGGGGGCATGTACAGATTACATTGTGGAAACCAAATGTACCCACAATGTGATAAAAACTTGTTATTTTCACATTGTGGGGACCATTCTTTTTTTGGTCCCCACAAATAGAAACTCATTTTTATAAAAAATCTCTGACTGCAATTAAAAAACTAAAAAGGCCAAAAGTCTTGTATTTCGTTTGGTTACTTATGGTTAAGGTTAGGGCTGGGTAGGGGTTAGGGTTGTCATAGTTAAGATTAGGGTTATGCCCATAGAAATGAATGGATGGTCCCTACGAAGCGCATTTTCTCAAAATATGTGCTCTTTATAAAGTCTGCTGATGCTAAATTAGGCATCACTTCCCAGCTGTGAGACGTGTATTTTAGAATAAGAAGACAAAACATGTAAAAATGTTCTAATTTTAAGTAAACATAGTGTCCCAGCCAGACACAGGACAGCTTGTGTGGCATTATATACAATTATCTTACTGCAAATCCTTTAAAATCTGAATGGTGCCATATGATCAGGTAGAAACTGGGTCTGGACCAAATCATCATTTTTCATTTTTTAACGTTCAGAAACCTTCCGACACAACATGTATGATTCATTGTCACAAAAGGCAGTAATAAGCAACTTTTACATTTTCCGTGCTTTTCTCAGCATTTTTTGTGTGCAAACCTTTCGCTCCCCCAGCCTGTTTGCTTTGGTGTTCGTCCCCCCCCCCTTTTCTTGTTTTGATTTAAAACATTTTCCCGTGTTGCTTCCCGCAAATGCACCGTACAAGCAAATATGTCCGTTTTCTGTCAATATTGTGAGTTAAACTTTGTTTTGCGTCTCTGGAATTTCCCTCGGTCACGTGTGACAGCAGTCAGAGTGCTTAAACGATTAAATGTATCAACTCGCAGAAAATAATAAATAACCAAGTAACTGCTGTAAATAAGTTTTAAAATGAGTAAATTTCGTTACAACTGAACATTTTGTAGCCTTCGGCATTTCCTTTAATATCCAACAACGAAAGCAATGACACAAATAAGTGCTTAATGATATTTGTTTTTTTCCCTGATGAAAAATATATAAAATAAATATATATAAATAACTGGCCATCTGGCAACTGCTTATCTGGTACAGGATCTTGGTGAGTTTAGAGTGTAATATAGGAAGTACTGGGCTATACAATGGACGGGATGCCAGGCATATATAAATATGCACTGTATATGTGATTTAGGTATATTTACTGACCTGCCAAATTGTCTGTCTGAAGGGATTTTTAATACAATGCATTGCATTCAAGAATATGTTAGGAATACGTTACAAATGAATCTAACTGTGCTGTTTTATCTTCTCAGATATGTAATCTACAAACAACATTAAAGAGTGAACCAGGAACAATATCTTTGCTGGTGCTATATACTTTTAAAAAGACATGACATTATAAAACGGTTTAATAAAGATACGAGCACTCCCATGTTAAGGCTAAGGGTCCATGGTGCATCAGTTACAGCTAGGCAGAGGTGGGTAATTCAGGTCCAGAGAGTCAAAGTCCAGACCAAGGTTTTGTTTCAACCAAGCGGTTGGGTATAAAGAGTAACAGTCACAGAGAACTCAGCTGATTGGTTGAAACAAAATATGGCATCAGCCATAAAGGGACTCATCTAGCCAATAGCACAATCACGCTCCTCAGATTACAGGGATGTAGCATGGTAGGCAGCCCGTGATCTATAACTAAGAAATTAGAAAGGCCGCAATGAAAGGAGAGCGACGACTTTTGGCACCAATACAATCAATACGATAACACTGCTCCCCCACCCACACACACCTGACCTTGCCAAACCTTATAAAATACACACCTTGGTTGTATGTTATCCTGCTGATAATTACTGAATTGCAAGAAATATTGTAGTTATAACTACATATTAAAAAAAACACACATAAAATCAAAGTTTATCTTTGTATTTCGGTAAACATAAAATAGAATAGAACAGAACAGAACAGAACAGAACAGAACAGAACAGAATGCCTTTTTTGTAATACAACAGCATTTTCATGGTCTTCGTACAAATATTTTATTGCACGGTTCATTGCCTGTGAAACAATAGTCATTGCCATTTATATAGCCATTTTCATTTTACAGATGACTGTTTGCCTTGTGGGTTTTGCTCAGCTGATGTACCACAAGCTCTCAAAACATTGACTTGGTATTGAGTTTGAATATTGACTTATTATTCTGCACAATAAGCACTTTCGAATGCGAGCAGAAATTTTCCACCTAAAAAAGTGAAAATTGATTAACGAAATCTCCCTTTAGCCAGAAGAAAGGAATAAGGTAATGAATGTTGTCATTGTTAGTGTTAACTCACTAGTCTGTCCATACAGCAGCACCTGAAGAGGCAATACAGCCACACCATCATAATTAGAAAATACAGGGTGATATAATGTAAAACAGAGCCCCTGCAATGATCATGCTGACTCCTAAACACCTCTGTCGTACTTTAATTTAATGTTTTTCTTACAATGGTTAACATCAAGTTGGTATTTATCCCTGAATTCAGCAACAAAGGTGTTGAATGTGAGGCTTCCATGACCCAAATTGTATTCCGGAAGGTCCTTCAGCTTTGTTCCAAACAGACAAACATGTTTAGCAGTAAGTCTGTCTCCTCCCCTTTCATTACAAAGGCCAAACAGTAATTATACTGGTCACACTAATTGCTGGAGATGCATCACCTGGGTCCCAGTATCAGCAGCTGGATTAATGTGTCCAGCCTCAACTGTATTTTCCAGCTCTTGCTATGGATTTCCTGATCAGATAAATGACTATTATAAAAATCTGTCACTTACTCCATGTTAGACGGTAAATTTCTTAATAAGCAAAAGATTCAGATATTTCTTTTCGCTGTAGGTAGGACAGGCATGTAGCTAGGTAGTAAAATTATGAGTGTGAATGCTCATCAAAATTTGCTTCACTGCCCCCCCTCCATTCAGAAAAATACAAAATATAAAATATAAGGTCTACAAGACATGCCATGAAATTAATTTCTGGCTACAAGCCTTAGGGTGGCACGTTCAGATTTTGTCTAGTTTCAAGCAGTTTACTTGGATGCATCTTTGATCATGTTCTATCGATTCCATATAGCGTGTGGCTCAGTGGGCTAAGCCTCTGTGCCTGTGATCAGAAGGTTGCTGGTGTGAACTCAGCCTCAGCAGAACAGCCACATCTGTGGGTCCTTGGTCGAGGCCCTTAACCCCCAGCTTCCTGAGTGCTGCTACAGGTGGCTCATAGAGAGGCAGGATGGTATAGGTGAAGACAGAACTTCCTCATGAGGATCAACAAAGTATCATTATTTCATAATGTTATGTTAGGGGATAGTGACCCTTCAGCTGTCTGAAATTGATCAGGCAAGTAGCAGGCCAGCTTGGGTCCTTCTTTGTTGATAGATAGAGATACTTTATTGATCCTGAAGGAAATTCAGATGGAGGTTTGAGGTGGGAGGTGGGGGTGGGTGTATGGGACCTCCCCTGACGGTTTTTGCAGAATAAACAAACACAGGTGGCAGTGCACATTCCTTGGAGCAAGTCCGGGCCTGCCACGAACCGCTCTCTATGGTCACGTTAGGCGCACGAGTACCTAGACCTCCCCAGGCAGGCAGACAGGCATTATTCTGTTCTATGGAAGCAGGGACAATGGAGCCCGGGGCGTCAGCAATGTGTCACATCAAGTTCAAATGACCAGCTTCATCAATGAAAACGATGTGTACCGAGAATCTGATCACTGTGAGCCAGCCACTTCCTGACTCAGCCTATTCAATCACAGGCGAAACAATACAGGTGTTAATCACAAATAGGCTCATACTAGCCTGCTTTAAAGATAAGAATATTTCAGTTTAAATCAAGGGAAACGGAGCAAGACTTTTTCCACAGACTAGAGCAGTGTTTCCCAATCCGGTCGTCGGGGCCCCACAGCAGTCCTAGTTTTTGTACCGTCCCAGCTCGCTACCGAGAGCTGTAAGGGAGCAAAAAGTGGACTGCCTGGCAGGGAAATCGGAGGGAGCAAAAACCTGGACCGACTGTAGGTCCCCGAGGACCGGATTGGGAAACACTGCACTAGAGGCTCCAGTCCCTTTTAGAAGCTCTACCTTCAAAATAACTAAACAGGAAATGTAATCCAATCTAATAACAGGGGAAAGGACCAATATTTTATATGCAAACAGTCCTAGCAAATAGTGCTCATGTTCTAGCTGTGTAATTTGCCAGGGTGACCTTCTCAGGTGGGAAAACTAATGTTTGTGTGATTTATTTGAAGATTTTACCACCCTAAGGGTTGAAATGATAAGATTAAAGGACTGTAAATCAATAATGGAAATAAAAGTTCATTAGACATTTATAGGTTAAAACCAGACACTTTTCTGTCATGCAGATCACGGGAAACACAACAAACCACGTGAGAAAGCTTCAGGGCTGTTCTTGCAATCAGGTTCGCCTGGCATTTGTTTGAAGGACCCCCCCCACTATGAGTCATGGCAAAACCTAAGCTAAACACATTAGAAGTTCACTGATATGGGTGCTATGAATGTATCCTTAGTCACATTCCCCATTGCGTGTCCCGGTTCAGGTTAAGGATACTGTGAATTGCTCCTGCAGGGGAGAAATGACATTTTTCATGACTCTCAGACTCCGGGCAAAGGGACTGATAAAAGCATTATGGAAAATATGTCACCGGAGATTTGGGGTTCATCTTGGATCCTTCAAAAAAAAGCAAACTCCGTTATCGGACCTTTGTGTCTCAAGGCTGCTAGTTGGACAGGTTGATTAATGAAACCATTCAAATATCATTTTTGACAGGAACCTCCAGACAAGGCTGAAGGTTAATCAAGTTCATCTTGCCTACAGCTGCAAAAGGGAAAAAGTATTTTCTACATAAATACAACAAGCCTCATCACATTTTAAGTCATATGATGTGTTTGCTTAATATGTTTCCATATTTATTTTGCATATTTAACAGACACTTTTGTCCAAAGCCACATACAACTCAGGTAAATAGTCCACTGCAAACATGCATGCTGTCAAGGAGACAACTAGGCTTAAGTATCAGAGCAGGAGATACACAACAACTTCTAACAAGGCAAGAACCTAACAAGATTATTCAAGGGCCTGAAGTTCGACATAAGAACATTCAGGGAACATAGAGAGGCATCAGGCAGGATGGGTAGCAGTGTTTGCTTATTAAATGATGTATAATCGGACCCTTTGAACAAGCAGACATTTCAAAGCGCAGCTGACTTTAATTGACTTGCCCACGTGTAACTAACGATGCAGTTAACCTTCTACGTTTCCTCTGATCTCCGCTGTCATTTTGTTAATCTGCTGTGCTCCATCGCTCCGTTCCCCAGCAACTCGGCAGTCCTGCGTGCGTTTATTTGAAGGGCACCGCTGAAATTTAATAACCGCAGAGCCTCGATGTACATGATAGCATGATGGCACATGCAGGCGAATCGGCTCTCATTTCCAGCTCATGCTAAACGAGCTCAGGCGAAGGACCAGGTGATTAAAACCCAACGTTCAGCGAGATCTCATCACCGCATCAAGATGTAGAAAATACATCAGTATTGGTTTTTCTTTTCTCTTTCAGCCTCCAAGTTAAGACGAGATCTCCTGACACCTATGGGCCCATCCAATCTGAATAATGGATAACGTAATTCTGGAATCTGTTTCAAAGTTCGCTTGCAAAGGCTGCCCAGCAGTATCTGGTTTCCCACGCAATGTTTCCGAGGCACATTTCTAACTATGCGATACACTGCTGGGCTTTTATTTCGAGCCTGGCAGCACGAGGTGAATTACGAGCTGACGGGAAAACACAGCAGCAGATGGCACCCCGCTATGGCACCAGATAACTGTGGCATGGTGATGTTATTTAGCAATTACACACGCACTCTATATAAACTACAGTACATGCAAATGCTACGTGCTCTGTCTTGCTACCCCAATTGTTTTAAAAGATAATTCGCTAACATTACACTGATTTTGACTGCAGAAAACTATATTGATACTAAATGCCAAAGGCTCTAGCAGGTAAATTTACTTCTCGTCTATATATTATTTACACCTATGTATTGTTGCCTTTGTCGTGTTTTTTTTTTTTTAAACATGCAACAGCGCAGAATCAAGGGCTGCATGCAGAATGGTATAGACCTAAGTACGTATCACCAGAAACCCAATACTCAGACGTAATACTAGTAATATTCAGAAGCACAAGCAATAGGGTAAAGTACTATGTACATAAACTGAAATTAATGGTAAGAGGAGAGCATATACTTGCATTTCATTAGTTTGCTAGCTTTGTTTTAAAAGTTATAATGAATATTACTGTAGTTTTTAAAATAAGTGACCCTTAAATCCCGTAAAAATACTTTCGAAATGGTGACGACGGACCCATTCATTAATATTATGTGCTCAAATTAAGAGTTGCATATTTCATTTACTGTAGTTTAAAACACGTAGAACATGGATTAACTCATGCCCCAAGCGGGCCGTTCTGGGGATTGCGCAGAAATCAGCCCCTCCCTCTTTAAAACTTTGCGTCAGCTGACTTCTGGGAAACTCTTTTTTTTGTTTTGTTGCTTTTTAAAGCTACAGGGGGCTGGCTGTTGCTAGGGCGAGGTCGATGAGTCTGACCAATGAGCAGCAACCTTCTGTGATCCTATTCATCCGTGGTTTGTTTTAAAAGAAAAGTATGGGGTAGTGGCTTCTCACAGAAGAGAAATGCAAAAGGCAACTATTTTCATTGCTGGTGCTGTTCAAACAAATATGGAAAGAATTTAGAAGCAGATAAATACAATATTTGTTCTTAGTTTTTGACATTTGAAGTTACTTTGCTTTTTAAAACTGGTTGACAGTCCTGAGTTCTGTCAATTCTGTTACTTCAAACTTTAACTGAAGCAGAATTTACCATCTCAGATGGTTTCTTACCACCATTCGCAGCTTATATTTATTTAAGCCGGTTCTTTAACGGTGTAAGCCCCACAATGCTAAATGGGGAGACAGAGGTCCAGTCAGAGCTGCAGGTCAAACTGAATCCTGCAACTACAGAGTGATGTCTGTCAGTGACCTTCCTAAGTCTGTAATTTTTTACATTACTGTGGCATAGTGTGTCTTCGTCAGACACTGGAAAAAAAACCCTCAGAAACTGTACTGAAATAAGAGAATGTGAGAATGTAATGGAGAGCTGTGCACTTGATGTGTACACATAAACTCAATGGCCAGTTTGTTAGATACACCTGCTTGGTAATGCAAACAGCCTGTTCCTCCAAACAGGGAATCATGTGGCTGAAACTGAATACATACAACACGGAGACACGTTCAGGAGCTTCAGTTACTGTGTGTGATAAGCATTAGGGCACCTTAAATGCCTTTTGGATGTGGTGCGACATGATGATGAGGTTGGAGCAGCTCAGACACAGCCCCCCTCCTGGCATTTTCACACACGATTGTACAGAGTCTGGAGTTCACAGGTCAATGGTGCAATGAATAAAAAACACCCAGTAAATGGCATTTCTGTGGCTGAAAATACATTATTAATGAGAGGAACTCATCCAAGCTTACAGGAAGGCCCAGTGCAAAAATAACAGCTCGACTGGCATGCAGAAAGGCTTATCTAAACACAGAACTTGTCTACACTCAAACCAAAAATGGGTCCCACCTGATATTTGATAGGTGCACCTAATAAAATGGCCACTATGTGCATTCCATATTGGCATGAGAACAAGCTTCTCATGCACACATCTGTGACCTGTTTTTAAAAGCCAGGTATGTGGCTGCTTATTTTCCTTTGCATCCATTTTCCACACATTTCCAGCCAAGCAGCAGAGTTCGGGGTTGAGGAGCTGTGCCTGTAATCATATCGTGTGTCCCTCAAACATCTTTGATGAAACATTACCATTTTTTCACATAAAAAGCACTGAGCACACAGGCCGAGGTCTAGTGAGGGATAAGGGACAGGGCCACAGTTACGAAGGCAGCTGTGCTGACCACCACATAGACAGGCTATGCAATCTGCTCCTATTCTGCAAAGAAATCTGCACAGAAGCCGCTATTCAATCCCACAACCCCAGGACGAGACACATTTTTTAGCTTCTAAATGAATTTGCTATACAGATTTTATGGAAGCTCATAGCCAAAAGCTCTTTTGATATGGACAGAAGCACGATATCACAATTTTTACAGAAGTCAGTCATATAAACTGTTTTATTTTTCTAATTCCAAAATGTTCGTTAACAGCCCATTTTAAACGAAATATATGCAGCATTTCCAAGTGTTACCAAAACAAAACACGCTCAATAACTGAAAGCTGAGTTATGGTACTGCTTTATAATTATTAGTCACTCTGGATAAAATGGGACAACAAAAAATTACTTGCATGTTATTTTATTTACCGTGTGACCAAAATATCATCTTAAAATCCCAGTACTGTGCCGTATCATTTAAACACTGAGGAAAAAATAATCAATTACATTTATGGCCTCTCCTGTAAACAACTGAAAATTTGGCCTGTGGCACGCTTTATTTTTAAGGATACTGCCGGTTTACTGTGACTGGCAGCATTGACTATTGTACGCAGGACATCCAATCCCTTTAATTATTAAATGCTGCTAACATACCCGATGTTCCTCATTCTGACTAACTAGAGAATCCTGGGCCCAAATCTAGACCAGAAACCTGATCTGTGTTCAGCATCTCATTCATTCACACAAAGGCAGCACCGAAAAGCCAGCGACTAATGAGGAAATAGGTGTAAAAATGACCACGGGGCCACCTGAGAGCTAAACTTAAGAAGTCTCACTATAACCAGTCAGGACACATGCCTCGTCACATAGCTTCACGGGGCGACAATCACTTAGAGTCCCAACCCAACTTTGGCTTGGAGGAAGGCGCGACCTAGTCAGAGACGAGAAAACAACGTCTTTGAAGTCTGAGGAAATCAGGAAATGATCTGACCAACTGATCTGTCAATACTGACTCAGCTGTGTTCCAGAAAGAAGTTTCGACTTGAGACCAAAATAAAGGCCGTCTGAAACATGTCTGAAACGAGTTACATTGTAAGATGGCTACTAGCCATTCCAACAGGAGTACCCTCCCAAGTTCAGGATGTCTGCCCAGTCATAAACGTCCTGGTAGTAGACCATTCATACCTCGTGGATCATAGCAAACCAGATTTGCACATGACAGATATAAGTACTTTCCCCCTCCAGTATTCCTGTGCTGGATATGGTGACACTGACAACTTCCTCCAACCAGGGTGTGGTGAATGTGGCATGCTAACAGACCAGTCACCTGGGAGGAGACCAGCCTATGATTGAGACACGATGTTCCGACCATTGTTTCAATATTAAATATCCTTAGTCAAACCGAGGCTGTTTCATGTTTATTGTGAAGGGAGCATGTGACTTGCTCTGGGGCCTGCTCCTGTTATGCATGTGAGGGCGTGTGTGTGTGTGTCTGTGTGAGACACGATCCCTGAGCTGGCTCGCGATCCAGGTCCCACACCTTCTCCACACAGCTTCCGCACATCCGCTTTGCGATGGTGCATGTCACCAAACAAAACTTTTAGCGGATGTGTCCCCTTCTTTACCATGTTTACCTAGTTTATACCCATATCCCGGATGTCTTGTGTTAATATTTCGCAGCTCCCATTGGTGCGGCTAAAGTTCGGCCTATTTGCTGCATGTGTCGTGTGATTCTGTCTGGGATTACCTTTCCACGGCACTGGCAGGTGATGGCAACACTACTAACCCAGTGAAAACTAGAGCTGATTCTGGCACTAGCTGTCATGGCAGATTAAGACTCTGTATATGCTAGTTAGAGAACAATGTTCGTATTATACATATTTGCATACACAAAGCAGTTTGTTTTGCACCTCAAAACATTTGTTTGTTTTGCTGCAGGTGGCCGTCGACTCTGAGCGTCTGTGTCCATCCTGCATTATATTAAACCTGGATTCACTAAGGAAATATGTGTCGCTTGGAAAATATTGAAATTTATTATTGCGATATATCTTGCGTTAGTTGATGAAGCGCCAAGACCAATGATGCTAATAAGTTAACCAGCTGTACTTATGCTGACAGACACCAAATAATTGTACTGTGAACCCATTTGCAGTGGCATGAGGCATCTGTGTCCTTGTCTGAGAGTCTGATAAATTGCGGAAGGAAGGAATATCTGTGTGTGGGTGCAGGAGCATCCCGCTAATGCTAATCAGATCTGAGCAGACGCCACTAGCCGTCGCAATACCTCTGTCTCCGTCTTCCAGAACGGAACAAGAGAGGCCTATTTGCAAATTTCCATAATGGTAGGTATCAGTGCCCGATTAGATGCACCACAGCTTCCTTTTTCCAAGCTGCAAGCCTCCGGTGTCCACAGGTGGAAGGCCTCTCCGACACCACAGCATGTGCTGTCGTCTGTCACCATCCACACCAGACACGTCACAAGCCTAGGGCACTGGGGGCCGAGGCCCCGAGTGAATCCGAACGAGCCCCAGATGATGTGTTTAGCTCAGGTGTTTTAACAACCACGCTGTCAGTCTGAGAAGCCTCAGACAGACTAAGTCTCTGTGCTAAGCCAGGGTCGCCAACTCTCAGGTATCTGGCGTGACACTCACGTTTTCAGACTCTCACGCTCACGCAAGAAATCTTATGGCAAATCTATATTGTTCCATTACAAACCTAAAATTTGCTGCATCAAAAGCATTGGGGTAGTTTGCAAACCCTACAGGCTATTTACATGGTAATAAAACTGTTACATTCATGTAAATGCATGTGCATGTGTGTGCAGACTAGTCTCGAATTGAAAATCTTACTCCAGCCAGCTGACCAAAGTTGGCAACCCTGGCTAATGGATGAATTACAATCGTAGCAACACCTTTGGTTTCCACATACAATAAGAACACTGAGGCACATTCGAGGATAGCAGCCCGCTGTGAGCTAATTCCATGCATGTTCAACATCCCGAAAGCAGTAATATTCCACAGTACCAATACAAAACTAGTTATCTTCATTCTGTTTTTTTATTCATCACTTTAGCACAGGGGTGGCCATTATTATCCAGAAAGGGCCATTGGGTATGAGAGTTCTCACTGCAGCTCCCTAATTAGATTCCTAATTAGAGGACTGATTGGCTGAAGAGTCCTCACATCTGGGTTTGAAGAGCTGCCCTAAAGGTTATCCCAATAACCTGCATACACACTGGCCCTTTGCGGATGAAATTGAACAAACCTGCTCCAGCAGTTCAGGCTATAACAGTCAACCCTTCTGCACTGCAGCTTTCCCCAACGCGGTTTCAATATATCACAGGGTTAGCCTAAGGAATTAAATCGGAATTTTTTGGGAGTTTTTGGACGTTTTGTGTAAGTCGCTGATGACACGTGAAGGGGGACAGATGACACACAAAAAGTTTACCGAATCATAAATGCATAAAATATATGTACAGTGCTGGTTTGGAGGACGCCAAGAGTGTTTACGGTTGATATCTCACGTGACATCTTACAGTGATCCCTGTATCTCGCGTTTCCCGTTTCCATTTGTTTCACTTCTCTCTGCTCGCCATGGGGACCAAAAAATTTTATGCACTTTTTCCAAATCACAGGGGCCTTGAACCCTTAACCCCCACAATGTGGAAATGTTTACTGTAATAAGCTGCTCTATGATAACTCATCAAGTTGAGCATCAGGCTATCAATGTAAAAGTCATGGGCTCTAATCCCACGGAGCCGAAATTGTAACCCTTCCCTCTACAGTAAGTCACTTTAGATAAAAGCATCATGTAAACGGTTAAATGTATTGCCTTACAATGACAGTCTGTTAAAAACCAGCAGGGCTGATTTGCATCCAGTATAAAGTCTAACCGTGATGCTCTAAAGTTCGCATTGGGTTTTTGTTGTACGAAAATTTCATGGACCAAGAAAACAACCAAGGGGCACGCCAACGATTTCATATGTTTAACCATTTTGGATGTGTACAAAATAGGTGTTTGCATTGGAGGCTAAGGATGACAATAAAAGTTTCTTCCAATATTTTAACTCCAAAAGAGCTCTAAAAGCTGAAATT
>JAAGVU020000045.1:12357712-12375512 GCA_011763525.2 Mormyrus iriodes | reverse complement strand
AGTTAAGTTCTCCCCAAACGAGCTTGATGGGCCGAATGGCCTCCTCTCGTTTGTACATTTCTTATGTTCTTATGTTAGGGGTCATAAAAACAGTTAGATATAATAGTTTATTTTTGGAAATTAATGAACCCCTCAGCAAATTCCACTGCAATATAGGCCCAGGCAGTTAGAGGAGCCACTGCTCCAAAGTCCATCAGCTGAGGTTACTGTCATAAATGACCTAATT
The DNA here is from genome assembly GCA_011763525.2 of Mormyrus iriodes. Classification (NCBI taxonomy): domain Eukaryota; kingdom Metazoa; phylum Chordata; class Actinopteri; order Osteoglossiformes; family Mormyridae; genus Mormyrus; species Mormyrus iriodes. Next base: position 12,375,286 of record JAAGVU020000045.1, on the reverse strand, counting down.
ATACCCTTCCCCAAAATGTATTTCCTTCTCCATTACTCAAGCCGAATATCATCGCCGTTTCGTCTGCCCCCACTTCCTCTTTCCTTGGTTATTAGCATGCCCCCAAAACTCTGTGAGCATGTTTCCAACATTTCCATAGCTGTCCGAAACAATGCCAATTTCACTCCATATCTTCACATTGCCATTTTCCCTCCTGGGGAAATCCTCTTCCTCTAGAACCTGCGACTGTCCCCCTACGTCACATCATATCACAAAAGACACCCGCGCAATCCCACACGGCTACATCTTGGGTTTCTACAGCATATGGTACAACAGGTCACACCATAAACCCACACAAACTCACAAGTTTGCATCCCTTTCCCAAAAGTCTGTGCACACTGGGCTTTCCCACAACAAGCTGCCACACGTGACTCTGACTGATTAAAAAGGCATTAAGGCAATACAGAGCTTATAATTAAGACAATATTGTTTTTTTTGGCTCAGGCAGTATCTCAGTTATGAAACATTCCACGTTTTTTTTTCTGTTTTTGGCCATATCCTCATAGGAATCATACTTTCCCAGCTAAGACTGACCATGTAGAAATATTTTGAATAAGGCTAAGGCCAGATGCAATTTAATGCAGGGGGTTACCCAGGCTGACGCCCAGGGGCCTCCTCTAAAAAGGGGGCCCAACCAACCTTGTTCAATAACATTTTAAACATAGATTTGCTGCCTGTCGCATATTTTTCCATCCACATGCCTAGGACAAAATACAGCTTGATCCAGACCATATGACTGATAACCCCCCAAAATTTTCCCCCCAAAAGTCTTATTATCAGGATCTTTAGCCTACATGTTGCCGTATGTAATACAAGATTGGAGTGTGGGTTTTGTTTAAATGACTTTATCTAGAATAATACTCAAGTCCACTTTTGGCTAATCCTAATATAGTTTTCATAAATATATCTTCTAACCACTTGTCCAGTCCCTGAGTAGCTTGGAGTGAACCAGTGAACCTCAGTGCAAAGGCTAACTGTTAGCCTTTCGAATCAAAATGGAACAGCATGCGGAGGAATCACTTCCCAAAAGAATGACGCTGACGTGAAACTAGCTGTTTGAAAAACACCTGGCCTGCATGCTCAGAAACGGTAATGCAGACACGCAACAGGGTCGGTTGCGAGAGTGCAAGCTGACCAAAATGTTACGACACGGTCCCCGGCTTCTGTGAAACGCTTCCTATGTTCCGTTTTCTGTTAGTGCAAAGTTTCATTTTAATCACAAAAGTTTCTCAGTATAGCTAATGAAATTTGAACAACTCGACAGTTCAAACATTCATACAAGGTCCATCTGATCGATTGAGTTTTTGTTTTTTTGCATCAATGGAGCCCAAACAAACAGCCTTTCGTGCCCCACCTGAGCAAGGCTGTGCAATTCCGCACACGGACAGGAGCAATATATGAATGAAAATCTGACACTGGCTCAGAAACTGTAGGCCTCCGAAATGTAGATTTTTTTTCTAATCTTTTAAAGTATTATAAATAAATTGAAAATATATGAGTCATAATTCTAATGCTTTTGGCACTGTTTCTAAAATGGTATAATAACATTTTAATTTTTTAGTTAAATATAAAAATACTTCATAAGGGAGTTTTAATCGTTTTAGTCTGGACTGGACTGAGAATGGACAACAGACGGACTGATAAATTCAGTCACCACTGAGACTGCCCCTCCTTTTCGGCTGTGAGGGAGACAGACACGGGTTACGTGATGCCTGTAATATCCAGGCGTGCTCAGGTGTGACAGAAACTGTGAATCACGGCGCATCATGATTCAGCGGCATGGCCATCGTTACCAGGGACCTGCACAGGCATTTCAAAGGGCGGGTGCTGTAACAGGGGGCGTGGCCATCCGCTACACTCGGTACATTTTTTTGATCGGGGGCTGGGGGGGGCACTTGATAAATTTTCAGGATCATGCGATTTTGCATGAACATCAAATGGGGGGTCTTTCATGGACCCCCGGCCTCTCCCCTCTGCACATACCTGATCACGACCATAATATTACTTAGTCCCTTAATGAATCACGTGGCTTTTTACTGTTAACCTATGCTGCTATTTTACAAAATCATCCTAAAACAACAAAATGAGACACACTTAACGCCACAAATAGAAACTTATCGTTACACAGCCGTCAGAGAACCGGTTTAATGTTTTAAATGGGCTTACGTGGAGTGTTGTCAGCGAAGCACATATGTCAGTGTCAACAAAATACAAACTATTCTCGCTTTATATTGTAGCGCCAGCGTATGTGCGCTGAGCATGCTGGGAATGATGTAAATAATCCCTTGTTTGTGTAATTGTAAATACTTCTTGTATTCCCTATTGTTGCATGTGCCCTTGCCTGTATTATATGTGAACCTTGCCCGATCCTCGCATGTCTTTAGCCGTTTATAAATGGCCCACCGTGTGTGTACCTTACAGCGTCTGACCTCCCTGTATTTTCGGCCTGTTGGGGGCTTGGTGGTTGCTTTGTGTTTGCATTAGTTCTTTTAAGGGTATAGTTCAAGGGTGCAGTTTTCTCAAAGTTTTCTCTTTATTTTCTGCTGGTGTGATTTCTCGATAGGCCAGATGCTACAATATTCATAATTAACAATGATGTGAGTTAGCCAGCTATCAGCGTTACGCTGTTAAAATTAGCTGTATGAAGTAATCTAACTAGCATAGGCATAAATACTAGCAAAGGGTTAAATAATTTGTCTAATATCAGTAGACAGAGGAGAATGAGTGTATTCCATCGTAGTAAAAAGTCACAATTATCAAAAAGTAGACAGGCATGGTTTCATTAGACGGTGACAATATTATACTTTAATGCTTCATATCTCTACTAATGACTTTTTCACACAGAGGTACCCCTCTCCAATTTGAAACTGAGTCATAAAGGGTCCTTTCTGTCAAAGGTCAAAGGGAACTAGTGCTGTGGTCAGCCATGAGCCAAAGCCAATCCAGGTTCGTGTTTCATTTAACCCCTGTGTTATTTTTGGAGTTGAAGTTACCCCAGTCCATTTTCAAAATGAGGATAAATTCTATAGAATCTAGAATTTAGAACGGAAGAAGTAAAATACACAAGGGTTAAGTTCCCAGGCTCTAAGCTCTGTAAACATCTCAAAGGCATGTTTCCACAGAAACAATCTGGTGCAAGGTGGTACAATGCATGCTGTAACTGAGGCCTACATGCCTCGGATTCCATCATGGACACAAATGAGGGCTGAAAATCACAATCTCTTTTTTGCCCCAACACGTCTATCACAGACAGTCCCACACATGTGGGTTGACTCGTTTCATTCCATGGGTTAAACTGCCATGCATTCAGTCTCAGTGAAGGAAGTGCCCTTGGACAACTACTCAACCAAACTGCATTTGTTTGTGACTGTTTATCATGGAATGACAGACATTCTTAAATATCTTGCTGATTAAAGCAAGATTTCTAACAATGTTCAAGAATGAAAGCAAAACATTAGTGTTTGCAATGGCCAAATAACATGTGGTTATGTTGTATTCTGCACAGGTAAAGAGGAGGCTACATTTTTAGCAATAAAAAAACACGCAAACGCGTCCCGTAATAGGAGGCGGGTGTACTCTGTTTCCAAACAGCCACATACCTTGTCTTCAGGTCTGAACAAGTTATAGTATCAGTTATAGAATGGAAAGACAGATTAGCATTATGATTGTTCTCAGTAATACTAACATTGCAACTGGAGACTCTAGCAAGATATTCTATAGGTCAACAGAACACCTGGACAGCATAATCAGTAAACTTGGGGCCCTGATATCAGTCGTGTGTGGACCGTGCACATGCACAGTGCTGGCCAACCCATTAGGCAACATAGGCGGCCGCCTAGGGCATGATCTTCTAAGGGGTTTGGGGTGGAGGGGTGGGTGGATGGGGCACCAGCAGTGACTTTTGCCCAGGGCAGTGTATAGGCTTTAACCAGCACTGCATATGCAAGATGCAGTATACAAACCTTCGCATGTGGTTTACCCTGCTTACAACAAGCCCAGTTTTTTAAATCAGTCAAGCTCTTTTTGTAAGGGCATGTCCAGGTCATGGTTATTTTGATTATCGATCTTCTAGCCATTTATTCAGTACAGTTTCACGCAGGCCCATACCCTATCTCCAACTATACAGTGGCAGGCCATGCACATGTGTAAAAGTGCAGTACATCTACAGACGGCATCATTTTGTGAAAATGGGATCATTTAAGCCAATGAAACCAGGACTGGAAATGAGCTGGTGCTGGTTGCTAGCTAAAAAAAACTGAGGCGGTCAGAACACAATGCATTATACAAAATTACAATAGTGAATTTTTTCAAAGAAGAGAGAAAATATGTTTTTAAATGACAAAAATTATATAATGAGTTACTTCAAAGTTACTTGTTTCATCGTTCATTCTCAAAAGCACCGGGAGGTACCCCCACTTCTACCTCTATGCACCAGCCGCCTCTGAATTAAACATACACTTCTGTCCAGACTCTGTCTGAACTAAATCCTGCAGGCTAATATCTACTTATGTGGTAATGTTACGGTTAACTCCCCTAACTACAGACCTGGATTTAGACACTGTGTTTACAGCACGTTTGAAGACTGTGCCAGGCGCTCTCCTAATGGTACAAAAATTCTGATGACATAATGTATAAAGTAAATATTTTTGCACCCCTAAATCTTTGTAGGTTTTCACCCTTAAATAGATTTCATTTTCTTTGTCATTTGTCATATATTTACAAAATTGTTGTCTGCATTTGAATTTTTTCATTACAGTATATTTTACCCAGAGCAGCAAATTCAAACATGGCAGAAGAGGGGGCAGCTAAGCCTCTAGGCCTGTGATCAGAAGATTGCTGGTTTAAGTCCAGCTTTGGCACGTGCTTGAGCAAGACCCTTGACCCAGCTTCCTGGGCGCTGCTATGGGTGGCTGCATTTTGTAGCCAGCTTGCTCTCACCCACAGAGAGCAAGTTTGGGGAGGTATGAAGAGAATTTCCCCACGGGGATTAATAAAGTATCTATTATTAATTTAAATTAATGTTATTGTTTTCCAGATAATAGTTATATAGCCATGGAAATGAATCATCTGTTTGTTCTGCCTTGTTTTGAATCCATCAGCTGAGGGTTCACAAGGCTCTCGCGTGGATGCGGGTGGTGACGTACAGCATTGGGACTCACTCTGGTCACTCTCTCAGCTGATACCATCAGCGCAGGGGCTAGTGTGGTGCTAAAGGGCATGACCTTGTCTCTGGGCAGCTTCTGCTTTGAGCCCAAGAACAAGTGCTATGCTTTTCATGGTACAAGATAGTCATTTCACTAGAGGCAACTTTTTGTTGATAAAAGAAACCCTGTGTTTTGGTCACTATACACTGTCAGAAAGGGGTACAGTCCTGGTAAAGATTTGTCCCCCAAGGTACAAACAACATTAATGTATCTCCCATTGATACAAAAATGTTCCTCAGAGTCCATTTCTGTATCTTAAAAGGTACATTTACCTACAGCTATAGGGTGCAATTGGCAGACCCCTGAGGGTACAGCCCCAGTAACAAGTAATGGTACCCTCAAAGGTACAAATTGGTCATTTTTTTCTCTCAGTGTATAACAATAATTGAATAATTCAGTTTGTTGGGTGGTGTTAGAGAAATTTATTTTATCCATTTTGGCCTGAACGTTTTAAAACAGAATAGCCTAGGCTTGGTGGCATTTGGTTCTAGGAAAAAGATGGATGGATGCTTGGATGGGATTTAAAAGCTTTTCATTTCTTAGTAGTTGAACAGTTAATAATAAATTATATTAACATTCCTGTTAAGGCTGAAATGTTTGATTGCGAAATATCACAGAACATATGATCAGAAAGGACATGATGTCTTAATGCGGGGTCGCTGTCGAAAACACATCTTACATCAGCATTTCAGACACGTGCGTCTTCTGTGACAGTATGTGTTTTCCGTGTCTTGAGCATATGGACAGTGACTGTGTTCTTTGTTGTTTCGCTCAAACTGGCACGGACCCACTGCACTTGGTGCTGCAGTCTTATAATGCTAATGTCTGCCATATTGTAGAACATTTTTTGAGGATATCAAGTATATAAACCTAAACGAGATCATTGGAGAGAATACTGAAGATGACCAAAGGGCCTGCATTAATGAATATTTCGGGGAATTTGTAGGTTTAGTGCAAGGGGGGTATGCTTGGTTTCAACATTGGTAGGGACCAAATGAGCCCCGAACCCCCGACCCCCCTAAACACACACAGTACTCCCACAATATTGGAAGGGACATGTTCCTCCTGTCCACACCCAAATCTACGCCTTTGCTTTAGGGCCAGTCATGTTAGCCTCTCATAATGGCAAGGGGCTGTTCTGTACTATAGGCACTAAGAACCACACTGACTTCTGGTAACACGTGACTTAAATGGCAGCATTTAAGGTATTTTTATGGCAGAACAGGACCTGTTTTATTCATGGGCAAAACCAGAAAAGCTATTCATATCATTTTCAGTTCACCAAAGAACGACAAAGATAGTATTGATGTGGAAGAAACTCCCTGATTTGTTTGTCAGGGGACTAAATAAATCCCATGAGGAAGCTATACTGCACAAAGAATTGCCTTACAGTGGGGGCATTTCCCTTGCTGTCATGCTGTGCACCATGGAAACTTTGCTGTCCTGTAATTCTCCATAACCCCCTCCGGTTCGAAACCAGAAGTGCGTTGGACAACAAGTTGAGCAAATGATAATTTTGGTGATTTATGAGCTATGCTCGTTGTTTGGAAGCAGTGTGCCAATTTTGAGCAGAAATTAAACTTTTTCAGAAGCAGTGTACCAATTTTGGACAAAAACTGAACTTTTTCAGACAATTAAAACTCTCAAGAAATCTGTGTGCTTGAAAGATCTCTGCAGTTACTGAGATCACAGAAAAGTTTTAAAAATACAAATGATTAGACAGAAGGGGAGAAAAAACTGAGAGTTGCATAACAGCTGACAGTAGTTTCGGGTGGTGATATAGTAATCAAACAATGGTTATACGTATGCGAAGTCTCTGCTCTGCTCTCGTCTGTGATGCAGTGCACGCTGAAGAGGAAGGGGGTGAGGAGTGAGTTTGCAGATGCAAAGAGAAGAGTTTTTTCTTTTGCCGTCATAAAGCTTCAGGGCCAGTTGACAGGAACCTAGTTGCACGCTTGACTGGGTGTTTTCGAGGAACGAGCTGTCTGGCATTCCCTAAACTCTGCTGTCCGGTCACACTTTGGCCAGGATTTCAAATTACCAGGGTGCTCTCATAAATTCTTCTGGTTTGAAACTTCATGAGGGAATCTTCTGATTGAGTGTTTCAGGAGAGGAGACTAGTTCACCAAAGTGCAGTAGGGTAAAGCTGAGGCCTGTTACACCAATAACTTCTATAACTGGAACCTTTGATGCCTTAAGGCTGATTTATACTTCTGCATGGAATCGACACCGCAGGTACAGCGTAGTCTATGTTGCAGCCTGATGCACACCTCCCCTAAAATGTAACTACACGCTGCGGCGACTCAGACTGCAACAACTGTGACTGGTCTGCTTGGCAGCATCGCACTTCCACCTGCACAAATGTTTTGTTGTTGTTTGTTTCCAGTGGGAAGGATTTTAGTGCAGGACAAGTTGTGTTTAGCTTGTTGCTAGCCGGGTTGATTTTGCCACTGTTCTAGCCATTCACACTGTTAGAAACACACTCACACTGGGGCTGCACAATATTAGGATATTTAATATCTCACAAACCTATCTATGAGTGATTTAAACAGAAAGGATGGAAATGATCAAGATCAGCTTGGAGAGCGCATGCAGAGCTCACGCAAAAGCAGCGGCGGTAAACTTTAAACTGATTTTTAAATGTGTACTAGATAATCATGAAAAGAAACAATTACTGAAGCTGCAAAGCTTGCTAAGCTTTGTTTCCTATAACAGATTTAAAATGTTTCAGCAAAATTAAACCCACCACGTTCAGCCAGCTAGCATTTTGGAGGTGTGGCTGCTCAGTGACACAGACACACCAGCGCACAAGTATAAATGCTCACGATGGCGTAGGCCGCAGCGTAAGTCCTGCCTAGACTCAACGGCGAATTATAAATCAGCTTTTCGTCTTCGCTTTTGCAGAGGTGTCATGGTTCTCTCTAACCATAGTATAAGTGCTTGCTCAGGCAATCTGCTGAGTTTGAGACAGTTAATCGTTTGATTGAAATTCCAGAAAAGAGTGTGTGTGTATATGTGCAAACAGTTATGTGCAGTGCTTGCTGTCTTTGCAGGGACAAAATGAAAAAAACATAAAAAGAAATAATGACAATAGAATACAAATATAAAATATAGTAGAATATAAATGGACAATAAAGAATATAAAATAAAAAACTGTCAAACTCCCCAGAAACACAGACATCTTTCAGTGCTTATACTTTTACCTCGCTATCCGTATTAATCAACCTTCAAGTTTTGCTGGTGTTATCTGCATTAAAGTATTACTAGCATAAACTTTGAACTCTGAGTGCTTTATTAAGGAAATCTTTGGGTTGGAATCCCCCATACCAATCATTGTAAGCTCACAGTGAAACCCCTGAAACATGGACTTAAACTGACAGTGATGAGAAGGGTCCTATATGCAGGCGTGCAGCATGACTATTATTTATGCACAGAGATTCGGGCAGAGCTTTAAAACTTCTCCACCTAGGTGTCTCTGAAAACATGATTACAGCCATTATTGATAGGAAATTGTCAAATAATGCATCCCCTTCGCAGATTCGGCATCATAGACACTCTTTAATAGTTTTTAACGTTCAACAGCGTTAAAAATCGCAGTGGAAAAAAAGTCAGAAGACAACGGTGGAGAGGAAACACAAACTCGAATTCTATTTACCCAGGGGGTGTTCCACGAAACAGGATTTCTTAGTTAGCCAGATAACTTGCTAAATTTAAGGTAGTCTGAGCTAAATGTAAGGAAATAAAGATAAACTCCATTCAATTCCCAGACCACCTTAAATCCAGCAAGTTATCTGGCTGAGTAAGAAATCCTGCATTGTGGAATATCCTCCTGGGCCCATAAAGCCAAGTGGCTACTAATATTTGAGAAATAACGGTGTAACGATTAACAGAACCATGTTATAGTCCTTTGAGAAGGCAGCCAGTGATGCCAACATGTGTTCGTGTGCTAGTATGAAATTATTCACTACGGTTCTACATTCCATCAAGTCCTCAATTTTTACAGCATTAAGCATGACCTCAGAATGAAACAGAAACATAAGACCACGGCCTGTCTCACATAAAGTGCCTATGTTGTTTTGGATGTAGAAAACAATCTACCATCCTTTCATTTTCCCTTTCATGATCAATGCACAGTCTTTCAGTGTCTTTGGCAAACAATGAAAGCAAATATGTGCAAGAGGTTTGCACCGGAGTAAAACCTGCTTCAAAGTACATATCTGTGAGAAGAGGCTTCCTGTAGAAAGACAGATTACAGAAAGTTTATGTTTCCGTTAAACTTCGCTGGATTTTAGGGTATTGCCTGACAAAGTATGTCACTGTCATATCAGATGTGCTTGCACCAATTTCATAGCCTTACATTTTACCTCGATGTTACAAACACTGCTGCACTGTTGTACAATTTCTCAAAATGAACAGCACTTCATACATCAATAGAAATTCTTGTTCAAAACCCGGTTGGATAGTAAAAAGGAAGGAGATGACCAAAAACAAGACAGATGCACTCAGAAAATGGAAGGTTCTAGATAAGTGCCATTTATGTGGTAATCTGACGGCACCAAATAATAGTAATAATAATCAGTGGATGCACTATGGGAAGAAGGCAAGCTGGCGGAGGCAGTGTGATGCTCTGGGCAATGTTCTGCTGGGAAACCTTGGGTCCTGGCATTCATGTGGATGTTACTTTGACACGTACCACCTACCTAAACATTGTTGCAGACCAAGTACACCTCTTCATGTCAACAGTATTCCGTGATGGCAGTAGCCCCTTTCAGCAGGATAATGCCACACTGCAATAAATATTCAGGAAGGGTTTGAGGAACATCCATGTGTTCATGTGTTGACTTGACCTCCAAATTCCTTACATCTCAATCCAATCGAGCATCTGTGGGATGTGCTGGACAAACAAGTCTGATCCACAGAGGCTTCACCTCGCAACTTACAGGGCTTAAAGGATCTGCTGCTAACGTCTTGGTGCCAGATGTTATGTCTTGGTTCTTTTAAAATAATGGCTGATCGGTGTATGTTATGGTTTGTTCCCCAAGCCTCTATCCTTGAGGCATCAACTAAATCCAACAATCATAGCTGAAGGTCCATTATGATAAAAAAATCTTCTCTAGCTCTGAAAAATTCAAAGAAATTGCATTTAATCATGACTTACAACTCAACCTTCGCCAAGAAATGCCATGTGAAGAAGATGAAGAGGAATGGCTGTGACCGTCAAACACTTACTGAATGCTTTCCCTCAAAGCAAAGCTTACTGTTGAGGAAAATGGACAAACACATTTACTTTCAGTGCGTTAGACTTCTACTTCCGATTCTTGGCTGCGCAGTGAGCAGTAAATCAGCAGCCTCACACATACATTTGCACCAAAATTGCAAACTGTGACCCTGAGCAACATTAATGCTGAATATCAAGCGCTAGTTTTCAAGAATTTCGACAGGAAGTTAGGGTTAGAAATGCAGCTTCAATAGTTGATGCTAACGCTGAGATGCTGAAAGAAACAGCAAAAATGTAGATAAATGTTGAATGGGGCCATGGGAGGGTTCAGATCCAGATCTTAGGGCTCAGATCTCTCAACTACCCACACCACTTATGGGACAGTCGTGTAAGCATGCAAATAAGCTGACCAGCATCTGTGAAACCCCCCCACACACACACGCACACACACACACACACACAGACAAACCACCCAATATGAAAGGGTGAGATGAGGTGAAGGAAGAAAGAACGAGTGGTGACCTACAAATTTAAAAAAAAATTCAAAGCGATGAACAGAGAGGAAACACACGAAGAGGTGTCAAGCCTGAAGACGCCTGATCAGAGGTTGCTTCTGTGAAAGCCAGCTCCGTCCTCCTCGGGTAAGCACGCCCACGCAGAGCAACTGACGATCTTCCTGTGGACCTGTTTTTTACCAATAGCCTCCGGATGCGAGGCGAAGGTGTTTAGGTGAGTTTTGCTGACATATATGTTTTTTTGGCTTCTGTCATCATTAAGGACTTTTAACACTGAAGGCTTGTATTCTGTGTCGCACGCTGGATTAAGTCTCTGCACCTTTGATCAAAAAGTTGCTGGTTTGAACACCAACCCAGGCAAAATAGTCTGATCTTTTTTGGGCTCTTGAACATGGCCCTAAACCCCCTGAAATGCTCTAGCCAGATAAATGGCACCCAAACCCCAAGTTTTGCTCTCAGCTGTGTGTATGTTTTAAAGTTGCGCATGACGGTATATGCCAAAACAAGCATTCCAATGTACTTGTGCAAAAAAGCAATACAGCATCATTAGGGGTGCAAACAGCACAGCTGCTGGATCCTATTGTTGTTTTTCCTGATTATCATCATTGAATTGTGCCTCCAGAATGTACAATATATTGCAGAACCTCCACTTTCAGTCTTCAGTTACATCATGGGTTCCCAAAATTTTCCACCCACGACCTGCAAAATAACAGTGCCAGACACCAGAGAGCCGTTTCTCCTTGGTTCAAGTCACCGGTCAGGGTGGGGGTTCCCCACAGATCAATCGACCAGTGGCGGTTACAATGGAATTTTTTCACATTTTTTATAAACATACTCTGGAAATCATCTTGCAAACCCCACGTTGGGAACCCTCGAAAATGAAATACAGAAGATCAGGCTTACATAGCAGAGTATATAGCAGGTGTTTTATCATTTCTCTGGATTTATTTTTACATCATGTTCAGTAATTAAAATGTCCAAAAAGCCCATGCTTTATCTGCATTATTTACACATACTTCCATAAATGCCGTTTTTTGGTCATGTCCAAGGTAAGCACAATATAATGTATTACAATTCTGAAATGGTTATAATTTACAAAGATGTCTGTATATAATAATGCAAATATAAAGAACTAGCAAGGCAATAAACACTACATTGTTTGGTATGTTGTTTTTTTTTTTACCAAATGTGTTTACCAGTTATACAGAAATGGGGATCGCTTGCCTTAGAGCTGATAGCTTTACATTTCCACCCTCGGGTGTTGAGCTCTGGTCTGACACTGAAACCCTTCCCCTAGAAAGCATACATTATTTCTTGTACTTGTCCAACAACCAGAGACGGATGTTTTATGTTTCTTTTTCCAAACAGTCCCAGCTGAAGAGTGTTCTGTTTAGTTTCAATCACCAATGCCGTTCATTCCAATAACACACACATCACACAGCTCATACTTATAAACAACACATACGCTATAGACAGTAAAGCTAAATGCACTTTTCTAGGGGTGGGGAAAGTGGAAAGTTTCATTGCACAGGTAGACATTTAAATAGATACATAAAATGTATTCATTGATACGGGTCCTTGGTAGGACAGCATCCGCAGAGGAGCTACTGCGTGAGGCTTTTCATTTTGTTTGTCTTTGAAATGTGGAGCATTTTACTTTCACTAACCGGAAACACAAATGGTCTTTACAGTTACAGAGAGTGTGGGCCGCAGTTGAGAACATGACTAAGAGTGTCATTACTGAGGCTTTTAAAGTCAAACGCAGGTCAAAGTCTAGTGCGCTGCTTGTGCAATTGTCAGGCTGACAAGCCCAAATCCCAGATGGCAGATTAAGGAACAGCTTTCGGAAAACATACGAGCGCACTGATAAACAGCGTCCTAAAGGACGGTACATAAAGCGGCAGGTGAAGTTAAACTTCTGCAAAAGTAAACACAGCAGATAACATTACAAATGACAGGTAGAGGTGACACTTCCTCTTTATGGCGGAATGATCGTGTGGTCCGGCTCAAGTTGCATTATCGGGAAGCTGTTCTCCAGAAGCGTTCTCAGCCATGAGCACCAGGAAGCATGAAGTAAATGCAAGTCATGGGCCATGACTGCAAGCACTGCTTCAGTGGGCAGGGATATGAGGAATGACGATAACAGGCCCCGGAATGTTCATCGGTCATGCGAGCCAATTCTGGGTGGACGGGTGAATCTACGACAACGCGTACTAAAGTCAACCGGCAGCTTTTTCAGATTAGACCGTTTTTCCAGCAGTGCAACTCCAGTGCAGGGACAGCATAGCCCCACCCACCCCCCATATGGAAAAAACACTACTTGAGGATTCTTCATAAAACTTTGGTTTTTATTGAGAGTGGGAAGGAATGGGGGAGGGTGGAAAGAAGGATCATTCTGCTCAATGCATGTTTGCAGAGGCCCAAGAACAACACAGACTGGGACCGAACCCAAACATTCCAGAGAACTGCCAGGGAAGCTGACACAAAGCTAAGCCAGAGACTTGATGTCAGCCTATACCTGGCCCTCAGGGATGCAGCGGCACAGCCTGTGCTAGCAAGATGGGGAAGGACTTGGTGTTAGAAAGCAAGCACAATAGACCTGAAGATCAATTGGTGGTGTGATAAAGGACAAAACCTGTACAGATACTTAAGGTGCTTTTGATGAGTACATTGGGGGGGGGGGGGATTTCAGTAAACATGCCACCAGCGGGAAACAGAATATTTCACAATCGCACAATTCATATATTTATATTGGAATAGATACATATGTTTCGTATGGTTGGTTCAAGAAAGTTGTGTTCTTGCTGGTGGGGGTTTGGATATTTTTCAATATTTGCTGTAGCAGCATCATCATCATTTCCTGAAAATCGCTTAAAAACCATACAACAAAACAGCAGATTTAAATACTGAATACTTTAATAAAATTTATATAAAAATAAAATTTTGAATCTACATGGTCACACATTGTTTTCCTGCAAGAAGATTAGACCAACACAACTTTCACTTCTGGAAAAAGGGGGGAGGGCACAGTATATGCAATTAATGAGTTAGGACAAGTCCAAATGAACATCCAGAGGGCTGTTGACACTCATTCAGTCCAGACACCTGAAGGCCATGGCGGGGAGATCAGGCACATGCGATCATTATTCCAACTGCAACTCTCCAACACTGCTGTTCTGCACCATCTCTACCCCACATCTGGGTCTCCACCCGGCCGACAGCCGACCAGCCTGACCTAGGCTACGTAATGTGCAGGACCCGGGCCACGGACTAGCAGTCTTCCGCCTGTTTTGCTGACGAACGTTTGAAATCACCTCATCAACAGAGCAAGTCCAGCCCCTAGGCCTGCGACTCCTGCGAAAGCCACAAGTGCGTTACGCACGGTGGACTCTGGGTCTTCCATATAGAAGAAGTTTGTAAATCCCTCCTGTGGGGGGCAGGAGAGAGAGAAGAGAGAGAATGTTGTAAACACTGCAACTGCTCAAAAGAATTTCGGGGGGGGGGGGGGAAGCAGTTTCTGCAGCTAGCAGGTCAAGTATCAATGACGGCTAGAGAGCCCTTTCACTTGCATGATGATACTAAACTGGGATACTGACAAATAGCAATCGCCTGCTCATACGCAAGTTGCAAAGCCACTTGTGAAGGTTATGGGGGGGGGGGGATGTTAAGTGACACCCAACAACCGGCAGGTGCTGAATAATGCACATGCACCTCTGGTAGAGGGGTGTCACCACTTCCCAGCGAGGTGATAGCAGGGCACAGTAGGTCTCCATGGCATAAGCTTATATTACAGAGCTTGAAGAAGGGAAAAGAAAGGACAGCTTGTATTACCGAGCCAAGCAGGAACACAGAGAGCAGCCAGAGCCTCAAAAAACAGGCTCTGCGTGGATACAAAGATCTAAGGCACTGCACTCACCCAGCCATTGTTATGGTTCAGCCAGTCCCTCTGGTCTTGCAGCAGGTAGGAGCTGATCTGGATTGCCACATCATCCACGCAGTCGCCCTGTCCGTGATCTTTCAGGTACTTGCACACGACACCCCCAAACGCTATCAGGCTGGCGATGCGACCCCAGTTTGTCACCTTGTCGCTGAATATTTCCATGGCTACTTTTGTGACGAAGCTCGTGTCATCCCCACGTTTGTCGAGCTCTAGTTTTCTAATCATGCCTGAAAGGGCGGGACATAAGCAGACACGTTGTACATTGGCAGAGAACTAAAGAGTCATAGTCAGGCAGCTGACTAAGACTGGCAACCTTTGAGACTTTGCGTAAGACTGAATCAGCAGCTCAGGACCATCACTAAACTGCTAGTTCATTCAGGAATCAAATAACACTGAGACAAACCCACTGGAGTTCATATTATATTATTTATTAAATAAAATAAGATACATAGATGAATAAATAAATAGAAAATATTTGTCTGAGGTTCAGAAACCAGCGAGGGGACCGCAAGCAGCCAACCCACTCAAGACCACCATCATAAGTTCTGCCCGAAAAACTCCTGCTTCTCACTTCAGCGTAGACTTTCAAAGTGGCCGAAACTTTCCATTCCACTGGAAGTTAAGCTGGGAAAATTTTGGAAATATTCCAAGTTGGAAACTTCCCATGGGAATTAGGGGGAAAATTCCCAGAATTTTGCAACGCTACTTCAGCAGCAGTTGAGAAGTGAAAAGTAACAGCATTCTCAAATGCACTGCAAGGAGGGAGCCAGAGGATCTCTACAAAACAAACTCTGTGGCTGTGGGGAAGAGGTTATCAAATAACCACTTGTTTCAAGCATTCCTGCATGAGTTATTAAAAATGCAACACACTGATATGGAGAAAGATAAGCATGCACAACACAAAACATTAATTTTAGTTGGTAGGAAGGAATTTGCATAGGTCGGTTGGGGCGGGGGGAGCACCGCAGTGGTGCTTGTGTGACTGCAAGTTCAGTGGTTATGTACAACTTGGTAAATCCCCTTAAAGGGAGAGAAACTAGATTGTACTGGGTGGCTCTTGCGACAAGGGAAATTAACGACCGAAAGGCATAACATTTCAAAACTACAGAGATAAGCTTAACATCTGCCCCTAGCACTGCGTCCCAACGTGGATGCTTATTAGACGGACTGCGAAAGTCTGCGATCTGTCTGGCTGCTGCGCGGGGGCGATTAATGAGCGAAACGCCCCAAAGACGCAAAACACTTTAGGGAAAAAAAATAAAAATTCTTAGAATCAGACGTAAGAGGCGCTTATCTGCCCCCCAGGCTGCGGGTCACGTGGTGCCGGGAAGTGGCCCGAACACCAGCTGACGGCAGACTGAGGTCCAATGCGGTTAATCATAAGCACACCATAAATCCACCTCGCGTCCCAAAGATCGTCCCCCACCCACACAAAGTAACTCAGCAACGGGTAAAGTAGTTACCTTAAGATAAAAGTGCCACAAGATTTTCATGTTTTACCTCTTCAAAACCCGAAAAGAGCCAAAAAACCTGTGTGGCACCGAAAGATGGCCCTCTGGTTTCTATCCGAGTTTTAAAAAAGCAACAACGTTAACTACAGTGTTACAATGTTACAATTCACTTGTACGGTAAACTCCCTGTTGCAGGAAGTACGCCTACTCGCTCGGCTATAATCGGCTACAATCGATCAGAAACTTTGTTACATTACATTAATTTAAGAGACGCTTTTATCCAAAGCGACGTACCGCTAAGAAAATCGGTCAGTCCCCGGAGTAAATGGGGTTAAGAGCCTAGATCAGGGCCCTGGGGGGGGGGGGTAAAATCACTCAATAAAACGGGAGACTCACCATTGTACGCGATCATGTGCTTTTCTATGACACTCTCCGCCACTCGCCGGAGCACAGGGTACGCTTTGTGTCGGCTGGCCGGCCCCGGGAGGCCGCTGTAACTCCGGAAGAAGGTCTTGAGAAGCTCATGGGTTTCCTGGCTCAGCCTCCCGTTAGTGAACTGCGGCATCTTCTCGTAGTCCAGCGGCGTCCCCGGCGAGGACGGCAGAGAGCCGTCTTCGTTGCCCGACGCCCGAAAGCGGTTCTCGCAGTCACGCCTCTCCGGCTTCGGCGCCCCCATCAGCAGGTCTCCCTCCTCCAGACTGTCCAGCTCCTCTTCGCTTTTCGCCTTCAACGGCACTATGGGCAGCGGCGCCGATACAAAGCCGAGCAAGCAGTGCTGCTTCACGCCATTTTTAATGCCGGGGCAGAGCAAGCCGGTGGCCGTGGTGCGATTGATCAGATTCATGCTTAGAGTGAAAAGGTCTTCGGAACCTTTATGCTGCGTAAGCCGGAAAAAAACTGTTGATGGATTATGAAGAGAGATTTGGCAGCAGTTTCTCTAGGCAAAAACTGAAGCGGAAGCACCCGTTTCGAACTGGACTTTATATGGTTTTTCTATGAGGCGGAGCGAGTGACGCTCCGTATAAAGAGGCGCCCAGTGCGGGTTGCCCTGCGTCAGACACTTTGCATTGCATGGTAGTCGGGGTAACAGTACAACCTATAAACATATCGATAAAGTAGATCGTTCTATATCAGAGGTCACCAACCTTTTTGAAACTGAGAGCTACTTCACGGGTACTGAGCCATACGAAGGGCTACCAGTTTGATA
>JAAGVU020000045.1:12315926-12357612 GCA_011763525.2 Mormyrus iriodes | reverse complement strand
GTTTATGATTTTATCATATCAACAGGATAAAATTAAATTTTAGACGCTGCTCACTGGTGAGTTGTGCTATTTTTAGAGAAGGTCCGCGGGCGACTCATGTGGTCCCGGGGGGCATCCTGGTGCCCGCGGGCACCATGTTGGTGACCCATGTTCTATATTATATAATATCATTGTTGAAACATCAAAGGAAAGGCTCTAGAGGAATCGTCGCTTTGTTGCTCACGATGGTAACTTATGCTGTGTTTACAACAATTGAAATGGACCTCCCCTAGATTTACTTACCAAATTTTCGTTTTCGGGGGGTGAAAATTGCTATGGGAAAATTACCACCCCTTTAAAATCAACAAGTTGTAGAGATAAAAGCAGGATGCCCAGATCTTCCCTCACTTGTACCTTATGTAGGGGAACAATGTTCAGATTTGAATGTGGAAAATTAGTTGACTGTTCTTGATTTTCCTCTAGCCTGGATTAAGTCAAGCATGGTTGCAATATTTATGTATTCTATGTTTTTTTGTTTTGGAACTTTATTTTTAAGTAATTTGTTCTCATAAAAGTCTTGGTTATAAACACTATTTTTTTTGCTATGATTGTGAAAAAAAATCTGTATTAATCATGATCAACAAAATACATTAGATCCAGAGTTTGGACTCAAAAAATATATTACTAAGTAACCAAATAGTTCATTTACCATGGCAGTCCTTGTATAACTCTGAACAAACAAAAAAGAATTCTGAATGTCTGTGACTCAGTAGTACAAAAAGACCTATGAAATGTCACAAGCCTTGAGCATATTATTAGCTAAGGTATGCATAGTTATGAACCTAGTTACGCAAAGAGATTTTCACTCAGTGTTCTATAGTTTTGTTATAAGTATATCAGTTCTGGTAGCTGAAGTGCGATTGGGGGGGGAGGGGGTGAACCTGTCCACAGCAGTTGAGTCCTGTGTTTTCTAGAACTATCAAGATTTTGAGTGTCATAGATAATATGGAAGCGTTTTGCACAAAAAACACTTCCTCTTTAGATTTCAGTTACTAAACTTAGGTTAGTAAACCTTTTAGGTACATTTTATTATTAATAACTGTAGAAAAGATACAATGATGGTTTGTAAAGACAGAGATGTCCACCAGGTCCAAAAGTATAATGCTCTGAGGTTCAAGAGTCTTGCCAAACCCAGAATCATTACGATTCTCAGCTGGTTAGTTTGACCTTCAGACATAGACTTTTGTTAACCTTGATCCTTGGTGGTGATACAGTTAGTCAGTGATAAGTGCTCAAAGGACCATTTGCTGCATGTTTCATTGTCCAATCTAGGACTTAATTTCAGTTGTAACAGTACACATTTTACATACTATAGAAAATGCTCTCAAGAATCTGTACCTATCTCAGGCAGCAAATGGCACAACACTGGGGTGTACCCTGACCGTGATGCCAGGCTACACACGCAAACAGTCATACAACACAGGCAACCTACAAAGCCACATAATCTAACTACAAGTCTTTGAACTGTGGCAAGAGATCTGCCCGAGCCAGAAAGAACTGGCAAATTCCACTCACACAGAACAGAAGTGTGGAGGTGTGAGGCAACAGCACTACCCATTGCACCACCCCCCAAATCATCTTATCTGACCCTAATCCATTTCATTGACGTATATACCCAGGATTCCAGATCCCTTAGTCATGTGATTAATCAGTGTTTCAGTACATCGTTTTTTTTCTGAAATCCTTCAATGGGAATTCTTCTTTAAGGAGTAACACATTATTGCACCATGTGACATCATTCATTCAGATAACAGTACAGTACATGGAACAACTGGAAAGGGGGTAAAACCGGAAGCGTTGTTCAAAGATATAGTGTTCCTCCTGTGAGAAAATTAAATAGAAACATAATGAATATAGCATTTTAGGAACATTTAATTTTGACATAAAACCATAATGTTTTGCATCACATATATGTACCACTTTATTTATATATAAACATGCATTTTCTGAGCCCAGATACACGATAAGCTTATTAATTACATAACTAAATGTAACTCTTTTTATTTAAAATAGATGCAAGGTCAGGAATAAGTAAACCAATTAAAAAAAAAATCCCATATTCAGACGACTACCAAATGCTGTAGCACACAAAACATACACCCAAAGTGTGAACAAAACAATTAAAATCTGAGGGGGTTTTCAGGAAGCCTTTCTTGGTGTAAGATTTTTCTTGAAAATGCTATGGAAATTCCAGAAATCTCTGGGGCGGGTACAGGCTGGCATGATTAGTTTGTATTACGTCTCCCCCTGCTGGTGAGCATGTACAACGACGCTGGAAATTCAGCTCAATTACCTTTTAGTCGATTTCTTTTAATTCAACAGGACTACTGATTATTTGCAACAATGAAGTCCTTTTTTTAGTCAGGATCCCACTATAAATGTGCATCATATGTCTTTAGGAAAATGAAACATCTGGCGCTTTGCCGCATAAACCACATTTTGTTGTTTGTTCAACACTATGCAGATTTCATTTAAGATACAGTTTGCTATAGTAGTCATTAAATACACAAAAACACAGAACACAGCTTAAATTGATGTAAAAGTTTATTTCAAATACTGACAAAAATGACTCATCACTTCTCTCTTACTATTGAAATGTCTACTGTACATTTTTACTTTAACTTTACAATAGTCACCTACGTCTGACATGTAAACCCTATTAAACGGGATCGTGAATCGCAGATTCCCTGACATTCCCTTTGGGTCAGGGTTCCACGCTTTATTTCTATGACAGGCGTATCATCACAAGAACTAAAACCTACTGAATTCCAGATAGGTCGAGCAAGAGAATGTAAGAATTGGGTTATGCATTTATAATGAATTTTTGTACATTCTTGTGTACAGCCAGCATAGCACAGAGACACAGTGGTGTAGAATATTTTTCACTTACATCGCACTGTGCTCGATAGATATTTATGAAGGACGGTCTCCATCAATTATTACAAGTTTTGAAAAGCTTGTTGAGGAAGAGCGCCCCCTGCAGGACTGCAGCGGAACAGACGCCTGCTGTGCCAGCTCACCATTGGTAGGATCAATGCCTACAAGCCATCGTTCTCCGCAGTGCAAGCCTTTAGTTACTCTTTCCAATAAAGCACGATGTAATACGAACAGGGTTAGCATAACTTTTCTTGGTGAATATCACAGCGTATTGGTTGGTTGGTAAAGCAAGTGACACCACACTAAAAAGATTCAATGTTGCTCATCTTTTTTTCATAATTCGGCAACTTGCTCTCAGATTTGAACTGCTTGACCTGATACTCCTGTACAATACACACCTGTCATTTCGTACTCTCAGCTCTACGGGTTCTTCTGATAGATGATTGTATCGGAAAGCCAGGCTGAGAGGGACTAACAAGTAATGGGACAGGTGACCCCTGGAACTTCCCTCAGTGTCGACATGGGTCAGCAGCATATTTGTGTATTTCTACTCCTAATTGTACATGTACAGTCTCTAACAATCTGGTCAGCAGCGACAAGGCTGCAGATAATATCTGTGCAGCAAAAGTATTGTGGAGGAGGAAAAAATAATAATAATTTACAAGAGAAACTGAAATGTATTTCGTTTGCTGCTGGGAAAGAAAAGGCCTGAAAGCGACCAATCAGAAAGAAGAAAAAAAAAGAGGGGGTTTATCTATTTACAGTGGGGTAAAACACAAACAACCACATGGCATTGTATGAAAAGGTTTCCAAAGAATAAAGCTGACCCCAAAAGGACAAAAACAGTACTCTTGAACATACATACGCATGCTCAACAAAACTGAATAGCGCCCCCTACGGCCGTTCTTCCAAATAGCCAAGTATTGCCCAATTAGTTCCTTGGTTATTTTCTTAGCACTAAATCACGAGCAGGATAATAACAATAAAAATTTTCCAGGCAAGGAAAAATACAACAGTCCATTGCAATTTTAATGTTGAAACTGAGGCATTATGGTGGAGAAGTCTTTCCTCACACATACCAAAATGGCTTATTCTCACAACTACATGTAAAACTACACTAGATGGTCTGTTCCCAGTTCACGTTAGCCCTCTGATGCATTCACAAAGGCGGGTTTTCCTCACAGCACATGGCACCGGTTGCGTAGAGGCAGCGATGAAGCTGGAACGCAGCCCTCACTGCCCCCAGCCATGCAACGTGGGTCAGCCCCTGAGCTCACAGCTTCTCATCTAACGTTACCCCATCCTCCCACCTGAGCCTCATCAGCTCAAATATAGGGGAGGCTGTGGAAGATGGTCTCAAGAAATGGTTAACTGGTACACAGCATGTAAATCTCGTAACATGGAAGGAAAAAACACACACAAGACACGTCGGAGTTAAGTAGGTGATGGCATCTAAGAATGACATATTCTGCACAAGTCTGATAAAACACCACATCAACTTTGGAGTGCTTATATGCATGATCTAGGGAGCGTCCACAAACTCATGACCCTGCCTTTTAGAGAAGGTACGCAAGGAATTGAAGGGGGAGCTCCTTCAGCAGGCCTGCATTGTACCATCACACAGAAAACACAAACACACACATCCTCCAGATCCAGTGCCAATAAAAACGGCGCTCCAATTCAAAATTCTCAACACATATCGCCGATCCCTCACACCCTCAGCCCCACTGTTCACAGGGTTTCTGTTGCAGCTAGATTTGATTATTAAATTCTGAACATTTCTGAACACAACTGA
Organism: Mormyrus iriodes; assembly: GCA_011763525.2. Taxonomy (NCBI): domain Eukaryota; kingdom Metazoa; phylum Chordata; class Actinopteri; order Osteoglossiformes; family Mormyridae; genus Mormyrus; species Mormyrus iriodes. The sequence continues at coordinate 12,352,901 of JAAGVU020000045.1, read as the reverse complement.
AAACCTCTGGAAAGGTCTCTTTTGTGATTGAATTAGACCATTTAATGTATCCTCTAACTGTGCCCTTTGAACAAGTGGATACACAATTACGTAACAATCTAATCTCTGCATAAGGTAGTAACTTCAATAGTGATTTAGTCTGTGACTGGCCTGATCAAATCATTGATTACGCACACCAACACCAACATCAACATTCTCCATTCAAAACCTAATTAAATCAGACCTTGGTCAAAAATAAATTCAGCAAACAACGGTGAAGCACAAGACGGATGAATATATTACAAATAAGCCAAAGTCATGTATGAAGTATTTTACATAAGCACACTTCAAAATGTATTCAAACGAGGGCTCCATTCAGTTACACATGGAATGGGCAACATTAATGTCATCCTGACGCTGTGCGAGATGGACAACAATGTGTCTCACACACTAAAAATGCCACTGGAGAAACTTTCCCCTCCACAGCCCAGGGCTGCTGCACTGCATCCAGACACCATGACATCTCAAAACAAGAGCTCCAAAAGCAACCATGACCAACAAAAGACCAAAGTCTGAATACAATACATAAGGGGACTGGACACGCCTCTCTGCTAAGATTTACATAATCCCACACTAAATGCTAAGGCTCATCTTAGAAGAGGGGAGAAATCGGATATCTTACTGTGCAGGTGGCTTCTGATGACATATGACTATGTTCCATCTCTTCTGGATTTACGCAGAGCTCAACATTCCTGCACCAGATACAAACAAGCTTGCTGTCGAACTGTAAACATACTGGCCAATCCATCTCAGCTCCTTCACATGGGAGAGCGAACACATTCTGAATTCTGTCTTGCTCTTTGCCAACGGGTAACATGAGCAAAAGATGCAAGAAACCTCAAAATAACTGGGGGGGAGGGGGACGATCAAAGGGGTGAATCATTCTGCAAGAACCTTCACATATATTTTTTTCCTCGTCGAGTCATGTGGTGTCGCCATCAGGACTGGTTTCCACTGATAATCCACCAATCAGTGAGCAGCCCTGGTGAAAATTACAGCTGAGGGGGTCACGCAGCTAAAGCAGGAACTGGACGGGTCTTGTGTTCTTATCTCCCTCAGCAGAAAAAAACAAAAAGTCTTATCGTACGAGGCAGCAGCCCTGGTGCGAGAACCGAGACTTTTGGAGCGGGCCGCCAGTCTGGGTAGGAGATCGGCTCAGGTTAGGCAGAGGGACTGAACGCTCCTTGGAAGCTTTTACTGCATGCTTGCTGGTTATGTATACAAGTCTGGGGGTGTCGTGTTTTCTTTTTTTAGGCTAGCGGTGGTTTGCTGAAAATATTTATGTTTGGCCAGGAAACTACTAAAAGCAACATCACTGCCCCCATCAGGTAAGCTGGGTTCATAAAGGAGACAGCGGATCAGAGAAGCGTCGGTCGAAAGCTGACATTCCCAATACCCGGCAGAAGCAGAACAAAGAGCTCGTTAAATCACTACCATGACGCTGGCTACCACATGTCTCCCGTCACACATGCACACTGATCATTTTCAATCCGGCATTTGCGCCAAGCTACACTCATATTCTTCTTTGGCTACTAAACCAAGGCTCGGAAATTTGGTTTCATCAATCCACGCTTCAGCCAACAGAAAGGACAAGATAATAAATAACAGCCAGATGACATAATCCTAGCCGAACGTGATTCGACGCCTTTCCCGGTGGCTCTGTCACAATGACCGAAGTTAATGCTAATGCTAATTCTTCGGCCTCCACTTCCTCCATTCCAAAAGGGGGGGGGGGTGAGGCATGCCACAAGCAGAAGTGCACATGGAGAGAAGGCTCCACTCACATCCCAAGAAAAAAGGGAAAAAAACACTAAAAGAAAAAAAAATTCTTAAATGAATCAACTCTAGAGCCCTTTCCTGACTGGTTATGCCCCATGGAGCCTGGCAGAGGAGTACTGGGAGGGTTGGGTGTACTGGAAGAGGAGAGGGGAGTTGGGATTGGTGTGTGTGGGAGTGGGGGCGGCATGTGAGCTGCGGTGAGACCGCGATGCGGCTGCTGCTAGCCGGCCAGCTTGCTGGTCACCAGCGACGACTTCCTCTGGGGCAGGTCCTGCGGCGTGGGGATGTGATCCCCCGTCACTAGATTCTTGTCCGGCCCAGCTGTGGGCAGCTGCTTGTTCTTCATCTTGGCCTTGGCCATGTTGTAGTCTCCCGAATCAAAGTACTTCTGCTGTTGGACGGCAAAGAGGCAAACATGAATGTCTTGACCTGGCATGATCGGCGCATGTGTTGCGACGGTATTCCCATGCAGAACCATGCGGTGAGTAATCACAGGGCGATTTAGATCAACCCTGACTAAACACATGAAACACAGAACACAGAATAAAACATCTGTACTATAATACTACAAGATAGAGTGAAAATTTACTTTATGTTGAAGAACAATGTGCAATCCAAAGCCTCATCCCATTTGACTATTTACCCAACTATGTACTCAACTCCAGTGATGAAATCTTGGGTTTATGTACAGCACATTGCAAAAGTATTTAGACTCAGAACCAGTTCTCTCATTTGACTAAACTACAGATCCTATATTCATCTGAAAATCTCTGACATTTTTGTTTCTAAACATTAAATCCCTATAATTAATGTTACAGTGTTTTATGTTTGGAAAATAATCTTAAATAAAATGCATCGCTCCATCCTCAAACAACTTCTCTTTGTCAAAGCTGTGGGGGTGTAAGGAACAAAGCAAAATGCCAGTTTTAAGAAGAAGGAAAAAAAAATGGAATATTCCATTTCCATAATTAATCAATCCTGTGAAAATGTGAAAGCTGTAAGTTTACTCAGGTGGAAAACAATGTTCTAACGAGGAAACGGCTGCCTTAGGACCGTGTTCTACCTCTGAATAATGAAAATTAGTAGCTATACAGCCTAAAGCACATTCCAAAGTTAAAGTAAAACAAATGCAAGTTAGCAAAAGAGTACAAAATCGTTCGGCTGTCCCAGTGGACGCTGCGGTTTCAATTATCAGGAAGTGGAAGCCACGCCAAGCTATTGAGACACTGCCTAGAAGGACCTTCCTCAAAACCCTCTCTGGGAAGCTGAGGGGTTATCATCGTTAACAAAAACTAAGAATACAGTTTCGTAAACGTTAAAAAAGCCGCGAAAATAAAATTTAAATTTAAAAGCTATAAATACTAATTCTGATACTAACTGAAATACAAACAATCATTAAATAACTTTCCTTACTGTTTTTAAATACTAAAGTAAGGATTTGTAAATCTTTCAAGGAAACATAACCTAGTATATTGCCTTCAGATGACAATTAATAACACATGGGACATGTTTTGCCCCTTTTGAGGACATTAGTACATAAGGTGTACTGTGTATTCATGCAGGATTCTCTAAAGATCAGACACATGAAATAGTTCTACATCCATCAGTTTATCCCTAAAAATATTAAACCAAACTGAAAATACATAAAAACTAAATAGAAATGGGTCTTTAAAATACAAACTATTAAAACCACACTGAAAACGAAACTTAAGATAAATCGGATTGCAAATGAACATTTAAAAATAATATTTAAACAATAAAAATAACAATAACACAGGTGGGGACAATGAGATCTGCGAGAGGAGCTACAGAGGCCAAAGGTCTCTTTGAAAAAGCAAGTCCAGCACATTAAGAGCTCTGCATAGCACTGGCCTGTAGAAGAAACCTTTGTTCAAAAAAAACCATGTGACAGCACATCTGGCCAAAGAGACTGTGCTAGATGAGACCAAGACAGAGTATTTTAGCCCAAATTCAAAGCAGCGTGGCACAAATCTGACACCGGTAACAGCTAAAGAGGGTGCACACCCAAAATGAGGCACAGTGGTGCAGGCATCATGCTGTGGGGCGGCTTTTCAACCGCCCCGTACAGGCATCCTGTCCAAAAGGAAGGAAGGATGGATGGATAGTGCGAAATGGAGGAAAGCAGCAAAAAAGCTCAGTGCTAAAAAACAGAAGCTAAGGAGAAAGATGGTCTTTTATCAGGACAGTGATCCCAACCACAAGGGCAAGGTAACACCAGGGTGGCTCAAGAACATGCCCTACAGTGGCCTAGTTAAACCCCCATCCTCAGTCCAAGTGAGAATCTCGAGGGCTATTCTGACTGGGAGAATGGGCCAAAATCACTCCGGGACAGCATGCAGAGCCGGTACATGCTGATGCAAAGAGACATAAATCCGTCATAAAAACACTTTTTTCAAGTTTCACTGCTCTGAAGAAAAAAAAACAAAACAAAGAACACAATTTCCGTGTAGGATTTGTAAGTCAATCAAATGATAGGACTGGTGAAGGGTCACAATACTCCGGCGAGGTGCGGTAAATTAGAAACATTTTATTACTGACAAACACACAACGTGAAAGAAGAGGCAGATGCCATGATGAGATCCACATTTGCCGCACGGAGACCCATAGGGCAACACTTGAGAGCCACCCGTGAGACGGCCACCACTGCTCTGGGCCGGACGGTGGAAGTACTGCCTACCCCTTTCTGAAGCCTCTTCATCAGGAAGTCGGAGCCTCCAGGTTTCTGTCCCAGGTTGGGGTACTTAGCTTTCAGCTTAGCCTCCTCTGCTTTCACCGGATTGGAGTCCTTTTCCTGAGAGTCCTGTCAAAGAAAGCCTTTCCCTTTCAGTAAGCGCTTTACATCTCTCAAACATTTAAGGGAACACAGTGCAGCAATTATAAACTGAGCAAAGCAGGAGAGTGCCATCACAGCAGTGAAACAGAAAGGGCTTGGGGCCACCGGCATCTACTTGGAGAAATCTGACTGTATGGGCTTAACACTCCTGTCATCAGAATCATCACTCAGTCGATAACGTTACCTAACATTTCACAGATTTACACAGCTGTGTATACATCCGGTATTTCTCCTTGTTCAAAAGTACCAACATCAATAGTGCCTCAGATCTCCTTCGGAGCCTGACCCATCCACTGTCCAATAAAGAAGTCTCATTTCTTGCATGTCCAGCTGCATTAAATGGCAAATGAAGTATAGCATCAAAGCAGCTTTAGTTTAATGCCAGACACACATTGACTAATTGAAGAGCAACACAAAGTAAAATGTATAAAAGTAGGACATAGTAGGACAACTTCCAGAAGTTGCCATGGCAAGCTCGGTCCAAAGCAAACGCCGATCTCTCTGAGCAGACTCTTACATCCATTAGCTGAAAAGACAATCCTTTCATAATGAACCAAGAACATGAGGTGGCTATACCATAGAAGCTTATCACCTCAGCCGGCTCACTGTGGCAAACCAGGAACTGCCCATCCAACAGTCGTTCAGCCAGGCCCTCCTTTCCATGACTAACCATCTCTTACGATTTATGGTATATGTTAATATTTCACTATTTTCAATACTGGGACAAAGTCCAGAGATTCGTTCCAGTGTTGATAGTCTGTAAATTACCATAACTACCCACTGCAGAGGGAATTTGTGTTTTATCCGTTACAGTTTACGCAGTATAGAAAAGGGCCTTAATCGGATTTTAGTGTATGTTAAAATATACTGACTATTATTTAATATCGGTCTAAAAGAGAGAAAAGAGAGCCAGCAGAATCGACACACTATGTTTTAAATACCAGCTGCATGTCTATTGGTTTAAACTACAACACATTTTAGTAGCTAACACCATCTATATACACTGAATTGCAATATACACAATAGATTTATGGCAGTGCTTCTCAACCCAGCCATCAGGGATCCACAGACAGTCCGCATCAACTCCCAGAACTCTTGCACCAAACAATCAAGCAATCAAGAACACCTTTTACAGGTGTGTTGGGAGCTAGGAGGGAGCAAAAATGTGGACTGGGGGGGTCCCCGAGGACTGGGTTGACAAACACTGATCTATTGTGTCCAGCCACATTAACTTGCTTTCAAAGCCAGCACAGTCACGTGTTTGTAAGCTCAGTGTATGACTGCAGAACACCCTGACTTGCCAGTTACGTTATGAATCAGAAAGCCAGAAAGTGCATAAGCCTGGACCACGCCCATACAAGCCTGGACCATGCCCACTTTCCCACAAAGCCTTACTGGAGATTTTATAGCAAGGACAAACCAATTCAAATCAGCAGCCCTGCCACTTCTGCATCTTATTGCTCAGACACCATGAATTATGTGAGCTATTAGGCCAGAAGGGCTAACTCCCATCCTGAAACACCACAAACTCTGCTCTCCACCAACACAACCACCAAAATTAGTTGGGACATTTACACAAAAACTTGTTTCTAGGTCACAACAGATGTGACCTAAATCAATGCAACTGTCTTTCTTTATGAAGTCTTTCTGGCCAGTGACAAATGGGGTAACCTTTAGCTCCTTTTAAACGTTTCGAAGGCTGAAATTAATGCGGAGCTCTGTTACCCCCCTTAATCCAGGCCAAAGGCATCTAAAGACATCTGCATTTTGACTAGAGGTGAAAAGAACTAGCTGAGAAACTAGAAAAAAAGTGTCAGGGTCCCAAAATAAAGCTTCCCTAGAGGGTAGCAGCTAAAAAATTGAGTTCATCTCAGTGGCACTAAGTCTTTGTTACTTTGGCAGCCTGAAAAAGTAAATAGCAAGACTGCCTCATGCCATGTTAGGGAAAAATGTGTGGTAATTCACAAGATGCAGTATATGCATGCATGTTTTCATGTACATATGATGCATCACGTCTCCAAAGAGCAATGCCAGAAAAAACCCAAATTAAGTTAAATTCTTTAACATAATTAATATGCAATTAAGAAGCACATGAAACACTACAATAGCAAGGATTTTGGTCCATATGCCTAATTCACTACAATAACCTAATTTAATGCAAGACAGCTGCAATACATGATGTACATTACAGTAACCTGACGGGGGGGTTATTATTAACCTCATCAGTTAATGTGATTTTCCTTAACCTTGGATAGGGAGCTTTTCATCAGTGTGGGGGATGGGTGGACTAGGTTAAATATCTCCCAGTTGAACTGCATTTCCCAATGTGTTAAAACATCAAGGAAGTGAAACTAATGACCATAGCACGCCTAAAAAAAGTTAAATTTAATAATGATCTAATGACATATATGAGCACTTCACGCTTGGTTATGTCTTACGAGCATTCCTGTATATTGTTAAATAATTCAACCAGCAGAGACCGACGTGATTGCTAGCTAGCATAACATCATAGTAACACAGCTTGCTGGCAAAGCAGTTTGTTACATAAATGGATATAGCTGTCCCAAATCAAAACAAAGCCAAAATGAACGTAAATATCAAAGTTTTTTTTTTTACTTTATTAACCCCCGATGAGTTATTTTCTCCTTCAGTCAAACCGGAAAATAACTTTGCAAGAGCAGTAAAGCTAAACCCTAACCAATGACGCGCAAGATCGCGTTGACTGATTCGCTCAAAAGCCAATGTGAGTCAAGATCAGCCGTGGGCGGAGGCGGGACTTCCGTGTCTCTTAAGTGTAGGAAAATAGGGAGGTGGGCACGACTTTCGGATTTCAATAAATACATACCTAATTTTTGTTACATTTTACATGACAGGAATCGCAATATTAGCATACAGAAAACAGATACATGAATTTAGCTCACACAAATGATGAAACTATCGAGGGCAGTAGAGAGACTAGGTACCTGCGTTATTAAGTTGGCACATGACTGCAGAAAATGAACCTACCTGTTTCTCCTCGCCAGATTCCACCTGAGCCTCAGACTCTTCAATTTCGGATGACATATTCACAGCGTAGCCAGCAACAAAACGCCTTTCCTCGTCTAAAAGGAGGAGGGGGCTTTATGTAACCAGCCCTGTCTACACACCTACTCTGCTTCTGTATATGTTGACTATTCCGTTGAAAATGGCGAATATCACTGGTGACATCATCGTGCGGGACCGTCAGCTGAGACAGACAGATACAGTCACCAATCGAAAAAGAGAATCTATAAACATGGTTAAACGTAAACCAATGAGTGACCAGCAAAGGCAATCGCATTTAATGACAGCTTGAAATGACTGTTTATTTCTGCAAGCTGTGAAAGTTACAGAATTACACTTAAATTCTAAATACATGTATTTCTTTATCAGTCGATGGTAAAAACATACGCATTATCGAAGCATATTCAATCGTCAATATATATAACTTAAGAAAAGACTTTAAAGAAATTAGAATGAAGCGCAGTTCAAAAACTTTGTGTGTAAAATTCGGTGTACTAAAGTAATAATAACACGCATTATTATTATTATTATTATTATTATTATTGTTGTTGTTGTTGTTGTTATTGCTATAGAACACTGCAAATAGACCATTAAATTGACATACATTAAGTCAATTTTGTACAGAGTCACAATTTGTAAATACTGTGAAATATTCAGTACGGCTTTGGGAGTCAGTAATGCATTTTATATTTACTTTTGACTGATGACGCATGTTCTGATACTTTATTAAATGTTGTTATATCAGTGTCATTTTTTTCAGAAAGGCGTTCAACCTTGTACGCATAATAAGCTGAATGAGATATCAACGGGATCTTGTGAGATGAGACTAGCGTATTTACATATTCAGGAGCGAAAACAGAAGGCCACCTTCTTGCTGATAATGTAAGACACGTATTGTGCCAGATTTCAAGGCGAATGAGGAGTTCAACAAACCAAGTGAAAGTATGCCAGGTCTGGTGTATTAATTACTGTATTCCAGGGAGGGAATATATTTGAGAAATGCATGATGAAATGCTTTAAAAGGTGACACAAAAGACACGCACTACGATGGGTTATTCAGTTAATCATATAAAATCGTAAATGCAAACTCTAATATCAGCCTTTGATCATGTTGGGAAAATAGCCCATGTTCCAGAGCTAGGAAAAATAAAACAGTTAATCCAAAGCCCACCAGGTAGCAAGTTAGGTTTAGCCAGTCCGCCAAAGTGCCAAAAAAACGGTGGGCGGGGCTTATGCTGGCCTGCTTAGGTCATTGGTCACTTTTGACATGCACAGTTTTAATTGGTCAATGTCGTAAGAGGGTGAGGCAGCTAAAGGTCAATCATGTTTGGTTGCTATTAACAGGAAGTTTTGTATTTACTTTACATTCACTTCGTCTAGCCGGGGAGGCTTTACAACTATAGGAAGTGTTTCGCTAAATGTATTTTGCGATTTTTATTAAAAGGGGAAAACGTTAAAAATATAACTAAACTAAGTGATCGAAGATCTGTATATAAAACCGGTGGCAAGCCTACTGACAGTGAGTAAGATGCTTCAATACTTGCTTGTGTGTATTTTTACTGACGAGAATCTAATTATCTTTTAACCGGTCACATTCATTTTAGTTTTCCAAAGCGGGGCAAGGACTGTCCACGTTTTGTCTTAGTTGAGCTTTTTTGCAATTTATTTCTAGATAAATATAGAGTCATAACTTGCGGCAGTCGAATTGTCAAGTATTAATCAGTTTCGCCAGGGAAATGTATTTTGAGAGTCTGTTGAAATATCCAGCAATGGTTTTTGCTGGTTTTGTTCACGTCCTTTCTTTAGTTTGTCTCGTTAGCCGGGTTAACTTGTAACATGCTACTAAGTAACCTAGTAGGCATAAAACAAGGGTAGCCAAAATCCTAAAAAGAAAATCTGTTTTTAAAACATTCCCGCAGCCGTAAATATCGACCCAAAGTACCACAGGAGAAGTCGCTTTTTATGATGTGGTTGTAATAGAATAAGCAGCATCTGCCTTATTTTATTTCACATTTTAGGACCTTATAAATGCTTTTGCCTTGAACAAGCTAGGGATAATATTATCTGGTAATTTTAAAATGATAGATTTGGTGTTACATCTGGGATGAATGCTGTCAGTATCAAACAGTTGGGGCAGGCGGATGGGTAATTTGTGTACGATTTGTACCACATTATAGTGAAAGCCTTTATGCTTTTGCACATGGCCCGGTGAACAGGATGTCCACACTTACCCATCGGAGTCGCCGCTCTGAGCCAGCGGTAGAGAAATGCAGCCAGGAGGAGGGTGGCCACCTCCCTGACGAAGATGAGCGTGACTCCAAGGATCTTCGCCTGACACTCATGGAGGAAATCCTTCTGCTGGGCCTGAAGGATAAGGAGGTATGATGTCACCTTCTGCACACATGTACAAATACACAAATTCAGCTGGAGAAAGGGCAATTTAAAGACCCCAGTTCCATCCAAAGCATGTATTGTTGGATCGTGAAAGGAAATCAGAGTATGGAGGTCAGATGGGCTTAAATGCACAGGCTCACCCAGACTGAATCCCAGGGGCCACAGCTAACTTTGATGAACTTTAATCATTGCCAGCCCCCAAAAAGAGGGTAAATTGGGTGGTGAAGTTCGCAGGGGAATGGTGGGTGCCGGTAGGGAAGTTTGCCTGAGCTTCCACCGCCAGGGCTGCAGCCTCCTTTGATGCACTCAAACCATCATAGAACATGGTAGGGGGCCTCTAACAAGTGAAAGGGCCCAGGGGCCTCTGATAGAGAGGAAACGGTAACGTCGGCCTGACATGAAAACTCGCCAAGCCCTGGTGGGAATCAGATTCATAACCAAGGAGGTATGAGGCCTCAGCAGTACACTAAAAAAATCACCTACTCGCCTGCTTTCACTGAGGATTAAAGTCTGGCCCATTTTTGTTACCGCACTTCTGAGTGTAACGAGCGAGCTGGTGTGGTCCCCTGTCTGGGTTTTGGGAACTGTGGTGTCTGGTACTGGATTTCACTCATTAGTCAGATTGCAGAGAATGGAAGGAGGGCCTGTCCAGGCAGCGCTTAGATCCACAGGGTGACAGGAATAAGGAGCTGGTGGCTCGAAATGAGGGCGTCACCCCTGCCTGGTTAACCTGGTGTCACCTGTGTATAACATCAGACATGCGCATGGGGTCAGCTGCGGAGGCGGCCAAACGATTGAAAGTGCCCCCCTTCCATGGTTCTAAGTGGCCTTTTTTTGGTAACTGATAATTACACAAAATTTACAGAGCCCCCCCGCCTTCCCCAACAATATTTAGCTTAAGCCACACCCTCTAACCCCCCTATTTGAACACCTGCCTCTAGATAAATCCCTGCACTGCTGAGATTTCTCTGACTTATCTCATGACAGTAATACTTTTTCTGCTGTTGTCAAGCTCCCAGATCCTTACAGACCTCCTGCACTTTCCGCCAGTTTCCAGTCGTGTGTCAGTGGTGAAGACCCCGGCCCGTTAACGCTTCCTGCCTTCCCTTTGTGCTTTTGTGGCATAATGGGTCGTAAAAGTGAAATGAAAGGTTGTGTCAGGTTCATTCTGTTAAGCTAAAAATAGACAGAACTGTCACCCTGGTTGGGGAAATAGACTGCATTTAGGTTTCTTGTTGACCTGTCATCATAATTTTTGTAATCGTGCTTTCATCAAAAATGAATTGCAACATATTTGATATTTAGATTTGTCTTTGATATTGTTGGATGTTAAATTATAAATGGCTCCATCATTGTGAAGGGCTGTTCTTTTCTGAAGACACCATATACATAAATGGTTTCATTAAAACTTTACCAAGCTGCTTTGAAATCGCATCCAGCCGCTAGGGTCATTGTAGAGGCACTGGTCACTCAATCTTGTGCAATGGCTCTTTAAAACTCTGTAAAACTGAGAAAGAGACTATTGCCCTGGGGGTGCTTGTATGTTACAGGCTGCAATATGCAAAGTGGACTGTGATCCTTAGTGCCCGGTGAATGCCAAAACTGTTTAAGTTACAACAGACTTGCATTTAGTTTAACTGCTTTCTTTTCAGCCGGATAAAATGCCTGTAAAGTCTGTATACGGCGTGTGATATTTGAACAGAACCTGTGAACCGCTACAGGTGTGTTTTGTTTGATTTTTACAGGTGTATCCTGGTACTTCCCTTAAAAGCACCATACAGTGTGTAATAAGCACAGCAGGATTGTAGCTTTAAGTTGGATATGTACCCTTAGGTTTTGTGCTTAAGAGGGAGAATTACCCGGTTGTGCAAAAAAGTTGTAAATCAGGTTAGTTCTACTGTTGTAAAAACCATGTCTATAACAATAGGAGCAAGGAAGTTAAGTGTAGTAAGGCAGTCATACATGTATGAGCGTGACATTCCTTTCTTCTCATTGCTTCGTTAGGAGGCTCTCTGTACAAAAGAAAGGCTTTATGGTGAGATATAATCTCACTGATTCTTGGCCAGCACTGATAGGCCGTTCAGGACCCTGGGCCCTGCGTTCCGTGTAAAAGCTGACGCCTTTGCTGAATCCTGGTGAATCCTGGCTTGCTTGGCGACGGATGTGTAGGTGGAGAATTTCAGGTTCCTGGTTCCATCGTGAGCAGGTGTAGAACACGTGTGGTCACTTTAGTGTAACTGAGATGGATGTCGGCGGGCCATCACATTACTTTTTTTTGAGAACTAAGTAAAACCTGGATTAACTGTAGGTGTTTTTCATGAGGCTGGCTAACGTGTTTGCTTTTTGTTAAAGCATCTGGTAGCGCCAGCCTAATCTCCTGCTCCAAGGCCGGGTCTCGCTGTCCTCTTAATGGTCTTAAATGTTGTGGAATATAGGCTGAAGGACAGGCTTGCACGTCAGGAAGAAACACTCAGGAGAAACGCAACATAAGCAACCAGGGCTGTGATGTGGAATCCTTGTGTACTGTAATAAAAGACAAAAGACAAACAGAACAGACGTAGTGCTAGATTAGCTCTCAGTGTCAGAGGCGTAACCTTATGCTGTAGGAAGTCGGTTTAACTAGAACCCTTTTGTTTTTTTTTTTAGAAGTTCCCTTAAGTTTTTATTTATTTATTTATTTTTTAAACCTCTGTAAGTTAAAAAATATATGCTGTTAAAAGTGATTAGTGGTGATTGGTCAAGCAAAATGTTGAGCTCTGTTTTGCTGATGTTGACTATGGATGGTCACACTTTACTGCTAATGACGACGTTTAAACAAACGTGATCGATCCTTAACGAGCTATTCACGTCGGCTAAATTGACGAATGTTTTTTGAGTTCTGGCTGAAGGTAGAGGTTCGTGGGATGTTTTCATTCTTCTACATCCTTATTTTGAAGAATTCTACGTCTGGCTCTAAAACCTTCTGTTTCAACGACAAAGTAATGGAACGATTACTCCCTGGGGATTGAGCGGTGGGCTTAGGCTTAGATTTAGGCTTAGGCTTAGATTTAGACTTGGATTTAGACTTGGATTTATTGATCCTCTTGGAGAGGAAATCAGTTTCGTCCAGCAACAGGCATACAGTTATAAGTAGAGAAAGAGGTATATAAAATATATGAAATAATGTAAATCGGTAGTTCTGATGTTCGACATTCCTTACAGAAATTTAGTGCCCATGTTTTAGGGACACTTGGGTTGGGTGAACAGTCTGGTGCTGCTGGTTCTTCAGTGTGCTGTTTGGGGCCTGTAATAAGGTTATTGCGCAAGGTACATGTGTTGATTTTCAAGTGTAATGGAATTTCAGAGGAGTGCCTCCACAGCCGTGCTGAGTAACATTGTTGGGTCTCTATATGAAAAAGAATAATTATTTAAAAAAACTTAAAGTTTTAATAGTAACGGCTAAATTTCAGGTAAGGCGTATAAATAAAAATAAAGTATATATTTATATAGTAAAAGGCTTTGTTGCAGCTTCAGTGGGAGGAGTATTGTTGTAAGATCACTGTCAAACAGGTCTGCATTGCTGAAGGGCTTTCAAGTGTAAATTTACAGTCTACTGTAGGCCACTTAACATGAAACCACCTTCAGTCCTCAAGCATTATTCACATCCGTTACCTCACTGCCTGCCTGAAACTTGATTGGTTATCACTGTGGCAGTAAATCTGTTGGCTGTTGTAGTACACACATTTGTCGTGTACCGTTCAGTACATAATTTTCGATTCCGCATGCACAAACAGGGTAGCCAACTTTGGACTGCTGGTTGGAGTTAGATTTTCAATTCGAGACGAGTCTGCACACACGCGCACATGTATTTCCATGTATATAACAGTTTTATTACCTTGTAAATAGTCTTTAAGGTTTGCAAACTACCCCAGCGCTTTTGGGTTTATTTTTAATTATTTAATTATTAATAAAAATTATTAATTTTAGGTTTATACTGGAATAATATAGATTTGCTGTAAAATTTCTTGCATGATAATCTGAAAGTGTGAGTATCACGCGCGAGAGTTGGCGACCCTGAGACCATCCACCTTAAAACGAACAAATATTTATACTGACATGGGTGGAACTAAAATTCACAAGTAGATGTACTACATGGGAAACCTGCTAGTTGTGACTGTGAGTTGATTATGTCTAATGCTGGTTACACTCAGTCATAGGTGGCAGTTTGGGAACATTTTAGTTTCCCCATAAATTGCATCAACACTGGAGAGAGTATGTAGTTTGTTGCCAAGACCAAGACTGACTATTATACTGAACTTTGATGTTTCTGGAAACACATCCAACATGACAACTCCTTTGACACTCCATCATCGATGTGTGTGTACGACTGGAGCAAAGCAGAATCACCTTCAACATCTTAGTTTGCCTGTGGCATTCAAGGCATTTATGCCAGTAAAATTTATAGACTAAAAAATATTATATATTTACAATTATAAGTGTGTTTATTGCTACACATATGCAACCGTATTTGGTAGTAGGGAACACAAGATTTACACGACATTTGGTTCATTATGATTTTTTGATTGTAAAAATAAATGTAAAAAAATGTGCAAATAAGCAACCCTTAGGTTTTCTTGTTCAGACATGTTGACATACTTTCGCTTTGCAGCCGTGTTCATGTTTGCGGTTTTTATAATAAATAATTTCAAAACTAATTGTTTTCCCTGCTTTACGGAACCATGAACCCAACATTGAGTTGCAATTCTGGGGCGGAGTCAGTGATGCACTCCCTGTTCTTGTTCAGGGCTACACGTCCTTCTGGAATGACTGCATCTCGTCAGGTCTGCGGGGCTGCATACTCATCGAGCTGGCTCTGCGGGGGCGGATTCAGCTGGAGCCCCCCACCATGCGGAAGCGCAGACTGCTGGATCGCAGGGTGACACACTCGGGGGCATCGATCGTTAAAAACAACGCTTAACCTTTGTCCATTTTCGTAACCACTTATTCACTCCTGGGTTACGGAGAACCCTCAGCTTATCTCAGGAACCATTGGGCATGGGGGAGATACCACCCTGGACAGCATGTGTTAATTATTAACACAGTCTATAGCAGCTTTAGCAGCCTATTATGAATTGACAAGGAGATGCACACACACAGACTACCAGGATATCCCTTGTTGTACAGATGTTTGGATGTGCACCGACTCCTTATTGTAACTTGTATCTTAAGTCTCTGCTGCTGATACCTACACCGGCACCCATGGAGCTGGGGGCTAAGAGCTTTGCTCAAGGGCCAGCGGTCACATGACTATTCTGCTGTAGCCGGGCTCACACCTGTGATCTTCTGATTATGGACACAGAGGCTTAGCACAAAAGCTTGAATTACCTTACAGCCTAGTGCCTCCCTAGATGAGTATAACAGAGCTAGACTGAATGGCACCTCCATAATGGGGACTCCCTCTCCATGTGAGGCCGTGTCCTGACCCTGTGAAGCAGAGTATTCCTACAGGTTCAGCGAGGATCTCTGCAGTGTGGCTGGGATAGATTGTTGGTAGATTTTTGGTCGATATTATATTATAACAGCACCCCCCCCCCCCACCCACCCCAGGTTTTGTTTAAGTCAGAGGCCCCTACAGGAGACGTGCTTCTGGATGAAGCCCTCAAGCACATCAAGGCAACGGAACCCCCAGAGTCTGTACAGAGCTGGATCGAGCTCCTCACCGGTGAGCTCTGTGACTAATCTGGGATCAGCATTCCTGGTGCTTCCCCCAGGGGATGCCAGAGTCCAACCCTGATGCATGTTGATGTTCACTGTGGGTGGTCACACATTAACATTTAATTAAATGTGATGAACGATTAAGGAGCCATCCAGATGTTGGCTAAACTGACGAACGTTTTTGACGTGTGGCTGAAGGTAGTGGTTCCTGTTTTCACTCTTCCACATCCCCGTTTCTGAGAATTCCCGGTTTGCCTCTAAAACCTTCTATTTCAAAAGCAAAGTAATAGAATGATTACTCCCTGGGGAATACTAACTGGAAATCAGTGGTGGACTTAGGCTTAGGCTTAGGCTTAGACTTTATTGAGCCAATGTGTATTGTTTCTTTCAGTATAGTATAATGTTATTTGTGGTGCAAAAAAATGAAAGACAATACTGTTTGACACGGTGTAAATGTTCTGTCACAGACACACACATACCTCTGTTAGCCCCTCATGAGTTCCATCTGTTAAACCCTTAATTATAAGGATGCTGATTTCACCAGAGCTGTGTTGCAGTGTTGTATTTTTTTGTTGTCTTGTAGCTGACCATGGTAGCTGTACCAGGTACCATGTGGAAACGTTAGGTGTTTATTCAAGTTGTGTTCATTGTCCTTGGGTCACAACATCGTACTGATGTGTAACTGAACCTGACCAGAGAAGTCGCACTTTATAGACTATAACACTGGTTTAACCTTTTGGGCCAAGTACCACTTTGGATCAAATCAAAGCAACCAGATACTATGTGGGTGGGGGAAAAAATCGCCATATCTCTAATCACAGTAACAGATTTCCAGTCTTCTCGCATACCACTTGGGGGCGCTGTTAGTTCCACAGTTTGAGAACCAGTGAGCTGTAAGGTTTGCTCCGTGGAAAGGAGTGAAACCAGGGTACCCCAGTTCTAGTGAATGGATTTGCGTCTAGTTGGGCGGGTTCTTCTCTTGCCTGGTGCTCCAAGCTTTAACACCTCCCTCTCTCTCAGGAGAAACCTGGAACCCCCTGAAATTGCACTACCAGATCCGCAACGTACGCGAGCGCCTGGCCAAGAATCTAGTGGAGAAAGGCATCCTGACCACGGAGAAGCAGAACTTCCTGCTGTTCGACATGACTACGCACCCGGTCACCAACAGCACGGAGAAGCAGCGGCTGGTAAAGCGCGTGCAGGACAGTCTGCTGGAGCGCTGGGTGAACGACCCGCATCGCATGGAGCAGCGCATGCTGGCACTCATCGTTCTGGCGCATGCTTCTGACGTGTTGGAGAATGCGCTGACCCCACTCTCCGATGAGCAGTACCAGACGGCATCCACACGTTCCCGCGCCCTGCTGGACTGCAACCCTGACGTGGAGAGCGGCAAGAGTCAGGCCTGCGAGATGGTCTGGGCCATCATGGCCGCCTTTAGCAAAGCCTAAATTGGGGCACTGGGCCACGTTCCCACCTCGCTCGACACCACCCCTCCTTCCCCCCCCCCCCCCCCCCCCCCCCCCCCCCCCCCCGGTATCTGACACCAACTTTGAGCTGGCTCAAGTATCTAAGAGGAGTGAGACGGGGAGGTGGACTCATTTAAGGGGCCTTATGAAGCTTTATTTTTATTTTTTGAGAGAAGTGTCATAATTTGGTGTCAGAAACTAGCTCATTAATCTCTCACAAGCTACTGCCGGTGCTTCACTCCACTTTGACCCCCACCGTCTCCCCCCCGTCTCGCTGTCTCTGGATGTCAGCCGGACTGAGCGGCCGTCACACTCTGTTACCTGGAGATGTTTCTCTGTAAACCGGCTGCAGGAACTTGGTTACGTGTCTGTCTGTCTGTCTGTCTGTCTGTCCCATAAACGTGCAGTAGTAACGGTATGAATCTCTGCTTTACCTGCACTTATTGGCGCAACTTACGCTCCCTTTGACCGGCTCCTGTCAGTTACGCTTTTAAGCGGTTTAAGAGGAGCTGTTAACTATTTGGTTTATTAGCTATGGGTGAATACTGCGGGAACATGTGCTCAATTGTGAATGAGAACTTTTATTTTCTTTCTGTGACTAGAGGAGAAAAACATATTTAAAATCCAGGTATGGTTTTATGTTTGTTTGCTGTTTTTAATCTCTCAAGCTATTTAAACCTGCAGTACGTTATATTAATATTTTCAGTTGAATGATTTAAATGTCTGACTCTCCATGTTTTATAATAATTAGATCCTGAATGATTATATTTTTAGAAAATGTATATATTGAAATATTGGGTTCAATATCAAACGTTTTTATATTATTTAGTGCTCGTAATTATTTAAGTTGATATAATGTTTCTAGTGAGGTCTAGAGGCTTCTTTCAATATATTTTTTTTTCACAAATCAAAAGTATGTTTTTACAGCACTTGTGGACAACATACCTTTTTTTGTTGTTTTGTTGATTCAGACTAGTCTTTATTAAATCAAGGGAGACTTGAGGTGAACATAGACCTTGTGTGATGTTACCTGTCTGGTAGGTACAACCACCTCCCGATGGCGTGCTGGGCTATCGGGACATCACCTGTTCATTTTATGTGGTGCATACCACTGCTTTACTTTTACAAAAATGCAGATGGGTGGAATAATGGAGGACTGATAAGCAGTGTATGCGGACGTCTGGCTATCAGCGTTCAAACTGCACAGCGGCTGGGAAAGGGGAGAGAAGGAAGAGAAACGAAATCTCGTCTAGGGAAACAAAGGCCACTGCAGGTGGGCCAGCAGCCATGACTCGCAGCCCTTTTTAAGACCACTTGGACATTCCTCTCTGTCAGGGCTGTTTTTAGTACAAGCAGTTTCCTGTTTCCAGATAGAAATAATATCCAGGGCGACAGCAGGAGGCTTTGCCTCTTTAACTGTCTCGTCAAACACGAGTCACAGTATATGCATATCAACCATGTGCTGCATGTAATATTGTTTGTCCTGTTTATACCTCCTCGTTCCCCCCCCCCACCCCCACTGCTTCGGGTCAGATGGTCCTGGATGCCGCACACTAGGAGGGAACTGGTGACAGTGGTTCACCCTGTGTTTGGTTGTCAGGGAACCCCTCACCGCCCTTCGTCTGGTGTCCATGGATGCGGGGCCGGAGTCTCCGTAATTAGACCCCTGCGGACGGTCTATTATGGACAGCTCCTCGCCTTGGCTCAGATAAGGTGAAGCTCCTTTTGTAAATCATCTGGATGCTTTTATCAATCTCTGACAGTAAAATATACCAGTCCGGGCTGCAGGTTCATTCCATACAGCGACAACGTGGGGAAAAATGCCAACCCTCCTCATCAGTGAGTGTAGTGATAGCCGCCATTGTTTTGCATTTCCTGTGTTTTGGATTTCCGCAGCGTTCCCCTGTTATGCTTTCATTGTGTGTTTTGTTTAGCAGATACCTTTATCCAAAGCAATGTACTTTTTTGCAAAGGCAGGCTCAGATGATCCTTGGAGAATATGGAGGCCTCGCTCAAGAGCCAGTTGATGAAATCACTCCTCTGACCTTGGGATTTCAACCAGCAACCTTCCAGTCATAGCCACAATGTTCTAACCTATGGACGTCTGGCACACGCCACTCACGTGCATTGATACTGTTTACTTGTATCAGTTCTGTATAAATCCACTGCTGATATTACCCACCTCATCATGGTCAGTCCTGCATGGAGCCGCACCCCAGACAGACCCTGCTGCCTCTGTTCCTGACTGTGAGTTTTATGGGCCAGGGTTCATTTTTACAGTACATCTGTATAATGCCTCCCATTGTCCTGCCCACACAAGGACGGGCCAGCACTCCAGCTGGTGTGTGCTAGGAGGAGGCATCTGCCCTTTGCGACTGCCAAGAAGTTGCTGTGCAAACACTGAGCTAGTGAAAGTGGGCGTGTTGCTTCAAAGCTGGGCCCCTCCCCCTTTTGTGTGCCGATCCTTTGAAACAGAGAGGGTGGGCGTAAAATGGCGGGGGAGGGTCCTTGGTGAATATATGCGAGTTCTGGCCTGATCTGTTTTGATGGCTGTCAAAACAAACGATGCCTATTGATCCGTGTGTCTGTCTTCATTTGCCTCTGTGAGCCCGACCGGCCTGGCTTTGTCAGGAAGTGGTTCAAAGTCTGCAGTAAATGGTAAATATACCCACCCAGGAATATAATCTATTGTTTTTTAATCATCTTACTAAACAAGTACTGCAGAGGAGAGCATCCTTGGGCGGGTATGTGGTGTCCTCATGCTTGCTAATTGGACCATGAGTCATGTGTCCCAGCATCTCCAATGTGAAACGGGCAGTAGCTGAAAAGCAAGTCAGCCCTCCACTGCTGATTCCGAAAAAAGGAGCACTTTTAATAGATGTTAAGTCTCTGGTCCTTTAGCTTTCCAGGTCCTTGCACCCCATTTCCTGTAGTAAACACACCAGGACCTTGCAGATCCAAATGTTAAGCTGGTTCAGACCTGGGCATGCAGCCCCAGCCTGCAACTCTGTCACGCGTCGCCCCGGTTTTCTAATATTAGCCGCGGTTTCGTTTGTCTGCACCCATGTGTGAAGTTTAACCGCGCCTCTCATTTTCCTCATTTTACTGTGGCCGTGCTGCTTATCAGACAAATCCGCCCATCCAGCCGCCCGCACGTGTGAAGCCACCCGGCCAACTCCTGCTACTCCCACTGACCCTCGGAGAATTCAACACAATCGCAGTGACGTTGGGACAGGTCTGGAACAATAACTCACACAGCAGCTGTGCTTCGGGCTGCAAGGCTGCTAATTACACAGTGAAATTCCGAAGAGTGGAAATCGAAGCAGACAGACGGGCTCAAAACAAACATAGCAGCGCTCTAATAACTATACATATCCTCATTGACGACAATCCTTTTCTATATTCTGTCACGAGCTGAAATGTAACCCTTTATACAACGAAGCAGGAATGATTTCTACCATTGTGAGCTGTGCTGAAATAGACACATTTTACTGCTTTACTGTTAGTCACTACTAGTTACTATTGGTCAAGTAGATTCTTGATTTTAATTAGAAGTATTATTTAAAAATATTCTCTGAAAAATGATTAGACAGACTGCCTATTGGCCAGTTTCCCTTACCGACACTCCCCTGTAGCACCCGACATTTAGTTAGTATGTTTGTATGTCAAGACCTGACCTGACCTGACCTGACCTTTGTGTCTTAGTTGAAACTTTGCTACTGAATCAGTGTCCCGCTTTAGCAAAGTATGTTTCTAAATTATTATGATGAGTAGAGTGATGCTGCTATATGGTTCACTGTAGTAATGGACTGCTTTATCTACCATAGACCTGGGGGTCCTTTTCTCATCCTATTGCTTTCAGGCCATTTGAGACAATATGGACAAAAATGATAATGGCAGCAGAAGGCGAGTCCGCTGAGCAGACTGCACCCTGAGGTCCACCATCTCCCAAGCTATTGTTGCTCTCTGCTTGTCTGGGGTGAGTGGACCGGGGGAGGTGTCACCCCTAGGGAAAGAGATGGTTCACGATCTGTGCCAGAAAGACGGCAAACACCGGAAGATGATTTGAACTTTTTTGCTTGGCCCAAGGTGTAGTTAATCCAATGCAGTCGGGGTTCACAACCCCGGTGCACGGACAGGTACGTGTCCGTGGCTAGAATTCCACCGGGGTGCCGTACTCTGAGTGTCTAGCGAAAGGGTTGGTTAATTTCCAAAAATAAACTATACGTAGGCCTATATTTTCAATTTTTCACGACCCCCGAAGTTCGGGCGAACTGTTAAACTCATGAAATCGCAAATGGATTCGCCATCTCACACAGACCGGTTCGCTAACATGAAGACGTTGGGAACCACTGCTCTGCGGACAAATAAGCACAGTATACGTTTTCGCTGTACAGTTTTATATAACCACGAGGTGGCGCCATTGCATTCTCAATTTTTGGTCAACACTACAGAATTAGTCACATAACCCGAAGTGTTTTGCACTTTTGAAACCTTGAAGATACGCGTTACAATAGTGTGCCAAAAGTCTAGGTTTGGCAGAAACAGGCCTAACAACTCCAGTCTCTAATTAGGAGTCTATCTGTAGAGTTCAACAAACAGACTTGAATTCTTCAAACACGTTCTTTTTATTTCGTAATGATGCCAGTAATGTTTTTATTACTTGTTGCCATTTTGTTTAATTTCATTCATTTACGTGCCCTTCGTATGTTATGTTATTAAAATTATTGACATATGCCTAGTTTGTCTTACAGAATTGTCAATGGCAAAGGAATACCTTGAGGTTCACGTGAAATGCGTCTTACGTCATTATTCCAAGTAACATAATTCTGCAGGGCCGGGAGACTGTCGCAGTAATTAGACAGCGTATTCTATTTTATCTATACTGTATGAAAGTATAGGCCTAACAGTAAGTTGGCTGACTTCCTAAGGTGGAAGTATTGCTTATTGTCTAAACGGTAGCGCGACTTTTACATGGAAACAAGAACTATGTCTTTCAGCACATTTAATTCCATGTACGGCGTTTGTACGCTGCCTTTAAGGAACAAGACTTGCACTGTCATGTATAAAATGACTGTCCTTTTACACAATGTTTTCTGTTATTCTCTTAGATCAATCACGTGTCATTCATGGATCAGTGATTTCAATCGTGTATATTGGTGAATGCGGGAAGTGTATTATTAATTACAATTATTTACAAAATCTGTATAGTGACGGAAAGGATTCGATTCGAAATTTACAGAGGCAGCAGCAAACTAACATCCGCCTGAGGGAGGGAAAGTCCATCCACTCGCCCAGTGAGGCTCAATGCCGGTGACTTCTGCCCCCATATTCGCTCCTTCTGTTCGGGCTGAGAAGCTGAGGGTGTTTCATCTTAACAGGACCCAAGAGCAGCCGCTCTGGGCCCCTTCCCCTCTCCTCCCACCCCCTGCCCCTACCCTCCCCTGCCCCAACCTTCCAGATCGGACACTCGCAGAGCGATTTACATTACCACCGCAGCTCGGAGCTCAGCGCCGAGAACAGAACCTCGGGCGAACCGTCAGATCGCAGCCCGCCGGGCCCAGGGAGGGAGGACGGGGAGAAGATAACGCAAAAAGAGCTTTTCCAATCATGTCTGGTCAAGCCTTGCCTATCCTCCTATTTCTTATTGTAAAATTGGAGCAATTCCTTCATCAGTGATGAGCGATGTTGCATTAATTCAGAGGAATGCACTGGATGACTGCTGTATTTGACAGGGACGTAGCAAAAGGAAGGCTACTATCGAGCGCTGGGATTTTGGTGCCATACTATTACATTTGCTTTTTAGGACTTTGCAGAATTATGTAATATAATATTGGTCAATATTTGTTTAAGTATACGCTTCAGGGCACAATACAGTTCTTGCGGTCCTGGAAAACATAATTGTTGTCTTTAAGCAAACCATTTGGTCTTTTTAAAGTTTGCAGTTTGCAGAAGAACATTGTAAGTCCTCAAAACTTATCATGTGACTACCTTAAGTTTTACGGCAAGAAAAATGCGTGTCCCCTAGGTAATGGGTATGATTCAAGGATACTCTTTTTAATGTATCATATTTCATACGCCATTTGTACGAATACAGTTAGGCCTGCATAAGAATATTTTCCAATTTATATTTTACAACCAACCGAGTCTTCAGTTTAATTAGCCTAGAAATGACAGTGTCACATTTTATGGAAATCAAAATGTACCGCTCCTTAACAAAATTTGTACAAAAAAATCTCTCGGTGAAACCACATGTAGGCCTACAATTAATTGCAGCTGCAGTCAGAATTCATTCTTTCTTGACAAGGGATAATTCTCAACTGCTCATCAGCAGATGGCCAAGTAAAGGTACTGCCATGACAAGTCCCACCGGGAGAGATGGCGAGGATTGCATGTCAACCACACTACAGGCGAGATTGTTACTGGTTTACTACGACGCCTAGACTCCGTGGCGAGAAAGCGCGATCATTGCTGTAATACTTGGTAATGCACTACCTTATTAAAGAGTCTAGACCTTTTAGTTAAGTGGTAGCAATTTCGCCCACAGTGTGCAAGGTTGCGTTGCTTCCATGCTATCGCTAGCACGTCACGTGACAGTTAATGGATCAAACGCCATGTGGACCACTTGGTTAAAAAAAAATCCCTATTTAAAAAAAAAGATACATTGTTTCATGTCATACGTTGAATGCGGCTAATCAAAACTAAAAGTCACGACATGACAACCACTGTGCATTAATAAATTTAATCACAATTCTATTTATAAATTAAAATCCATACACCATGTGAACAAACTGCTCTGCACACTGCTCGTAATAATACAATTAACCAAATTAACCAATTAGATGTATCTTATATGTTATCTATCAATATTGCCAGAAGGCACAGAATGACAAGTGAAAATCATTAACGTGACGCATACTTATGCTATATAAGAAACTGTGAATTCTGACAAAGTTTACCATGGAGTTTGCCAAGCGGCATTCATTCCAAACAAATAAAGTTTACTCTTTGATTATATCTATAAAGAATACACAATGGTAGGCGTACTGTATGTTTTGTTTCGAAATGATTTCAGTTCATTATCTTCTGGAATATAGCCTATTTTATCCTTAAGCTTACTGGCGATTGATTAATAAATACGCATTTCTAATTACAAATAATATATGCGTAAATCCATTTTAGCTGTTTTATTTTAAAAAAAGACTTTGAGACCCTGCGTTTTTTTCCACGTGTTTTTAAACACATTTATCTGTACCTCCACACACTGCCTATAACAGGTCAACTATGGATTGCCCTGTTTAACATACCGGCACAGCTAATTACATGGGGACCCTGAAGGCGCTGGTCTTACTGTTAGGGGCGAATATTTTAACCTCGATTTAAAAGACCAGGAAAACCACGAACTCCACAGTGTGGGTAAATGCACGTTTCAGTCCGGTACAGTTGGAGCACTCTCTTACTCGTTCTTTTTCCTGTGGGGTCAGTGGATGGTGGCTTACCTCGTCTCCATGGAAACACCCAACTTCTCCCATCGACGACGCCCCCCCCCACCCGATTGATCGACAGGAGCCCGAGCGGCCGAATGTGGAGCGCGCTGTTTCATTGTTCTCCCACCGTGACAGACTGGAGTTCCGATCGATACTATAACCCCCACCCATCCCACCCCCCCGTTGCCACCTCCGCGCCCCCCAACCCCACAATATCTCTTGTCTTTGAATCATCCTATTCAAAACTGGCGGTGGCCGATTTTGAACTATGGTACATTTAGAACAATAGCCGCGTGTGCACCAAGAAAGCTTTTTTTGGCGGTATCCTTTTAATAATCCCCAGCTGTTATACAGCTGCCATGTAACACTGATTTAGCTCATTTTAATCCTGTGCAATCTTGAAGCTGATAGCCTACGCAATTCCAGATAAAACAGATATATTTAAGTTACGTCTTAAACTTTTTTCCGAACTTTATTAGTTAATTGGTGGTTAATTTTAATTGCGTTTATTAAGTTTTGCACATTGGTGAAGGGCATTTCTCTTAGTAGGGCAAAAGGGCAAAGGAAACCTAATGCCCCTTTGTCCCTTGTGCACTTTAGTTTCAATATTTTCATCTCTCCTAGAATCGTGATGACTGGGCCTCGGGGCATAAGATATACCTAAAGGGACGGCGACCTTTTGAATCCGACACAGCGAGGCTCCATCCGTGACCCTTGGCTAAGGGGCTCCTTCGGGCGAGGTTTAAACGAGCTCCCCTCGGTCCGTTTTTTTCGCCTTTAAAATGCTAAACATTTGAATTACCTAACAGCGTGGCGACCTTCGACTACAACTGTTCTCATGATATAGACTAAATGAGATAAATCGGCAGTGCTGCTCATTGCTTTGGCAGCGCCGCGGAGTCGACGTGGGAAAGTACGGAGCGTGAGAAAGGGATGATTGGCAGCTAAGGGCGGTGAAAACGGGGTTTACCTTTGCAGGTGGCGTTAATTTCGTATGGTGACGCTTATATATAATTATTCACATAATGATCCTTTATAATAAACCAATATCATGATGAGATGTGTTTAAGGTTTTCTGAATGTAGAAAAACAGAATCAAACGACGTTTTAGTTTAACAAAAAAAAAAACACATTGAATAACAAAAGGCATTAAGATGAGCGATTAATCAGACGGCACTTAATTTGCATTGGGGGTCATTCTAATAAAAGTCGCACGACTACATACTCTGTAGTAAATCCACCCCCCTACGATTGCAATACAGGAAAGCTGAACGCATAACATAGACTTCAGACCTCGAATTAACATTTACCGACAGAACAAATGGAAGTAAGTTTAATTACATGTAAAAGCTCGTCATAGTTATACGATTTAGACGACGAGAAATAAATCCTTAAATATAACAACAATCGAACGGACTTAAAATCGAAAATAAAATGTAAATGGATGAACAGAACCGGGGCTGGTAGCACTAATGCACACAGCAACCGGTTCCTAACAGTTATGGGCCTATATATACCTAATTATCTTTCGCAGTATATGTTGTTTATTAAAAATCTAAAAATATGGAGAGTCGTTGACACCTGAGTCTGTATATATGCGGCTGATGCGATTCCTCCGTTATTTCCTCGCCTCGGGTACAACGAAGCTATGGAACGCGACAAAAACATATAGGCCTCAATATGGGGTATCGATCGACGCCCATCACTCCAGGAAAAAATGTCGGTTCAGGGGCAACACAATTCCGACCGGACACTGCGATCGATAGCACGCTCCATCATCGGTTTCTATGGAAACCCGCCGAAAAAAAGGACACGGCCTGTCATTTAGCGGCAATCCGCCCGCAGCCGAACCGGACATGGGCCGGAGCTGCCGGGGTCACTCGGGGAAATTAGCGCCCGAAGGCGAGCCTCCTTGCGTCCGCCAGAAACACCAAGTGTTCTGCTTTCGCTTTAAGTTTTTTTTTCCTTTTTTTGGGTTGATGTTCTGGCAGAATTTGTCATTTCGGTATTTTGAAAATGGATATTTTGAATGTCAGCGCGCTTTAATATTTTAGAATTATCTAAAAGATGCGATGAAAACGTGTGCCCATTGCGCATTATTTCAATTTAATGTTTCAGTTATTTCGTTAATTGCAATTCACTATCCAGCCTTTGTTGTATTTTGTTTGTACGTTTGGATTTTATCTGTCTATATTCACAGAAGGCTGTTAAAGATATCTGTCCATGTGGATAAAAGACTGACGTAGCAGCCCAGCGTTCTTACGTTTTAAATGGGGAGCTTATACAGCTGACCCAATTGGAGAGGTCAAGCAAACATGGTCATTGGAATCGTAGGCTATCCTTTGGAGCACCAGCCCAGCCATTAACCCACTGGTGACCAAAAGCATGGGATTTGACAAAGCGTGGCAGTTTTTCTTTTCAGTATCTGGCTTTTTTTTTTTCGTTTTCAATACCAACAAAAGCAGAAAAAAGTGAAGGACACAGAGGAGGACTTGTCAGCCTTTACTGATGACATACCTGCTTCTTGTGGTCCTTGCAATGGCAGGTTATCAATGGAGCACACGTTAACACTGGAGCGAGCAGGTCATGGGGCGCGGTTCAAGCACAAGAGACTGCAGTTAGACGCCGACAGAGTAGACAGGTATATTTAAATATTTTCAGAGGAATATTAATGTCAAATGATTAGAATCATGTGCACTATTCTGAGTTCATTAACTCATATCCCATCTCTTTTTTAATCTCTTTGTTCTGTCTTGCTCATCCATATGACTTCGATACATATTACCATACTTCTGCATCAGAGTCAAACGCAAAACCTCCAGGTGTGGAAATGCTTTTAAGTAGCATATGAACGTGTCGCCTGTCTGGGACATCCATAGCCGTTTGTGCTGGGGAGTGAGAAGTCAGGAGGACTTTCTAAAGAGATAAGCACCACTGAGATATTGATGGGCACACGCAGCCCCGCCTCTTTGCTGCTCAACAAAGGGACATGGATGGCCGTGGTGACCTTTGACCTTGGTGGCTACTGCGATTGCCTTTTCAGTGTTTTCCCCTCCCTCCTTCTCGCCCATCCCCACTCCACTCCGACCCTCGGCCATCTCATCCTCTCAATCTGCCTGCTCGCTCACACACGCACACACTGACGCTCACACACACACACACACACACAGACACACACACACACACACACCCCAACGATCAATGTCAAGCTTCTGTGGTTTCTTGGTCCTGCAGTGACGTGCGGCCTATTGATTTATCGATGGCCTTGCGCATTACTCCGCACAGTCGACCCCAGGGCCGCCTCTCCGTGGGCAGAGAGGCTCCAGCAGGCGTGGGGGCTTCCACCGTTCGATCCCGGCCCCTGGGTTTCACCCACAAAACCATGTCTTTGTCGGGCTCTCTGTGGCGCCGCTGTCGTTTGATCGTGGAACATTAGAGCAGAAGCTGCGGGGATTTTTAAATGGGCTGATTGAGGTGGGACGGCTGAGGTATCTGCACGCCCAGCTATTGAACAGGACAGCTGGGCTGCGTAGATTCAGACCAGAAGCCTGCCTCCCAGTCAGACCTTCTCTCCACCTAGACGCCGCCTACTTTTGTATTTTTTTGTTCCTAAGCCAGAAGGAAGCAAACGGTCAATACAGGTTCCTTGGTCCCTCAGCCACTGGCCTGTTAGTGTTCCTGCCCTTCGTTGAGGTTTATTTGCAGCCCCAGCCCCCGCCCTGCCCCCACCCAACCTCTCACCTCCCCTCTGGCTGTCATATTTGCTTCGAGCCACAGTCCAATTCATATTTGATGAATGTGGAGTGACCAGCAAAAGACCTAGGGCTGGGGGGCCGGGGGGTACTGGACACTGCTAGTTCATCTCATCTGGGGGGGGGGGGGCACTCCATTAGCATATACGGGGGGTGGTGCTGGGGACCTGCTGACCTGTCCATAGTGGCCAGCTGCGGGGGGTCGAGTCCGCGTCCAGCCGCGTGCCACACGGCCATCTGTGGCCAGGGGCCAATAGGACCATCTGGATGAGAGGATGCCAGTGTAGTGCATGAGGCCGGGGCGACTAACGTAGGAGCGACCACTGTCTCCAGGCAGTTCACTGGTTGGACATGCCTTCATGACCTAATTCCTTGATGTCTTTTAACTGATTTTATAGGCAAGTCTTTCTATCTGGTGGTCTGCTGTGATAGGTTGTACCTGCTGTCTATACATTCAACTGAGTATATAAAAAACACCTGCAAACACCTGCTCTGGCGATTTACCGTATGTCCAAGACGTTGTGTCACATTTCAGGGGTGTCCCAGTGAAGAATTCATTGCCTATATAATCCCGCACAGATGTGCGGGGGTTCCTGTCCAGCCTGACTATTCAGTGTGGCGGACCCAACTGGGGAGGGGCAGATTAGCGCTTGTTTGTAGTCACCGTGGCGAACCTCTCCGCCTGGCCACCGCACGTGCACGAAAATGAGATTCCACCCCCCACGTCTTAAACTGTTTAAGGTAATTGTATTTACACCACAACCGCCCCCATCCCCCAGCGTGGGAGCACCAGATCAAAGGTGCCTGACCTTTGTCCTCTTATAGAGGGCCACTCAGCCAGGACCCTTGTAGGATGAATGGGAGAGGAACGACGTCTCGCGCGTGGCAGTCCCACATCAGCACCGCTGTCCTCCCTAGCTTTGGTGTCTCCTGTTTGTTTTCTAGCTCCTGGGTGGAGCCCGAGACCCCCCCCCCACCCCATTGCTTGTGCCAGGCACCCCCATGTCCTACGGTAGACTCCTCGTTCCCCCCCGACTGATTTCAGTTGTTCATTACTGCTCACAGTGCTGATGCATGGAACAGTCAGTTGCCCCTAATGTTGACAAATTGGGGTGCGGGGCTGTATTCTTTTGTATTTCTGAGTGTGCCTGTACATTTTCACCCTCATAATAAAGAAAAATAAACAGTGTTCAGTATTTGCTACATATTGTTATAGAGCTTCAGTTTTATAATTTATCGCTCTTTTCACAGTTCAATGTGGCTGGAATCCAATTGCTTACAGATAGCATTAATTAAATATCAGCGAGATTCCTATGGGTTCATTTCATATAATTATATTTTTCCTCAATACAGAGGTTACATTTAACAAGGTGTTTAAATAGTTCCTCTGTATTTAATGGTTCCCAATGCTTCACAGTCAATGGCTCTTGCAAGAATATTACAGGCAAGTCTCTGGCAGCAGCTCCTCCTTGGCACCCGGCACTGACGTGTATTGTTGGAACGTGTGCTTCTTTGTGGGGGAAAAAAGATTAATGCCTTTTATTACAGTGGTCAGTCTGAGATTGATTATTTGTTTATTAGTACTGTCGGCAATAATACATACGCAGGTCAGTGACCCTGTGTACTTCGTACGCAAATAATCGTGTGCATTGGCATTTTCATGGATTTGTAAAGTTACTCTTATAAGACGTATCTCTGCAAATGACCAAAATGTACTCCAGCGACCTGGACCTCACCGTTTCTTAATGACTCTGGTCCAGTCTTTGGGGTTCTGGAGAGGAAGATGTCATTCAAATAATGTGAACACAAGGCTTTTCTGTCACTATACACACATCTGTGGAATTTCCTATCCAATTTATCAGCCTCTGTGTTTCTTTCGTCATGTCTTTTTCCCATTTCCCTTCTGTTTCTCCTCCCAACAGCTCGCTCTAATAAAACGGAGGGCAGCGGGAGCTGGGCCTTGTTTTAGAGACATTGATTCAGGGGAGTTCCAGGCCTGAATGTGTCCCTTTTTGGAGCCACTCTCCTGGAACAGGCTGTCCGTCTGCAAAATTAATTCCAAGGGAAGAAAAGAGCGAAAACCCTGGACCATGGCTGCAGAGGCACCGGGAGGGGATGAGCTGAGTTTGGCTGCAGTCCATTTATTATCTGAGGGATCGATAGCCCCTGGTCTCCGAGCAGCCATCCTGGTTACCGTTGCTAGGCGACTGCAACATCCAAGATGGAGGCCCGGGTGATGAAGGACGACAGCCTGCGGGGGTCAGAGGTCATTGAGGCCATTGGACAGCATGACCCCCTAGGGGTGATTTCAAAGCTGCACATGGAGAAACCTAAGTGGGGTTCCTGGCTGAAGAAGAGCGACAGAGAAGCTGCAGTGAGTGAGAGGGGTTACCTCTGTCCTAAAGCGGCATTGAAATGCTCACTTCTGACTCATTCTGGAAATGGAGCCAGAGAGAAAAAAATGACTGGAATAAATCGAAGTGCCTCCCTCCCTCTCCTGCTAATGTCACGGCCTTTCGACTTTTATAACTCATTTGCCTGTTAATAAAGTAACGTTCGCAGCAGTCGTGCTGGCTAACAGTCCCCTGCAGTTCGCTGGCCTACATTTGCAAACAGAATTTCATGTCACTTCAGAGTCCAAGGTCAAGGTTTTCTTCCACCCTTCGTTCTCTAGGAAAACATAGTCACTTGGGTCTTTTTGCTTTGCACCGCATGTTGTGTGTTTTCATGCTGTGCATTCAGTCTCAGTGAGAGGCCAAATGATCAGGTTTCAGATGGTGAAATTCTGACGGTTTCCTTTGATGTGTAAGCTGCGCTTGGTATAGGGTTATAGGTATAGATCTGAGGTTGGGCCCCAAACCATGACCTATTGTACGCATGAGGAAGAATAGAGAGAAGGCAGGAATGCAGCAGAAAGCAGTTAATTACACTAATATTCGGGAGCCGCAACCTCATGCTGTGTGACGTTAACGTCTGTCGTTCTTTCATTTGTCCTGTGCACTTGTCTCAGATTCAGAATATTGCTGAGTGTCGACTCCTGTTCCTGGCATGACTCAGGTTTGTTCCTCATTCTATGTTGTCATAACTATTTTTTTTTGGCCATGTTTTGGGACGGGTGGGGGGGATGACAGCAAACACGTGTTTTTGTCTTGCAAGGTGTAAGCCCTCGACGATTATTTTGGCCCAAAAAAAAAACACAAAAGCTAAAGAAAAGCAAGACAGCGGAAAGAGACTTTAAATGAATGTACGAAGAAGGCGTAAACCCAGTAAGAGCGGTAAAGGGAAGAGCAGGGGGGCGGGTGCACGCGCTTTGCCGGGTAATTGGATTGATGTGACAAATTCAGCACTCACATTAGGAAAATGATCATTTATTTTGATTAGCGCCGAAGGACCCCTTAACCTAGAGAGTCCAGAGTCAGGCCGTGTGTGTGTGTGTGTGTGTGTGTGTGTGTGTGTGTGTGCATGTTAGCGTGTGTGTGTGAGGAGAGGGGGGTGGGTGAGATAGTATCAATCGCCGAGGCCTTGCCATTGAATGTATTGATTAGTTACCTTTCTTATTAACATGCTGATTAAAAAGAGAACGAAGGGAAACAGAAGGGGGAATGAGAAGCAGACTCCCTCCGTGAGCGAGAGGAGCAGGGCTGCTGCAGGGAGGCTCTGCGCGGCATGGGGAGAGGACGTGCGGAAATGGGGGACAGGCGGCCCGGAGCCTGGATGTGGGGGGGCCCAGGTTCTGACTCTGGATGAGGGTTAGGTGAGGCCGTGGGGGTCAAGGGGGGACACAGAGCTGTATCCTCATCTCCGCTGGCGACAGACGGGAGGAGAGGCTCCGTGAGCAGGCTCGATCCTCCGAAGGCGGACACCCGCGGCAGTGCGTCTCCGACGGGGGCCCGCAGAGGCTCCGGACGGCGACGTGAGACTGGAGATCAGCATGCGAGTACGTGCTCGTCGGAGGACGCAACTTTAGATCCCTGTTGTCACCTTCGCTGCAGCCATGATCAGGAATGAGGGGTACGTTGATGCGGAAATCTAAGCTGTTCTTTTTTTTCTCTTTTTTTGCTGGTGCTGCTGCTTCTAAGGGGGGTATCACGTGGCAAAGGGAAGGGGAGAGGTCGTGGGCAGAGGGGGGATAAGTCGTCGTCTGGGAAGTGGTGCCACAGTGACGGGGACGGGGACGTAGACTGCGTGACGGGAGGAGGTAGGCGGCCGTCAGCATGGGGAGGTGGAATAATGGAAACCTCATCTTAAAAGGGAAGGTGTTAAAAAGACAGCTCTCAGGTTTAGCCTTTCTGCTGCAGTGGCCAAGTACTGTTTTTTTTTTATTTTTGAACGACAATCTCCTGTTTGACTGTAAATGCCGAGGTTTAACTGGCAGGGAAACCACCTCCATTAATACAGCATTTAAATAATGCAATACTTTCACGTTTTCGAATTGCGTCCATTTCAGATCAGCCGTGTTACATGTTCAATAAAATGTGTGTCGAGTTATTACATATGAGATGAGAAATGAGATGCGGCAAGTATTAAGCCATGTAATCTCTGAGATATTTCCTGAGATCATTAGGCCCAAGATAATTTTACAAGACCTTTAGCAGATGTGCGTAGCTTTCCGTGTCATTTAGCATTAAATTTAAGACTCCTCTTTGGCAGGAAGGGTCATACCGTAAAATGGGACGTCAGCTTGCATTAAACATCTCCTCCTGGCACTAGCCGAAACCCTGCAGAGTAGTTGGTTAGAGGAAGTGATGTCATTGTTTAACTTAAACTGCGGACCCTGGATGATTGGTCAAACGGTACAAGACATAAGTAATAACCTTTTTTTCATCCATGAAATAATTTAAAAGACGCAACAGCGGCAGTAGTTATATTTCATTCATATGCAAATGAAAATCTGTGACTGGTCTGCCAGATTCTTTAGTTAAGGCTTTCTGTGGTTCCATAGATTTCAGCGTTGCCGGGCTAGAAACCCAACAGGCATCCAGCCGGTCACCCGTATCCCTGAGACAGGTCATGTCCAGTTAGGTCCCGTTAAGTAGAGCATGCAGTGTTGCAGCTGAGTGTTTTTAGAATTGCAGGAAGCAAAGAACCTTCCGGGCGTTGTTCTACATCCTTGTTTGATTTGGAAACTTATTCTTTGTCTACAGAGACGTTTTGCAATATTTTAGTGTCTTGCATTTTTGTTCATTTGTAGGAAATAAAGATATATAACAGCGGCCTGCACTTAAATATGTGGCTGATTTTAGACGCGTTTTCATTGTGTTTAATGTGAGATTAATATTGAGTGACCTGATACTAAGCGATCCGTATAATTTAACAGCACAATTCAGCTGGCATTTTTAAAGAAAGATTTTTAAAAACATAAAAAACGAAAGAATTGTGCTTTGTCTTTTTAATGGTGATAACTGGATGTTCCTTTTAAGTTTAATATATACAACATGTAGAATTGCCCTTGAGAAATACGACGTCAGGGACCTTTGTCTGTTTTCGGGTGAAATTTCTAGGGGAAAAAAAATCTACATGCACTAATTACGCGCGCCGTTAATTCCAATCCGGGCGCCTGTGTCTCCCAGAGTCTGCGGAAACTGAGACATTAATTGCCGGTAGTTGGGCCTCGGAAGGCGACATGGCCTTAAATGAATTTGTCCACTCCCTTTTAACGAGTTCGTTTTAGGTTCTCCTATTTCTCAGGGTCCTCCGACGTCTGAGGTCTCGTTTGGAGTCGGAGAGATGGAGAGAAATGGAGAGCATGTTAATTCAATTTCACCCCTGTTATCTCCCAGCGCCGAGGCCGGCAGAGCGGCATCCCGGCACGGGCAGGTTAAGTAATGATGATTGCTTAAAAAGAGGTCAAACGCGTCGTTTACTTATAGGCACACTTGTAGAGATTACAAGAAAAATGCAGTCGTTTTAGCCCGCGAATGATTCTCTCTATTATAACACCTAATTGCCCAATATTTGTGGACTGTTCCGCTTCCCGTTTCTCTTAAGGCGACTTTGGACCTTGTGTTGTCAATGTCATCATTTTGGCCAAATATAATATAGTGTTGCTATCAGGTCATCGAATGTAGGCTGCTTAGTTTTTTTTTTACTTTATTTTGCCATATCGTTTTCAAAAATGTAATTATAGCCCGAAACATATTGCTCATGACAAATGTTATTTGAAATCCAGAGTTATATTCAAGATATTCCATTTTATGTGAGAAAGTATGCGTAGGGGTGCATTATCGGCAATTTTAGATATCAGGGTCGAATACGTTCTGGAAAATGGCAATACTTGTCATTTTACGAGTCACACCCACTTATGAAACTAAAATATAATGTCTGCAGTGGTATTTCCGTTCACGGCATTTTCAGCAGTTGTCTTTCAACGCGTTTAATATTGAATATGTGGGTTTCTTTCGCTAAAGTTGCTTGGATATGTTCAGGAAACTCACATACAAACTTACCCGTGAGTAGCCCTTAGTTTTCAGGTTGCTGTGATTTAGTATATCGGTCAAATTCCAGCAGAAATGTAACCTATAAACGGCAGCTATATAAAACCGTATACGGCACTTATAAAACCGTATACGGTTTTATATGTTACAAAAATTTTGGTACATTATAAACCTACAATTCTGAAATATATTTAAGCTCTTTGTGTTTGTGTGTGCGCCTGTTCATATTATAAATACAGCTAATCCCGGAGGGTTTTCGGCAATGCTTTATATTGTATGCGCATGTTTACCTCGGGAAATATAGCATATTAAGAAAATATACAGTGATTTTAGCAATAGCGTCAATAATTGGTAGCTATCATAGCATTATAACTATTAAACTAATATTTATAATTATTTTGCGTTTAATCTTAATACTCTTTACAGAAAGTTTAACAACAAATGCTATATTAGTCTGTTATTTTCGGCATTAGTCTTAAGGTGTCACTGGTGGCACGTTATTCGTGCAGATGTTATTACAGAGCGGAGATAAAGAATATTTAAATTTGATTAGGCCAAGGCATCTTTTGCGAGCGATATGATCAATGGGGAGATACTTAACATGCTTTAAACTGTCGCGAATGGCTTTAATGCCAATTGAGAAGGACGCGGCACATACTTGGGGCTTTTCCAGCGTGAGATATGCCTCTGCGTGGGGCCTCGGAATACAAATGAGCCGGGTGCTCGCTGACAACGATTGTTTGTGCCACGCGTCCCCAACGAATGGGCTTTGGGCGCAGTTACGAAATCAGTACGCCATGCCATCTATTCAAGTATTCATTACTTTGTTCGCATAACTTCTTCACAATAACTTCTAACTTGCCTGCAGTTTAATTGATTCTTTTTCCCACGACGGTCTGTCGTATAACGTTTGGTTTCCATAGAGAAATTAAGTTATGTACATAATTCTTATGCCATACCTGCGTTCTAATTTGAAACAAATTGTTTATGCTTATATGCATCTTAACAGAGTTTTATGTATACTGCGCCCAGACTTTATATTTTTATCTTGAGTTTTATATGAGCTGACCTAATGTTTTAACCGTGTAACGCTGTTTGATAAAAACAGATGAATGTACAAATCGGCAATAGTCTAATCTAATATTCAGCTCTCACTCCTCAACTTTTCTTTGGCAGGCTGCGCGTAAACAAGAAGTGAACCTTTCGCATACCGGCTATATTGCTGTACATCGTTTTGTTTCCAGTATCGTCAAACCTGTTGCAATTGTTCCTTCCAGTTGTATTTTCTATACGAGTCTGTTTTCATTCCTTCAAAATCCCCATTACATCGCTTTGCTATAAAGTTTTATTTCTGTAGGCCTATTACATTCTATGAAGTATATTCTGTTAATGAATATAGGCCCACTTATTGATCATAGTCATAAAGTATTTTCACGTTCCCTTTATAATGCCTTTTATTAAAAATTCGAATATATGTACCAAATATTAGATTTTTTGGTGAGACGAGAATTATTGCACTTTAAAAGTCGACTGACTAATTTTCACACAAATCAAACATATAAAAATACTTCATGAAGTACATGCTTGGTAAAAGCAATAATGAGAGCATCATCAAGTACATTCAATTTCTGTGGAGATTTTAGGAATTCAGTTCATTTAGGTTTATCACAATATATGTTATTAATAAATTACTGTATACGCGCGGTCAAATATTTTTGCAGAAATATATTCATCTTTAAAATATCTTCAGAATATAATTTTGCAATCGTCCACTTTCTTACCATATGAACGTGTTTTTCCCTCTTAATACTGGACGCGCTATAGGTAGCTTGTAAAGGAAACATTGATTTTATCGATTTGTGTAAGGCGCGAGGATTCTTTTGTTGCATCCGCGTTTTCACCTCCTGCTTTTGCATATTGAAACTTCAAGATTTCTAACGCAAAGAAATACTTGGCGGTCTTATTTTCCTCTTTTAAAATTTTGCCTGGTATTCTGCCTCACAGAAATTGCACCCTCCGCTAATAATAATACTT
>JAAGVU020000045.1:12302972-12315826 GCA_011763525.2 Mormyrus iriodes | reverse complement strand
TACACACACACACACACGTTAAAATATTTTAAGTAGCAAGGAGAGAAATAAGAAAATGAATCTTTCATTTTATTTAGTAATAGATTTGTATTCTATATATTTTCTTATAATGTATATATATAGTTTTTAGATATACATTAAAGAAGTAAAATAGAAGTATCAAAACAATTAAATTTAAAACCGGGTGATATTCGATGGTTTTAAACTAACAAAATTCCCCACTTGATATAATTTTTGGAAATGGTTACAATGTAACTTAAAATTCGAGTGGAAAGTGCAGCATGTGATTTACAGCGTCTCAAAAATGCTTTGTGGTTAAGCAAAATAATAGCGTCATACATAAAAATATTAACTGAGCGCACAGTCTACGTATTGCTTCTTTTTTGAGTCTCCTGTTTAATTCTCAACATAACAATAAGACCAATTTAACGATGTAGGAATTACCTATACCGGTATAGTTTTTTTTGCAGTTGAACTGTTTGAGTTAATATTTTCTTTGCAGTTTGGAACATGGACGTTTCACATAGATTCATATCAATGCTAGTTATGATGACAAGACGTGAAATCAAAAAATTTGACATTTTTTAAAACAATGACTTGTAAAAAAAAAAAAAAAGTTGATCGGTCCAGTTAAAGAAAAAGTTTTGGGGATTTTTTTGGGATTGATTTCTTATATTTTTACAATTTAGTTATTCCTGTCTTACTGTATTTCTTATTATAATCTAGTATACATTCGGGTTTCTTCCAGTAAGTAAGTAAGGAATCGCGAAGGTAGTCGTTACTGGCCTGCCTACCATGAATATTTCACATATGGCTGGGATGAACACATTCAGACGTGTCCGTGTCGAAGTATATGAAGACTGCGACAGATTGCGCGTTTAAAAGGAAGGAAGCAGCCATTTAACGCCCTCTTAGCATCCTTTGAATCCCCTAAAAGAAAGGTCATTTGGACAATATGAGGAGAGCAGGGAGACGGCAGACTAGGTAGTTAAAAGTCATTCATGAAATGGTGGTAAATAATTAACGCGTTGGTTTTGAGACTCTTGTTTTACATAGAACCGTCAGCATACAGAAACGTAATATAAGCAGTATCTCAGTCAGCCACAGTCAATTAAGAAAAGCGGTCGTGAATTGGAGATTGGACCAAATAATCATATTTTGGTTTTAATCGTGACGGAATCTGGTCCCAGGCCGTATACACTGGATGTCTCTACATCTGAGTCTGCGTGTTCATCTTGAGTAGGCCTTCTCAGAACTCAGACTTTCTGCGTTTTTTTTCATACCGAGAATTAATTGATTATCTGTCAGTAATTTAGGAATATAGAGATGCATAATTTCTGTTGTTACGTATGTCTTGACGTCTTCAGTAGGAATAGTAATTGTTTAATATATATGAAGTATATATATATACTACATACATACACCACACACATAATTTACCAACGTAACTAAGATAAGGTATTTGTAATATATTTTGGATTTTAAGAAATGTTTGTTTCCTATCTGTAGTTAAATATTAATGCTAAAGATTTTAAGGGAAAGTAAAATAGCACACTGACGCAAGCTGCATATTAAGAAGTTGCATTTTGCAGTGTTGCCCGTATTCACACAGGAAGGAACTGTTCGCTATTCGCAGTGCTGATTATCCCGTGCCGCTGCACTGCGCTGTCTAACCGCGTGCAATTCCAGTTGTATTGAAAGTTTCGAAATGACGCAATTCTGATGTGATTTGCGGGATAAGAAAGATTTTTGTGCATTTCGCACCGAAATGACTATTTACTGATTATCACTTGCTTCGTTTTACGTATTACGGGGAGTCTTACCAGTGAACGGGAATGCTTTTGTAATATAGATTCTCCTTCAAATGTGAATATTTCTACGTACCAGCTGATCACAATACTTTAAAATAAGGCTTGAAGATTCTGTCTTCGTCTGTTAGTGTCCGGCGACCTTTTGCTCCCCATCTGTACGGCTCGTGACACCAGCTCACTGCCTGCAGTCTCGGTACCCTTTGAAGACAAGGTTAAAGGTGACAACTCTGTTTCAGCCTTGGCCGTTCAACGAATAAACGTAATTATATTATCCAGAAAATTAAAAACAAAAGCAGTGAATTTGCTTGTTTTAATTGAACAGTTAAATAGACTGTTCGTATGCACAGATGTACGGTAGAACTTTTTGCTTTTAATATACAGATGACGTCACGGTGAACTGAAGTTTCGATAAGTATTTTTTTTTTTTTAAGCAGTTTCAGTTTCACGGGAGCTTTAGTTGCATTATTTATACAAATACCAAGAAAAGCTGTGTACATATTGCGTCACGCGGGGGGAGATTTTGTTGGAAGGTTTGCATACAACAACAACAGCTTGTAATATTGATCCAGCTGCAGTTTGGAAATATCTCTAGATAAACGGTGAATTAAAAACAGCAATATTATTATTATCATTAGATTTGTTGTTGTGTCGGTGATGCTGCTGTTTTTGTTGTCGTCAACAAAATTCTATTGTCATTAAGTGTATCTGTGCTGAACTGACAATGGAACAAAGGTATGGTAACACTAAATAGTTCGGGATTTCTGAAAGCTCAATCGAAAGTGTCAGTGTGCAACAAAACGAATCAGGTGCCGACGGATTTCTGACGGATTTTTACCGACATAGAAGGTGAACTTTAACCTCGAGGCCGCAAAAATGTGTTTTATATTCTTAATGCTAAGAGCCACTGACCATTTTACCTCCAGCTATACCCCCTCTCCATACATATATCTCACTCCCCACTCATTCGCCCGGCGGATCGATAAGGCAGCATCTGCTCCAGAACGGTTGTAGTCCCACACCGCGCAAGACTATACTTGGAATTTTTCAGAACTGGTCGTCTCTGAAAATTAAACTGACAGTTAGATATGATTAGCATGCCGTGTATAAACAACCTCCCTCTCCTGTTAATGTCCAATCCACATGGATTCTTGCGATTGGCAGAGGTATAGGTTTTGTCATGGTAACAGAACGAAAGCATTGTGGTTTTATCAGATCGGTCACATCGAATGTTTTGAGTAATTTTCGTTGTGTATGGCAGGTTCAGGTATTAAAAGCGGGATCCTATTTTAAATGCAGAACTCATTGTTTGCTATTTAATGTCTCTTTTTACCAATATATATACTATTTTATAGGCCTTACTCGATGTAGTGTAAACCAGATTAGCCCCAATAAATTATACAAAACACATTTTTTGCAGAAACAAATGGAAAAATAATGGGCGATTGATTTCGAAAATGTTCAAGTATAACAACATGATAAGCAATAAAATATTTATAATCCAGCAAATGCACCAAGAAATAATCGAAATAATGCGGATTGAACAACAAACAAGAACAATTGCCACGATAATTACTGTTCGCATCGTTTGTATAATAATGTAGCCGATTTATAGGCTAGTCAGTGTTGCTTCAGTTTACTGTAAATGTACGTATTGTTGATGCGGTTGTTGGGCGACTGATTAGGATACCTTCTGTTATAGTAAATTTGATTTTTAACATCTTAAACAACAAAGTAACTCTTAAAAAATAGAAATGGAGGGTCCATGGAGGATATGCAATAATGTGTATTATTTAAGGGACGGCTGTTTTTTTTTTTTTTTCAAACCCGTTAGGGAGCAACCTGATAAGAAGGATTTAAAGGAAAGGGGCTGTCCTTACCGCGTCCGACCGACCCTGCCCCCTCTTTGGAGCGCTGGAGTGGTCCGCAGGATGGAGAGGGTTAATCGGACTTGGAATTTCCAAGCACATCTGTCAGATTTTTAAGCCAGTGACGCGCTGAAACGAGCAAGGAGGAAAGAGTGAAGAGAGAAGGGAAGAGGGAAGAGCGAGAGATAAGAGTTGGTGGGGAAATCGATGAAGTGACAGGCTGGGAGAGCGGCAAAAAGCGGAGGAAAAAAATCTCATGAAGGAGGGAAAGGGAGCGAAAAAGATCGGACGGGGGATAGGAGAGCCAGGCGAATATCTAACGACGGGGGGGGAACGCTTCTCTCCTCTGTTTCTCGGCTGTCTCGAATCCATCTATTCTTTAAAACCCGGAGCTGAACAATTGCGTGTTGCTATTGCGGCTAGCTGAAGGTGAGAAGAGCTTGAGGGAGTCGGAGCACCGAGAGGCTGAGGAAGATGCCGAGGACGAGCGCGGATGCTCCCGTGTTTTACAACGGGCCGTAAGGGATTTTTTTTCCAATTAGAGATCGGTGTGTGCTGTTTGGTCTTCGACGCGTCTGCGAATCCAAATAAACACCTACCTTCCTGTACTTTGTACATTATCGCCACTGTTCATCGCCTAAGCGTTGCAAGGTAAGGATGGCAAAACGAGCTCTGATCTCACCAGCAGAATAATTAATGCATATTTAATATTCGCATAAATTACGAGAAGGGCTGTAAGGGGATACACGTGTTTTTACTGTAAACAATCTGAGCGTGTTTACTAAATTGAAATTATCGTTTTAAAATGCTATGCGCGATTGTAGCTGAACTGAACTGCATGTGCTTATATAAATATCGATACGTTTATAGTCTTCAAGCAATGCCGTAAAACTCGAGAAAAGAAGCGAAAATGAAACATCGACGGAAATGTAAATTCTGGCCGAGAACTTCACTGTAAAGTCCACTTTATGCTTATATTGTAATTTACATATACGGTAAGACAAGAAAAACTTTTTTTTTTTTCCATTTACGCAGGCTGCCAAGCAACACTGGTCTTTGCCAAGAAAAAATGAAGAATTTAGTTTAAAAAATCGCTTGAGTTCTAATACTAACGTATAAATACTGCAATTACTGGCACTGTCGTGCCGTGCGAAATCTTATTTAGATTAAGGTTTAAGAAACTGGCGTGATCGACTGACCAGCTGACTGACACCTCGGTCAATCAGCCGTTTATCAGTTCATGAACTTGAAAATCCATTTAATGAATAATCAATAGATCTATATTTAAGTGGAGCTGGGGAAAGGTAGGTTGAGGGAGTAAAACAGTGGGGCAAACAAAAGAGGGTATCCATCACAGAGCCAAAGGAGCCATGGACATCATGGGGGAGATGTCCATGCACAGCCACAGCGAGCTGGCACACGCCGAGGACGGCAGGCCTATGCTGCATGCACGGGATCTGAGCAGCGCCTTCCCGCGGCCCCCACTGGGGGGCTCCTCCATGTCCCTGGAGGGCCACGAGCACAGACCCCCTGGGCTAGAGCACTCGCTGTCGTCGCTTAGCTATGGGGCCGAGCCGCCGAGCAGCTGCAGCAGCACCTACACCACCCTGACGCCACTGCAGCCGCTGGAGGACAAGTTCCACCACCACCCGCACCACCACCCGCATCATCACCCGCACCACCACGCGCACCACCCGCACCCGCATCACCACTCCTGCCTGCCCGTCAGCAACGTGATCGGCAGCTTCACACTGATGCGCGAGGACCGCGGCCTGGCCGGCAACTTCTACAACACTTACGGCAAAGATCTGGCCATGCCGCCGAGCCTGTCCCCCCCGTCTGCCAGTGCTGGCGTTGGGGTGGTCCCACATGGGTATGGTGGCATGGGAACCAGCCCTGGGACCACTCAGGGCTTGCCCGGCGGTTATGAGGTCCAACTGGGTGGTAGTGGTGGTAACATCTTCTGCAGAACGGCCGAATTCGTGCGCGAGATGTCCCCCCCACCACTGGGTGACACAGGCCTCCAGCTGAGCAAGATGGAAGCCCCCCAGCACCCGCCACATGGCCACCAAGCGCCCATATATGGGCACCCCTACCAGCAGCACCCTTTGAGTCGGCGTGCCTCCACCTCACCTCTGAATGAGGACGTCTCACCCGGCCTCCAGGTCGGAGTCGGCGGAAGCGGTGAGGAGATCAACACCAAGGAGGTGGCCCAGAGGATCATCACGGAGCTGAAGCGATACAGCATCCCGCAGGCCATCTTCGCCGAGCGCGTGCTCTGCCGCTCCCAGGGAACCCTCTCCGACCTGCTGCGCAACCCCAAGCCCTGGGGCAAGCTCAAATCCGGCCGTGAGACTTTCAAGAGGATGTCCCGCTGGCTGCAGGAGCCTGAGTTCCAGAGAATGGCCACGCTGCGGTTGGAAGGTAGGACGCCCGAAAACCACCAGCCTCATTCAATTTCCGTGATTTCAGGGTCAAAACATATAAATCACGCTTAATTGCTACGGGTACCTCAGTTGTCTACCGTGTTACTTCACTCTCCCTGGCTGGTGACCTCAGCTGCACTGGCTGTAATGTCCTCACAACCGTCACTTTTGTCCCTGCCCAAGTTGTCCCTGTGTTTACTGGGATCGTCACGCGTGTTTAAATTGACTGGCGATTCCCAATGCTTATCTAATAAAAGTGAGTCACATGACCAAGACATTTCATTGTGAGGTAGGACAGAACTGACAGAGAGGACAATGGCATCAAAACCCCATAATGAGATACAGTTATTGCTTGTTCACTACAATTGAGCCAATCCCAATGATTATTCCATGTTGCTATGTCTTCCAAGGTGAGACAGTCCCATGTTCAATATAGTAATTATAGCCCAGGTCCCTGGAATAAAAATATCAGTGAAGTGTGTGTGATACAGCAAATCAGGTGTTTTAGCATAAGTCGTAATTAATGATTTCAGTTTGTATTTTATTCTTTGACACAGATGTGTGATTCTTATACTCATATCAAGCAAAATTAGTGGCATTCACTAAAATAAATGCGTTTTAGTTCACACAACTGCAAATTTTGTTTAAAGTAAATTCTTACACGATTGATGGCTCTTAAACAATCTGCAGGTCAGAAGTCTTTAAATATATCATATTCAGTTATAGAAAAGTTATCGTGTTCCCTAAATAAACACCTGGAACCTTACAGATGTCATAACTAGTTCTTCTCATCCTGCAAAATCAGAGAGCTGTCCTACTCTGTGCAGCCTTAACCCTTGTGTATTTTACTTCTTCCGTTCTAAATTCTAGATTCTATAGAATTTATCCTCATTTTGAGAATCGACTGGGGTCACTTCGACCCCAGAAATAACACAGGGGTTGATGTCAACTTGCAAAAAAAGAAGATGATTTCTCCGGCAGTTTCAGCTGTTCCTGTGGAGTCGGCCATTTGGGAGGCTCCAGGTCCTGTACTCCATGCCCTCTCTATAGCAGTGGCCGGTGAGGCACTGCACCACTCAGGGGGCCTGGGAGGGGTATCCAGTGTGGAGAGGAGAGCAAGGCCTGGAGAAACTGTGAAATATGAGAAGCGGCCAGAGGGGCTGGCGTCTGTCTTGTAGGCTGGCAGGCTGCTGGCTTGTTGCCGCACAAAAGACCAGGGCTTGCCTGTAGGAGTCCTGTGCTGTGAGCTCGAACGCAATCGTAGAGGTGGAACTCAAGGCCACTGCCAGGACTGTCATCTGTCGGTGAGGGGAACTACATCCACCATTTCTGCCATCATACAACATGTTTACAAGGTGATATCAGGCCCACGTTGGGTATAACCAAAACCCGCTTTACATCGGACTGCGGTCAGCATGCCACCTAATCAATTGAGGCAGCCGCCCCGCCGTCTGTGATTGACTGCCATGGTCGATCCACTCCACCTCGTACACGTACAGTCGCAACTGCTGCTTCTAATTTTTCTTGCAGGCTTATAAGGAGGCAGCTCATTCAACGGTAATCTGGATGTTGTAGTTTTAACACTAAGTAAAAACCAGAATGTATAAGACTTTGATATACAGGTATTTTTTGTTCAAGGTACCCATGGGTACATTTTAATTAGTGTTTGCCAGACCCAAGTT
Organism: Mormyrus iriodes; assembly: GCA_011763525.2. NCBI lineage: Eukaryota > Metazoa > Chordata > Actinopteri > Osteoglossiformes > Mormyridae > Mormyrus > Mormyrus iriodes. Next base: position 12,308,042 of record JAAGVU020000045.1, on the reverse strand, counting down.
ACACTTTTACACATTTTTATTCATAATTCCTTGGACGTGGTGGAAGCTTAGACACAGATCAATTGATTAAATTTTGAAATTTGCAGGAAAAGCCCCGGTCAATCGTCTTCACAGCAAGTGCAGCACGGCGGCCAGCTGCGTAAGTCTCCCTCCGTAACCCACTTTCCAGGAGAGTTGCTCATGCTGGGCGACCCCCTTTTGTTTAATTACCAAGCGCTATTGATTTCCCTGGGAAAGTGCCCACACACACCTTGCGTGCGCCAAGTGAGCCCGACCCGGATTAGCATGCAGGGCGGCTGGTTCTCCCAGTCCACAGGCGGCCGGGGTCTTAACCGCTGGCTGAGTTAAAGGGGCTTAAAGCTGCCCGCTGGCCCGCGAACGGGAGGCCCACTGTGGCCGCCTCGGGTGTTCTCGTTTGACGGCTTTACCACCGTCGCCACGGCAGCAGAAATCATCATCAACGCTGGCCGTCTGATTGGCCAGCGGCTTTAGAGTGACGAGAATCCCGGTCGAGTTCGGCGGCAGGGCCATGTTTGATTGCAACAGTCCGAGACCCAGAGACAGTGGCAGGGGGCCTGGTTCTGGTAGAGGTGCAGATTGCTATGGCCCTCGTGCCCGCAGTTAGAGCAAGATTAACAATGGGCATCCCTTATGATGATAAGTTGGGCACTATTGATTCTGTTGTGGCCTCCTGAAGATTGAGAATCATTTTTTATTTGTCTATTTTTGATTTGAGCAGCATTCGCTGTGGCGGTGAGGGGGTTAAGCTCCATCGGTGGGGCGAAGAGTCTGAGCTGCACAGATTTAATCAATAATTTCTATCAGCCCATGGCCCGAGACATCAGTGGGGGGTGGAGGAGGGGGGGGGGGAGGTTGGGAGCTGGAGGGTGAAGGGTGGGGGTGGTGGGCGAGGGGAGGTGGGGGGGGGGGGGGGGGGGGGGGGGGGGTGGGGGGGGGGGGGAGGAGGGGGGGGGCGGGTGGGGGGGGGGCGGGGGGGGGGGGGGGGGCTGGGTTGGTGGTAGCCGGCTGGAGGTTAAGGGAAGGGCTTTCGATCACGTTTCACCAACACGAGACAGGAGCATACATCATGATTAGGTGCCATTCCCACAATCATAAGGAGCCTATAGGGGATGCATACGTCTCCCTGTTTGTACCACGGTCCTGGCGATTTATAGCATGGTAATTGCAGGCCTTTTACAGACGATTACAGCATAAGGAAGCATTTACTTAATGGCTGCTGTTATGTTTGGACAGAGAATGAGAAGCGAAGGAGAAGAGGCTCCAGTTTTACCCTGTCAGAGCTGTCTTTGATGTACATTCATAAACACACGAAAGACCAGCCTCCGATATAGTTACGACATAGTTACTATGTAACGTTCATTTAAGGATATTTTGCTGGGATACATAATATGAGGAAAACCATTATAAATACATTTTAACATATGACATTAAAATGTCGTATTGGACTAGCTACAGTCATTGGAATTGCGTATTTGTTAATAATGAGATAATGAATTGTTCATTGAGGTGCAGCGTGGAATTCACTTAAGTGTGCACTTCAAAAAGCCGTGCGGATTTTTAAGAGGGAAATAACTGAGGAAGAAATTGTTTGCTTACATGCATTACTGTCAAGGCATCTTATTTCTCTGAAGATTATAAAAGCACACTGTTACTTGAGGACTTCTGCTGTAAACTTAATTAGTAGCCAGTTAGCCCTCTCACTTAATTGCCCTCGGTGTGGCTCCGCCACTGAGTGAGCTGCGCTGCAGAGAACAGATTCACAGGCATTCGCCATTGATTTGTTTTTATTCCACTGATCGCGCGTTTTGTAAAGTATATCCGCGCAATACGATTATTCCTTCTAGTGATATCCTGTAAGGGTATCTCCGATACACTGTATCGACTGTATGTTGATGCTAACGGTCGTGAACTGCAGAAGATATCACGTCTTCCGTTTTATTTTTCACTCGTTCCACTGCGATATCAGGGAAAGAGCAGCTGATGTCAGTGGCATACGTGGGAGTGAGTCCAACCATTTTCCCTGCACCTTATAGCTGTAGGCTGGGTAATTAGCGTGTCTTAATGACTCCTGTGTGTCTGTCAGATTCTAGTTTGTGTCTAAATGCAGCTCACTGCCAGCATCAGAGGTTCGCCTCAACTGGACAGGCCAATTCTGGGTACAACCTATAGGAACCCTGGTGAAAAATGATGGATTTGCCCATCAGCATGTTGAACGCAGGAGAAACACTAGTCCGTGTCCTTTTTATTCGCTGGCAGGAGTATTAGGAGACAGAAATATATATTTATACATTAGAAGCGGAATACTGCCATCTGGCGGGCACTACTCACACTGCCATTTGTCTTCCGTTCTATAAGCAGAATAGACCCTGGGCTCAGCTATTAAGTAATGCTGATCAAGACCTTTCCGAGAGAGCATTTACGTCATCACTGGAGCAGACAGAATATACTAGAGTCCAGTGAGCTGTGGTTGCTGTGCGACTGGTTGGATTCAGCTCATCTCTCACGCCAAACGTCTCGATGGCAAATAAATGAGCGGCCCTTACTAATGGTGTTTATGAGGAATAATGAGGGGTGATGATGTGTCGTGTTCAGTTGGGGTGGCGGGTTGGTTACAGGCGATGGCCACATGAGGACGCTGTTGTAGCAGCAACAGGGTGAGTGTGTGTGTGTATGTGGGGCCGAAGGGCAGCGTGACAGTGGGGCAGGTGTGTGTGTGTTCACTACAGAAGGTCAGAGCAAGTCCTGTAGACATCATTGCTTTCCTTCCCATTTCACACAGCCTCAGTTCTCAACAAATCTGAGAACCCCCCCCCCCCACGAATGTCTTTACACCTTTTTTCACGCAAATTCATTTTAGCACTCTTGCAGTCAAATGGGCTGCCACCTGTGCATCACAGCAAGTACCACGATGAATTGCACAATTATGACGCATTTAGATAAACGCTAATAGCTAGCAGGTTCATCTAAGCATGGGGAGGCTTTCGAAGGCGTCGAGGCCTTAGACAAAACAAACGGGTCGTCCACTATCGATTGGCTAATCCCCAGCAGTGATTGACCAATAGCAATACAGAAATGATTATGAGCACCCTACAAAAAATTCTGACTGTGAAAAACACATGGTTATTTATCTCTAAAACCGGTTTTCTGAAGTTTAATATATATTTTTAATTGCTTTGGTTGGCATATTAATGATGAATCATGTGGTTTTGTAGGTACTTCCATCCATCTTGTATAATCCAGCACTGGGTCAGTTGCATCACTGAATATTATAATAATCCTGAAGTTCCCAGAACTTTGTTTTTAACTGCTTACATATATCTGCATGAGATGTAACCTATTGTGATTTTGCCAGCCTGTCTTCGTTCTGCTGTTGTCATTCTGTTATCTTCGTCATGGTCTGTTCCTCTCTCCTGTGCGGTTCTGTGCTAACCCATCGGTCTCCCTATGTTTCCGGGCCCCAGCCTGCAAGCGGAAGGAGCAAGACCAGGGCAAGCTGGAGCGGAACCAGGGGCCCAAGCGCACGCGGCTGGTGTTCACAGACCTCCAGCGACGCACTCTCATGGCCATCTTCCGGGAGAACCAGAGGCCCACCAAAGACCTGCAGGTCACCATCTCCCAGCAGCTGGGCCTCGAACTCACCACCGTCAGCAACTTCTTCATGAATGCCCGCCGCCGCAACCTGGACAGGTGGGCCGACGAGGGCCGCCCCTCCTCTACGGGGTCCAGCGGCTCCTCATCCGCGGTGTCCTGCAGCACAGCATGACTGGAGATAGGGGCGGCCCGGGGAACGGAGGGTTAAGTAACCAGCCAATAGGATCAACAAACGAGAACTTTGCTTTCTTCGTATACCTTTTTTTTTAAAGACCATCTCAGCACATCCAAACCAAAGAAAGTCACCCCTCATTAACGGTGCATCAGATGATTTAAAAATCTGCCTAGACTTTTAACAAAATGCTTATCTGAACAAGTCCTATTAACTGGCACTGAGGAGGCATGATTGCTGAAACAAAGCTGTCACGTTATGTTTCTGTTGGGGGTTGCTTGTTCTGCACAAGTTTCCTGTGCTACATCAACTGTCACCAAAGAGACAACCAAGGAACCGCCAGGCGCACTGACTCCCCGACGACTCGCACTCCTTTGATTATGTGACTTTCCCTGGCTGTGCTTCGAAACAAAGCGAGGTGCCATGATGACTTGGGTGGAAACTACTTATTTTCGTAAGATCCAGGCCGCAGCTAGACTTGAAGAGAAGGCCATTTCCTGTTCATTTTACTTCCCGTTGACCTCGACCTTCCGCACCCTTAGTCCTGGAAAGTCTTGCCCTCAGCTCCTGTTTTTCTTAGCAGTATAATGAAGTCATATCTGCTTTTGACCGTACTGAAAGATGACTTTCTGTCAGGCCTAAAACTGTAGGGAAGGAAGATCCTCCTCACTTCTTACATGATAGACAGAGATACAGCATATCGGCTATGTGATATTATGCTACTGAATTACTGAGTTTGTTTTTCCCCTGTGGTCTGTGATCAATGGACAGAATTTATCGAAGCTCCTGTCTAAGGTTCTGTTCAGTCTGCGGGAGAGAGGTTCCTTCATCTCAACCTACAAGCACATAGTTCTCTTTTCTAGAACAAAAATTTATCTGGATGACGATGACAACCATTGGCAGCCATTTTGGTACTCTAGGCAGCGTTTTTTTTTCCGTTTCTTTGTTTTTCCGACGCATGTCCTCGTAGCCATTTTTTTAAAGGAAAGGACTAATTCTGAACTACTGAGTTAATATTTATTACAGTATTTATATATTTATTTCTTGTTTTCCTTATTTATCAACTTGTCTGTGAAATTATTTATTTGATGATGTATATGTCTGTGTGAAACTATCAGATAGACTTTTCCAGATGGGAAATTTTAGCTGTAGAATCCCATCCTTATACCAAAGAAAAAGCCAGTGGTCCCCCCCCCCCCAACCTTCACCCCCCCCCCCCCCCCGGCCGGGAGCATCCCCCGTGGGGGAATGCGACCCCGTTTTAGCGAGTGGCAAGACGCGGGTTT
>JAAGVU020000045.1:12292262-12302872 GCA_011763525.2 Mormyrus iriodes | reverse complement strand
CATCCCCCTTCCCCCCCCCCACCCCTTGACAAGTGATCATCACCGGTGAAGAATGCGTCCCTGTTTAAGGCTAGTGCCAGTACGCTGTTTAACTAAGCTGATATTTTTATGCAAAATAGTTCATATAGCTCACAGTTACATTTGATAGATGCAGGTGGGTTTTTGTGGAAGCAGCATAGGGCCCAGCTGCAGTGACCTCCCTTAGATGTGAATCCTTGGTTACGTGTGACTCCTCTGTGCTGCTTGAGTGTCACCAGGAGGGTGGTAAGGATGTACCGGGTCACTGGGTTCCCAGAAAGCCATTCACTCGCTGTAGGATTTGTCCTCATGCTTGTGGCTCGACACTTGGGAAAGCTACCATGCTGAATGTCAACAGAAGAGTCCAATATAAAAGTGCAAAAGGATCAACCTGGAAATGTAGCTCATTTATACAGCTTCAGAAATCACGAGAGCAGCCTAGGCTGGCACCTCTGTGCTCGCGAAGCGGTGAACAGGGAGTCTGGGGGTGCAGCTTGCCTCCTGTATTCGACCCCCCCCATTTGTTTTTTACTGCACACACTTAGACTGGTCCTCGTCTCTTGCATTTTGGGGGCGGGGTTTCAAGGTCGGCAGGGGACGTGGAGCAGGTGCTTGAGGTGCAGACCATGAAAGGGGCCATCGACCTTTGTAGACTTCAAAGGCAGCAGAGGACACAAGAGGGGGATTGTTCCTGTGATTTTTTCCCTTGACCCGTCTCCTCTGAGCATGTCTGGTTTGAGGTCTGTGCACTGTCCTCTCTGGAAGCCCCCCAGCTTTCAAAGTGGTGAGATCAGAGGGCCGGGCAAAGTATGGCAGGGTGGGGGGGGGCGGAGGCTTTGGGTGGTGTTAATTAAAATTTCATGGTTAATCTGAGGCGTACCAAAAGAGGGGATGGGTTAAATACAGAGGCAATGTGTGGACTTGTCGTAGGTTAGAGAGCCAAATGAGCCCACCCCTCACCCACAGGCTTTCGGGCCTGCTAATACCACAAAGGTATTGGCCTTTCTGCAGTTTGATTTGTCACCTGATTTGTTGAACACTTTGCCGGGGCTCGCACATTGGCAGGAGATGTCAGTATATCAGCATTGCTGCTGATTTTGTCCCGCTAGACAGTGCTAAAATACGTCACGTCTGGCAAGGTCACGGCAGCCTTTAGGAGTGGGGGAAAAAAAATCAATATTCCTACAGGGAAGGACGTTAAATATTTCCTGTCGGCCGTTTAAGATTTGGCGTGTGACAAACAGTGGAGGAGACCTCCAGTGTCCTGCAGCTGAATTATGAGAAGTCTAGACATGTGACCAAAGATGATAGTGCTGCTTAGGGGTGGCCCTACCGAACCTGGGGATCTGATGGCCGTAGGGCTCCTGAATTAGCCCCACAGCTCCAAGGCCCAAAGCGTCAGAGACCCCGTACACAGCCGGGTAGGGTTTAAAAGAATCTCCAAGAAGCTATACAACAAGCTTAAGCAGCAATAATGGTATTGTTAATATTTACAGGTGTGTGGATTCTGTGAGTGTCTGCCTGGCTGTGATTGACAGCCAAGAGGCAGGACCCTCAGATGCTGGTATTTTGGCCATACTCCATGGAGTCTGTACTGATGGGGGGAAATTTAACAGTGGAACCCAGAAAAAATGGTTTACACTCATCTGAATTCCACAAGAAACAACAATATTTAAGCCACTTAGGAGAAGAGTGTAGGAGATGAATGTAGTGGCTGAAAATTGACCCCAAAAAATTAATTCTGTTCAGTTTCGTCATGTAACTAACTTCCGGTCATTAAAACTAAGACTGGCAGAGCCTGTGTTGATCCAGGATTAATGTTTGATGGTCTCTACCTGTCAGCGGGCCCCATCCTTTCATAAAACCTTTCCAGCCCTTTTGTATTTTTGTGTGGGGAGAGTTTCCTGCCTACCTCAGGTGTTTTAGAGATGTGGTTGACACGCTACTGAACCAAAGATTCAACCCCCGTCAACCCCTTTCCCACCATTGTCCACATACCTCATAGTCTGTAAACACAATGTGGTCAAATCAAACTGTTCTGATCCACACAATTTACAAAGACTTCTCATCCGCAACAAACCGCTCATCTTGTGCCAGGCAAAGCCACTGGCCTTGAATAAAAGCTGGTGAATTCAGCTCCCGGCAAAAATTGGGCAGCATTTTTCTCCTCAACAAATACCTCCTCGTTGATGCTAAACAGCTAGCCTGCATTTCAGCAAACTTTGTAGTCAACCCCTTTCAAATTTAAAAGGCCAAATAACACGAATGACAATCGGAGCAAGAGGATGCTCGTTTTATTTATTTTCTTAAAAGTTATTCCACCGGGAAAAGTTAACATGCTTTAAAGTCAAATAAGACCGATGTAGAATAATTGAAAAGAATGAAATTTACTTGGGACTGACTGAATTCTGAAGGTTTTGGATGAAACAGATGTGTTACCACACTGACATTCACTCACACCCAAATATGATCACTGAAAGTCCCAGCTGAGCCTTCACAAACCAAATCCTAGTACAAGAAGTGATACTGGCCAGTGTGAGGTTATGCACCAATGTTGATGCGTCAGTCTGGCTGCCTTCTTTTTGGATGATAATAAACTTTCTGGGTAACCAAGGTTACCATGCATTTGTGTGTAACGTAATGTTCTGTTGTATTCCTGTCTGTTCATCCTCATCTCTCCCCTCCCAGCTTAAATTGTGAGCTTTCCATCTAAATCTCCGACTGTTTGTCCCCTCGGCACTGGACTTTCACTAATGAATGTGGCTATGTAACCAAAGGCTTATTAATCATTGTGGGACATTTTGTACTGAACAAGGAAATTCTTCAAATACCTCATGTGAAATTGTTTGTTGTGATGTTGCACTAAACTATTAAAATGATCTGTAATTTCGTGGAACGGCAGATGTTTACTTGCACCAAGTTCACACGTTTAAGCCTAATGGAACAGATGATGCAATATGTCTCAATGTAGCAAAGAACATGCCTATGGAATACAAGAGACAGACGCAGAGACAGTGGTAACTGCAAGATGGGCATTTCGGGGGAGAAATTAATTGCAGGGATCATGGAAATGTGGCAGCATTTTACAAGTGTAAAAATTGAAATGGATAGATAAATATGTAAAAATAAATGCACATCACTAACCTAATAGCACCTCAACTGTATGACCAGTATACTGAGAAGTTAACCAGCTATCAGGTGTCAAGATCAGAAAAAATTGGCAAATTAAGCACTCATGATGGGACTCCTTACAGGGTTGGAGGTAGCGCATGAAAACACACACACACACACACACACTCACGCTATTGGGGAAGAGGCATTACAGCCCACTTAACAGGCCGTACAGTCCAGGTCGCACAGGGCAAGAGGCGCCAAAACAGAGCAGTTCTGCATCTTTAGAAGTTGAGTGGAGGTAAGTAAGCAAGGTTGACCTTAATGCATCTTTCTATCAAGACACAGCATTGCTGTTTTGGCAGGTGCTGGTGCAAACGGACAACGTAACCCACAAAGGACAGCGGGATATTAATAAGCATTTATTATTAAGCTACATTTGGTTTTAAAATTTTACTGGACAATTGCTAACAGGGTTCTGGACATTTCCCCAGCCCTAATGCAGAAGCAGGTCACATGACAGGACAACATCCGTACGGTTATACCACATTGACTGTCCACATTTCTTGCCGTTCTGACAAAGCCTTGCTCACCATGATGCTTTACCCAACTGAAAGGCAATGCCAGAGCACGCACACCTCAGATTCACAGGACAGTCAAGGCTACACTCAAAGCCTGTCAGGCTCCTAAAATACAGTAACTGCACACAGCATCAGGGGCTTGTCTGCATCATAGGTGTGACTGAAGTGCTTAAGACATCTTGTCAAATGACCGAATTGTCTACCTGATCTTGACCAGCCAGTAGTCCTGACTATTTACAGTGCCATACCCAGTGACTACCACATCATGATTGTATTTTTGTATACATTCTGGGTCATTGTACTCACCGCCAGCACAAGACATCAGACACAAGCAACTTGATTCTTCAGCTCTGCAGACTCCTCTAAACTCATCCAGTGGACACCTGACATTTAAACCTACCAGAAAGAACAACCTTCACTGGAGTGAAGATACTACTGTGTTTGAAGGGGAAATGGGGCCAAGTGGTATCAATAGCCACAGGTATTGGGCCAATGTTAGTAACAGCCCTACAGTTAAACAGTTAAGTTCAGCCCTACTATCTAGATGACAGTTTCCATGGCTAAATCATACACCATTGTGATGTTGCAAAACCGATATCCTGAGATATAATTCGTAATTAGTCCTTCATTTTACAATCACTCATGTATATGTGGCGAATGTGAATTTACCCCTGTATCACTGTGAGCTCGTTCACCCAAAAATGACCAGAAAACAAGTGATTGAAGACATTGTCAAAACACTTCTGTTGGGGTAGCATAAAATTTGAAAGTGCATTGTTGTAATATCAGCGCGGTAAGACATGCTTAACAGAGTTGCCAACTTTGGTCACCTGGCTGGTGTGACATTTTCACAAATGCACACGTGTTTACATGTATGTAACAGTTTTATTACCTTGTAAATAGTCTGTAGGGTTTGCAAACTACCCCAGCGCTTTTGATACAGCTACTTGTAGGTTTATAATGGAATAGTTTAGGTTTGCTGTAAGATTTCTTGAGTGAGGGTGAGAGTCCCAGCAGATGCATGAGAGATGGTAACCCTGGCTTAATTGACTCGCAGTAGTCGTAGATGGTGTGTAACACATTTGTGTCACGCAACTGCCAGACAGTAGCGGTACGCAACGGGGAAGTCACCAGCACACACATTGAACACCATCGGGGGTGGGGGGGAGATTACAAACATACCACAATAGGGCAATATTATGATAACACAACACGCTTACATGCAATGACATCACTACATATCATGGATATTGTTTACACCAGTACATACACTATGTACAGTCCGGTGCAATGTCGCAGTATCGTTTTGAATTTTTTTTGCATTGAATACATTGATCAGCTCTAACATTAAAACCACTTATAGCTTATCCCTTGAAATATTTTACTTCTTCCGTTCTAAATTCTAGGATCTATAGAATTTAACCTCATTTTGAAAATGGGCTGGGGTCATTTCGACCCCAAAAATAACACAGGGGTTATGTGAATAACATTGTCTCATTACAGAGGCACCTGTCAAGGGTGCCGTAGAATAATAAGCAAATGAGCAGACAATTCGTCAAGTACTTTTGTTGGAATCAGGAAAAATGGGCAAGCCTAAGGATTTAAGCAATTTTGAAAAGGGCCAAATTGTGATGGCTAGACGAATGGGTCAAAGGTTCTCCAAAGTAGGAGGGCTTGTGGGGGGTTCCCAATATGCAGTGGTCAGTACCTTACAGTCTAAAAATTATTTTTGGCCATCCGCATAAATCCATTTTCCCCCCAGCGCCGTCCCCAGCTGCAATAAAACAGAGCGAAACTGTTCAGCGTAAATGTGCTGCAGCCTTACCTTAAGGGAGTTTTCAAAGATTGTTCATTATGTAAATTCTGCACACATGCCGAAGTGATGGATGAAAGCGTGTCATTTAAACATACTTTCTTAGCTATTAACATGCGCAAAAAATTTTGATAATTGGTTTTCTGTGACATAACATGGATTCAAATGACACCTTGGTAGGTTGTCAGAAAATGAAGACTAATGTCATCAGTACAGTAATAAGGGGGCAAGATTGGGAAAAATCTGCAGCTGAATGTCTGTATGACTCCAACATAGTACAAGTTTGAAACAAGTTCAAGTACTGTCTAACATATTACAAAACATGCCAGAGAATTCCCTGCTTTGTTTTGCCCCGATTTGATTATTTTAACGTCTTACCTATTCTTCACCAGCCAATACTATTGCCCATTGTCTGTTCCGTACCCCACCAGTACCACTCCGTGATTTACCGCAGTGTGGTGGCAGCGTGTGTCATTGTAAATTCCTTCCAAGGAACAAAAAAATAAAATAAAAAAAACATTTGATGATCAGAGCACTGGGAATGAGGATCGTGCTGAATGTTTTGTGTGTGCAATCATCAGTCTGTCTTTGAATACAGGGTCACAAGGAACCTGGAGCCACCGGACTCACTTGAACTACAAAAGTACACTTTATTAGCATTTTATCTGGTTAAATATTGCTTGATTGTATAGTGAATCTGGGTGAAGTGGCTCACTCACCACGCTTATAGTAGTGGAAGGAAGGTTTTCCAGCATCTACTGCAACAGACAAAGGCCCTATGGTGGCAACAGTCTGTTGTAGGTCCATCTCATTACCCTGTGGAACTGTCTTGCAGTTGCTACAGTAACCGGCCTGGCCTTGCTTTGTGTAGTGGCACTCTTTTTGCTGCACACGGACGGAACCCACACTCAGTTGCACAGCATATCATTTTGCTGATCTGCGATTAAATGTCCAAATAAAGGCACCCCCACTTCTGACTGCCATTATCTGGTCATTAAATGATCTGTTTAAAATCTCATCGAACCGTCCCTCGTCACCACTGAACACGAGCTCACATGACCGACATAAGGGTCCGTCTTATCTGAGTCGATGCCCTGGTTGTCAGTTATGTATTCAAAAGCCCGGCCCATGCCTCCGCCACCGCAGCCTTTGTTCTTCTTGCAGCAGTCCACCAAGTTCTGGCGGCTCAGCGGTTTCAGCTTCATCTGGCCCTCCAGGGCCCCAGCTGCGCTATAGGTCCAGCAGGAACCGCATTTGCCCTGGGAACGTCACTTCACGTCATTTTGGTCGCTCGCGTCAGGCCTCTGCGGCCTAGCTGTAAAAAACACTGAGCTTCGAGGCAGAGAAATGCAAAAGCTGGGGTGATTAATCTGTTTCTCCACGCGTGTGGGAGGAAGTCAGAAACCAATTATGTACTAATTAGAGTATCTCCTGCGTCTGGTGTGTAAAGTGTATTCTAATGCTCTGAAAAAACGAATAGTGAAATTCATATTGTGAACATTTAACAGTTTTACCATAGTGATTAATTGTATGTTTACATGGTACAGCATAAATGCAAGCTTAAGACTTAATAATATTTTAATAAAATACCAGGACTGAGAATTTTTTTAATCAAAGACTGACTATTGACAGTGCAATTATAGTCCCTGATCACACTCCAGCTTCACTGGTATACATACATCAGTCTCGCAGCAGTCCACAGTCCTTCCATTCTGATTGCAGCCTACCTGCTTCCTGACAGGGCAAGCCTTTTTTCTGCCAGTCCACAGTATCAGGCAGGGCAGTGGCCGTCAGTGGAGCGAAAGTGCACAGGACTTCTCCAGCCCATTGAGCCGAGCGTTCACCTCCTCAGCAGTCTGTGTAACTGGGAGCAGACCAGTATGGTGATGCCTCGGGGTGTACAGCATGGTCACCGGACAGCTGTTAGAAACAGGAGTCTGAGGAAATCTATAAAACTCACCTTCATCTCTCTGAATCTTCCCTCCGAAAAGTGTATCTCTCCCTAAACCCTTGGCTCAATATATCATACTACAGTAGGCCTGCCTCATAGCTTCCAAGTCACTACACATGTCCCTGAACCAACGTAAGTGTGATCCTGACCAAGTTTAGCATGTGGTCAGAAGATTTAACAGGACTAAGCAGTAGTTTACATAAAAAGATGCTGCCTTAACCATCAACATGAATTGGCACATATCGACACCCACCTTTATTAATACAGCACCACCCAGATGAATACTCACATAGCAACAATAACTTGTTTGCTACTCATATTCAAGTGTGGCCAAAAAACTTATCATTGAAAACCACTGGAGCAGGACAGGGATGATTGGGAATCTTACCATGTCAGCAAGATGGTTGAGCTCCATGGTGTGAGAGTGGAGGCCCTGTGAAGCCTTTCGGTTGTGTTCCTCTACCATCCTCAGATTCTTCTCCCAGACCAGCCTCCTGTGAGTTTCCAGCTCCTGGATGCAAGAAATGCACACAGCCATACCTTAGACATCCACACAAAGACAGAAGTTAATGAAAAGACATGCATACATCAGCAGACACAGAACAAATGCATGAACAGTACGCACGCAGTACATCAAACTCCCAAAACAATGGGACAATGACACAAACCATTCATATGCATACATGGTCACGCGTGCACAAATATTCCCAAATATATACAGAGGTGGATAGTTCTGGTCAGGAAATTAAAAATCCAGACCAGGATTTTGTTTCAACCAACCAGTTGAGTTCAGTGACTGTGACACTTAACTGGTTGGTTGAAACAAAATCCTGGTCTGGATTTTTACTTTCTGGACCTGAACTACCCACCTCTGAATATTTCCAAGAAACATCTTGTAGAATATATAAAACCATAGATCCAGTCGGAAATAACACACATACACATGCAGAGAACATATAAAGCGTCACACAAGGTGTTTTAGTCTGTTCTCAAAAGGTAGTCATTTTCTGCCTATGGTAGTTAATTCTGCTATGAATTAGCATAAAACGCTTTCTCATGCCAGCCCACCCTGCCCTGTCTGCCACCCGTCTAGTCATCACTGACCTGGCTTTCATAGGTTTTGGCATAGTGAGTCCTCCACATGTGCCACTGGTAGTCCAGGCTGCCCTCAGGGCTGGCGCAGAAGATAAGCAGAGTGGCCCGCAGGGAGGTGACGTGCAGGGCACACATCTTGATACACTCACTGTAACAGGTATGAGAACCTGATTAAGGAGAATCAAAACAAAATTTCACAAAGCAAAGTACTTGGACGACCTGAGATATTGAGATGCCTCTAAAACCACTAATGGAGAGAAAATACTTGACTTTGGGGATCAGTTTTGGATGAGATTTTTCTACAAATTGTTTTAATAATTTGAGCCACATAAATCCTATTTTAAAAGCACTTATGTAATCATATTGCATTAATGATCTTAATCCCTGGATCCTCATTTGTGGTTTTTCAGGTCAAATTGAAAGCATTTTTGTACAGTGAAAAGCTACTTCTGGTCCAACCCTGTCTGACTGCACATCCTTAAGTAACACAGCTGGATTATAAAGGTACTGCCTTTGGTAAGGTCACTGTTTACCTTTATGAACGCTCTTCGTGTCCTAAGAAGGTTCCTCTTGCGGAGATGCTCTCACAGTGTGGAGAGGAACTTTATTTTCCTCACACTACTTCTCTTATATATCTTTCTGTCACAGTTTTTCTTCTCTCTCTCTTGTGGATTTTATTTCAGTCTGGAAACCTGCCCCTTTATGGCTTTCTCCTTCTCTCTCTCTCCCATGTTGAAAAAAGTATATCAGTACTTTCTGAGACTTGGTGCGTTCAGGGTGCGTTTCCTCAAGGGTTTAGTATAATCCAGATTAAACCACGTGATGTTTATATATTTATTTCTGAGTTTTCATTCACTGTAATTGTACAATAATATTTTTCAATAGTTAAGAGTCCATCTGAAAATAGGTCAGGGTTGTTTGTGTGTGTGTGTGTGTGTGTGTGTGTGTGTTTGTGTGTGTGTGTGTGTGTGTGTGTGTGTGCATGTTTGGTGGGAGGAATGGGCAATTTAGAGGCACCAGTTAACCTAAGTGTATGTCTTCGGACTTTGGGAGTAGGTAGCTGTACCCAGAGGAAACCCCTGGAAAACGAAGAGAAATGACTCCATAAAAAGCAGAAATACAGTTTTCGAACCCCCGACCTTGGAGTTGTGAGGCAGCCTTAGTCACTGTGGCAGACTTTTATATTATTTTGGTGAAATTTTAATTAAATTTGTACTTTAACATTATTTTTAGCCCGTGGCTGCTGTGTAACATTTGATCAATGTTCTGCTCTTAATGAGAAAATAAGGCCTTTTCTAGGCAACGTTGTCACCATCTTGTGGCCACAAAGAAGTACTACAGCAGGGTCACTGAAATCATGCTATATTATAAATGCCTTCTGTAGTTGGCCTAGTCTCTAATTTCCTTTTTAGTGGAAGTCACTGACCTTCCATGTGACGAGCTACAAGGTCAAGTCCTAACGCCACAACACAGCTCAGTCAAAAAAGAGCAGTCCTGGGGTTTGATTACATGCTTTTATTTAGTTCTCAATAAAAATAAAAAAGCTTTATCCAGTGCAGGATATCTGATTGTAGCTCTGGAGGCAATGGGGGCACACAGCTGTATTTGGGTGAGTGGATGTAAGCAGTCGTCAATGGTGGCCAGTGAGCTGTTACATGTCTGGTTGTAGTTTTCTCACGTTTTGTGTTTTTCATGTCTGTCCACTATTGAGTGCACTCTCCTCAAGGGTCTCCTGCTTCTCCCATTCCTCCTCATCTCTATCTCCTCCTTCACTGGTATAGCACCCCCTACTGGTTAAAAGGGGTAGCTGGCCATGGTGGCGATGCTGCAGGCATTACTGCTGTCACGTGCCAAACGCATGTATCCCTTCATGCCCCAGCCTGCCCCCCAGCTATACAAGGAATGAAAAAAAAGTTAAAGACAGGCGGATATAGATTTCGTTTGAATCCTACAAATCTCCTTAGTCTACTGTGCAGTTTCAGGCACATCATTTGCTGTAGTACAGAACACATTACAAATGTGCACCAGTTCTCCATAGTCC
>JAAGVU020000045.1:12222724-12277284 GCA_011763525.2 Mormyrus iriodes | reverse complement strand
TTGTTGTTGTTGTTGTTGTTGTTGTATTAGCTTAGTGCCACCAGTGGGCCTCTAGGCTCTGGAGCAGTACTGAGATGGAGAGAAACACAGCTGTGTAACTCACCTGACAGACCAGAAACCAGTTTTCCATTTACTGGGGGGTCCTTACCACAAAATGCTAACTTAACATCCTGTGGAAGGCACCTAAATTTACACTGCAAGATACACCTGACTTTGGCTCAAGTGTCCCTTGAAAGCCCCCCATTTTTGATTTTAAGGAGTTTTGATACTTCTTCTCTCACTTCGCTTCAGCGTGTGTTCCCACTAGCGACTCTGTTGTCTAAGGGCAAAAATAAACTTTGGCAGCATCTTTGTATATCTTTGCATATGCTGCAGTTTGTCGAGGTGAATAGACTTTGCTGGCTCACAGCGTAAGCAGTTTTTCTATTTTCAAGGACAAAAAAAACACTGAGGCGGTGGTAGACCTCCAGAGACGCTTGCTAGTGACCTTGGAGCCAATGAACCCAGATGCCAGAACCTTTCATATCTGCATATAACAACATTGTCATCAGAGATATTTCTTACCTATAATTCCATTTAATTTCTCATTCATCTTTTTTGATGAGGCAATGCACTTTGAGACAATGTAACATTGTGTGTGTAATGTTGTGAAAATGCGCTATACAAATAAAATTGAATTGAATTGAACTGAAATTAATTTTAACCGTCCCTATTCCTTAACACCACTAATCACCATGACAAATTTTAGGATACATTTTACTGCTACCTTTCAGTATCTGTTATCGAAAAACACGACGAGGCCTCTTCCCAAATTATTCTTCATGAATCTGAGATCCCAGGCAGGTCTGCGTTTCTGCCCTGGTAGCGCAGAGGAATGTTGGGATAGCTAGCAGGTACCGTCCTTCCAACATCAATCCATCTATCGGTCCATCCATACTGAGATGTCTGGAGCTTATCTCAGGCAACGTAGGACAAAGGCAGGGGAACACGCTAGATAGGATGAGGGTCGACTGCAGGGCCAATGAAGTATTTTAACACAACTCATTGTGACTTGATCCACAGGCAATCTGCCTCACACCAGCAGGTGTCAATCAGAACCAGACAGCAGGACAGCAACAACACTGCTCCTCACAGTCAGTGTGAAAGCCACTGTGAGAAATGCTAACAGGATGCAGGTGGCGGCTGTTAATTGTTCCAAGTAGGCGGTGGAATTGTCTTCCCCAATGCAGCCTAAAGGCGGTCAAGAACAAAACTCTTCTGCTGCAGCTAAACAGCCCCACAAACAATCCCCCCGAGGGGACCGCTGCTGCCCCCTGTACACCCCAGCACCAAAAGACCCATGTCCACCTGCCCTGGAATGCAGCCCTCAGTGCCAGCCTCTTCATCATAATACTAATAATCTGACACATGGTTTTGTCGGAGGCCAGAGCAGATTAATGTCAATGGGGGCCCTAGGCTGACATAGCTAGCCCCCCCCCAAGTGGGCCACTTCAGTTATGCTTTGGAGCCAAATAAGAAATGAAAGAGAATTTAAAACGATGCAACGTTAATGATCTGCTACTCAGCACATAGGGTACCAGTAGTAAGATTTCCCGATTTAGGGGGGAGTACTGTGTCAGCAGATCGATAAGCCAGATTTAATAAATTTAACCATTTAATTTTTCCCAGGGCTGAGTCCCTGTTTTGCCAGCTGGGGCCCCTGATTTCCGGGGCCCTAGGCTATAGCCCTGGGGTAGCCTACGCATTAATCCACCCCAGATCGGAAGACATTGTCGTTGTCCTGGGTTAAGAACTGAACACATCTCGAACAAACAAGAAAAATGAACAAGCAAAAACAGCTACTGCTGGTGGTATCAGATTCTTACCATGTCACCCAGGCTATTCATGCCCAGCTCATAGGAGTGAATGCCCAGTTTGCACGCCAGATTATGGGCATCAATCAGCCGCACATTCTTCTCCCAGATGGCCCTCCGAAATCTTTCCTCATCCTACAAAGGCAAAGATTAAATTATATGTCCAGTCCGAGGTTCACTGAATATTCTGTGACAGATACCGGTCTGTTGAGATGATGCAACAAGTTTGAAAATCAGGCTTCAAGGGAGTCAGCTTTATCTAACTAACAAAATACCAGACTGTGTAAGATGCTGGCTGTGTAAGACTGTCGAAGCTTGTCAAAGGTTTCATCCAAAATAATGAACTTGTATCAGTACATGCTACTAGATTCTAAACATGTTTACTAGCAGATTTACAGAGAAGTAATCAGGCTCGGTTCAAGTGCTGCTTAAGTACTCCTTGATGAATCGTTCATGATAAATTTTCATTAAAACAAACATTTTTTGCTCACCAGCAGATTTTTTTATTTATTAGATTTGGACATATTCTAACGGTTTCTACCGTTTTTACGCTGGTTTTTATTACTGCCAGCTTCAGTCAATCTCTGAGTGACAATCAAGCAGTTTTATGGTAATTTCAATGCCGCAGAGCACAATACCTTAGCAGTGACCGAGGGTTCCGGTCCATAAGTTACGATAAATGCAGACAGATGGAACGCTATGGAAGCTTATATATATGGACACGGCATTGCTGTTTGCTCTTATCATTACCTGACAGAACTTTACCGTAAGTTCTTAAACTGTTGAGCCTGGCTGGTCTTGGTAATGACAATGTTTCTTAAGAAGCTTCGGATGAAGTTTCAACTAAAGAGTAGAGAGTTCAGACTGAATCTATACTCTTTGAAATATTTAATGATGGCACTCTGTCAAGGAACAGTGCCAGACACGGCCAGGTCTAACAAAACGTCTTATTTTGACCTTTCGAATAATATTTTTAAACATTGCGTGGACAGGGTGGACGTCCTCAGGGAGCTCATCAAGCCTTAGTATTTAAATTAATCCAAGTGCATTCGGGACAGCGCACTGTATCAAATGAACCACCATGCTGACAATTTTCCAGTTGAAATTCAAATGATTTATTACCCAAGTGACCATAACGTATCCAAGGTGATAATGCTTCAGATTTTCTCAACATTTCAGAAATGTACCATATGAATGCAGATTGTTCTTGCATTCCCCAGGAGTCATTAATCAAAGACACGTCACCAATGTTCATAGCAGTCTGCAGCTGAACCAGAACTTGCCACTGTGAGGCGCTCTGCCCATCAGAGGCTTACCAAGGCATTGTACTCCTTCTGGTAGGCTGTCTTCCAGCTCTCCCACTGTGCATCCAGTGAGAGGGAAGGATCCTTGCTGAAGCTGGCCAGAGTGCAGGCCAAAAGAAGCAGCACACTTCCACACCAAAGCATTCTGGGAGACGGAGGCGGCAGGCAGGGTTGCATCAGTGGGTAAAATGATCCCGGCACTAAAGCAGGGTGAAGTTAATGATATTTTTGTTAGTTGGTGCCATTTGTCACCACTTCTGTGGAACAACGCCTGTACTTCTTAAAAGATAACTTAATAAATGACAATAGTTTCCTTTAACAGAATACACAGTCACCATCTGATGCCAGAAAGGCCCCTGAGTTATTCTGCCTGTTTATCTTATGACAAAGTTTGTTTACAAATAATTAATGAAAATAACTCTAGGTTCACATGTTTGCATAACAATTCCATATCAACATAGTGCTATATATACTGAAGAGACTGATTTACAGTGAGCGGGGTAAAAGTAAACTGGCTCACGTTGCATATGAGTAAAGGAATTAACTACAGTGACGTATAACCATTCTGATATGCTATGACCGCGCGGAGGGAACAGCAGTTATCAACAAGTTTTACATTGGACACATATAAACAACTTTATTAATGTTTCCATAATACTCTTAAAATCGTTTTTAATTGTCAGAACAAAGAACTGCGAGTGAAACCAAAATAGGGAATAGAGAACAAGCAACAGATGTCATGAATACACTTTTATGCCGATTATGTTGAACATCCATCTAAAAATATGCGGATATTTCGGAGAATATATTAAACATATGGCGACACCACAAAAGCAAGAAATGTGGAAAATGATTCGCATTACCTGACAGTAGTTGTGCAACAGATCTGAAGATCGGGCTCCTGCACAGGTAAGCGTTCAGTGCCAGAGACGCTCAGAGACTCCGCAAAAATAACACTGAGTTTTAAGGAAGTGGGTGTTGGGGGTGGGTCGCTTCAGGCATGCATATGGATTTGCTTAGTCCGAGTTTGTTACTGGAACCGGGAGTATGCCGACTTGTCTTTCGATTTTTTTCACTTTTGTCTCGTGATGTTGCAAAATTTTTTTCCCCCAACAGCATTGTTTCCCGTAACTCTCTCATTCGTGATCATGACGATGATTTTATAATAACAAAACTCAATAATAAGAGTCGGCGCGCCATGCAAGTAGCCTGCGGAACGATTAACTTTTAAATATAGCCCTTTGTGATATAAATTAATACTCTATGACTGTAATCAGTAACTAATCTAATTAGTGAATCGGAAAGTATGTAATATATTTTCCGATAATTTTACGTTAATAACGCCATCGTGTGTTGATCGTGCTGAACTCGTTATGAAAAGACATTTTTTGACGTATTTCTTTGTTATAGTTGCAGTGTATTATGGGATTCGTTGTTGGTACAATTTATATAGACGACTGATTTGCATTAGACTTGGGACGCATTTTCAGCTAGATTCATCTCAACGTTTAAGCGTTTCTTAAACTTAGAAATAAACCTGGAATGGCCCTGAAATAACACTGGAATCAGTAACGCTAATGGAAAGCTTAGCACAGCCCTGCCAAGTGGCTGTGTTTAAAATGACTCCCATGGGCGATTATGTCTGAAGTAAACTGACTGCAGTATTATTTCTGGTTTTTACGCTTCCCAGTGGGGTTCATGTCAATTATCAGACGCAGGCAAACGAGCTGCAGTTTTCAGATTGTTTTGGTGTGTCTTTTGGTGAACTCTTCGTATTAATTAAAAATGATTTTATAAAGTGGGAATGTACTCCCTGATTTATGTAAAGGATTGTACATGGTATTGCTTCCATTGCAAATAATAATAATGAAACTCATCTATCGCAAGGGTAGCAATGCCTTTGGGCAGGCCCTCCTAATGGCGAAGTAAGGGCGGCCTTATTTTCATAACGACGTGGCGAGAGGAGTGTAAGGGCTTCAGAATAAGGACCACAAGATCCACACAAGCAGTGGTTGTAATGATACTTTCCTCCGTTAATTAGGGAAAATAAACTTCTGTTTAATTCCTCTGTTAATGAGCCCCAAACGGCTGTCGGTCCCTTATTTTATAAGTCTAACAAAATGAATGCTCACAGGAAGTGTCTTTATATAGAAGAGAGAGAGCCCAGTTAATCTCAATGTCCCCTGAGAGGCTGGGAGCAACTCATTCGTGAAGTTCGCTGAACAGGAGAGGCGACAGTGTACGGCTTAGGGTTTTTTTTTTTAATGAAACCATTTAAAAAGACAGTTGGCAATTGATATTATTCTGTTGTTGATCCACCCGTCAATCCATCCTCCTAAAAGAATCACGAGGAGCGTGTGCGACTTATCCCAGGAAGCAGTGGGGACAAACGGCATGGCTGTCCATCTCTGGGCCCACATAAATTATCACACACTAAAGAAAGTACTAAGACACCAGTTCATCTAATCTCATATTACCGGGGGGGTGGGGGCGGCAGCCTAGTAAAATACACACAACAAAGTAAACATACGCAGAGTTGATGACAGGAATCCATAACGCTGGCGATGGAGGCTGTACGGCGGAGAATGTCCTCTAAAAGCAGGAAGTTTGGTAGTTACCAATAATGGCAATAATAGTAGCGATGGTAATAATAACACACTGCCAGTCTGCTTCTTTGTCTCTTTGTCACGTTGCAACTCTTAGACAAAATCTTTTGTTTTACATTGTCTGCAAACAATTATTTCATAAATGGTGTATTTTCCGGCAATTAATAAATGAGTGAAACTCTTGTTTTATCTACAACTTAGCCATATTGGACTTTTTGGTTTTGCATTGTATTTCATTATTAGCTTTGCAATATCTGGTAATTCTCCCACTAATAATAATAGGCGGTAAATTGTATGTTTGGAGGTAGTTGACGAAAATAGTTTCCACAATAAAATATAATGCAAGGACAAAGGGGTGTATTTGCTATTCATATTCAACTCACATTTTATGTTTTTTAATTATGATGCCTTGTTGGTGGTTTAATATAGACTTCCTGATGTCAGCTTATAATGAACTTCTATTACCTCATTGCCAACTTAACTAATTACTAATTTTGTTAATTAAAAAAATAAGAAATCCTGCTTCACATATGTAGTCTCAGTCTTTCTTGAACTCCATGACAATATGATGATGCACAGCTATTCATGCCTGTGCTTCACAGACCTTATTAAGCACTTCATGATTAATTTGAAACTTTTGCATGAGACGGTCTCCGTGTGATTAGAACAGAGGAAAATGGCCACTGTGATGCACAGCAGGGTACCGGTGCCTAACGGGGGCAGCAATGCGAGTCGGTGCCAGGTGTTGCCATATGGCATTGTCCGCTATCTCTCATAGGAACCAGGCACACGTTCCACTCTGTGACACCGGGCCTGGAACCCTGGAGGCCCAAGGCGACAGTGCCGGTTGTCTGGATGATAATCATGGTGACACCTGAGATCATTGTCCATTTAGAGGATGTGGGATTTAAAGGTTTCATGTCCACATTCTGCGAGGGAGTCACCTGATCAAGATGGAGAACCATGAGGTGTTCCACAGAATGTGCAGCTCCATCCGACAATCTATCAGCTTGGAGTCATCTCTGTGAACTAAGTGGTAGGTTTGTGTCTGATTACACAGCTGAAGAAAGGTATTAGTCATATGCAGCATCTGACCACATCTGAATGACAAACATCTTCGTGCAGCCCATTCTGATTGGCTGCCTGCCTAAGCGACATTTCAGATGTTCGGAAGAGCTACCTCTTGTGGTTCCTTGGCAATGATTGCCAAAAGGAATGCAAGAGAGCCAAAGGAAGGAGGTGGAGAAAAAGTCATATGATTACACTGTGGCTTTGATAGAGGTCTGTGCATTTTGAACACTTTATAGATTGTAAGAAATAGTTTGAGATACTGCACAGTTAAACACAATACGTGGGAACAGCTAAGAGGTCCAGGTTTAATTTAAGAACGAATTACAAGAAAATCTGTTATAGCCCGTACACAGAAGCCACACAGTTTCACCAGCCTCCTTTCCGGACACATCATGTGGTCCAGTAGGCCCCTCCTACAGCCCTTTGCTCTGATCATATGACCTTTTCTCCCCCTCTGCTTTTCCTTCTACCTGCAGTTTTCCTCCTGTTTAACTTGAAGAATCTAGTCACTAAGCCGGGCAACTTACTGGAATAGTTAATTATTATAAGGAATGAACTAAGGATATTGATATGACTGGCACACATTATATTATTCATTTTATATCCAGGTTTTATTAAATGAGGTACTTTATATTGAATTCCATGCAAGGCTAAATATATTAATATATAGAAAAGAAAAGTTTTGTTTCCATTATATGTTGTTTTGTGTCCTGATTAAATATATCTTTAACACATGCAGTCTCTTCCACCAGAAGAGGGCACTCTTAACGTGTGTGGCGTTCCCGATATCTTTGCAGGAAGACAAAGGTCCAGGTCTTTAGAGTCCTGGTGCTCCCTGTCTTGCTGAATTGGTGAGAGACATGGACCCTATCCAGTGAGCTGAAACGAAAACTGGAATCCTTCGGTACTGTGTTTCTTTGGAGAATCCATAGGTATCACTGGTTTGACTTTGTGTCGAACAAGCGGTTGCTAGGGGAGTCCCGAATGAGGCACGTTACCTGCATTGTGGGGGAGCATCAGTTACGGCACTATGGTCATGTGGCGCGATTCCCTGAGGGTGATCCAGCTCGCAG
This sequence comes from Mormyrus iriodes, assembly GCA_011763525.2. Lineage (NCBI taxonomy): Eukaryota > Metazoa > Chordata > Actinopteri > Osteoglossiformes > Mormyridae > Mormyrus > Mormyrus iriodes. The sequence goes on along the minus strand of JAAGVU020000045.1, from coordinate 12,269,377 downwards.
GATCCTCATTGCTGCGGACCCGAGCAGCCGGACCAGGCCAAGGGGACGCCCACCTAACACCTGGCTGCGGCAGAAGGATGGCCATCTCCGGAGGGTGGGACTGGACCGTGCGTCTGCCTGGGGGGTTGCCAGCTGGGATCCTGAGGAGTTTCGTCATGTGGTGGGTGTGGCAACGCACTGCATCAGCGCATGCTCCCCGACCTGACCTGAGCTGACCTGAATGCACAATCCTATTTGGGTGCATGATTGTAACGAACATGTCAGCTATGGCAACAAGAAATGCCCAACGTTCCTACGCTGAAGATCTCTGAATGTGAATCACCTGTTCAGAGGCAACAGGATGTTTAGGCGATTCCAGAGGGAAGCAAAACAATCCAGCTGAAAGCAGCCATGTGGGGCAGACAAGAGTTGGAATACAGAGGTTGAAATCTGAGCCACAACAAGCAGGCGAGGGGCAACATATGGAACACTGGCTGGGCTGGGTTCAGACACAGGTTGTGGCATCACAATTAAGCCCTTGCTACCTAGTTTATACCACAGCTTCACTAAATGCTCAGTTCTGATTCGTTACGACACCAAGAAGGACTCTTCAGATAAAAGATGCTGCATCGCATTGGAGAGATGGCGTGTTGCATGATGATCGAGGACCCAGACAGCAAGTGTAAGAAACATAATCCACTGCACAGCTCCTAAAGGAGACCTTGTCTACACCACGCTGCTTCAATGAATATGTCTATGCCCATAAGTGGTTATATAATATTTTAAAGATTCAAGCTTCTACTAAGAAAATAAAAATTCAATGGGCTTATAAGTACAAAGGACAGAGAGTTTAAGGACTTAAGCTGAAGAGCACCTAAGAGGTACAGAACAACCTCCTGCTGAGTCATAACAAGAGCAGTCAGCTAAAAATACATTTATTGGCTTTCACAAACATTCCAAAACAGAACTTAAATCGGGCCATTCATCCACAAGGCCGGGTACTTCAGCCCAACGGCCCCTGAGACTTTAGGATAGCACACTGCAGGAAGCGTTTTAACCGGTGGTACTTCAAGCTGCTGACTGGGCAGACGGCTCCAGGAAGAGGTGCCAAAAGGCAGCACCCAGTGCGAAGGACTGCAAATGCAGGAACCAGGAAAGAGGAAGTAGATCTGCCACACGAAACCAGAAAAATCACGCAAACCTAAACACGGGACACCAGCTGCCCGGTGCACCAACTGCGGAACTCCAGCTAATGAGAACCATGACCCCAGGAACAGGACACTGGCTCACCAGGACTAGAAACTCAAGACAAGATGCCAGCCATCAGAACCATGGACCCAGAAACCAGATGCAGGTACCCAAAACTGTTCAGCCAGTCCTGACAAACCAGGAATAACACCAACTTATGTCCCACAAACTAACAATTCTGGAAACGAACTCAGTCAAGTACAGCTCCAACCCCTAATCTCGACGATCAATAACCACGACTAAGCAGTCAGCAATGCTCACAGTGCTCTGTTTAAATAAGGTTCAGAGAAACTAGGGATGCATTGATACCAGTTTTCTTAGACTGAGTACAAGTACTGAGTACTTATTTTTCAGTACACACTGATACCGAGTACCAATACCTGATTAGATCTATTTTTAATAATAGTCACAATAATAGTGAGATTCTGAAGTGCTTATGTTCATTGATTATTAAATTCACTCCTTTGTTTTACCAATATCAAAAACTTTAAGCTCCAAAATACAGAAAATAGTTGAAAAACACTGGAGCTGTAACATTCAGAAAAGTGTTATGTAATTCGGTGCAATATATTCTGTATTCTGTAGCTGTCGCTTCTGTACTGTCTCTTTTAAAGTTGGTTGCAGTGATCCACGGCTGCTGCTAGCCTTAGCAAATTCTGGTGTCTTCAGTGTTTTATTAGGTTACTAGTGTTGCCCTTTTTTTGGCAGTAATTGCTTCAACAGTACCTCTGTATGCTGACTTAATGTAGCTATATCATATCTACCGCGTGGTATCGGTTGTAGGTATCAGGAAATTTTGGTCAAGTACAAGTACCAGCACGTGAGCGTGGTATCGGCCCGATACTGGTATTGGTTTTGGTGCATCCTTAAGAGAAACATCACAGATCAGGCTGAAATACCTGATTACCAGTCAGGAGCAGGTTCGACCTGTTGAGTATTCTCAGAATGGGGAAGGATTTTCGCGGTGCTTTGTGGGTAAACACTCTGCAAACATTCATCGCTGACCCATTTACCTGGTTTGATTGTTCCCCAGTTACTGTGGGCCTACAATTATCGACAAGACAACAGAAAAGAACAAAGAAACATGTATAATGATAAACCACTCACACAGCCAGTGCTGGTCGGAACCCATGAGGGCATGAGCCCGAGCATAAGTGAAAGGTGCCGACCGATACGGGGGGGGACTGCAGTTTGCTGATTCAGATGATGCCACCCTGGGTAACTGCCCCTATTGCCCTTGCCAAGATCAACTACTGCACAGAACCATGCTTAAGGTTAAAAATGAATTGTGCAGAAACACGCCTTTCCTAATTCTAAAAGGATTACCTCCTGCTTTTGGGGCTCACATCAGCTTCAGAGCTTCTCCACTTGCCATTACAGAAAATGCTTACTTGCATAGCAGAATCTACCCACAAATAATTTCTCTCGTGTGAACATCCATGCAGGACTGGGGCCATGATGAGTTTCTTTAGCTGGTATCCGGTCCCTTCTACGGGCTGTTAGTTAGGGCAAACACCGCCTCTCTGATAACCATCCGCTAACCTCTCAGGAAGAATACCACCAGCCTGCAATATCCAACAGTCCAGTACTCATGCTCAGAATTACTTGTTTGCCCTATGGAATCTTTTATTTTATATCAGAAAGCGAATCAGTTATGATTTGGCGATAAGATTTACTTCGTGACAAACGATTATTATATTTAGATTGCTGGCTAGAGATTACTTCTCAGGCCTAGATCACAGCTGTGTATGCGAAGGGTAACTTTTACTACTCCTCTCGTTCATCCAAGTCGATAATTCTTCAACGTTGAGTCTGGCTATGATTTTGATGCGGTGAGGAAGGAGCCTCAGAACCGTCTTTGTAGACCCAGTTTATTTAAATTTATGTCTCATACCTGCCGGCACCTGGTGATCATGTCGATTCTGATTGGTTCAAGCAACATATATGGTAATTTGATTGGTTGAGTGTTCCGCATCACGTATGATGGACGTGATTTATAAAGAATATATAGGGACAGCAAAACCGTAATGTAAAGGGGGGCGCTAGAGTTTGCCTGAAGGGACCCTGGTCCTTCACAATTAAAGCTGATTCATTTTTTAATTTGCTCGTGAAATTTTAAGCATAAGCGTTAACAAATCTGCTGGAAACGCACATTCATTTTTTACCCTACAGAGCAGAAAATTTCAATTAACTGATGTTGTAAGAACATGCAAAACACAGTTGCAACAGGGCTTGATTTTCTTGTTGGCACAACTCCTTGAAATCCAATACGATTCAATTCACGACAGTTATTACATTACAGGTGAATTACATATCCGAGGTGGGCTCTGACTTACAACATGCCCTTGCTTTGAGCGAATTTCTCATCAGTTGAGTTTGTGTTAGTCGTTGCCTTTTCAAGGAGTTACCGTTAGCAAACGGCAAACCGACGCCGCTTGTCGTCTGCCCGTCTTCGGAACACAACGAGAAAACTGAGCGCTCATCCGTTCCAAACCCATCCTGTGCTGCGGATCGACTGATCTTAAAGGAAAAGACACCTCTCACCTGGTGCCATCTAAAGCCCATTTGCGGGGAAAAACTAGAAGAATTCTGGAAATCCCGTTTGGCTACAATACATACAAATAAACATAAATAATAAATATAAAAATATTCTAAGGCAGGGGTCACCAACCTTTTTGAAACTGAGAGCTACTTCACGGGTACTGAGCCATACGAAGGGCTACCAGTTTGATACACTCTTCTTATATAAATTTGCTCAGTTTACTTTTAGTTATATATTATTATTAATGATTAATGATATTCATCTATGTAAAGACACTGATCACGTTTATGATATTATCATATCAACAAGATAAAATTAAATTTTAGACACTGCTCACTGGTGAGTTGTGCTATTTTTAGAGAAGGTCCGCGGGCGACTCATGTGGTCCCGGGAGGCATCCTGGTGCCCGCGGGCACCATGTTGGTGACCCATGTTCTAAGGTTTTAATGGATATGTCTTCTAGAAAAGTCTTTAACTATAAATACCTACATTTGTAATACTGGAGACGTTTCTGAAAGGTGATAGCCCGCATATGATTATGCGCTACAGGTAGGGCTGCGATTCGTTGAGTTGGTTTTGGAATAAATGGAAAATATAATGCATTAAACGACTATTATCTGAAATCTGTCGCTAAAAATACATCTATAATAACGTGTACACTCTGCTGAAAACGGACACAGATTAGGGCACTGGCGTAATTATTGTTCATTCCAATGCAAAGTGTGGAGAGTTGTAATGCCCACGGATGCCTCCAAAACAGCGGTCTTTAGGTTAGGTAGACTTAAGTATACAGTCTCGCACCGCGTAGATCCGTACTGCTGCATCAGCAATATTTTGAAGGCTTAGGTGATATTAATGTGTTCGTTTTTTCAAAGCAAGTACACCTCCATTTGATGAACGGAATAAAAGAGGTCAGTTTAGCCAAGGTTCAGAGGACTCTGCTGGGAATTTATGACTTATATTGACTACTAATAATTTATGACGCATCGCTTTCCACTCATATTTGTACGTGGAATGCTATTCGTTTAGATAACAGCGTACGACTGGCTGGGTAACTCGACTTAAAATTTTAAAAGATCAGATGAGTCATTTATCCTGCAGCCACAGTGCAGCGCAATTAACTTCAGTCTGCTGTCGAGACCATTCAAGCATTATTTATAATCTGGCGGCGTCCTTCTTTATAATGTCCGCTACCCCACCCTTCACCTCCATACCCTCTCTGGTTCCCTTCCACAGATGAGAAAGGGATATCGTGATTGTCTTGGGGGAGGTGTAAAGAGACGATTGTTTTTCCAGTCGGGTGTGTGAAAGCCATGCAGCATAACTAAAGTTGCCTACATAAACTCAGAAGGAGAGATCGCATGGACCGGAGGGTTTTTAGTCTTAATTCAGGTGTATAACTGCTTCTTCGATAACTTCGTGTCGTTCAGTTTGGCGACACAAGTAGCCTATTTTTATCAGTGAAACATTTTTAATATCGGGGAATGGGCGGACGACGAAGAGGAGCCGCTCAGCTGGAAGTTCGGCGACTAAGTCGTCGGAGCATGTATCTATAAAGTTACTGCGGAGCCTCCCACGGGTGAGTTATTATCAGTCATGTTCAGCCTTTTAAAACTTTGTTTTCCTAAGTCTTCTACCAGAATGGCTCAGTTCCCTTATATAGTTTGAAGAAGTTATATTAACCTGTAACATTACTGCAACATAATGCATAAAATTGCGCTGCGTACTGCAGTTAGTGATAGAATAGTGAAGAAATACGATTATTTTGTTTAGTTGTGTACACATAAACATACACTGTTTAGTCCGTCTGATTAAAATGTTCTCGTGTTTATTGACGGTGACGCATGCATATTATGACCACATCTTAAATTAAGCCTCTTTAGTAATGAATTTATGACAACGAACGAACATTTTCGGTAGATCAGGTTGCAATGCCAAAATTCGTTTTCTCTATGCTTTTTTATTCCTACGCTTAAATGTAGTATAAATTGTTCTTAAGTATTTTTTCTGGTCGACAGGGCAGGGCCGTTTGCTTTGAACCAGCCCAGGTACAGGTCTGTGTTCTTTGAGCGCTGTTTAGTTATGGACGCATTTACAGTAAAGTCCTGCCATGAAGTCATTGTCCTGCATAATGTTTAGACGTTAATTATGAATTATGTTTAAAGCCTGCCTTTAAATTTACAAACAGGCAGTGTGCATAAACAGCAAGGCGGCTAGTGGTAGAATAGGCCTGTGTCTTGACTTAAAACAGTGGACATCTGTGTATGATTTAAAAATTTGAATAAGAAGTAAGGCACTATCTGAAGACTGCAAACTGGCATTAGCATAGTAGACATTTCCATCCAAGAACTTTTATATTAGTAGTCTATTTAGCCCACAGGTAAGCCTATCATTAGTAACGTCTGATTATCAGCCAATGTAAATGTAAATTATATATTACACATAGAGGTCGTAATAATTCAGAAAATGTATGAGTAAACATGGGGGGTGTGCAAGCGGAGCCTGTATTAAATAAGTGTTTGCGCGAGGCGCCGGATAGAGCGCCGTGCGCGCATGCGTAATATATCGAGGATTACTGAAATCATTTATAAAAATAAACGTCGACGGTGGCTTAATTTACAGGGCAGCTTTTGGTTTTATTGAATTGTTTGTACACCTGGCCGCCATTTACGATGGATGCTCCAGTGCATTTTTTCCTGCCTCCATCGGGTCACTTAATGACGACGCCACCTGTTGTTTGGCTGGACAGCCGTGAGAAATGTGTCGACGTAATTATGGCCTGATTGAAATAAATTACCATGGTTTTGCACTGTTGACCGGTTACGGATCACATAAAACGAAAGGGTATGTGTATGTATATTTCAAAGGGGTGTTGAAAAAATATAAGCAGGGACAGATACAGTTAAGGAACCAGTGCTGTGACGATACTCTGCCTTGTTTGTAAATAAGAAAGCATGATGGCTTTGTCATAATTTAGGCTTGGGGCTGGCTATTGACAGTTTATAATGACTGATGCTGATTGGATAAATGGGTCATAACAAGCGCGTAGAATTACAGAGCACTTACTTCCATTTCTTAATGCCGCAGGTAATGAAACCAGGTCCCTATTGTGGTTTGCTGTTTCTTATTAATAATGTTTAATGAATTATCAAACCAGAAATAATTCCGGTGCGAAAAAACAATAGCCTGTGTAATTGATATGCTTGTTTTTTGGGAGCCTTATTTGCAACTTTATTCCTACGTTTTCTCGTCTCCTGCTGCATTATTCAGATAACGTAAAATTAATTGGACAGGGGATGCTTTTATGTAGCTTATCCGGCTGCTTCGGTGGTGCCAGTACTGCCCAATGTCCAACTCTTTGTTCCTCTCTCATTCAGGGGAGTAAAAATACTGCAAATGTTTGATATCAGGTGCTCACCTGAGTTTGAGTTGCGTTGGTGTTGGGTGCAGCGACTGGTTTAGTCCACATGTACACAACCTCTGTCAATAAGGTCCAAATAGTTTGCTGTTTTTTTGCCAAACTATTCATTAACAGAAGAGCAGTAAGGAAGTGCGTGAGGAATGCTGAAAGATATTGTAGTGTTTTACTGTCATATGCACAGTGAACAGTAGCTTACACTATACAGTCAGAATCTTAGTCTGCATAATCTTCCTGCCACCAGTAAAAACAAATTAAACACAAATCACAAACACATTTGAAATATTATATATAAAATTAAGCTGCTGAAAGGCAGAGTACAATTAAATAGTATGTCAGTAACAATAAATGGGAGCCCAGTTGTCAATAAATATGTAAACACAGTGAAATGTAAATTAAAAAAATGCAATGTAAACATAAGGTGCAAATATTGTGAATATTGCAGAGAGCTGGGTAAGTAAGAGGTAGACAACTGCCTAGTCCTCCGTGCCAGGTTGTAGTGTAACAGACAGAGTTGTGTGTGCAAATGACCAGGCTGTTGTGCAAAGTCTGCGGAAGTTTCTGACCAACATTGTCCATTGTGGCAAAAGAGACGAGGCATCATGTCCTTCACAATATTTCATTTTTGTGTTGACTTGGACAATGCATTCATTACACTAGTTGGATGCTTATTGTAAACACTGGCAAGCCGTATTGTGAAGCAAGTTTAATCTTGCGGGTCTGGATTAGTTCCCATTGGCGAGCTTTTGATGTTGAATCATCCCTAGCAGTGAAGTTGTCCCCAGTTATTTCAGGGCGGTATATACTTTGATCACCCTTCTCCCCTGCAGTAATCTTTGCCTTAGCTTTACTAGAAGTAGAGCTTGGGCCCTCTGGGACTAAGCTGGATTTGTTCGAGTCAGTGAAGATGCAGTCTGTCTGCTTCTCTGTGCAGCTGGAAAAGCCAATGCATTATTGTGAAATGATGGTTTATTTGCAGGTGCTTTGGAATGCATGTTGTCACATATCCCACCTTCCTCCACTCATAAACCTTTGAGAGCAAAGCTTGGGGTCCAAGTACAGGGTTAGGCAATTTATCAAGCTCCCCTGGGACATTTTGGCAGGGGGGGAGGAGGTTAAGGGCCTTGATCAAGGGCCCAACAGATATGTGACTGTTCTGCAGAGGCCAGGTCTTGAACCAACAACCTTCTGTTCACAGGCCTAACCCGATGAGCTACTTACCAGTATTCCTTCCACCCATCTTCCACTCTAGGGGTGCAGGGGGTCTGGCGCCTAAAACTGTGCAGAACACAGGTTATTAGGCACGATAACAAGCACAGTCATATATTCTAGGAAACCTCTGAGATAGTTTTCCTAGCTGCTTGTTTTTGGACCAACTGGAGTACCCAAAGGAAAGGCACAAGAGGGAGAACATTCAAACTCAACACACACAGGAGTGGTAGGATTTGACTGCAGTGCCAACCGACTGCGGTAGAGATTAAAAATGAGTCTTTTAATATGCTGTTTATGTAGCCTAGAGCAGTATGGTGTCTCATGAGATAGTATTAAACACAGTCCTGCTAGTAAAACTTCAAGCTAAAATTCTGCTATTACCCCTGCAGTCAAACATTCATGAACAACTTAGCCAGATCCCCCAGTCATATTCCTCGGGAATGTGAGAAATGAGCATATTAATGTAGGACGTACTAACGGCTTTTTATATTTTAATGAGTGACCATATCTCATTTCACGTGCTCTGGGCAGTTTACAGGTACCAGTTCATGTAATTGTATGTCTTTCCACTGTACCTACACGCTTACACAGAGGGGTTAAGCAAGAGTGCTCCCTACCGTGATCTACCATGACACCCTAACTGGCAGACAAACAAGCCAATTAATTCATTATTTATCTGTTTGTCCGAACCAACATGAAGGGTCTCTGCCAACACTAGTGAGAATTGCATCTTGTTATATATACATTACCAGTCAAAAGGACTGGTAATTTATCTGGAAACACCTATTGAAAATCATTTGTTTTTCACCAAGATAATGACACTATGCACACCTCGAGGTCATGTAATAAGTGTCATTGTGTGAACAAGGGAAGAGATTGAATGCTGTGACAGGTGACCTGCCCCCCCCCCCCAATCCCCAGAACTAAACCATATACAGCTGGTTTGGGAAGAGTTCATTAGCAAGGTAGCCAACTTGTGCCCAGAATTTGTGAAAACTCCTCCAGGACTGCGGGAGAAGCATTCCAGATGGCTGCATCTGGAAGCTGGTTGGAAGAATGCCAGGAGTCCTCATTGTCGTCATTGAAACAAAAGGGGGCTATTTTGAAGAGTCTAAACACTTTTGACTGTTATTGTATGTAACAGTGAAGGATGTTTGTTTTCTACGAAGTTGTGTAATTTTGGAAAAAGTTTCCTGTTAGATTTTGTGATGAGCCATGATCAGATTATTGCCATAGGCATAAGATGAGATTCCCAAGGGTAACCCTTTTTTTGTTTAATCCATAAGCAAGGATACCAAACTCAAATTGCTTCAGTGGTACTTAAGGGATAATATGTCAGTTTGCATTAATAATCCACTCTCTAGCTAGAGCAGGTCCTTGCAGGGAGTTCATATATTGACATGTTGAGACGTCCATTTATAAGTGAATTGTGGCTGCTATTCATTGCTTGTGATGCGGGCGGTGGTCTGCTGTTCTATTACCTATATTTCCTTTAATTAATAGCTACATGTTCCGAGCAAAATTTGTTAATGTCTACTGAACAGTAAGTGATGCTTTTAACAAGCAATCGGGTCTCTTCATTGTGTTCTGTATATACTTCTGTTTCACTCAGGAGAATTTGGGCGCTGCTTTGATGTGCGTTCAACAAAATACGCAAAAATGGTGCGATTGCATCCACTCTGTTTATCAGTCCGTCATCAGATTTGAACCTCCATCCAGGTGGGGGTCAGCAGCTGTCTCCCCCTAACACGAAGGAGTGGAATATCTGCTGTGCACTCCATAGCTGGTGTTTGTTTAAATTATGAATAATGAATTACCCCTGCTACTTATCTAGATATAGAAATGGATGAAGTGTAAAATGTCTGACCTACTCGAATTGCTTTAGAGAAAAAAAAAACTACGATAAAAAGACTGAAAGTCACATTTCATGTCACAGGTGCCCAGTCCTGTAATGAATGCCAGTTTGAACCGTCTGTGACTGTTTTCTACTGGACAGAAGGTTTGGCCTTGTTCAAAACCTAACAGCTGATCTGAGGAACTGATTTTTTATTTTTGATCTCTAACGTTTCAGTCTGACAGCCCATTAATTCCCAGGTGCTGAAAAACTGAGGAAGAGGCTGAGAGTCAGATTGCCAGGAGCATAATACAGGGGGCTGCCCATCTGTGTGCTCCAGAGCCCGGTTGTGAGAGTGTGGGATTTCAGGCCAGAATGCCATGTGAGCAGGATGTATGAATAAATGCAACAGGACCAGGAACTCAGCTGTTACACCCTGAATCGATAAATTGCTCCTCACCTCACCTCGCCTCACCTCACCTCACCTCGCCAGAACATGCACGGAGTGGTAAACATAAAGATATGCAATTAAAGAAACAGCTTTTTAGAGAAGTGACTGCAGGACCACAGAACCAAAGAAAGAGTTTATTCTTAAGACTGTCAGGAAAAGTATTAAAGGTAAACTTAAAAAAAATGACTATGTAGCATTGACCAAAAACTACAAATTTGAATATCAATATGGGTGTAGCTCTGGATGGGTGGAGTTTTCTTCCATTGACGGTTGATACCCAACTGGAAACGTGTGTGTGTGTGTGTGTGTTAGGCTATACACTTCATGCCAAACAGTTTCCCGGAATAAGAGACTGTTGATGATGTTGGTATGAATAAATGGAGATTCGTGAAGCACTCTTCACTCACCATCGTGTCCTTGTGCGATTTATAACATTATCTGCTAAGGGAGATAGTAATGAGAACTGACTGAACGTAAGAGTCGAGCCGCCTTTCTCTGCCAGCCAGCTGAGGCTGTACACGTAACTATTTCCAAGAATTGTAACCGAATGCTATTCACATGCGAACTGCTTCCACACGCCACCCTTACGGTTAAAAGCCAACAACAGGATCACCTGTCTCGTGCTCGCTCATAAATCACACGATACTCTTACTTGGCTATTCATGTACTGATTAACTCTGTAAAATGGCTCATATATATGTGATGGTCACAGGTGTATCCCTTGTGTGGTGTGAGGGAACACGGCTTCTTGTGGTGAGCGGCAGTCTGTCTCGATGCTTGATGCCTTTGTGGCAGAAATAATTATGTTTCTCTGAGCCTTTGAGGGCTTTGGGACTCTGGCAATATTCATAGTTCACTGTGTTGGTTTATCTGGGTTATAGACAAGTATACTTTATTGATCCCAAGCAGGAAATTATGGATTTTGGCACTGAGGGTAATATGATAAATTCTTTCATCTGAAAATTTGGAGGTGTGAGAAGCTTTGGCCCATCAGGTTTACCGATCAGGTTAAACATCCGTGGCCTTGACACGTCCAGAAAAGCGAAGGCTCTAGCTGACGTACCACACTGCCTTACTTTATTGATTTGGGACGTTCTGTCAGAACCGGTGAAAAGGTGATGACAAAGAACATCTAAGTTGTTAGGTGTCGGTCTATTCATTGAACGTTTCCTCCTGAACATGTTATTGCATTGATTTAAGGAAAGATGCATAACTGTTGTGTCAAGGGAGTTGATATTTCATGATCTGTCTTCATAACCAAGCTCCCAGTGACTCTGCACTGGATAAGTGGCTGTGGGGATGGATGGATGGATGGATGGATAGTGGATGAATGATGGATGGATGGATGGATGGATAAATGGATTGATGAAGGAAGGTACGGACAGATTCTGTTTTGTTTTCCTTGTCTAGACATATGATGCCCATAAGCAAAGCATTTCCATCGGTGTGAATTGCCAGAGATAGGCCTAATTCTGTTATGTTGTGATTTGTCGCGCTCTTCATCTTTGTTTGACACTAACAAAAATCTCTGGGGTGATTATATAGTTCCTGCGAAGCTAAGAGAGAGAAGCTAAGAGGTTCCATCGATCTCCAGCTGAGTGAGCGCTCGAGACAAGTGCCTGGCGATTAATCTCAATCGCAGGGTTAGGCTGCGGCTGTCTCTGCCACTATTTCATTAGATGTGAAGTCTCACCAGACAAGCAGCCTGTTAGGTCTCAGATTTAGGTGCGACCTCGCACTGAGAACCTCGCAAAGAGGATTCAGCTCGAATGCAGCTGGCTGCAGCAGGAGGTTTTACTTGAAGCCTGACATTTTCATTTGACTAAATGCAGTTTTTCACCAGTAGTGCATGCTGTCTTGGTGTGCGATGCATTGTTTCATGCGTGCTGACTCGGTGTGCGACGCATTGTTTCATGCATGCCGCAAACATGCAGCTTTAGCTGGGCAGATGTAGGTTTTACCTATCCACAATATTTTAATATTCTATGAAGTAAATGTGAGGGCACTGGCTGTATTCCATGACAAATGAGGTGGATAGTTATCTCTTTCCATTAGATATGTGTTGCACGATTATTTCCCATAATTTTCCTAAAAGATCCTACTTCTGTTCCGAGGCAGTGATGGTATCTGCATTCTATTGTGCATAAAAAATAAAAGCACTGGAAAATTGATGCAAAGGTGTTTACTGTGGGATTTGAAATAGCCTGATTTTTACGATTGGCCTCCTGTTATTGTCTGTGTGGTAAATTGTCTTCAAGGATACATTAATCTGGGGTGGCACGGTGGTGCAGTGGTCAGCACTGTAGCCTCACACCTCTAGGACCAGCGTTCACATCTCCGTCCGGGTTCCATGTGCATGGAGTTTGCCTGTTCTCCCCATGTCATTGTGGGGTTTGCTCCGGTTTCCCCCCCCATGGTCCAAAAACATGCTGATGTTAACTGGAGTTTCCCAATTGCCTGTAGGTGTGAATGGTGTGTGAGTGTGCTCTGAGATGGGTTGGCACCCCATCCTGGGTTATTTCCTTCCTTGTGCCGATAGGCCCTGGACCCCCCTGTGACCCAAATGGGATAAGCGGTTAAAGAAAATGGATGGATGAAATACTAAACTAGTTGGCATGGTTGACTGCTTAACACTGTTGCCTAATACCAATTTGGAGCCTCCAAAGTGGCTGTGAATGGTATGTGTCCTGTAATGGGTTGGCACTCCATCCTGTCTTCTATACTATCCAGCATGTATTTTTTTGCAAACATAAAACACACTGGTGGACGTGTTCTACATTTTCAAAAATATGCATCAAATTGTGGTCAGGGTCAGTACTGGCCAACCATGCCCTTGGTGTCTCTTTCCTGTTTGACCAGCAGGTGTCTCTGGCCATACCACATTTCCCCTCCCTGTCTTTTAGTCCTAGTGTGTTTTCCCTTCTCCCCAGACTGCTGTATAGCTCTATGGGTTGAGCATACAGCGTAGAGTGTGAGCCCTCGGGGCATGGGTTTAGCTGTTTTTTTGTATTTATTGGATTTTTTCTCCGCAGTATTTGTTATTTTCTATCATAGTTTTCTTGTCCTAGGTTTGCCCGGCTTGTGTTCTGTTCTGGTTCTACGTTAATTATCCTTGTATTGTATCTAGGGTTGCAAAGGGATGGAAAATTTCCATGGGAATTAAGGGAAAAATATGGGAATTCATGGAAAAATTCCTAGAATATTGCAACCCTAAATGTGTCCTTAGTGTGTGGTTTATGTTCCCTAGTTTGTGTGTTAAGTGTTTCTAATTCCACCTGTTGCTTGTTGTGCTGCTCTTGCATTGATTGGTTAATTTGGTTATTATTCTCACCTGTTCTGCATTATATCTTGTTAGTCTTGTATTTATTTAAATACCTGCACCTGCTCTGTTCTCTAGTCAGCCATTGTGTCTGTGTTACTCTACCTGGGTCTCCTAGTTCTGCTCACTGTGTTGCCTGGTCTCCTCAGTATGGGTTTTTTTAATGGGTCTGTTTAGTTGTGTTTCCCCCCCCCCTTTCTGTCATCCTGTTTAGTTCTGACCCCCTGTGGTCCCTTTTGTTTGGTGTTTTTCCACTGGTGTGTTCTGTTTTTTTTGTCAATAAACTCCTGTTGTCTTAGAGCCGCTTAGTGCATCATCAGCCCTTCTTTCCTGCCTGCCTTAAGCCACACCGGAACAACCTGTAGGCTACTTATTTTTAAAATCCGTGTTTGCCATTTAGAACTGTAGTTCAACTGTGCCCTATTAATTTCCACCTGTACCTGTAAATTTGAAAGTTTAGGGTATTTTTCACCCGTTCCATCAAAACATGCAGGTTACCCGTCGGGTACCCATTGGTACCCGAACTCGTGCAGGACTCTGTCATAGCCACCGGCCCCCCGTGACACTGAGCTGGACAAGCCGTTACAGAAAATTGATGGGAACACTCAACATCTTCCTGTTTCAGTCCAGGCTGGAGTTTATGATCCCCACATCCCATCAAATGGCGATTGATCAAAAGAGCTCCCGGCTGCATCGGTTTTCCCACGTGTCATTTTCCCTAAAATGGGGTTAGCTGGCAATGCATGGGAATGCCGGATTGTGCCTCTGTCTGGCTTTCATTGTGAATGAAGCAGGTCTGTGTATTAGCACAACTCGGGTTCGAGGGCTCTGCATGCCTCTGCTTCCTCTTCCTCCACTGGCAGACATCCTCATAGAGTTTGCCCCACACTGGACCTGCACTTCACACCCACTTCTGTCATTCTGATCCTTGGCCTCCCATCCCCCATAAATTGAAACCCTTGACAGGTTGACAGCTCATGTCTATCTTTTCCAAGAGCGTTGTCGTCGGTTTCAGGGAAATATATATATTACGGGTGTAACTCCAGACTTGGTCGACTTCTCTGAAGACGTTAAGGGCTCGCCTTTCCTTTCTCCTGACAGGAAGCAGGGCACACATAGCGTGATAAACAGGCAAGTGCCTGGGCGCGGATAATCCCATCACGATCTGCTACCTGGAACAAAATAAATCAGTGCCGTGCATTTTTACCGCAAGCTGTCACGGTCTTCCGGCAGCCTTTCCATAAGACATTTAAAATGCATAAAAATCTTATGAGTCTGAAAATGTGAAATGAAAATATAAGGAAAGTTGCTGCTTTTATAGGAAAACTGAAAGGCTGTGGCAAATATCTGTTGCAGAGAAACGCATCTCCTGCATACAGAGTGAACTTTGGCGGCTTTCTCGAGGTGTAGGGGGTAGCAGATGACCAGGAATGTTCTGGAAAATGAAAAGGAAGTCGTTACTTAAGGGCAATTCTAAATGAAATGGTCAGGCTGAGCAGCGACGCGTTGGACGGAATCGGAGAGCAGATGCTGGACTTTGATTATCCCAGGTATCTGGTGGGGTTTTCTTTGAGGGACACTGAAGCTCCTTGCCAACTCAGCCAGCTTATGAATTCATAATTTGAAAGATGACCTTCTACGGCGGTAAGCGGGCCGGCATGAAAGCGCTCAAGTTTCCCTTGCGAACCTGCAAACGGGCTGCTACATTTAGGCTTCACTTTCAGGTGTCAGGAATCCCTGATTTTTAAACCATGTCAAACATTGACCTTTAGATCTTGGTATCACCAGAATATATATTGCTGTAAGCAGACACACAGCAATCCACCTCTGCGTTAGTTAAATGTGTGATATGAACCCCTACCCCACATCCACATAACATTTTTAAGAGACCTAATCAACCTGAACGCAAAAGGTCGCACTCCCTCACTGGACTGACTTAGTTTCTATGCCCCCACTCTCCGACTACCCTTACTTGTTCTGTCCAAGAAAAGTCTGTGTTTTGGTGCCTGTCTGTGACGGCATATAGTCTGAACATCTACTGCAGCTTTTGCGGTAAATGCCAGGCTCACAGAACACGTTGAAGAGGGGATCCATGTATCCATTCATCTACTTTCTCTTTCCATGACAGCTTATCCAGGGTAACTATCCCAGAATTCATTGGACATGCGGCATTACAAGGTACATGGTCATTAACAATCTCGATGAGCTGAACTGTTTTTTAGATTGTTAGAGGAAGCCAGGTTGAGATTCGAACCCTCTGGGGTGTTTTGAATAATCCTCCCTGCTTTGCCATCCCTGGTAAAGGGTACTGAAAGAATAATTGATTAAAATACTGTCTCTGACCTAACCAGGACTATCTACTGCACTGCTGGTGACAATAAACTCAGACCGAGTTCCATTCCTGCGACTAGGTCATTAAGTGAATTGGTCGATAAGTGAGGAACCTCCCCTTAGTGATATTTCAAGCATAGTGTCCTGGTAGTGGGTTTGTGTCAACCATCTTTAGATATTTTTAATGTCAATTTGCATCATTTATAACATTTTTAGTATATTTATAAATGTTTACAGGTAGGGGGTAATTGTTTTTATTTATTTTCACTGACATCTTGTACTATGGGGTGCATAATAAAGTACAAATGTATAGACAAAATGCGTAGTGTCGGAGAGTGAGAACGCTAGGGTAGTGAATAGTGACCGACTGCAAGAACAAGACTGTTGAGAGACTGAGACTGAGAAAGCGTGATGCAAGATAAGATGCTTGACACTGAGACGCCGCACGGCCGTTTCCACGACCAAAGTTCTCATACAGCGTACAATGCCAGCTGGCTGGAGAGCTGGTCCTAAGTCTGGGTGGCTGTTAAAGAAGTCGGTTGTTAAGTGAGGAGTATCTGTATTAACATGCAACCTGTAATATATACATATAGTGTGTGTGTGTGTGTGAACATGCTTTTGATGTGACACCCATTTCTCTCCACATTGCTCGTACACACCACTCCTCTGTTTTAATACACCTTAATCCATGGCTAAGACGTGGCTCTTTATTAATCAAACGGACAGCTTTAGAATCAGCACCCCGAGCGATGAGCCGCCCGCTTTTGGCCCAATCACTCAAAAGCAGGTCAGCAATGTCATTTTGGTAATGGAGGGTCTGTCTGCGTCCCACACGCTGGTACAAGCCAATATGCTGGAAATGACAGAGCAATTAGGTTGTCACTGTGGAGAGAGCCAACGCAGCGTCTCGGACATGAGTGATGACCAGTGCTTTGAACCTTCAAGCAGTATGGTCTGACATTTGATCATAATGACTTTTGGTTTATCTGAGAAATTGATGCTGCATAGGTCTTCATGCTGAGGGCTCGCATTAGCATCCAGTGACTTCACTGTTTCCTAACACACTGTGCACACAAGGAAATGCTACACCTCTGCTACGATGTACTGTAAACATTGGCTACAACCTACCAAGAATTCATCAAAGGCCATCAGCTTTCAGAAGCTCATATCATCTTCATTCATCATCTTTATGTTCTCTCCATGGAGAGCTCTAATCTTTGTGTTCGCTGTAAAACTATACACGTAGTAATTTGAAGCAGTGCTTTGATGAGAAATCATTTCTCCCCCAGTTTATTATTGACTCAGTGTGCATTAAATAGCACCTCATCTACTTCCTCATGCCCTGTGCTTCCTGCTACTGCCCCCAGGCATTGACCCTCCAATGGATGAGCAATTATTGGAAAATGCTTGGATGGGTGGGCGTATAAATATTTACTATATAGTAGTTGTGTAGTAATGAATGGTAGACTAATGAATACTGTAATGAATACCCTGGCTATGCTAGCACTCACAGACATAAAATAGAGGCTCTGCAGGCCAAACACGGGTCCGGCCCAATGAGTCTCTCACTTGTCCGTCGGTGGGGGTGTCTTTAGTAACCTATGCAGCGTGCTTTTTTAATCTTCCACCTGTAAGCTTCTGCATGACCTTCCTGTGCCTCCCTGTGTGCTCCAGTATCACGTTTCGGCTGACTGTGTTTAGGGTCCAGTATCCAACTTGGAAACAGACCTCGCCTTTCTTGTCTCCCTGCTCAGCTAACCCCATTATTTGTGGGGATTTAGATGCTCTGTGATGGAGAAACAAAAGTTTCAAGGAGCATGTCTCATGTCTTGCCAACTTGGTGCCTTTCAAACATGTAAAAAGTGAAGCAATTCTTCATATAACTAAAACATCAACTAAGATGCAAAAGGTTAAAAAAGGGAAGTAAATGATTTTATTACAACAAATCCAATAGAAAATGATTTGATAAAAGGCTTGTAGGAGGATCCAGCCTGACCTTGGAAATTCAGAGCAGCTAAAGAGGGATGAAGCGATGTGCTCTAACGTTACGGTGTGATCCGGAGCGAAAGTGTGTGATGGAAGGAGTCTTTTTTTTCAGGAGCTAATGAAGATACTGCTCTTTGTTTGTGATTTTTTTTTTCCCTTCATTTATGAAGTAGAAGCTGCAGGTCACCACAAACACACACACACACACACACACACACACACCCACCTTAACCACCATCCCTGTGGCTATGTGACCCAGGACTGGGACCTGATTGGTGAGATGTCCTGAGGGTGACTTTGCAGCACTGTGCGACACACTACGGAATACCCCAGTGTTACTATTTACTCAAAATATATTAACATGTTTCATCCAGGAAAAATCTTTTTTTCCCCTTGAGTTGGAGTGCATTGACTGCTTGATTTTTACTTGGAATGTTTAATTGTGTAGAAACTGAGGAGCTTATGGATTTAGAAGGATTGTGAGAGGTTTTGGAATGGCACTGTGATTAACTGAGCAGGACTATTGGCTTATTCCTTGGGGTGTGAATTTGAATCCCTCCTTCACTCTGTGCACAGACTGCATGCTCTCTCAGTGCTGTGTGGCTTTGAATCCCCCCTTCACTCTGTGTATAGACTGCATGCTCTCTCAGTGCTGTGTGGGTTTGAATCCCCCTTCACTCTGTGTGCAGACTGCATGCTCTCTCAGTGCTGTGTGGGTTTGAATCCCCCTTCACTCTGTGTACAGACTGTATGCTCTCTCAGTGCTGTGTGGCTTTGAATCCCTCCTTCACTCTGTGTGCAGTCTGTATGATCACTCAGTACTGTGTAGGTTTGAATCCCTCTTCAATCTGCATGCAGTCTGCATTCTCTCAGTGCTGTGGGTTTGAATCCTCCCCTTCACTCTGTGTGCAGTCTGCATACTTTGTCAGTGCTGTGTACATTTGATTCCCCCCTTTCACTCTGTGTGCAGACTGCATTCTCTCAGTGCTGTGTGAGTTTGAATCCTCCACTTCACTCTGTGTACAGACTGCTTGCTCTCTCAGTTCTGTGTGGGTTTGAATCCTCCTCTTCACTCTGTGTACAGACTGCATTCTCTCAGTGCTGTGTGGGTTTGAATCCTCCACTTCACTCTGTGTACAGTCTGCATTCTCTCTCAGTGCTGTGTGGGTTTGAATCCTCCACTTCACTCTGTGTACAGACTGCATTCTCTCAGTGCTGTGTGGGTTTGAATCCTCCACTTCACTCTGTGTACAGACTGCATGCTCTCTCAGTGCTTTCTCCCATAGTCCATAGGCATGTAATTATGCAACCCAGGGGCAATAAAATATGAATGTGTGTATGTGCCATGTGATGGACTGCCATCTTGTCCAGGGTGTCCCCCCCCCCATAACCCTAATTAAGATGACTGGTAAAAGATGGAGGAGATACTTTTTTTTTTTAGTTGCACAGACATTAAAAATGATTGTCGGTGGAATTTTTAGACATTCCTTATGTAAGTAATTAAACAGTCAGAGAAAGTTAAAAAGCCCATTTTGAAGGTATATCTGCTCTTAAAGTCATCTCACCCAGGCCCAATTTCGACTTTTCTTACCCATTTAATGCTTTTCTGATGTGCAATCAACAAGCTTGTGACAGCCAGGTAAACTCCAAGCAGAAACATACAGCATCTAGTCACTGCATTAGCGTTCCCTTAGCATAGCAATGACAGTCTAAAGAATTCAACCCGTTGTATTATACATATAGGGATGGAACAATAAAAAGTGGAGAGAAGGCAGACAGAATGAGGACGAATGGCTGGCAGAGAGGGTCTGGGAGGAGGGGGCATTCACTGCACTGGAGTGCACATTCCGGATTGTTCTGTCCCTTTGATGCAGCTGGCAATGAATACCATGCATGGGGACGACTCCCAGGCTGCACTTCAAACAGCAGACAGAGAAAGATGAAGCACTGGATGGGGTACGAGCTAATGGCTTTTGTACTGAGCTGGGGGAGAAGAGATTCCCATCTGCTGCTGGTTAAGGGCAGGATCCTGCGGTCCACTGGGACTACCGGTCCGCCCTGACTCCGGAGACGCCAAGGACGTACTCCTGTTGAAGAATGTCGCCTCTCCTGGTCGACCTTCACCATGTTTTTTTTTAATGTCTTTTCCTTTTCTTCCCTGGCGGCCGTGTCAGTAGGCTGACATCCCGGGCCAGAGTTTGGCTTAATAAGATTATCTACCGAGCCTGAATGGGGGAAGAAAGGGGCTTAACGGCTTCTTCCATCCTGTTACCGATCACATGGTCCATCGCTCTCAAAGTTACCTCACTTTATTCTGCCGTAACTTGGTCTATTTTGCTCTGTTGCACTGATTTTTAATGTTGTGTCATTTATTCTATTCTACTGTATGGTTTTACAGCATTACTATGTGTGATTCCTGCACTAAGAGAGCCTGCTACCTAATTTCATTGTGCCTGCACACAATCACAATAAAGTTGACTTTGAGTTCCAACTTGGAGTTCTCAGAATGTCTTTAACACTTTGTGAAGGCTGTTGTCTGTTCTGCGACTGTGTTTTTGTAAAATTGTGTTATGCCCCCTTTGCCGTTTTGAGACTGTACATTTCTTTCACTTTTGTTGTGTGTGCCAGCCAGCCTTCTACCAACTACGACCCATTTTCATGGATTCGGGAGGCTGCTTGCTGACAGTGCAGAGTTTATCGGCATATTTTGTGGACTCGTATTTTATTTAAGTGTGTTATTCTCAGAACCTGAAAAGGGCACATACTCTGTCAGTGCATTGATGTTTGTGGCAGTGGTGTCTAAGATTATTGAAAAATATGTGGGTGAAGGTGTTTCGCGCTGTGGGTCAGGACTTTGTGCCTGTGATTGGAAGGTTGCTGGTTCAAATCCCGGGGTTGGCAGAGTGATTTCACTGTGGACCCTTAAGACCAATTGCTCCAGGGACTTGTTGATCCTGTTTCTTTAATTGTATATTGCTTTGGCAAAAGAGTGTCTGCTAAATTAATAAAGTATTGCCAGTGTTTTAGGGTTGGGGGAGCTGAATGGTCAGGTGACGTCCTGAGTGTGTGGCCCTGTGAATTACTGCTGTCCGGAGGCCTGAACTCTCAGCCTGAACAAAGCTTGTTATGAGAGCCTGTGACCTCGCAGCCTGGCACTGGGTGTGCGAGTTCAGAGGCACGGTGATGTAACACAGGCCAACATACTACAGGCTTTGAAGTGATACTATTCCATCCTATAGGAGATGAGGAGACAGGGGTGTGATTCAGCACATGCCTGCTATTCCATACTCCATTCTATACTCTATAGTGCATTCTCAGGTAACCTGTTTCAGAAACTAATTAAGGCTCTTATATCTGGAATCCAAGTAACTGGCACAGCATAAAAATTATAAATTCATAATAAATGTAATATGTGACACTATTCGAACTTACATTAAACTAACTAAAAATAGCAAAGGAAAGCATTGCACAATACGCATGTTGCTTCCTGCGCATACCTACGGAACGGCACGCGTTAGCAGCCCTTCCGTTTGTTCTGCCATTGGTTACCTCGCAGCCTCTTGTTGTATCGAATACCTGATTTAAAATAAATGTTCAATAATTATTAATGTGTGTATAAAAGGATTAACGTAAGTGTATGAAACGTGTTACAGTTCAGTGTTTTTCAAGAGAACTCTGCTGGATACACAACCTTTTACCGCATTCTGATTAATAATGTTACCTTTTGCAGTTTTGAAAAAAAATGACCTAGCAGGTTTGCAGTTCCCTGTTGCAAAGCAGATCAACTAATCATAGTTTGGTTGCATTCAAAAAAATTTTGGAGCTGTTTAGTATGAACGAAGCATGATGAAGTTTGAGGAATCCATGTCCCCTTATGTCTTTCCTGCAGGCAGGGCAGAAGATGTTCGTGGAGGCAGCGGTCCAGTGGTGGGTGTGGCCCACCGTCCTCTTCCTTATGCCAGTGGCTTGGGTGCCAGTGGCTGACTCTTCCCTGCCCTGTCCCCAGATGTGTGACTGCTGGCTGGAGACGTTGCAGGTAAACTGTTCCGGAAGGTTGCTGGTGACAGTACCAGAGGGCTTCCCTAGCAACACCCGGCTTCTGGACCTGTCTCGGAACCAGCTGAAGACGCTGATCTACTGGCAGTTCTCCAGCCTGGCACACCTGCGCGAGTTGAACCTCACTGACAACTTGCTGTCTGTGATCGAGGGAGAGGCCTTCCAGGGACTGCAAAGCCTGCATACTCTGAGGATCAGGAACAACCGACTAAAGATCCTCCCTGCAGGCATCTTCTCTGGGCTTCACAATCTACGCATGCTTGACATCAGCAGAAACGAGATTGTGATCTTGCTTGATTATACCTTCCGTGAGTTGGGCAGTCTGCAGCATCTGGAGGCTGGGGAGAATGACCTCGTGTTCATCTCGCCGCAAGCCTTCGTGGGTCTCCACAACCTGCAGGAGTTCAACCTGGACCGCTCCAACCTGACCAATATTCCGAGGGAGGCCTTCTTCCAGCTCCATGCCCTCATACGACTACGTCTCCGCCGACTGAACCTCAGTGTGCTGCCAAACAACTCCTTCCGCCGGCTGAGTCACTTGCGCACACTGACAATCTCACACTGCCCCTTCCTGGACACAGTGGCTAGCAACAGTCTATTGGGACTCAACCTGACCTCACTGACCATCAGCCACAGCAACCTCACAGCAATCCCATACATGTCCCTTCAGCACCTTGTCTACCTGCGCTACCTTGACCTGTCCTACAATCCCATCACGCTGGTAAGCGCCAACATGTTGGGCGACTTGCTTCGGTTGCAAGAGTTCCACCTAGTTGGGTGCAACCTGTTCCGGATCGAGCCGGGAGCCTTCCGGGGTCTGGCCCATTTTCGGCTGCTCAACGTGTCGTCCAACCAACTGCCTACTTTGGAGGTGGCTGCCTTCCAATCCGTGGGTAACCTGGAGACCCTGCGGCTGGATGGCAACCCCCTGGCGTGCGACTGCCGCCTTCTGTGGCTGGTGCGTCGCCGCCTGCGCCTGGACTTTGATGGCCACCAGCCATCGTGCTCTTCTCCATACCAGGTACAGGGCCAGGAATTCCGCGACTTTTCCGAGGCCTTGCTGCCTGGTCTCTTCACCTGCCGCCCAGCTCGAATTCTAAACCGGAGGCCCCAAGTGGTCAAGGTTGAGGAGGGCCATACGGTGCTGCTTTTCTGCAGTGGTGACGGAGACCCCATGCCCACCATCTCCTGGCTAACCCCGCAGCGGAGGATCGTGTCGACCAATGGACGAATCCGCGTGCTAAATAATGGAACATTGGAAGTGCGCTATGCCCAATCACAGGACAATGGAACCTATGTGTGTGTGGCATCCAACGCAGCAGGAAATGACACTGTTTCAATGCGGCTGCATGTGAGTGGTTTCCCTACCTACCGCAACCGGTCATCCTCGTTTTTCCTTGGGGGCTGGATTGTACCTTCAGGCCCTCCCAACTCTAGTGGCTCCTTCAAAAGCCTCAAACCCTACCCCTTTGATGCCAAGACCTTGATCATTGCTGTGACTATGGGCTTTATTTGCTTCCTCAGCTCAATGTCTATCTGCTTTGTCTTCATGCTTGTCTGGGCCCACACCAAGGGGCAGGTCAAGCATACAGCCATTGAATTTGTGCCCCCCCGCCTTAACTGGAATAGCAGCAATGACAGGGGCGGCGGCGGCTCTGGTGGAGCGGATGCTGGAAAGTTCACCATGAGGCTCATGTGACGGCAAGGATGGAATGCGGGCCTTCCTGTTGAGCAGTGGGTGTAAATATAATAACTAAACATCAGTGATTAAGCCCATTCAAAGGGGAGCTTCCTAAAAGACTTGCCATCTTTGAAATAACGTGTATTACAATGTCTCACAAATTTGACTGTGTGGCCATGAGACTGTATAAGTTTGTCTGATACCTATAGGTTTGTTTTCAGTTTTATATATGTATATATATATATATGTGATTAATTTTTTATTCTTGTTTTTTAAGCATGTAAATTTAGGCACGATTGCTTTTATACATGAAAATCAGAGAATGTTTTTGTGGTAATGTTGAATACTGTACAGCAAATCTTATTTACTATAAGGGAATGATGTTGTTTGCATAGCAGCCTGTTGCTAAGAGCTGCTTGTCACATCAGGTTATAGAAATCAGTCCTCTTCATTTATCCTGGGTTTGGTTTATGCAGAGGTGGAAAGTTCAGGTCCAGAGAGTAAAAGTCCAGACCAAGATTTTGTTTCAGCCAACCAGTTGAGTTCTCTGTGACTCTTTATACTCAACTGGTTGGTTGAAACAAAATCTTGGTCTGGACTTTTACTTTCTGAACCTGAACTTTCCACCCATGCTGTGTTATGAGTTTGAGCCCAGTGACACTCTCAGGAGACTTTGTTTCGGATTAATCTGGATATATAGAACATTACTCCAAATCATTAAGGCCACTTCTTAATCCTCCTTCACAAATAGATCACGTAGGTTCCTTTATTGTGGTTTAATCGTTTCGATTAGTTCGCAAGTTATTTCATTAGCGTATAGATTTAATCACATCAGTCGCTATGGTGTTATATTACAAGAAGGAGTGTAATTGATTTCTCACGGTGTGAAACTGAAGCTGCTAATTTTCAAAGAATATGTATCCCTCCTGGAAAAAACAGCGAAAACCATCTTAGGATGGTCAAGCTGTTTTTTTTAGCAGGGTACAGAATATCTACCATCTTGATCCGTAATCAGCGTTTCACGTTTTTCTTATTTCCGTCATTTGGACATTCATACACATTGAATTTTTCATGTCTACAAATGCCATTGTTATGTCCTGTAACTGTACTCATGCTGTATATGTTATATAGCATGACCATAATTAATGATACTTCACTATGTATTAAAAGTGACGACAGCCAGGAACGTCACTGGAGATATATGAAAAGGGGGCAACGCCTGATTTTAATGAAAATCAATGAGAACGCACTGTTTAAACAAATTAGTGCAGATTTAGTTGGGGGGAGGGGGTAAAGATCATTTTAGGGGGGGGTTAAAGCCCCACTAAAACAACCCTAGCAACGCCCCTGAATTTACCTGGATTTTTTTTACATCAGCAGACAAAGGCATGGTGAAACGATTATAAGGCATTAAATCTTCATATGGCTATGCTTGACGTGTGTGGGTTTATTTTTTTTCCCACGAAAGTGCAATATCTTAGAAATGTATCATTGAGACAACTATCCAATAGAGATATCTTTGATTTCTCTTATTAAGGTTTAGCTTGATACTGAAACATCCATCACCCTGTGTCGTTTCATCTCCGCCACCCTCCGCTCTAAATCTCGTTGGAGGCTAATCTGCTTCGCACTGAATTTGTAATACTTACGCATCTAGGGGACATTAGCCAAAGTTTACCATGAGAATGAAAACGGCAGTTGATCCAATACATAACCTTATTTGATATAATCGGGAGTTTTATTCTTGCACTTCAAGTATGCACAAAATGCGTGTAAAAAATGAACAAATGTTTTAAAAAAAAAAAAAAAAAAAAAACTCTGCTTGAAATATTATCTATCTCGGGCACACGCAATGTTTTGGATTACTCAAGCGCAGTATTTTGGCGCGTTCTCTGGAAGTTAATCCCAACGCTTAAACCCTTCTTTCAGCTTAGTTGATTCGAGTAGAAACACAAACAACTTTCACTTCCTTAATACTACAATGGCAAAAGGCGCATTCGGTTTTTTTTCCCGAAGAATTTAAATGTGATACCTGCTGAAAAAACAGCACAGAGCATGCAGTATTATTTCCATGCCGGTGAGTGCTGCTCTATCTGCGCATGAAGTTGGTCCAACGGCAATATTTCATTAATAATGCTGGCCACCAGCACCAAAACACAACACATGCTGGCATAACCGTCATGCACTATGCTGGTCATGCTGGTCTATACTGGTTTTTTTCATCAGGGATGTCCCACAAAAGATACCACCACGCTTATGCGCATCTCTGAGACCTGATTATTGATAGTGTGCTGGCGTGGTTATGTAGCTGACCATAGACCTGTAGAGGTTCCTATTTTGTATCAGACTGTTATGTTTCCTCTGCTCCGTTAGGTTTTTTACGCACTATTAATCTATACTACCGTTATATGTCAATATGAGATACTGAGTCTGATATCTGATTGCCAGTGAGTTAAAGGACGTGGGGGCAGAAAGACCGAAACTCCCAGTCGATCTGTGGTGACACGACCATAAACATGGAGCTAATTGTTATAAAACTGGGTTCATAAAACACGTGACGAAACGCGGATTAAAAAGCGTGTTAATGTGTATAATTTTAGGTCGATTGTTATTTTTACGCGCACTATAAGTCTCCAGGCAACAGCGAACAAGTTAATTATATTCACACCAAATATTCTCCTCTGAGTTCCACATTACCCATGAAACTATAGTAACGTATATGACCAGGGATTCAGTGTCATTCGGATTACCTTTATAGCGCTCAGCCACTTTTATTACCTATTAGACTGTGTGGACCCTGGTATAATCGGCATGGTGTTTAATATAACTGCATGTAAACCTGTTTCAATTAACATGCGGAACTAAAAGAACTGTTCAGTCAGACTCTGTAAAACTTGCATTCTCCCCGTTTTTAAAAGAGGTCTCAGCTTTATTTGGCAAGGGCTGATATGAAATCTTCGAGTATCTCCGACTTGGTGATTTTTTTTACACCATAATTGTTTGGCACTTGAGAAGTTCACTATAATTACACGGAATATCAATCAAGCCTCGTTTACTGGAAGTCACGCAGTTTGAGGGCGGATTAAGCGCTCACATTGCTCTGTGGTCCATTGGTGAGAGAACAGCAATACCACCATATGCTTCCTATTTACAGAAACGCCGAAGACGGTTACCGCGCTAGAAACCTGGAATACAAATTAACGCTGGAAAGGCCGCGCTGCTATTTCCCTTTCTGACCACGCGTGGAGCTACACAAAAACAACATGTATGAAATGTGGAGGAGGCTGTGTAGGAATAATCAGGTGTGTTTGTATGAGCCTGCAAGAATACAGAAAGATAAAAAACGAATTATGCCTTCCTTGCCGTAAGATATGTGATGTAATTACTTCTATCCTTTATCTTTTGCATGCATGATTGCAAATTATATGCAAATTTAGCTGCATATAAGTACATTTAGAGTGAGTACAGCGTAAACATAGGCTAACATAAACCTAAATTAATAACATAAACCAAATGATAATTATAGCTACAAATAATAGTAATCATATTGAAATTTATGAAAAAGGAGAACACAACATACATTAATACATGCTATCTTCGTTTCATAAATAGCTCGTTTGTTTTCGGTAAAACCCCCTTAATGAAAAGCATTTAAAAGACTTCTGTGCCTCGCCAGGGTATTGCGTCAGTGATAGAGAACTGATTCCCTTTAACAGAGCCCCACTGACATTATCTCCAGCCATTTCTCCATAACACCTTTAAGCCTGAAAGTTTTCAAAAGACGACTTAGATGTTTCTAACAAAAAGTAGATACCATTTCGTGTTACATAACGTTATCTGTTAATAATGAAACTCACTGAAATCACATTAGGCATTGAGTATAACCATCAAGGCCCCGTATGATGGCGAAAACAATCAATATAGTATTGTGTCGGTTCAATAACGTCTCCTTAATTGCCCATCCTGCGTAAATTTAATTTGAAAAATCGTGCTATGTTTAAGTATTATGTTTGGTTTACAAATCATACACAAATCATCGATCTATTTATCTTCTACCCGTTAACTCGGTACAGGTTTGCAGGTTTGGAACATGTCTCTCAGTCTCCCAGTCTCCCAGAAATCACTTGGTACAAGGAATGGGGACATCAGGCATGGTGTGACAGTCCATCGCTGGGTATACACTATGGGTAATTTTGAAGATGCCAATTCCCCCAACTGCAGGAGTGATGTTTTAGTACAACCAGTACAACCATATTAATGTACACAAAGAAAGGGAAATATTCCACAGCTTTTAGCATAGCTTTTTCTACAGTAATCCCTTCCTATTTAAAATGAGTTGTGTTGTGAGCGCCATCTAGCGGTACCAGTTTTTACCCATCGACCACGTGATCTAAGCTTTATTGACGTAATATTTTCCATATCATTTGAAATGATTATAGCATGGAAAACACGAGCAACAGTTTCAGGACTGAACCCTTATATAATTAATCGCATTTTAGAAAACCAGCAGTATGTTTAATCCCGCGACATCAACTGCTATTTCCGCATCACCCCTCGCCCTTCATTTTCACAAGATATTAATGGTTGAATTCACTGCTAAAATCAAATAACATTTCCTGCCTCTGGCTAATTACCACTTCCATCTCCATTTAGTGGGATATTGTCCCCCAACCCCCGTTTTCTTATAGATAAACCTTACATATCTTTCTATGGAAATATAGCAGAATTACTGCCTGAAACTGCACAGTAAAAAGCCCCTTAACGCCAAAACATCACCACATATTACTTTTATCATCAGCTGGACACAGACAGTCTTTATAAGACACGCCTTAAAGGGAGGGTAACTTGCTTTCTGCGATACGTGTTTTAGATGAGTTAAACGCATATACTGGCTTGACGGAATCCTGGGAGCGAAATATAAGCAATTAGTTATTAAGACAAAAATGAGGTATTTCATATTTTGTTCACTTTTTTTCATTGTCTTTGCGGAGAAAGGGCCGAGGCTCAAATTCGTCATCCATGGTAGGTTTATCGCTAAACATTTAAAAGATGAGTTAATATATAATCATTTTCGGTTGTTAATTATTAGTTAAATTTCTGCGGAATTCCTTTTAACCGTCCGTCGTTACCTGTGGCTGCCACTTTTTTATGATGACGACAGCGAAGGTGCTAAAACATATTATTATTTATTTCCTGGCGTTACTCTTTATATATTATATTTCAGGCAAAAGTCTGCATTCGGATATCTCGCCATGCATTTAATTGCTCAGGAAAAAAACGCTGTTTTGGTTTTTAGTATTTCAATCTATCAAAAGAAATTAGACACATTTTCTTTGTTTCTTGCAGTCACGATTTGCATTTCGTAGCATCGACTATTGCCAGGGAAACAAACGGTATGGAGGTGTTACGGTAGAGCTAATTGTACTTTCCATAGACTAGTCCTGCTCCCCTTCCTAGTATCCCCTTCCCCGCTGTTTGCGTGCCTGTTGATTGCCTTTTCGTTTGGTACCACTTATGACGACCACTGTAACTTCAGTTGGTGAAATCAGCCAACGTGGATGCCTTTTGTTAAGTTTCATCATATCATTGGTTGTTGGATAACAAATATATCACACGTAATCTGTTATTTCTGGGAAATCGACGCTACGAGAGGCACGTTTATTTCTTAGTTTCTCTGTAAATCATAGCTTTCTCTAGTCTAACATGTTCGGTAGTGTAGCATAATGCATGTGAATCAGATGTGTTCGTCCACCCACCTGCCGACATACTTATTGCTTATATGCTTATATGTAATATGATTAGTATTATTGATGTTTATTATCTAGTCGGTTACTGGACAACATTATTTTAATTCTAGGAAATATTTTAACACATAGCCGTTTTTAAGTTGTTTTCCCTATATGAATTGTATTTGAATCAAACAGAAATCGCTACCACGCGATCAGTATCACGAATTAATTTTAATAATAATCTTGCTACATCGTGGGTACTCCAACGGGTGTTCATACCGTAGCCATGTTACATTTAGTATCCTTGGTGAACTGGTACTGAAATCAGAATAATTTATCTTTTGCGATCTAGGTTTTATTGAAATTGAAATAATGTCGCATGCGAACCATGCATTAAAAATGCAAAACTACTAGTTGAAACTATATTTCCTCTCGGTGTTGGAGTGTGAGCTCGCGTTACCGAACTGCAATGCAGGTCCGCGGGGGACGTGTTTTATGTTGCGATAATGGAGAACAAGTCCGGGGTAGCGGGCATCGATGACCTGGAAAAGATGCGTTTATCAGCGTGTACGCAGAGGGACACAAACACAGACGGCAACACCGAATAATTACAGTTTTTTTTAAGAACTGCTGTCAAATGTTCAGTGAATGTAAGCCTGTACTATTCAATAACAACTGTCAATGATTAGGCAATAATTCAATGCTTTACATCTATTCATCCATTCACCTTTTAATAGTTTATTAACAGTTTATCCTGATCAGGCTTGGGGGGGAAGGGGGTGCAGGGATTGGAGTCTATCCCAGGTAGCACAGGGCACAAGGCCGAGGAACATCCTGGACAGGATGCCAGTCCGTTGTAATAGACACAATCTCACGCTCTGGGCAATTTAGAATCATCAGTTAGCTTAACTGTATGTCCTTGAACTGCAGGAGAAAATGTGAGTGTCTGACGGAAACCCAAATGACGCGGTTAGAACATGTAAACTCCACACACATATAGCGGAAGTTTCAAGCTCCATGTTCAGATAGAGATGACACACCGAGGTTTGCATTTCATCTCTGGTGCATACGATAGTGCAGTGGCTGGCACTGTTACCTCACACCTCTGGTACCAGCGTTCAAGTCTCTGCCATACCTTCACATTAATGGAATTTGCATGTTCTCCCCATGATATTATGGGGTTTCCTCCAGGTACTCTGGTCCCTGTCCCCCCCTCCATTCGCCAAAGTCTAAAAAACAAGCTGAGGTTAATTGGAGTTGCCATATTGCCTGTAGGCTCCAGACACCTCACCCCTCCAAACCCTGAATAGGATAAGTGGTTACAGAAAATGGATGGTTGGATCTTTGGTGCACCAAGAGGAAAGTTCTGGCACTCACATAATTTCCAGCAGATGCAACTGAAGGAATAAGGAAAGCTTGTAACCAGGACTGAATCCTGGCATGAGCCAACTAGACAGCTGCCTAAGGCCTGATTGGCACATGGAGGGGTATATAGGTATAAAGGCTTGGCAGAGATTTGAACCCTTAGTCCCAGAGGTATGAGGCAACAGTGCTAGCCACTGCACCACTGTATGCACCAGAGATGAAGTCTAAAGCTTATTGTGTTGTCATATATATCTATATGACCAGGTCCAGCAGAATAGGCAGTTGCCTAGAGACCCTGAACAGATAGAGCCGCATTTGTACATGTTCATGATTAAATCGCAGAGAGGGATACAACATTAGTAACTCGTCGTGACTGGTACAACCTCAACTTATAAACAAATGTGAACTCACACTGTCTTTTTGCTCCCTTTCCTTGTTTCACAAAGCTCACTTCCACCCACACACCCATATATCCACTGACACACTGGCAAATATATTTCAGTATCTTCATGTAGCCTGTAGATACTCAGTTTGGTGAATTTAAACTCTTACCGTCACAAGGAAAGACATTGCCAGCATTCTGTAACGGTCTGTGTGTTTTGCAGAGCCTGCAGGCTTCCAGTTCACACAGCCACAGCTGTACACTACTGTGAAGCTACTGCAGGGAGAGGATGTCCTGTATGTTGGAGGACAGGCAACGCTGTACATGCTGAAATTCACGGGCAGCGGGGTCAGGCATGCACAGGTGGGTGGGATGATGAATGGTAATCCAGTTGTTTGTGTGGTAGGAAGGTACAACTTTTATTACATAAAGTCAATATCAGCATGAAAATATTACAGACTACATGAATAACTAAAATATATAAATTATTTAAGGTTCACGTAGGATATTCTGACTAAATGAGGGTCATGGGCGATGGATGAGTGGATGGATCAACTATTTTTTAATTTGTTTTCCTCTAGATTCCTATTTCATCAGAAGGGAAGGTGAAGGAAGCCTGTCTTTTGGAAAGACCCCAGTCAAAGGTGGAGCACTGGAATTAGCAGAGCAACTGGAACCTAAAGCACAGGAATTAGCAGAGTACAGCGTTGTAGTTGCCATCGCCATCGTCATCGTCATGATCGACATGTATGCATTTCATGGATCCATAATCAGAAACAACATAACACCCTGAACTCCCGTATTCCCCTTATTCAGTGTTAGTTTCACATTTTCTACCATTTTTCCATTCATATCTCGTATATGTTTCTGTTTTTATCTGATATCATTGTATTTCTCTTTCTGGAGATTTAGGCAGAAATGCAGTTGCTTATAAGCTATATTGATATTGTAACGTTACTGTTGGTTTATTGAAATGATTTGATTCTGCACAGTGAAATGGGGTTGGGGGGGGGGGGTCTTCGCTTGACCAGTAAGTGTATGTGCTTCTTTGCTCATAAGCGTAACTGTTAATGTGAGATAACGTGAGAGTGAATCGAGAGGAAGTTGGTGTAGACAAGTTTGGCTGTTAGGCGTGGTGCTGAGAATGTCATGAAATGCTTCTATGGAGATGGGATGCAGACTTCATGTTTAGTGAAAATTACCTAAATGCAAAACAAAGTGGCTAAATGGGATGTTTCATTTTTGCCCCACCCCCCCCCCCTATCAGGAATGTGACAATTTCATCACTGTCGTTGAGAAATTTGATGGCTATGTTATGGTTTGCGGAACAAATGCTGGAAGTCCGAAATGCTGGATACTGGTACGAGTTTTATTTTTTTATGAAAGTAGCTACTGACATGGTGCAGAGCAGGTAGCACTGTGGTCTCACACCTTTGTGGTCACATTCCCAAACATTCCTCACACCTTTGGGCTTTGGGGTTACATTCCCAAACATTCCTCACACCTTTGGGCTTTGGGGTTACATTCCCAAACATTGCTCACACCTTTCGGCTTTGGAGTTATATTCCCAACCACAGCCATGTATGGAATTTGCATGCTTTTCCTGTACTTGTGTGGATTTCTGGGTTTCCCACTCAAAAAATATGTAGCTTGGCTGTATTGAAGAGCAAATTTCTAAAACTCACTCCATAGATGGAAATTTCTGTGTACTTAGTGAGTTGTAGAAATGTAACAAAACTTGGATTACATGAAGACTGAGTGACTTTTGGTTCCCAGAACTGTAACATATGATGAGGAAGCCTGACCGTAGGTCATTCCAGGTTCATCTCAAACGCAACAACAAATGAGGGCTGAGTGAGTTTTGGAAATTCGCTCTTTATTTGGTGTTACGGTGAATTGCCCACGGTGTGTTTGTGTTACATTGTATTCCCTACCTTGGACTTCATTGTGTTCCCTTGGCTAGTGCAGCATATTTCATATCTGAAGTGGGAAATAACAGCCAGTACCAATGTTGTCGCTGTAATAATGCCTCACTGCCAAAATGCAATTTCACTCACTCTCTCCAGGTGAATGGAACTGCAGTGGCTAACAGCACGGTCAATGGAGTTGATGTTGCAGTCACAGATATCGCTCCACGTTTTCCCTCTCAGCCGTCTGTCAGCTTGACTGCAGGTAAATAGGTACCGCGTCAGAAACATGCCGTACTGTGACCACCTGATGCTGCCACTTATTCATCTAGCACCATCTAGTCTTCAGAGCTAAAAGCCCGAGGTCTTCAGCATGAGTTAGGGTGGCTCAGCTGTTGATATCTTCACACTATGCACCGTCCCATGCAAGATAAATGGTCTTGTGCGTGCTTTTCGCCTGCTGCAAGAACTGCACAAACTGCAGCAGCTGTTACTCAGCATCTGACACTCAGCATGCGCTGTAGGAACAGAATGATCTGATGTTTTTTTTGGCCAGGGATAATTCTTGCATTTACAATGATATGGGTGGATGTAGATTATGGTTTAAAATATGTGAATTGGCTGGTGTTACTTGCATGGCAGGTAACTAATGAAACCTCCAGGCCGAATCATTGTCTTCTCATCTCAGGGCCTAATCTAGGATGATTTGGCCCTCGGGGGGGCTCAGCTCCCAGCAGCATCCAGTATGATTAAATTTACTGAGCGGAAGGGGGCTCCTTAACAATAAAATTATAAAATTGACCGAGCAGGAAGGGGGGTCATGACTGTAAACATTGTCTGAGAATTCTGGACAAAACATTAAATGGATTTAGAAAAATAATTTTTCAGGGGGGCTTAGACACAAAATAGAGTGACTGATGCCCTCCTAAATGGGGTGTATTGCCTATAATGCATGCAGATAATTTCTGCTATTTTTTTTTACCAGGTTTTGGCTTGTCAATGGAAGCCATTCCTCAAGATGTTATGGTTTCCAGGGGGCTAGTTGCAATGGTGGGTAGTTCAGGTCCAGAGAGTAAAAGTCCAGACCAAGATTTTGTTTCAACCAACCAGTTGAGTACTCTGTGATTGTGACTCTTTATACTCAACTGGTTGGTTGAAGCAAAATCTGGGTCTGGACTCTTACTCCCTGAACCTGAACTATCCACCTCTGCCCAGTTGGCACTTTTACGGTGATGCTTCTATTAAGAGGCCAACCAGATTTCACCACGATGGCTGTGGTCCAGCACGGGACATGCTGTGGTGTGAGAATCACCCCCTGATTCTCTTTCTCAGATGGTGATTTCTACTCAGCAGTAACACCTGAAGGACAGCAGTCTGGCTTTATACGACGCATCTTTGGTCCTCACAAGCTCCTAAAGACTGAGAACAAGTGGCTTCAGAGTGAGTGGGGGAGGGGCACTGGTGGAGTTTGGGATCTCATAGATTTAGGTGGGGGGCGCTGAAGTGCTGAAGGTAAAGCACTGGAGAAGATATATGGAAGTTATTATAGAGAATATTTTCTTGTGTTACTGGTGTTCCAATCCCATGGTGTATGTGTAGTTATGATTGGGGCAAACTTAGCAAGTTAGCCATTTTTAAAACATTTTACCCTTCGACTTGCTGATGTATAGGCACAGGCATGTCACAGAAATGAATATTGATGAACTTGATGAGTCAAGCGTTACCATAGTAACCATCTTATTCTGCCTACCGTCACCTTGTCAACCTATTTTTACATCATACTGTCAGATAAACCTGCGTCCTTGTTTGTACAGATCCCCGGTTTGTGGGTGCAGCGGTGATCCCAGGATCTGTCAAGCACAAGGAGGAGATCTACTTCTTCTTCAGTGAGATCAACAAGACCGCCAACATTGACAAGGAGCCCTACAGGGCTTGTATTGGACGAGTCTGCATGGTAACCAACTAAGAAATGTAGGGATTTAGGAGAGGATAAACTATAAAGGTCATCAGACATATGAGTACAGAAATAAAGTTAGGGGACTGATATTGTGTATCAGTGAGGACATCAAACATCATTCCAGTCCATAATTTGAATTAATCCAATTTTGAAATGTTTTTAGATTGATGAGGGGGGCATTAGAGGGACTCTGGAGAATTCCTGGACCACTTTCCTGAAGGCACGCCTGATGTGTGGCTCGGCCCACAGGCACCAGCAGTTCAACAACCTGAAGCAGGCGTTTGTGTTGACCGCCCGTGAAAAGAGGACCGGTGTGGTGTACGGGCTCTTTGCCAATGCCTGGTGAGCGCTGCGGAACAGAAACGACGTCACTGTCTAATCAAAACAGACCGTGTTTTTCTCTGTACATCCTGTACTTCAGACTGACTCACAAAGCTGATTCCAAGATCAGCGGGACGTTCTGAATCGTATTCAAGTCATTGACGTTCATCTGCACTTTGTTCTGCACAGGGATGTCACTGTGGTGTGTGCGTACTCTGTCGAGGACATCGACCTGGCCTTCTCTACCTCCAGACTGAAGGGATACAGGGGAATCCTGGCAGGCTACCGGCCAGGGATGGTAAAACAGCCTTAAAATAAACCTGGAAAATGCAGCACTGACAGGTTGCACAAAGCACATTCAGATAAGGCCTAGTTGCCATAGACATGCTATGTATCTTCAGATTAAGCTAATATGCTAAAATGTTGCCACTTAGATTGACGCGTTAATATTTCTTAGATTAGCTGTGAGATACACTTCCAAAACAAGTTAAATGACCAGATTA
Organism: Mormyrus iriodes; assembly: GCA_011763525.2. NCBI lineage: Eukaryota > Metazoa > Chordata > Actinopteri > Osteoglossiformes > Mormyridae > Mormyrus > Mormyrus iriodes. Next base: position 12,233,156 of record JAAGVU020000045.1, on the reverse strand, counting down.
TTATAACAAGAATTTCAAAGGTTAATAGAGTGATGTGTACAGACCTATTTGGAGATCATCACAGGATCTGTTTTTTCCACTGCTAGTGTGCTTTTAAGAATGTGACTACGTCCCTGAACGCCAAGACCCTGGGAGTGATGCGGGACCATTCGGAGATTGAGGATGTGATCTGGCCAATCGGATTGGCTCCTTTGGACCTGCCCACCGGCGACCGCTTCACCAAGATTGTCGCTGACACTGTCCTGGCTGTCAATGACGAGCACTACAGCGTGGTGTACCTGGGGACAGGTGCGAGGCGTGGCAGAGGCAGGATGATATGACACAGGGCCAGAGGGTCGATGTGCCTTAAGTGTGTCCAATAGTGGTTTGTCCCTTAAGGTTCTGAGACCAGGGTTGATATGGTGGTGCAATGGTCGGCGCTGTTTGCTCACACCTCTGGGATGAAGGTTTGAGTTTCCACACTGGCTCTGCATGTGTGGAGTTTGTATGGTTCTTCCAGTTTCCTCCCACAGTCCAAAAGCATTCTAAGGTTAACTGGAGTTGCCAAATTGTCCCATCGCGTGTGCCTTGTGATGGGTTGGCACCCCATCCTGGGTTATTCCCTGCCTTGTACCCTTAGCTTCAGGGATATGCTCACACGGGTATGGAATATTGCTGGATGGATGGACTCTAAGACAGTCATAAATTACTTGCAGGAGATGTTATACTTCATATAAATGAAACATAATACTGTATGAAGTAAATGTTGACATAAAAAGATCAACTTAATTTCTGCATTTATAACATACTTAGCAGTACTATAGCTCTCATCTTGAACTAAATCCTCTTCCCTTCATAGGTAAAAATTTGTGGAGATTCAATACACGTGTGTATACGGCTTTTTTGTCTTTCAGAAGATGTAGTGGCCACCCTCTGTTTCTCTCTCCTTGTCCTGACTGTATAGAGAGCGGTGAAGTGCTGAAGGTCCTTCACACCATCGAGGAAGCTTTCATCATCTCGCAGTACTCTGCATTCCGTTCTGAGGGTCCGGTCACAGCCATGGCCATCGACTCTGAGAGGGTATGCTGGCTCGTCATCTCTCCCACTCATGCTAGTTGGTTTGCTGATTTGGTCGTGTCCTCTGATGTGTGCCAATCAGAGTGTCACCAAGCGATATATTTGGTGAAGAAGAGATTTAAAATGTAACCCAAACGTAGCTGACCTTCAGCATGAGTGAATTATAAAGCATTCAAGCTGAATCTTCATGCAAATATTGCACCAAGTAAAATGTATATAGCTATATCAATTAAATTCCAGTTCAATCTTTTCTGACATTTGTCTGTGAGATTCCATGGTGACTCCACTTGTCTATTCATCTCGTTTGTCCGTTGATCCCAAGGGGTATCTCTATGTGAGCTCACCCACAGAAGTCCAGCGCATACCATTGGCTGACTGTGGTCGCTACGGAGACGGTTGCCGGGGATGCATCCTTTCGCGTGACCCTTATTGTGGGTGGGATGTTGGCAAGAGGAAGTGTGTGGTGATACCAAAGGAATACAACATCAGCACAGGGTGTGTCATCTGTTCTGTTGTAAATTCCATGTTTTTTATTAAATAGTAAAATGAACACTTTTATTTTTTGTTTTAATGGTGTATAGATTATGTCCATCTACATACAGTTTCTCTCCATGGAGTTACAAAATGAATTAGATCACTTGAATCTTGATTGCAGTCTGAAAATGTTCACAGTTTATTTGTTGTAGGGACATATAATATAAATTTCTTACCTAGGAGGTCTTCTGATCACCAATAATATTAGAACAATGAAATTTCTTTTTGAGTGAAATTTTCGTTTATGAGATTGAAATCAGCAGGGATCCCTCCAACAACCTCTTAAAATAGATTTTTTAAAGATATAGCATAACAATATTGACGTTTTATTAAAAATATATTCAGAGAGTCAATAGTTTTCAGAAAAAACTGTATGCATGTCATATCTGTCATTGTTTTCCCAGCATGATTGTCCAGAGTCTTGACCAGTCCAGTGCGTCCGAGTGTGGAGAATCAGCTGGTGGATTTGCAGGTTACTCTCTCCTTCCCAATTCTGCAATGCCATGTTCTCACTAATAAAGTCAAGCTAATGTGAGCTCGCAGGGATCCCGAGTCTGCATCCAAGAGAGCGTGCGTGATTTAATAAGGATGTTTCAGAACTGAGAATAACCCACAGACCAGAAAACCCAGTGGCTTTCGGGAATAAGAGTGTGCCATTCTTTTTCCTAAAGGACAGCCTATTTGTACTTAGGCCATACTTAATCTCATTCTGGACCGCAGTGGATCACTCATAACCAGATATATGCATGGCCATCTCTGCGAAGTCCAGATATAGTAAATAATTTATCAGTTTATAAACATTAATTTTGTGCTCCCTCACTGTTACTTTTTCTTACACAGTAAACAAAGATTAATAATAAATAGGTTTTACGTTAATTTTTGTGTGATTTTATTATCATGCATATGATTATCTGAAGGAGAGATGATAACTTGGGCCCTAGGAAAAAATGACTGCTATTAAAATCTAGTTAGAATCTGGCTTTGGTTAATCTAAGACAAGTCATCAGAATTATAAACCTTTTATTGTGGGACAGAGAGCCTCCAAGTGCTTAACCAGTTAACTCAATGGTTCTGATTTTGGCTCCCTCTACAGGCCTGAGGGCGCGTAGCACTTCCCCCAAGGAGGTTGAGGTGGAAGCAGACGGGCCTGTGCTGCTACCATGTCCTGTGTACTCCTTCCATGCCTCCTACCTTTGGGAGAAAGACCACTGCAGCCAGCGTTACCCTTGCTCCATCTTGGGGGACTCTTGCGTTCTGGCGCCCATGTCACTTTTGCCCTTCACTGATGGAATCTTTCGTTGCATGGCCTTGGAGGATGGCCATAAGGTGGAGGTGGTCTCCTACAAGGTGATCATCAACAATGGACCTGTTTCGGCTTCTGTCACCTGGTTGCTTGGATACTCTCTCTTCATGTTTACCATCGCATTCTGGTTTATCTAGCCACTGTTATTTTCCAGTCTTTTTGTATTCTCTAAAATAGAAAAATAATGTCGACACCTAGATTGAGAAGCATTTAGCATCACCATGGATGCATATCACCATCAAATTTACGTTTATATTTATGGGTCACAAAAATCAATATAACTCTATTGCTTTTTGACTGTGTTGAACTGGTGTATTTGGTTCTTTGTAATGTATTTTAACTTGTGTACCCCATCATTTGTTGAAATTACTAAATATTTGAATAACCATACCAAATCAGAAAAAAAGATCAATTGGTATTAAGCAGAAATAGTTTTTAGCGTACACTTTAATTATGTGAGAGACTATCGACTGATTTACCTTCCTCAAAGCACAGGAACCACATGGACACTTAGGTTTAAAGTTAGAGGTGATCTCTACATGCTGCAAGGAACCTTTAAGATATGGTAGTTGTGGTAAAGACTACATTTTTTCATTTGAAATTGTTATCTCACTGTTTTGAATTTAAGCGTAGTCATCCATTCTCAGCCATCATTACATCTGAAGTGTACGATGTAAGGGAGTGTCAGGTCAATCTTTGAGAAATTTTGATATTTACAAATGTGGGGTGTTGCTGTAGTCTTTCAACTGTGCTGTATGCTTTACAAATCTAGCATTTACTTTTAGTCTTTCAGTCTTTTATTTTGTAATAATTTGTGGGGTTTTTTTTTTGTTTTTGCTGTTGCCAGTGTTTCATGGTGAACGATGTTGTCACGTTGCTTTTTTTTTACCAATCTGCCAAGTTGACTGTGTTACTTTGAACGGATAACAGATGTTAAGCAGATATCTAATACTGTAACACTGTCATCACAACTACCCTGTTACCATATGTAAATATGTATGACAGTCTTGTCGTATAAATGTAAAAAAGCCTTAACATTATATAATTACTGTATCTTACAGTATTGAGTGACGCTGTAACATTGGTGTAAATGGGCTTAATATAGAACGTGGAGCCAGATTCACACATCTGACAACAGACAAGCAACTAGTGTATGATAATCAGAAGTGGTTATCGAAAAATTCCTTTGCTATATCCGTGAAGCAATCAAAAAAAACGATGCTGGGGGATCGTTTATTTATAACCTCAATTAATCCTCGAAGTGTTGAAAGCCAGATAAAGCCACATAGTTAAACGTAACCACAGAGCACTATGCTTTCCCTCTGGTAAATGACTTCAGGATTAAATGTTTTTTTTAATCTCCGCCTAATTAATTTGTAGGCCTAATAGCATTTATTATTTTGAAAATGTTTCAGCTTTAAAATGTTTCAAACTTCAAAGATATGGGTGCTGAAAACTGCTTTTCTATTTTATTTTGAACTCTGTTTTGTAGGGGAAGTAAGCATACGAGGGCAGATCTGACATTTGTACTCCTACCTAATGAAAAAGCCTTTGTATATGTGAGTAGAATTTCATTGAATGGTCTTCAGAAACAGCAACATTTATACATAAATCTGAACAGCTTGTATGGGAAATTCTTTTGTGATATTTTTAAATTAGCTTTTATTCTATGTGTAGTTTGATCGTGTGGTCTGCAGAGATGTTGAATATGGAGGTTGGAATGGGACATAACAGTAATTTGATAAACGTGCTACAGCCATTTGCGAGTGTTTTGTGTGTCTGATACGTCAAACGCTCCACTCATTCTTTTTGATTGATTCATGCTTGCCAGAAGGTTTCCACTTGCACTGGATTAGCTGTCAGGAAAATCCCTGGCTGGGCAAGTTCGTTTTCTTTATTTATAGCACACTATTTAAGTGCTACAGCGGCATGGTTAGCACTGTTGGCTTACACCTCCTGGACCAGCATTCAAGTATCCATCCTGATTCCATGCATGTGGTGTTCACCATGGTTCATCATGGGGTTTCCTCTGGGTTCTCTAGTTTCCCTCCCACCGTCCAAAAACGTGTTGGGGTTAACTGCAGTTATGAAAGTGCCCATAGGTGTTCATGTGTGAGTGAATGGTGCGTAAGTGTGCCCTGTGATGGGTTGAAGCCCCATCCTGGGTCGTTCCCCGCTTTGCGGTTACAGAAAATGGATGGATGGATGTTTGGTGCACTAAGAGGAAAATTCTGGTGCTCACATAATAATTTACAGCAGATGCAACTGAAGGAATAAGAACTTGTATAACTTGTAACCAGGGCCAGATCCATAGGTGTGAATGTGTATTTGTGCCCTGCGACAGGTTGGCACCCCATACTGCCTTGCGCCCATAGCTTCTGGGATAGTCTCCTGACGCCCACAGCCCTGACCAGGACAAGCATATACAGAAAATACATGGACAATGCACCATTTCACATTTGCTGAAACTCTTGGTTACTTCAGGGAAGTATGTTATCTACAAAGTTATAGAATTATTTTGTAATAATTTGTAGAATTCATTCAAAGTTGTAGAATTCATCTCATCTACAACTTTGAGAAGTCAATGAAGGCATAAAACAGCTACTTAAATCATATGCTTAAATTCTATATGATTATGCAGAGTAAAAGATATTTTTTTTCCAGTGGCTTTGTGTTAACTTTAAAAATCTCACTGCAAAGTGATATCTTTTTATGTGGGCAACTTTCTCTATGGTTAATTTATTCTAGTTGTGAAGGAAATTCTATAGGAATGATAACACAGGCAACAGGTCCCTCAATTTATAATCATCACTGACCCTTAGGATAATGGGATGCATTACTAGAAAGATTAGGGATTGTTTGGGATTTAGGCCTTTAATTAATGGAGACAAATGGCTAGATCAACAAAACAGCACAATAATATATGAAGAGAAGTACTTAGAGCAAATCACAGACCCCCAAATGTGTACTATATGCACCCCTACTCTGTCAAAAAACAGTCGCGTATGAAATTGCAGATTAGACTGTTAGCCTTGGGAGTGAGGAAGTACGTCATTTATGACTATAAGTGAAATAAAAGTATAATAATAATGCCAATATTTTTTCTTGAATTATTTGTCTCTGTAGCACTATTTTTTCATACTACCCTACTGTATGTATTTGAGGGCACCTATAATGAACTGCATATGAATGTGATATCACTTTTTTGGATCCTCCGATGTTTCAATTTTTAAACATCTCACACTGAGAAGTTGGAATAAATAACAAATATTTGACAGACATGTATCTTATATTTATTAAAGTGTACTGTTTAATTGCGACAGCCGCGAAATCCCAAAATGAATCTGGCTTCGCCGTGGCCACCTAAGTGGGGCTTTTCGGGCTCAGCGTCGCGCCATGCTGTTCTGTAATGTCCAAGTAGACTGTTAGTTGGACCATTTTTGTGTTAAAAATGTTGTATATTAATATAAACGACCGATCATAACAGAGCTTTACGCTTTGCTTTCAGAAGGATTATATTATTTTTTCCCCTCATGATAAGGATAATTAGCCAGATAGCGCATTATGTTGGCTCATAGTCGTTTTGTCCTTCAGAATTTGGTCCAGGATCTAAGTAAAGTCAGGGTGTCTGCTGTTCAACGCATCTCGCAAACAGCTTGCAAGGTAAGACTGTTATCCGGTATACTGCATATCAAGTAAGCTAATGACTGCATTTCTGTAACCCAGTAAATTAGAGGGAAGTGTGTAGATACCGACAACATCACGTTCACTTCAGCAAGGCTCGTTGGGTTTGTGATTATGATACTAGATTGTAGTGTACAAGAGTTGTATTACTTTCGAAATAGTCGTAAAACTAAAATATATTCATTCTTAGCATACTGTAATTGGTACAATGGTGTTTTCTAAGGAATGAACATCCAACTATTCACTGCCGCAGAGCAATACAGCTTCTTTCAGTTACAGTTTATCCTCGAATATTTCGCTCGACTAAAGCAATTACATACAGTTAGCACAGTTGTCACTGTCAACTTCACATTTGAATTTGAACAAAAAATGTATTGCCTTTTAATTTACTGCTGTTATTAATGGAATCATCATAATGCACTTTACTGTGGGGGATTGGGGGTGTATGACACGAATATATAATAGGCATAAACTTTGAAGTGTAATGAAATTGTCTGGATTTAAAATATCTCAGTCACATCTAAGTTCTTAACTAGGAATATTTTAACAGTGTGATTATATGTTATAAATAGGAAACGGTTCTGTGTGTCTATTCTATTCTATTCTAGAACACAGTTGTCGTTGAAAGGTGGTGGCAGGTTCCATTGTCAAAAGAAGGGCGACCCCCTCGGCTCTACTCCCACCGACATCGCGTTTATCGACTCGTGGAGGACACGAAGCATGCCACTAAGGCCGAGAAGATGGAACTCATCCTCACACAGACGATTCCCAGTAAGTCTGCCAGCCAGGGACATGTTTACAAATAGACTTTCTGATACTGTTATCCAGTGAAGAGCCACCATAAATTTTGTCACTTATTTCATGTGCGTTGGTCCTTGTTTCTAGAGCTGGGAGGCCGGGGTGACACAGTCTTTGTGAAGAAAGCTTTAGGCCGCAACAAGCTTCTACCTGAAGGCCTGGCAGTGTACGCCTCACCAGAAAACAAGGAGATCTTCAAGGAAGAATTAAGGGTCAGGCTCACTGTCTTTGCATGGAAGAATACTGACTGTTACTAACTGCAGCAGGAATCGAAATGCATCTTATGTTTTATGGGCTAATTAATGAATTTTGCAGTTTTCTAGTCTCATAACTTTACAGTGATTACAGTAAGCGATGCTGGCTAGGATGTGGTATTTTAATCTGTACAGTTCTGATCCCTTTTGTCAGGATTTCAGTCTGTTACCCTTGATTGTGTTTTGTCAAGGAGACATTAAACTAGCTTTGTACTAAGCTTGTGGACTAGTTCAGTAGACCTGTCAAATTACTATGTCCACGTTTCAGGGAAATTGGGTATCACCTTTTCTGGGAAGGGAGTTTGGATTAGTATTCAGGAAGAATGTGCTGTCTTAGCTGACCTCCAAAAACCTATTACAGCAACTGCGTGAGGGGAAAGTGGAGGACAGGGTACAGACACGCACCGGAAAGATGGTAAGGAGATTCTTTCTGAGCATTTGTAACGTTCTGGAAAGCTGTACGTGGGATTTTCTTTGAATTGGCCTTCCAATGGCTGCAGATCTTATACACTGAGGCGTGGGCATTTGTCCGGACTTTATAGAGTAGTTATACTGCCCCCTCATGGGCCTACTGTTTTTTCCCACAGACTGTGGAGTACCTGAAACGCTGTCAGCTGGAGGTGGGGATGAAGAATAATGTACAGTGGGTGCTGTCAAAAGAAATTGTGTGCCGTCACTTCCTCTTAAAGGTAGTCGATTGCTGCCCTGCCAGTGTGGGATTCATTGCAAAAATGATACTTTTGAAATTACCTTCACACCCCCACTGTTTTTGGAATAATATGTATAATTGACTCTTTCCCCCCTACTCCTTCCCTGAAGCTGGGAGTGTTTGTACCGCCTGATGCCTTGACCCTACCAGATGAACCAATCACACGTTGGGGAGAGTATTGGTGTGAGGTCAAGGTAGGTTGTTTGATTAAAGGCGACACTTGGATGGCTGATTGATGCTGAGCTGCTGCTGGCTTGCTGTATCTGAAGCGTTTGTTCCAGCCTGAATCCTTATCCCATCTGTTTGCTCTGGTTGCCATGGTGTTGAAATTCTTTGCCGGCTGGATGACTTGCCATTCGTCACAGAATCTAGGCACTCACTCATCTTGTTAGCAGTATAGACCAGTGTTTCCGAATGCAGTCCTCGGGGAGCTGCAGAGGGTCTGCATTTTGGTTCCCTCCCAGGTCCTTAGGGAGCAAAAATTTGGACTGTCTGGCTGAGAGCTGGGAGGGAGTAAACGTGTACCATCTCTGGGTCCCCAAGAACTGCATTAGGAAACACTGATATAGACCATTATAGGAACTAGAATTCTTAAACAGGACACTTGTGGGTCTCTACACAGTAAGAAAATTACTAGGTCAAATGCTATTTTTGCCATTATTCCAGACGAAATGGGAAAAAATGTCCTGAAGGAAAATGCAACCTTGACAGAAGTAGGGAGGGTTATGAGCTGAAAGAGTAGCTTTTACTAAACAAGACCTGCACTCGTCTTCAAGTGTGATTTGCCGTGGGCCAGTGTTTCTCCGTCCTGAACACTGCCCCCTGCTGTTTATGCTGCGTCACAGACCAGCTAAGCTCCTAAGAACGCATTGTTGAATGTAAATTGAGAAACGTTTAAGGCCTGGCTGCAATTCTGAATTTAAAAATAATTTGTAAAACTTAAAACTAAAGAATTTTGTGTTTCAATCATTGTGTGATTGTAATTGTACATTTCACTTCTGTGGCCATTTTGAAGGCTATGAGTGTTTAATAATTGACACATTAATAATCAATACATTCATTTTTAAGAGTCCATTTTTAATTCTATCTATCTAATGATTTAACAGAAATGTATCGTTGGAAATTGTAATGCATTTGGCTTATTCTGTTGATGAAATTCATGGCTCACTGATGCCTAATTGAAGTACTCAGCTGGACCGAAAACACACCTACATAAACACACAGTGGGTTGCCAGGACCAGGACTGAGAAACATTGGAACAGAGACTTGAAAGCCTCTTGTGGCTTTAGAGATCCAGCACCTTAAACACTATAACTGGTGATTCCCATCCTGATTTTCCCTTCCTGCAGGTGAATGGGATCAACACGGTCCGTATCCCGATGTCCGTGGTGAAGTTCATCAAGCCAAGAACGCAGCGTTATAAAAACTGGTTGGCAAAGCAGTCAGAGCAGGATTTGCCCAAAGACGAGGAGTCCTAGTTCTGCCCAGACGTCTCAGAACAGCAGAAGGCGGATAAATGACTTAGTATGAAAGTGATACATCATTACAGTGGTCCTGGACTGATTGTGTATACTGGGTACCTGACTTATAACTAAGAATTCCATTAAAAATGTTGACAATTCCTTTTTTCGTCTGCCTTCGATTCTCCGGTATTTTGTGATGACCACCCCCAGCAAGGATGTCTTCTGAATTGCAAGTCATGCCCCCACGGGCTGGTATGTTATGACTCATGAATTACTCATGAATCATCTCTCCTGGCCGCTGGCTTTCTTACTGAAGCAGTGCACAGCCCGTGAGGATAAATTGGGCATCGTCGTGTCTGGGTATTGTGGTGATGTGACATCAGGGATTGTCCTTCTTGTTGTTCGTTAGGCCTTATCCTGCAGCAGGGGACTTTGGGCACATCCCTCCTGTGCCAAATTAGCCCCCTCTCACAGACGGAGTCAGTCTTTAAATCAGGAAGGAAAGTGATTTTGTCAGTTTTAAATTATGGGGAATTCAACATTGTGGAGAATTTTGCCTCACTAATGAGATCAGTGATCCCCATTGTTAGAATGTTGGTGTTTGTTCCTACTCTCTCTCGCTCATTTATAT
>JAAGVU020000045.1:12184244-12218767 GCA_011763525.2 Mormyrus iriodes | reverse complement strand
ATGAAGCTTGTACCTTTCAGTCAGGTTTACCGTTATTTTAACTCACGGTAGGCTTAGGTCACTAGTCACAAAGTCAACAGGTAGAAGCAGCAGGACCAACACTTGGTGTACATTGTCTCAGTGTACCAATGCACTCACCTGGTGAATGAGATACGTGATTTGGTGCTTACGCCGTTGTTGTCCTGTTGGCTGCTCTCCTTTTTTCTAAAATGAAAGGGACAGAAGTTTAGCAAACCAGCCACTTGAACCCTAAACACTTCTATACTTTGCATAGGTTTGTTCCTAAAGGCAAACATCTAGCTCATGGCTTAGCGCAACGTTATCCAACCTGGTCCTCACACAGTTACGAAAAAGGGTACTGCCCTGGTACATGCTTGCTCCCCAAGATACAAACAATGACAATGTACCCCCAATGGTACATGTTCCTCAGAGGCCACTTCTATGCCTTGAATTAGACTAAATAGTACATGTACCTACAGCTAGAGTACAATTGGTAAACCCTTAAGGGTATAGTCCCAGTGACAAGTAACTGTATAAATGTATCCTCAAAAGGTAAATTGATACTTTTTTCTCTGACAGTTCAGGCACCCCCCCTCCATTTAATCACAGGGTAAAATCTCCATCTATATCAAAATCGCATTCAAAATCCTAGAAAGTTTCCTGATATTTAAGGAGACAGATGGCAAAGTGTTGGGAGCCCGACTCCCACAGGACACTCCTCTGCAGGCCCAGACCTTGCTAAATGATTTGCGCTGCTCCTTCTCTTCGGTCATATTTTTGGTCAACCACTGCTGGCTCCCACTGAGCTGGTCGTCTCCCTTTATTTCGAGAAACTTCACTTCCTCTTTTCCCCGGTTCCTCTTGCCCTGGAGTCGCCGGAACTGTGGGGTACCATCAGATGGGGATCAGCTGCCATTTGCAGTACAGGGCAACCAGCATTAACAACACAAGGCCTAAACCAGGGAGACAAGCTGGGTATCGCATTTGAGCCCACATTCAAGTTTTTCCCAAGTATCGTAATCCAGGCACTCAGACCTCCATTCTAAGACCAGTGGCAGCAACAAAAGTCAATATCCTTTGTAGGTGTAATCAGTCTTACAGTGAACTACCATTTTCCTCATTTACTGAATGAGTATTATTCAAGTTTAAGGTTATCAAACATCTTGCACTAAAATGACACAAAGGCTTTGCTTTACCGCCTCATCGTCAAACAGAGATGATGAACAGGCTTCTTCCCCCGCCATCACTGCACTCTCTGGCTCCTGATAGTATTCCCCAGCGTAATAATCCTGGAAATAACATTTAGATGAGATTTGTGGCAAGTCACTACCAAAATCAGCTTGCAGCTATGGAAGACAAGCACTCGTTTGCTCTTGTAGGTCACACGGTGGTCTTTTTAAAGATGTGCAGAGACTGACACCTAATATGACTGATGTACCTGCATGCATGTCAATCAAATATGTGGCAGGAACACATCAATGTGTGGCATCTGTCTGGAGTGTAAGTAAATTGTTTATATGTACAGAACTGACGATACCTGTGAAAAAGATTCAGCTGCTGGAATCTGACCGGTGGCATCCTGGTACTGAGGGTAGCATGAATCCATCTGCTGCCCTTCCCAGGCACTACTAGGTTTTGTGTATCCCTGTGGGACGGAACCAAAATCTAGAGGGGCGTCTGACTGAAAGGGGGCCTCCATGCCTGGGGGTGGGGGCAGGACAGAGGCAGCAGAGGGCTCGGGGTCAGGAACTGGGGCAGTCGGGGGTGGCTCCGCACTGTCTTGCAGGGAGAAGTAGTTTTCGGGGGCCACCTCCTCATCACTGCCGTCTTCCTCTTGTGCCATCTGCCGCGCCAGCTGCATAGCGGCGGACTTGGCCGCTGCCTTGATAGCCGAGGGAGAGGCGCTGACCCCCGGGGCTGGGGTGGCACCCAGCGAGCGTGCCGGGGTCCTGGTTTCCTGAGGACGCTTGGTGAGGGCGTGGGGCACCAAGGGCCGCTGGGTTTCCTTGACAACCAAATTCCGTGGCTGAGGCAGGAGAGATGAGAGGCCGCCACCAGAGCCCTACCGAAGAGCGATGGACAGGGGGCGCTGTCAGTGCACACCAACGGTGCACCTCAATACTTCCCAGATACAGACCAGTTCCAGGGTAATCTTACCTGAGACAGTACCTTCTTCTTTACTGGTTCATCGTCATCTGAATCTGACTGTTGAAGAAATGGCAAAGGCCCCGTTTTTAATTTCTCTAACAGAAATGGCTAAATCAAAATAAAATATTAAATACCCTCCCCAGTTATTGTTGGGAGAGAACTGAGTCAGTGTATATGTTAAATAAGTAGTATAAATGAATTACCGAAATTTACCACAAGTGACTACAAAAGATTCAATAATTGTGAATAACACCTAACTATTTTGGCCAGCAATCGGCGTGATTAAAGGAAAATCGTGCACTAATAGTGAATGAATGAATGTTGTCAGATTTCTTCATACTCACGTCGCCTCTCTGAATTTCAGGAATGGTAATTTTCACTGGTTCCGTGCGTTTCTTCGGTTTAGGCAAATTTAATAGTCCAGTCGACAACTCTTGACTCAACGTACCTCTTGAAGGGGGAAACCCCACAGTTACTGTGTCTTCGTTGCCCTTAGACTCCGACTTCTGGCCGGGGTTGGGGACCGCCGTGGCCCCGGATATCTGCGGAACATCTCGAGGTTGCGGGACATTCGATCCAGCGTCTCCGAGAGCCTCCGCACTGGGCTTTTTAGGTGCAGGGAGGCTTGCAAAAAGTCCAGGGCTCTTGCCTCCGGCTCCCAGAGATTTTGGCGAATCTTCGGCGTCGCTTTCATCACTGCTACCATACGCTACCAGAGACATAGCTGTTTTGCAATAACTGTAAAATCACCTGGATAAAATGTAATTCACACACGCTGTTATTTCCCTATGCAACCTCAATGCCCAGCACAAAAATTAGAAAGCGCCGCTTATGATTTTGCATAAAATCTGGCGGCAATATTTCCCCAAATTCACCCAATTAAAAATTCCAATACACGCTAAGTCACAAAAGACGCACTTTGTTCCACGCGAATTCTCGTCTTAAGATACTGATTAATTTTGGTACGCTAGACTGCATTTAAAGCCCCTTGGCCTTGTAGCATTACACAGGTAAACTTAGTTGATACTGAGGTTAGTTTCTCATCAGCTTTATTGCGATAAAAATCCGTTTAAGCAAAGCGTATTACATGAACAGATTTCCTAATAAAAAAAAACGAATAAACCCCTTCGTCAGAAGCGGTACTAAGATCCAGCGATTGCACGAAATTAAGGCCGGGGATAGGTGATGGCGGGCTAAGTAGGCCGCGACAGCTCGTTCTTTACATCTATTAAATTAGATACCAAAGCAGTTTTCATATTGCCCATTTAGTGCACAGGTGTTCACGTGGCGTTTGAAAACGAACAACTCGACATTCATTTTAGCATGAAAATAACTAAACTGCAGCGGTATAGTGTTGTTTGGATTAGCCTACAGCAGTGCCGTTCAGATCCTGCGCAGATATTCAGTAATAGGAGTGTTCGAGGTCATCATTGCTGCGCAGCGCTCTCGGGTTGCTATGAAGAAGATGTTTGTGAGGATCATGCTGGCGCAGCGAGTCAAAAAACGCGCCACTGTCTGGTTTTTCACAAACCTGTATTTTTCAGTTTACTTAAAAACAGACTCTCCGCGAGAGTCCTGTTTTTAAAATGGGTATAATTAAACAGGCAATAAACTATTGATGAAGTGTAAATAATAATAATAAAAGGTTCAGAACTGTATTACAAAGTGATACTTATTATTTGCACACACAAACAGGAAAACAATTTTCATTGGATGCCTATAAAGGAGTAAGAACTGGAAGTTCTGAGTATAAACACCAGCCAAAGCAAGTATATTTTGTTAATTATTTTTAGCTTATAATAATAATCTCAAAGGACTGTAGAGAAAGTGCTTTTTGGAATCAGGGCCAACATTATGGCTTTGGATTTTTGATTATTCCTGAACAGGAATATTTGTATAAAAACAACTAAGAAAAATTGTAAAAGAAAAATAATATTGACCACTCAAGTACTGATTTGGGACAACTTCACCCAACAGGAACCTTTTATGCAAAAATATTGAAAAGTTATATACCTGGTCAGGTCTGTTCCTCCAGGGCCATGAGGTATACAGTCAACATTTAATCACAATACTCTGTGATAAGATTCAGGTTATTAGACATTGCAATTTGTAGGCCATCATTCTGCAGAAATTGCCCAGCAGTGCTGTAATTTTAGTTTTACAGTTACTGTTGGCAAAAAGATGAATCTATTAATCTGCTTTAGAGAGGATTTTTAAAAGGGAATGACCCTGTTAAGTAATGTTCCTATACTATAGATTCACACTTAAATAATGTACTGATTGGGGAGTGTGACAAAGAACCAAAAAATATGAAGCGAAATGTCTGAGAAAAAGTGAAAAAACTGAAGCTATTTTTAAATACCAGATTCAGTGCAAAGGTCCATTCCACACTAATACAGTCCTGGTTTTCGATGCCACATCCACTTCATGCCCAAGTCAAGTTGCCTGTTTTTTTTATCTTTAAATGAGGTAAAAGTTTAACTACTGACACTTATACAGCATTTGGTGATGTTGATACATGTTACATGTCCCTCTTTTGATCACCAATCGAATGAAGCATTTTCATCTATTAGACCCTATTTTATTTTAATAAAATCAAAATTATACCTTCAAGGTAATAAGAATATGAAGTATTGTACAAAATTAGATTATTGAATATTTAGAAACGCAGATTAATTATAATTAATGTATGCAAAGAGAAAAACATTTAGCTGTGGTTTAACAAAGCAAATATTAAGTTACGATTTTTTTTATTAAAACAACGAATGCATCATCATATAATATCATATAATACTAGTCCATGTGTTTTTCTTCACAGTGAGTTTGATTCCATGCTGTACTTGTTTATCTAATTATGTCTGAAGTTCTTTCTAAAAATACATTTAGAAATCAGCATTTACACTGCCTTAAAATACGTGTTACGGTTTGTATGTTTAGTGTGCATTACGCGTGATCAATTTTAAATTTCAGTATCAGTGATTAAAACTAATTTGGTATAAATAATGCAGGACAAAACTCAAGTATATGTATCCACTGCGCGCTGTAAGTATCTATCGATTCGTGACGCCTTACTATAGAGCCGCCGTGTTTCACAGTCAGACCAAACCAATCAACCTCGATGTGAGGAACCAAGAGGGGGTGCTTCTGTTCGGAGGAGGGAAGCGGTTCCAATTTCAAACAAAAACAAGGAGATAGAAGAGAGTGTGGCTTAGAGCTCTGGAAGCAGGAATATCTGATAAAAGCGAGCGGCAAAAAGTAACTAGCCGTCGTGTGCTTGTCGTAAATATCGAAAACGGCACCGCAGTGCAAAGTTTTGCAAATCTTGGTTGCAGGCACGTTTCCATTTTACGCACGATTTAATTTGGAAAATTTTTAAAAAGTTCCTCTGGGTGGCTTATCTACTGATAAAGCGAGCCGATTTGCTAGCAAGCGCGCGAGTGCTTAGAAACAGCATAGTATTCGGTTTTTACCAAGGGGAAGGTTTTATTAACGCTTTTACTTTTGTTTATAAAAAAGAGAACATGCCCCGATCGAACAGGCAAAGAGAATACAAACCTGGCGATCTCGTGTTTGCGAAAATGAAGGGATATCCGCACTGGCCGGCGAGGGTGAGTACCTGCGTCGGTTATAAGGCTCGCAACTTTTATTGCTGTGGTGGGAGACGCGCATTGAATGCTCGGTAATTGTGATATTTGCCTTGGGCCTAGCCCCGGTGCCCCGCTCAAAGTTTACCTGCCTGCCAGCTGCCCGGGCCGGTGGACGGCGTTCCCTTGCCGGGCATTTGGCGTGATGCTGTTTCGGAGTGCGAGCGGGCTGCCCGTTGCCACGCGCCCGGAGCGCGCTCACTGTTCCCGGGCGCTGGTCCGCCTCGCGCCGTGCCTCGCGCGGCCTACGGCGCCCCGGTTAGCCCGTTAGCCGGGCAGGTAACCGGCCGACACTGCTGGCAGTGCTTCGTCAGTTTTATCGCCATAATTTGGCGCGTTGGCGAGACACCCGGAGGCTGCTTCCCTGAGCTCTTCCGAGTGGCGTTTTTTTTTTTTTTTTTTACTATTAATCGTGTGAAAATCGACGCGAGAATGTTTTTCTTTTGTTAAACAGTGGGGGGAAATATTCTGAATGGCTCGATGCCGGTGTTGGGGCTGCGAAGCGGGGTTGAAGGTGGGGGAAAGTTGGGGAGGCAGGGCCGGCGAGGGGGCTTCAGGTGTGCGGACGATTACGCGGCGCAAAGTCCCTCAGGCGGGGGAAAAACGCTCGGTAAGGAGCGTGTGAGCAGCGATAACAGCGCGGAAAGGGGCTCGTTGCTGGTCAAAAGCACGACTTGAACAAATTCAGCACTTAATTGTAGGCACTGAAGCCCACTGTAGTGCTGACCAAGTCTTGCGTCGTTTACGAGGCGCGTATAACGCATGTAGAACCGCAGCAAGCCCCATAGCCTCGATGGCTCCCCATTCAAGCAACATCCCAGCAGTCCTTCGCCAGTCGTGATAAATTACTTGTATGCTCTCATCGAGCCGTTTGCAGGATGTATTCAGTTAGTTCATTCATCCTTGCTCGGTGTGAACAATAGGAGTCGACAGGACTGGATACCACATGTAGTTGATTTAGTGTTTGAATGACCCAAGTCTAACACATTGGTTTAATATTTTACATCTTGGGTGATGCGGTTTGGTGTCTGTTTTTCTTTATTTTTTGTGAATAATGTGATTTCCCCTACATTTAAGTCGCTATGAATCATCATGCAGCTTTTGGTCAAACGTGCATTACAGCTCGACTCAGACCGAAAGTTTCGCCGTTGTTTCGTGCTGGTCATTGTATTTTGCAGCAAAGGGATTGAGATTTTGACTGTAAATCGGGAAAGGCGATGCAAAGTATACATTTATTGAATCGGTTCTGGTGTACACGTTTCTTTCAGTTGCACCTATTGCTAAGACGCGCGGAGTGGCGTGACACGTGTGGTCTCACATTGCGTTTCAAATTCTACTGTGCGGGGCGTGTCCAGTTTATATATTTGTAAACTTTTATGATCAGGTATGTTTTATTTACAGAAATTGCTTATCTGAAATTTTAGGGTGTCCAAAATGTAGTATGAAATGTATTTTGTTGCATATTTGTTCAACAGGGCTCAACCAGTTTATCAGAGATTTATGAATGGGAAATTTTGCTGGAATTATGTAAATATGTTACTTCTTGCAACAAACCTACTGGGTATTATTATGTCGTCTTGTACCTGGGCTGCTGAAGTGTACCCGTTTCACATGGAGTCTGATACTGAGCCGTGTTATCTTGCCCTGATAGGCGATCTCAGGAGGCTGTTTGAACGTTTGGCACAGCACCGGCCAGGAAGCGAGCTGGAGTGCTGTAAGCGGGCGGGTGACTGGTGCATGCACCGTGACTCAGGCCCAACCGTCCAGTGTGCTCTCCCCCCTCCCTCTCCTGTTTCCTGACAACAGTGGAGTGTATTAGGGTGTCCCATTTGGCAAGGTTGGCAAAAGTTTTAATAGTCTGGATAGAACTTAGTATTGGGACAAAGCGTCTTCACCAAGGCGTGGATTTCAGATTTGTTTCTATTCTTCTGGGGAATGATGTGTTTGGTTGAATGTATTAAAAGGTAGTCATTGCTTGCTAGTTATTTCAGGGGCAATTAAATTGTCCTTTTTTTGAATCCACTGGTTTGGCCAGTTGCCCTTAAACGGAGATAAAAAGAGCAAAGGACAGGTTGTCTTTTCCAGTAGCTGTGATTAGTAACTGTGGAGAATTGGGAAAAGTAAAGATCTCTAAACATCTGACTGATGCATGTTCTCACCAAGGGGGCAGGGAAACCAAAATTGAGGCATATGCCAAATAATGGGTAAAGCCCTTATTTTACAGTGTTGATTTGAAGTACAGGAACTGTGTGCATGAAAATATGGATATGAACAAGTTTTGACTGCTAGTTGCCTTGGAGCAAGTTTGAACAGCAGCAGCTACATGCAGGGGGGTGGAGGGTGGAAGTTGTAATCATAATTTGGCAACCGCAGATGTTGCTGGGACAGGCGCCAGCAGGGCAAACTGGAGGCTTCAGGACATAACGGCTCTGTGTTCCTGTGTGTGTGTGTGGGGTGGGGGGGCTACAGGCAATGTGTAAGAAATTGGTTTTACATTTTGTAGTCATTTATTGAAATTTGCTTGCAGGTATGTTTAGTATAGTGCAGTGTGTGTGTGTATGTGTGAATTTTAATGGTGGCTGTTCTCATCTAATGGTATTTTGGAGAGTAATTTTTGGTTTTTGCATATTAATGTTCCTTAAGAATGTATGCGTTAGCCTGTGTGCTGTGCTTTTGATTCTTTGTAGAAACTTCTGGAGAAAAGCCAAATATGTTTGGCTTCATCATGAGTCCTGAGCCCCAGAGCTGTGCAGTACCCATGTTGTATGCTGGTTTTTGGTAACTTCTGGGATTGTACCTAGCTTTCCTTCTTTAATGCACAGCTAATTTAGGTTTTGTAATGATGCATAATTCTTTTATGTTAGTTCCCAGTTTTATTTTTTTTGATTCCTGACAAGTTGAAGTCAACTCTTGGCAGATGGTGTTTCTCCAGAATGTCCTATCCTCTGGTTGGGACTTCAGGAATCTCCGTGGCTTGTTTTTTTGTTTTGATGATTGAATCTGTCCACATTATTGCTGTTTGCGCTCTTCCTGTGTTTTATAAATCATAAGAACTGTATTTTTGTTTTTAATTATTTTTAAGTTTATGCAAATTCTTTTTACCTGTAAATAAAAGTAATGATGGCAAACTTCTGGACAGTATAAGAAATGCTCAAAAAAATCAATGGCTTTCTGGGATAGCGATCGATCTCTGAGCTGTCAGTTGCACACAGTCTCAGTTCTGTGTGTCAGGATGACATCACAGCGCATGTGTAACCCATATGGCTTTTGTAGGGCTGCACGATATCACATCGCAATATGTGAAATTTCTGCAAGTAATATTACAATATTTGTAAAATTAAAAAAAGCTGAAATTACCCAAAAAAGTCCTATTTATCTGTAGTTTAATCTACCAATAAAGTGTCAAATAAGTTGCTGTTGCCACGAGTCAACAACACACAAGTCAATGTGATCATTGTGTTTGCACACATCTCAGTGAAGATGCTGAAACGATATATCATGCAGGCTTAGGCTTCTGCTTCCTGCAATATTTGTAGAGATGGCATTTTCTCCCAAACTTTTTGGACCCTGTTCCACTTTGCCGAAGAATTTTGACCCCACTTGTATACCACTGTCCAGGCACAGCAAAATGTCCATATAACTTGGTATTAAATAGCCTTACCTGGCAGGAGTGACCTTATAACTTCTGGTCTCTGTTAAAATCTAAATTTAGTACCAGCCTCCAAACTCAGTGGGCTACTCTCTGCTTCAGTCTGACCCAGCAAGCTGTGTGATGTGGACACTGGATCTGGAAGTGGGTACTGCTGCTAGCAGCAGAGGGGTTATTCCTGCAGGCCAGCCTGCTTCCTGCACCGTGATTGGCTAGTCCTAACCTGAGGCATGTTTCTGGAACGGTCCTGAGGCTTGTCAATGCGTGCCATGTGTGTCTCTCCTGTCATGGGATGCTTGGAACTACTGTCCATTATTCATCCAGCATGAATTTAGTGAAGCCCCCAGTCCTTAGGTTTTTTTTTTTGTTAGCTTTTTTAAGAACCAAATGGAGTAACATGGGATTAATGGAATAGCGACTGCTGCGTGGTTCAGTGGGCTAAGCCTCTGTGCTTGTGATCGGAAGGTTGCCAGTGTGAGCCCAGCCTGTGCAGAATAGTCACATGTCTGTGGGTCCTTGAGAAAGGCCCTTAACCCCCAGCTCCATGGGCGCTACTATGGGAGGTTGCCCTTTGCGGCCTGTTTGCTTTCAGCTACAGAGAGCAAGTTGGGGGAGGCGTAAAGAGATTTTTCCCACAGGGATCAATAAAGTATAAATTTTAAAAAATAACCTTAGTGCAACATCTTGGGTGAAACACTCCCTGTTCTGCTGATTTAACTTGTCTATACATTTTTTTTTGGTCATCTCTTGCAGATTGATGAGTTGCCGGAAGGTGCTGTCAAGTCTCCTTCCAACAAGTACCAGGTGTTCTTCTTTGGGACGCATGAGACGTGAGTATGCTCTCCCAGGCAGCACAAGGCATGAGGCAGAGGTACACTTTCGATGGGATACCAGTTGGGGGCGCATACACAGGTGTGATCATGCACTGCTACCTAGTGAGCGACCATGCAACCCTTGTAGAGTGGGTTTTTGTGTAAGAAAATTACAGTTTTAAACAGGTTCATTTTTCTAGAACTATAGTGTAGTGTGGTATTTCTCAATCTGGTCCTCGGGGACCACAGACAGTCCATGTTTTTGCTCCGGGAGCTGGTAGGGAGCAAAAATGTGGACTGTCTGGGAAGGGAGCAAAAACTTGGATTGTCTGTGGGTCTTGGAGGACCAGGTTGGGAAATACTGGTGTAGTTTATTCCAGAAGGTCATGCTATGGTCAGCTGTCTAAATTAGCTAGCCTAGTGCATTGCTAATGGCCGTGTCTCCTTGGGAGCTTACTGGGGGTTGGCTTCCTTTATGACTGGGTGTCACCAGTGATTTGTGAATCTTGTCTTCCCAGAGCATTTCTTGGACCCAAGGACTTGTTCCCATATGATGAGTGCAAGGAGAAGTTTGGGAAGCCCACCAAGCGGAAAGGTTTCAGTGAAGGCCTTTGGGAAATCGAGAACAACCCCACAGTGAAGGCAGCGGGATACGAGGTGAGACAGCTCGCCCCCTGCCGATGATTTTGTCCACCAGGAGGTCTGTTTTCTCACCAGTCCCTCATTCACAGACAACAAAGAAGGATGCCCCCTCAGAGGGAGCAGAGAAGCCCACAGGTGACTCTGAGCCTGGGCCCGAAGGCAGCAGTGATGAAGACGAGGGCAACCTCGTCATAGACGAGAAAAACGAGAAGGGCGGAGTCAAGCGGAGAGCGGAGGACTCATTGGAGGTGCGAGTCTTCAGTCAGCCTAGCCAAAGCTTTTTGCTGGGTGGTGGACACGGACACCTGTTTTAATTAATAGCTTTAGGACTCCTGCACATGTGGAGGCACGTTTTCTATATTTTGTATTACATTTAAAATGGAACAGATTAACAAAAGTCTGATCGTGCACCACAGGCTTGAACAAGCTGTAACCAATCCACGGTTCTGAGACTGGTTTTCACTTCCCAGGCCTCCCCCAAGAGATCCAAGGACCTTGAGGGGGAGGATAAAGCGGAGAGCAAGACATTGAACGCTGAAAGTGCCACCAGTGACCATGGTGAGCTAAAGCCCAATGATACTGCAGGGCTGGAGTCTGCTGCTTCTGTGACTCCGCCTCCTGCAGCAGACCCAACTACCACTGGCGAATCAAAGCCAGAGGGCCAGGCCAACCCACCAGCTGAGAGCCAGTTGACATCTGATAAGGTGAGTGGGATGTGGTGTGAGCTCAGGGAACCTTCATGCAGCAATTGGCTGCTTGAATTGTGATAAACTCATTGTGAGTCACGGAGAAATGGGAAGCACAGCTGTGTTTGGATTTAGTACAGTGGAAGTTGGTGCCAGCATGGCTCTGTAACATCGAATTGTCATTCTGGTCTGTCCTTCTGTCCATCTGGTACCTAATCAGTTCTCGCTTTCTCTCTCCTGCTCTCTCCAAGGTCGTCACAGACAGTGCCTAGCGCCACGGCTCTGCATCCACGCCAAACTACCAAGGCGGGTTTTCGGGTCTGAGTGAGAAAATAGCATCGGCATTCTAGGGTTTTGCTCCTAGATGAA
This sequence comes from Mormyrus iriodes, assembly GCA_011763525.2. Lineage (NCBI taxonomy): Eukaryota > Metazoa > Chordata > Actinopteri > Osteoglossiformes > Mormyridae > Mormyrus > Mormyrus iriodes. The sequence goes on along the minus strand of JAAGVU020000045.1, from coordinate 12,206,817 downwards.
AATGGAAGAAAATAGCTACTTAAAATTGTACCAGACGCATTCACATGCCAGGATTGGATAATGTGAGTCTTGGTTACAGTCAAGCTGAGTTGCTGAAATTTCATACAGTAAAGTAGTGATGAACAATTTAGCCTTGGTTTGTTTAAAAGGGGTACCTACTGGTATTTTGATTTCTTTAAAGTGCAATTACAAGTTCTGGCCACTAGGTGTCAACAAGTTATAATTAAGAGGGAACACCAGCTTTGTTTCTCAGTACAAAGAGTAATTAAGAACAAAAGACAATTTCAAGACTTTTGGTAATCAGATATGTAATACTATTCCATTTAAAATAGTTGTTTGCTAATCCTGTTGAAATCCTGTTTGTTTGAATTTGTTAGTTTTACGATTTGAAGTCAACTGTTTGCTGTACGTCGCTGTGCTTTCAGTACAAGTAAATCTATAGTTGCTTTCCGGGCTTTAATATCTTTAAGTAATATTTTCGATGCTTTCCCATATGACATGACTTGCAAACAAGTATTTTCTTGATGCATTGCACAGATTTGAGGGTGTTTGGCTTCATGTACCTGTGCATACCCTACCGGGAAATGGAAAAGACCACTAAGTTAAAGGCATGGCATGCAAGGCAGTGTTGACCAAATATTTAGTAATATATGTCATTTGTGACACTTGGATCCTATAGATTTTCCTTTTTTTTCCAAATATTTCTATTTTACGGAAATTTATTCAGTTATATTTTTATTTAGCATTAATGTAAAAAAAAAAAAGTGTTTCTGCCTTTTAAAAGGTCAGAAGGCACAGTATTTTCCAGGCACAGTATTTTTCTGAACATGGAGTTTGTATTAACTGGCTGAAAATTGATACATTTTATACTAAAGGAGTGGGTGCCTTCTTATTTTTTTAAACCGTTTGTTCTGACGAAGCAAGGGAACCGAGGTTTTAGCAGCACACGGAATCATTTTAGTTGTAATGTGCCAGCAGGGTGGCGCCTGTCAACGCGGGCAATGACCTTCCACAGAGAAGCAGATTCGCTGACACCTTCTCCTTTGAGCCCCTTTCAGTGTAGTAAAAAAATCCTGTGATGCCAATCATTTGTCAGCAGAAACAAATGTGATTTTAATTTTAAAAAGTGTGGGGAATTCCTGCATGCATTTAAACAGCCATGCATTTCAGGGTGAATGGATTTTGAACACTGTCAAACTGCTACAGAAATCAATCTAACAGCAATTGTTCCATATTAATAGCCTGGCTGATTTCAGACACTTAGATGCATATACTACAGCTAGCTTCTGGACACAGAATTTAACATTACAGTCCCCGTCTGATAACATTTTCAGAAATGGTGTTTTCCCAAGTGTCAGTAATGTAACCAGTTTTCCAGGAAAAGGAATCTTTTACAGTTAAAATAAGAAATGCTACTTCAAATTGCATTTAATAACTCTAGTACTCAAAATTTTGAATGGGGGTCTTGGCGTGTTAGAAACCAGACACTCAACTTCCCGGTTATGCTGATTGTTAAACCATAATGATATTGTGGCCTGAATGTATGTGGGTGGGTTGCTCAAGACTCTAACCCATTTCCCCGCACTAGTTCTTTAAAGGTTCCACGACATGTTGCTTAGACTGCTTAATTCCATGCTCAGAATTCATTTCCACTACTATTAATTTAAAGTTCACTATCCCTTTCATTCCTCTGGCTCTTCCTCGTAAGCCCCGCATGACACTTGATTGAGGTATTTGAGATTTTCTTTCGTTTTAGCTGTTTGATCTGAAACATCATCATGGTGAAGATTGGCGAAATCGAATGCTTGTAGTCTGGCAGTCTAATCGCTTACAGAAGCCCTTGATCTGTTTATAAGAGTTTTTTGGCAGAACCTGGAAATCCTAATTTTTAGGCAGAATGATGCTCACCTTGCATCTCTCGGCCTTCTCTTCTGTAGTAGCCTGAAGTCTGTTTTGGTTAAAACAATAAACATGTCGATTATGACCTATGCTTTTGTTGTGCTTTTGGTTCATATGGTCTGTAGCAAGTGGCATATAGCTCTTGGGTGGTACAATGAGAATGATTGTCTATTCTTTGGTCAGGGAAAAAAAAAAAGATTCCTTCAGATCAGTGTCTACCAATCCGGTCCTTGGGAACCTGTATACAGTCCACATTTTTGCTCTGGGAACTGTAAAGGAGCAAAAGCGTGAGATGTTTGTGGGTCCCCGAGAACTGACTTGGGAAATACTGCATTATGCCTGTTTTGAGAAGAGCAAAAATACACAGCAAAATGAGGAGCGACAACGGATAAGTAATCCTTAACTCATGCTGAACACTAATGCAGTAGTTCTTATCAAGTCAGTCTATTCTGTGACTAATGAACCCTTGCTCTACATAGCGCAGGGACAGGTAACTAATTTTTTTAAAATATGGTAAATGTATAAACGTCCAGATATAGTGATGTTTCATGTTGTCACGTTAATCGGTCAGTCAGTAAGGGCGTATGTACAGCGGAGGATTTTTTTTTTTTTTAAAGGATCAACACAATGTCTTGGTAGGGAATGTCAGGACAAGGTTTTTTTTTTTTTCGGTTTGTAGATTAGACGCACCCTGATACAAATCTTGGGTGTAATAAAATGGGACTGCGTGGCTCAGTAGGTTAGGGCGCTGTCCTTGTTAAAATGCCGTAATTGGCAGGGTAAGTTCACCACTGGAGCAAAGCTCCTAACTCCAGTTGCTTCAGAGACTGGCTTACCCCGTTTTAAATAATTTATATGTAAAATTAGCTTATCCTACAATAAAATGTTGCATGCAATATTTCTGAAATTCGGTTTAAATATACGAAATCAAAGTCTCCTGTTGAAGTCGGCAACTAACTAGTAAGTACTGAAGTTTTTAAATCGACACAAAGTACTGCATGTTGTTGCGCGTCGCTGCAGCGCTGAGCGCGGCCGACGCAGGGGAAGGCGGGAATACATGGGAAATTACGATGACATCACTAAACAGGTAAACCGATGCTTCAGAAACGTCGTTAAAATTTAAACAAGTAACGGCAAACCAGTCTCCTGTTAATCGGCTTATTGATGGGATTTAGCAGTTCTAAAGACCTTGGTTTCGGGCTTCCCAAAATGTACCTTCGATCCCAGTATATTTTTGTATTTCATCTTGTATTACAAGATGGAACAGACACCTGCTCTTTAATACTGCTGGTTCTTAATAATCTTGTTATATTATAAACGATCGTGCTGCGTATAATACAGCGCATTTTGACAGCCCACATTTCTCCATAGCGGCTTGGGAGACCACGTGCTTAGTTTTTACCCATAGGTCTTTGCGCCGGGCACGTGAAAGGTCATAGGTGAGAGATCCATGTGACATTGAGACGAAACGAAATGCTTCTGTAAACTTAAGATTATCTGTCCATCTAATTTTTTTTTTTAGTTCGCGTTAATACATTTCGCAAGCCGTCAGGCTAGCAAAGGTGCGTATCTTCATTTTGTGTATTTTCATGTTGCATATTTGATCCGTAATGCAATCCGTTTCATTATTGAGGATAATGACCTAATAAATGCAATAAAACAGGTACGTGAGCGTAAATATGAATTCGTATACGTTTCGCGTTTCGTTAAATTCAGTATATAAAGGGCAACATGGAAATAAAATGCTGTAGCAGTTAGCTTTTGACGCAAGTTTGCTTTTGATCCAAGGTTATGTGAGACTGGGCGGAATCAGCTAGGGGTAGTTGCTGGTTGCAAATCATTTGATTTTTACTGGTTACTGTTTATTCCAACATTTAAAAATTATTAGCCGAGTTTTTTGCGAGATGCGTTTATAGCACCCAAATAGTTTTTTTTAAAAACAGCCAGTAGCATGAGACTGACGGCGCTCCTGGCCATGGCGGCGCGGGTGAAGGTGCCTGCCGACTACCGCCACGCAACCAGCCGGCCGTGGAGCATCGCGGCCAAGAGACTCAACCCACCTGGGAAGAAGAGGCGAAAGGTTTTCGTTGAGCCCATTGCCCACGAAGACTGGTCCGTTTTCCGAGGCGATACAGTAAGCATTCACCTCCAGCTGGGTCTTACGCTGGCCAATCACGTTCAACTTAAAGGTTTTTAACAAGTCTTGGGGATAAAAGTCGGTACAAATATACTTTAAGTATATGAGGATCGTTTTAAGTTGACTTCTTTCTTTTAGGTGGAGATACTGTCCGGTAAAGAGAGCGGGAAGCAGGGCAAGGTTGTCCAGGTTTTTCGGAACCGTAACTGGGTCATTCTGGAGGGTCTCAATACGGTAAGGTGGACCACGTAGCATCTACGTGCTTTGTGTGCAACCACCTTAATTCCTTCCTTTGTCCTTCCTTCCACGTTTTTGTCATTTTAATTTTTAAAAAGGTTTAGTCTCAGAACAAATACAGGCAGTACATAAATGTCTCTGGTTGCTGGTGATAGTCAATTCTTATGTGACCCGCAGCACTACAGGTATATTGGAAAGTCTGCAGATTACAGGGGTACATACGTCGCCAGCGAAGCACCCCTCCTCCTGAAAGACATTGCCCTTGTCGATCCCTCTGACAGGTAGGCCCCGATTGAGTGGTAACATGTTCCCTGGTCTGTCAAAGCACTAACCTGATACAAAGCAGCCCTTGGCCATCCGCTAACCTCCAGGCTGTGTTCTCAAAGCTGCTCCAGCCAGAATTCTGGCCTCCTGTGAGTCTGACCCACATTCTCTTGCTGATCTGCAGGATGCCCACGCAGGTGGAATGGAAATACACAGAGGAGGGGGAGAGGGTGCGTGTGTCAGTCCGCACAGGCCGAATTATCCCCAAGCCTGTGTTTCAGCGCAAGGATGGTATTGTAACTCAGCAGTGGAAAGGTGAGGCTTCTTAATGCTGGGTGATGGGTCGTCTGTATAAAATTCTGGAGCCTGATCAAATGATCTGCGTTTTTCTGCAGTTATTTAAGCACCATTCAGATCTGTTGTCAGCTTATTTAATAATTGAACTGGATTCTGACTTTGCACAAACAAAAATAAGCTGTTCTAGCACAGTCACTCCTGCAGTTTCTGAAATTTAATGTCTCCTAACTTACTGTCCTGCAGGCTTTACACAATGATGGTTCCTTAATCATGTGTTTAAACATTTATTCAAATGCAACATTCAGAGTAGTGATTATGATCACTTTTGTCTTCTGCGTCCAAAGATGGTCCCAAGGACACGTCCCCGGACGATACCCTGGAGAAGACCTACATAGCCTCACTGAAGACCCTCGAAGAGGAGGTTATGGAGAAACTGGGTATCCAGGAGACGAGAAGGCCGAGGAAGAGCTTTTGGTACTGAGCAGTGAGCGGATGGACGGACGGACGGACAGATGGAAAGGCCTGCTGATGGGGCTAGCAGTCACTGAAGTTCCTCCTAAATGACAGTGTCCCGCTGTTCTCCTGTAGTGGTTTCTGAATATTATTTCAAACCTTAGGTGTTTTGCTGAAATTACTTAGTATCTGAATTGTCCTGAAAAATCTACCTGGTCTGAGATCAGATGTTAACAGTGACAGTGTATTAAAATCCTTGTTTAAGTGCCCATCATACTTTCAGGCTGTTTTCTCAATTTTTGAAGCATCATGCTGTGTTTTTTTTTTTTTTTTTTTTTTTTTTGTGTGGTCCAGTCTGAAGTGTATATATATTAAATTGTCAGAATACATGGCATCTGACTAAATTAGTGATGATGAGAGATGTTTCTTTTGTCTCAACATGTTAAAAGTTGGTAAACTTTTTTTTTTTTTTTTAAACTTAGCGATGCTGTACAAATAAAGCCATTTGGATAGTTGTGGAATTTATTAATTTAGCCTTTGTTTAGGTTTCTTTCTTTAGGGTAATACTTTGATTAAAAAATGACAAGCAGTCATTCTAAATTTGGAGGGATTCGCAAGGAGTAAGATGTTATTTTTGATTGGAATGAGAGCAGCCCTAATGAGGAAAGTTCTGAGGTGATGCGAAGATGTCGCCAAAGGCTGCTGTGATATTTGTGGAGGATACTTAGTCGGGAACCAATACTAGTGCGTTTTTTTCAACTGAGCTGGCTAGCATTACTTGGTGGTGGTAATATGAATGCTCATGCTAATAACCGTTAACATGGTTAGTGTAATTGTAACGTTTGGCCACAAGTGGGCAGCAAAGTCCTGCTTGTGTGTTTTACCAAAAGAAGGTCCTTGCCCTGCGCCAAATTTACTTTTTCCAGAAGTGCTTTTTTGATTATAGCCATGCACCACTTGACAATGGGGATACGTTCCGAGAAATGAGTCCTTAGGTGATTTTGTCATTGTGCGAACATAATAGTGTGTACTTGCACAAACCAAAGGGTATTGCCTAATACACGCCTAGGCTATACAATACAGCATAGTAAACAGATAAACCAGTAACCTAGTTATCATTACCAAGTATTATGTTCTGTACTTAATTGTGTGTGCTAGACTTTTGTAGGACAGGCGGTGCAGTAGGTTTGTTTACACCGGGATCAATGCAAGCACCTGAGTAATGCGTCATGCTACAATATATTACAGCTACGATGCCAGTCGACGAGGGGAAGTTTTCAGCTCCATCATAAACTTGTGGGACCACCAGTCTGTCATTCACCGAAACGTTATATGGTGCATGACTATATTAATTTAGAAGACCACCATGTTTAACTGACCATTTTCATAGTAACTTCTGAGTTGCCAAGGAAGTAGTTGCTGCTTGGTTATTAGAAATTAATAATTGTTACTGAAACGCTAGTTTTGGTGCCCATTCAAAATATCTGGTTGTTAGACTGCGATTTTGATCCTCCCATAAAGAAAAAAAAAATTATCCAAAGCTTTTCAAATAACTGGAGAAACGAATATTTTTTTCCACCGCTGTCCTCAAAATTCCCCCCAAAATAGAGGTAGCATCTGTTCCCCAGACATTTTGACAGGTTCTCAGGCCACCTCACTATGTCTGACTGAGCAGTCTGGTACCTCGAGGAAGTACAGCAAATTAAGCTGCTGCTATTGCACTGGTTTGTGGCGTAATTGCAGCAGGGCGGGTCCACAGTTGGCAGGAGGCTGCTGCAGGTCTTTCCAGGTCTAGTCCTGTGGTTTATGTGTGAGGCTGGTGGAATGTAGGGGTGCCTAGTCAACTGCCAGAATGAAATCTGAGGCAGGCTAAGGGACAGGATCCTGTCACCAGGCTTCGTGGCTGAACGTTTCTAAGGCGTGCCTGACGCCGGTTCGGAGTGGGTGGAGATACCAGGAACCTGCTGTACTGTATAATGGCCAAGGGCCTGTCAGCTTCTGCCCACATGTGGTAGGCTGGGGTCTTTGCTCGTTCCTAACGTGCTTCTCTCCCACCTTCAGAACGCTCCGGGCACCCTCCATGCCTTGGGGTAGACTGAGTCAGCATCTTTCCTTCACACTGAATTCTACACTATGACAATAATTACCTCAAACCTTCTCCCCACTACTTTCGAATGCAGAAGATTCTTCTGCATGTGCCCCGACCCCTTCATTTCTTTGAGAGTTGGGTGTAAGGAATGAATTACAAACTGTCTTGCCCTGAGCTTTCACCCTACTGTTCTGTGTTCCATCCTCATGCCATCGTGGCTCTTATTTTACCCTGATGAGACAGCGCTTTTAAAGGCTTACTGAGGTTCTCTCTCCCCTCCAATGGCGCAACCTGCGCAATGGGCCATCTCTGCGGCCCGGCCGAACAGCTCCTCCTAACGGGGGGGGGGGTCCTCGGTGGTGATGAACAGGGCCGAGCTGAACGCAGCTGTAAATGTGAAGAAGACGTAGAATAAAGGAAGCTGGCAGTGCACATGGTCATCTTTCCATCCCCAGGAAAATCTATCCTTTGCATTTTCAAAGCCATAATGTTCCTTTTCGCACTGATATTTGGCTAAAGCACAAGCCTTATAGTACTTCTGTGTCTCAGACCATGCCAGATTAAGTGACGAACCGACTTGGCAGCTGCCTTTTCCAGCATGGTGGTTAGTATGGACGAGCTGAATGTCTTTTGTACCAGTTTTTGGCTGGAATTGCCGTGCGTTTTACAGTAAGTTACAAAGACAGCATTGTTTGAAGTGGAGGGTTTGGTTTGCTTGAGGTATTACCCGGGTAGCCGTCATCTTCTGAAAATCCCACTGTGCCTGCTGTAGTCCACTTTGCGGTTTTTAAATGCATTGAAGTTTATTTTTTTGCGAGGGCTGTAGGCAGCCTGGGAGTAACTGACCACGCTGTCTTCTCTGCCTCTGTCCTGTAAGGGCGATGCCTGAGCTAAGTTACACTGAGGCCTTGGTAACAGTTTCTCCAGAGAATATTGTTAGTAGCCAAGAAAGAGACGAATTCGCGAATGATACTTGGGCACCCGTTACCACAACCCATACAGCCTGCTAGACTGAACGAAAATAAAACGCCATTACTGAAATAAACTTCGAAGCAAACGGTACTGTACTGTGCACTTTGCATGTTAAATTGCCTTGTCATTTCTTATCTAGACATTTTTAATGATATACAAACCATCTAAGTTATTTACTTGTACATACAAAGTTACTACTGTACGCACTGGGAGCATTACATTTTGGACCCATTACTAGAAATGCGCATCCAAAAATATTCCCATTTAGTTGTTCACTGACAACTGGCGAATAATTAAAACTGCAAATGTCAAGTCCGCGATCGTGAAAGAGGTAAATTACTGTAGTTACTCATGTCCGTTTAGTGCCTGGAACACAGAGATGCATCAGTATGGAGTTTTGATTTATGATTCCAAAACAAGGTGAAATAAATTCATTATTTCTGTTGTGTCATGTTCTTCAGAAAGCATCTTAGCTATGGTAATATATCTGAGCTGGTAATATGGTCGTCTTCACTAGTTCTCTCCCTTTGGTACTTTTGTTCTGGCTGCTACGCTGTAATTCTATATCTGGACCTGAACACCACTGACCAGCATTGGTGAGATGCTTTGCCAGAACTCCAGCCACTGTGGCCAGCTGCACGATAGACTACCCGTTGAACGGCCAGACCACCCTGTCGTGCTCGCTTGCTGAACAGCTGAAGTTGGGCTTGGTTACTATCTGGGTGGCAGAGTTGTAAGGAATAACCATTATGAAGTATTGTTGATGGCACCAGTAGTGGTCTTCCATCCAAGTGACCCAAAGTGATTCAGCTGTGTGGTTAATGTGCTGTTACCTGAGCTTCTTTGTTTGGGCTAAGATGCTAATCTTAGGGCATTGTCTGCGTTCCCACTCTGACCACCCATCCATCTTCCATCTAATCGTCCAGTACAGGATTATAGGGGGTTCGGCCTGGAGCCTACCAATTGGACCCTGTGAGAAAATCACAGCCATTGCAGAATCCTGCAGAATGTTAACTGGTCTTTGCATAATATGGTACCATCCAAATCTTTCCTGTGACCAGGATAACTTTCCTAACCAGGATAAGTGTTTATAAGATGAAAAAATGGATACATTTCAGGTATGTATAATATGCTGGCAAGGATTTGTATGACCTGGGACCTGAGAAAAGTGTTCATGCAGAGCTGCCTCAGATCCAGCGTTCTGGCTTCTGTGGGGCCAATCCTGCATGGTGATACCACTCGAGTCCACCAGGGGCATCGCAACCCAGAAAGCTCCACGTACTTAAGCCATCACACAGGAAACGTATTGTTACTGCAAGACAGGCGGTAGCAGTGCAACAGAGGTGTTATTGCTTTCGTTTCCAGGAGAGAGTTTCAGCCCATTACAGTGAGCAGGAAGTTTACTCTGACTTACTTCACTACTATGTCAAGCTGTATAGATGGGGGGGGGAGAAAATTGTAAAAGGCCATTTGCTTCCGATTTTAAAAAAAGGAGGACTGCTAAGCAACAGTATAATGTAATGCAAATGAGCTTTGTGAAAGAGTTAAGCCCTTATGATGAAAGGGGACATGGTGCGATTGGAGTTTAAAGTTACTTGTCCTATGGAGGGTGCAACTTGGGCTGAGAGGGCCAATGAAGTCCCTCAAGCCTCCCCACCGTTTAATCCACCCAGCCCGCTCTTTCCTGCCCCCTTCTCAGCCACTGCTGTTAACCCCTCTGCCCACGCATCTGTGATAAATTTGTCTTAGGCCTGCCACTCCAGTGCAGCCGCTGAGTGTGTCTGTGTGAGTTTGGGGGGGGGGGGGGGCGGCTGCTACAAAGAAGTATTCACGCTCTTCCCCGGCTGCCCCCAATCAGCCGTCCCTCCTCACTGCTAAGCTACACCACCTGCATGCTAACCCCCACTTAATATTCTTGCTTAACCCATCAACCCAGTTGATATGCTCCTATTTCTCTTCCTCTCCCTCCATTACACTCCAGTGCATTTATCACTGTTCTATTGCCCCTGCCCACCAAATAACTGCCTTCTGCTCGTGCCCTCGCACCTCCTATCCTGTTTGCCCCGTTTCTCTGCCAGTCTCGTTCATGCGTGGTTAGTTATTTCGATATTGGAACCCGCTAAGCGTGTCCATAACTTGTAGCCAGTAGTCACACTGTCAGAAAAAGAGTACCAATTTGTACCTTTGCTTGTCACTGGGGTTGTACCCTCAAAGGTCTACCAATTGTACCCTATAGCTGTAGGTAAATGCACTCTGAGGAACAACCCCAAGGTACAAGTAACATTAATGTATGTCCAATGGTATAAAAATATCCTTCAGAGTCCATATCTGTATCTTAAAAGGTACATTTACCCTTGAGGGTACAGCGCCGGTGACAAGCCAGGGTACAAATTGGTACCCTTTTTCTCTGACGGTGCATGATAATGAGACAGAGCAGGTATGTGGCATTTATTTGCATTTTCATTTAGCACACGTTTATCCAAACCAGTCATACATTTCTATGGGGGTCAGACCGTCCCTGGGACAACCGGAGGTTAAAGGCCTTGTTCAGGGGCCAAACAGTGACATCACTTTGCCAACCCTGGGATTCAAACCGACAACCTTCTGATCACAGCCAAACACCACCCCCAGAATATATGTGGAATACCCTGGTTTACCATAAGCGAATCTCATGACAGGAGGATTAACATATGACCATTTATTTCTGCTATAATGTCATCATCATTATGCGTAACTCTCCTACTGGTTAGTTGGTTTAGTGGCTAACTTGCTAGGTTAGCTATGTATGAAAGCCAATCAAATGCTTGCACTTTGGTTCCATGGTTCTGCTGGGGTCTTGTGAAATGTGTTGACTTGTATGGTGAATAAATCATTGAGGATGCAACGATTTTCTTTTTGATGATTAAGGTGATGTTGGCTGCATCACACGTGTGATGTTGTGTTTGATACCTGCAGAATAATTGACACCAAATGTGTTCCAATCTGAGGGACCACGTTCTATTCAAATGTCCTAATTTTACATCTTTTTTTTAAGGTCAATGTTAAAACAATGTCATTACTCCTAGAATTCACACTGTTCTTTTTACGAGGCTCGCTTTTTATAAATGGCTTTTAAGAGAAACCATTGTGTTGAGATGAGCCAAACGGAGTTGACGTGGTTCTGCATTTCATATCCATACACCAGAGGGGGTTCGTCTTTTCAACAACTATATTCTCCATGGAAAGTCTTGCGGAAAATTTTCTTTTCGGGAAGGACCGGAAAGTAATGAGCATCTAGCAGCCGGTAAATTCTGGTGGTCTAAGAAATATGGCTTATATATTATAACTACCGGCTTCCTCGTTAATTACTCATTATTTTTACTGTCTGTCTGTTTCTTTTTATTTATTTTTTCCTACTTACTAGACGCCAGGTGTGGTTTCCGAGAACATTAAGGCTGCTGTTGGCTGTTCTTAACGGTTTTCTTCAACGGTAACTGGATTTAACGAAAGATACCTTATAAATGTTGACCATTTGCATATTGAAAAAGGCTGTATTATGAACCAATTGCGTATGGGAGCGTTTGAGATGGGGGGGAGGGCACAACAATTTAAAGACAACCGTATGTTTACTGGGGGATGAAAGAAGCCAAATAAAAAAACTGGAGGGGGGGGGGCGGGAGCAATTATTTTTAGTTTAGTGCGTCGTTGTTTTTCATAAACTTAAAGTTATGAAACCATATCGCTGTATTAATTACGTCAAGTACGTCTACCCGCCTTATGAAAACGTTTGCTCCTTTGTTATACATTACATTTTTAAATAAATCTTTGATCGTAGTTTTAATGTATAATTGGAGTTGGGTTGTTTTCTATAAACGTCACCTACACACCATGCAGTTCTATAATCTCGCACATTAGTAATAGATAACTGAGTTGATAGTGTTTGACGGGGGTATCTGCCGGGGCTGCTCCGCGTGCAGCATCAGCAACTTGCCGGCTGCTGCACTGACGCACTGTTCAGGCACCGACTTTCCCTTCATCGGCCGCCCCCCCCCATCGGAATCGAATGCCCCTGTTTTATTAACAACCGAAACGGCACGACTCTCTGCATGCACTTACAAACCCCCGATTTTGTTCCTCCTCCTGTATATCTGACTGACCCGTTTGCTTTATATTGAAAAGCCCGTACGATTACGCTGCAAATTTTTTTTCAACCCTCCCCTCCCAGTTTCTCTGCCCCCCCCCCCCCCTTCCAATTACACAAGAGTGGGTTTCATGTGGAGAAAAAAGTGGGCTGTTCGAGGTTCAGTTTCAGCCCCGGCTGTGTCCGATCCCCTCTCTCCTGTCTTTCTTTCGGGTCCTTCTCCGGCTTTCGGACGCTCCCCGCCGTCAGCCCCATCCGCGGCGGCGCTGCATTCTCCCACTCGCACTGCACCAAGCGAAGATCGGCGGATATTTCATACACGCCGCATCAGAAAACAAAACATACAATATTCTAAAGAGGATAAAGCCCCAATTGTGTCAGAAAAATGCGGTAGGTTGACTTTTAAATTATAATGTTTGTTAATATTTTCTGTCCTATGAATAAGGGATGCAAAGTTGCATTACGTCTGTGACGCTATCTAGCACAAACACGACAGGTAACCTACTGCGCAACTAGCAAACAACGAACATTTCTTGACGTCTTTTGGTAACTCGTTCATCATACACCTGATTTAATTTAAAAGCTTTTTTCGTTCGTATTAAATATTCATCCCCACCGTCGTTGCCTACGTACTTAATTGAATTGTCAAAGAAGTTGTAAAAGCGATTTGCATAAACCGAAACGTGTCACCTTGTTACTTTTATCCTCATTTTAACGCCCACTCTCCCCCCACCTGATTAGGATGCACTACCGACCGATATAAATAGGAGCTTTGTAATATTTGTTTTGCAATAGTTCATTTTACTGAGCTGCAAAGTTCTCCGTTGCAATACATCCAGATAACTGACCAACGAAAAGTTGATACCTGTGCTTTGAGAGTTGCCTGTCAACATGAAACATGTGACGTTAATGTGTTTTAGCCTTACAGTCTATGCAAATAGCATTAATTATGGAAGCTCTGCTGTATAGATCTGATCCAGGGTCTTCCACAACTTCATGGTCATTGTAAGACTGAAGGGCCAATAAAATGACTGTTTGTATCAATTCAAATAAGTATCAACTTTAAATAAGGGTTAATTCACTTAAGTGTGTATCTGTTCATCCTTTAATCACTCTTTCCTGGTCAAATACAGTTGCCCCGGGGTGATATTCTTTACGGTTAGGTATTTGTATACAGTTCAGGATATACTGTGTCACAACAGGCCTTTTGAAGTCTCCTTGTTTAGAGAATCTGATCTGTAATTAGTAGAAAATCTTTACCAAATAGAGGAGAAGCTGGCTGAAAATGATTTGGGAGCAACCAAGTCCTGCGTAGGCTGTGAAGAGAGGGGGGCAGAGAGGTACAGGAGAGAAGGTCTATCAGGTGCCACTGAGGGAAAAAGACCCAATAGCACCCTAGCTAGCTGTCATGTAAGGCTGAGCTGTTTACTAATACAATTTTGTTGGTCTTTACTACTAATATTAAAATTAATTTGTTATATCAGTGAGACGTTATGGGCAGTGACAGCAGATTTCAGTATAACCTCTCGTGTCTTTGTGGGACTCCCTTTGATGAGTGTGACAGAACAGCAGTAGGGGTGGGAGTCTTTACAGTCTTTGCAGACATTCCCGGGAATGGAGTTGTTGGGAATTCCGAGCGTAGTATCTTTGGTGATAGGGTGCAACTGCTGTTCAGTAGATATGAAAGCCCTCAATCTTCCAGTAGCGAGTCAATGTCTGTCAGGCCCGTCGCTCGAGGCATTTAGGCCTACGGTCTCTGGTGATAGGATTAGCGGGTTAGCAGCTAATTAGCGGCAGTCATCTTTTGGGCTTCGCGGAGCCGTGCTGCTTTGTTCACTCCCCCCATTGCCGCGTATCACTAACAGATGATGGTTGGTTGATTCAGAGCAGAGGCTAGTTGCTTCATGAAGCCAGCGCTGTGAACAGAAGCGCATTCATGGTTCCTTGGCTCCTATAGGACTGTTGTAGACCCCTTTCTTCAGTTCTCAGCCTTGTGTAGTGGGGCCAGTTCCTTACTTTGGCATCTTATTCTTCACTCGTGGTGAAAGCCTTTCCCCTATCCATTATTCTTTTTAAGTCTCCTAGCCTACAAAGTGGGGACCTGCCCTGCTTTCAGAGCTCTTCCCAGCCTAGTCAGGGGAGCCGTCCTGTTCTCCTGAATCACCTGATGGGGCCCCGCCTCTCTGCTTTGCTCTTCCCACCTGCCTCTTAAAGCCCCATCCCCGACTCTGTTTTCTACCCAAGTCTGGTGAAGGCATGCCCTGCTCCACAATTCCTCCCAGCCTATTTAGCTAAGCGTCTGGTGTGTTCCAACTTGCTTATATTTTCGTAGCAGAGATCGACCTCTGATGTATTCTTCATGTAGGCCCCTATATCCCAGAGATATACAAAAAAAAATGCATCGCCAAACAGCAGTGACTTGAACTTCCAGCACTGCCCTGCGGGTGTCCCGAATCCCACTTCTCTCGTTATCTGGTACAGGCAGATGATTACATGGACTCAGCAAGAAGAATTCTCAGGGAACAAGTTGGTTTGGGTCAATAATCCGACTTGGGGAAAACAGTGAAAAGCTTTATAAAGCATTAAGTACACCTTATTCCTTATATATATATTATTCCTTATTATATATACAGGCACCTGAAATTAGCTTCTCTCCAAATCCGTCTCCTGAATCAGTCCTTTGCTGCAACCAATGACAGTCCTCATAGGGACCCTTCCACCTATGTAAAATGAAATCATGCTTTATTTGCCATTTGCACAAGTACAGGTACATTGGAATGCTTCTTTTCACATATCCCATCATACTCTGCTTTGAGACACACACAGATGTATATACAGTTGGGAATGAAGCCAGGGGTCTGAGCACAGGGTCAGCCATTTATCCGGCACCCCTGGAGCATTTCAGGGGGGTTAAGGGCCCTGTTCAAGGGCCCAACAGACATGTGATTATTCTGCAGAGTTGAACTGTTTTATTCAAGAGATATCTTCAAATATGCGCGTCTCAGTGCAACGTGAGGGAATTGAAGACCAAACTTCCGAAGCTCAGTCTATTTTTTGTTGTGTTTGAGATGAGACCGCCAAGGACCTGAGGTCAGGTGTCCGCATCATATCTTACAGAGGTAATCCAAAAAACTTCCATTACATTTCAAAAAGTCATCAGGTCCACAGAAAACATATTTGGAGGCCTGAGTGTCTTAGGAATTTGCTCTTAAATTTGTGTATACTCCTGAATCAAAAAAAAAGTTAATTTTATTCAAGCTTTGGTGCTAAGATTTTATTAAAGAAACTCTTGTCACTAAAGAGTTACTGAGTCAAGGCCTATGTGGGCAGCTGAAGGTTTCACTGAGTGGAAATGTCATTTGTATTAGATGAGTACTCTATGACACAGGAACTTTTGGTTAGCCACCAGAACTTCACTGCCAATCCTACACATTCCCTGATCCCTACCTCACCAGGCGGGACATTTCTCAAGCTGACCATATAATATGAGGTGATAAAAATTCCCAAAATAACCCTAATAAAAGTGGTATGGTTTCAGGAGCTCGGCAAGGCAACTGTGGTGTGTATGAGCTTTTGGGCTGATCATTGGGCGAGATGCCAAGGGTTTAGGATAATGAAAGTCAATGTCTGTTAAATTAAACATCGCCAATGAGGCGAAGAGCCATTGCATATTAAAAAAAAATAAAAAATTGACCAAAAGCTGCAAGGCATATCCGTGGGTGAAGGTAACTGCTGCAGTGAATTTTCCATTCAAAGAAATAGTGAATGAAAACCAAACACAGGAGTAGGGCCAGCAGTTTGAAGAGAAAAATGTTTCAGTTTGCAAGCCTTAAAAATAGGTGTGCTTCTTATACTGAGATTTTTATAAGCTACAATATCTACATACTCCAATGCTTTAAGCTGCTATAACTTTTTTTTTTAAGTTAAAATTAGGAGGAATAGGAATTAGTCACTATAAATAAAATCTAAAAGCTTATGTTTACTCATGGCTTAAGGTGCGGGATGTTTCTTCTGGAGTGTTATTCCACAGACTACTCAGATCTGGTCTGTAGAAGCGCTTCAAGATCTTCTCAGCAGTCTTGAGCGTGCTCAATCGGCCCTAAATGGGCCAGGCTATGCTTTGACTGGATTTTCCCCGAGGGAGCTACCATGCCTCTCCTCTGCCGAGCGAATCCATCGGGGTGTCCGGCCAGAGCAGCTGGCACCTATTTACCCCCTGTCTGCACTCTTTCTCCGTCGTCCCCCCATCCTCTCCTCCCTCAGCTGGCCCACGCCATTTCTTTTTTTCCGTCTGCGGGTTTGAAAGAGTTGCCCCGGGAGATGGGGAGACAGAGTCATCCGAGGTGAGGAGAGGCTGGATTGGCGAGCGGGTCGGGCGGGTGGGGCGCGCCCGGCTGGAACAGCGGGCGGCAGCAAGGAGCCACAAAAGGCTGTGCGAACACGAGGAGGAGTCGGCTGATGAAGGGAGACAGGGAAGGGGGTGGAGTGGCGGCGGTGGACGTGGCATGGCCTGGCAGCCACATTGAACGGGAGAGAGGAGAATTGACATGTTGGCCGATGCGAATGCGGCCAGAGGGAGACGTGTAGGCCAGTCGCATGAGCTCATTCGTTGCCGGCCATTCATACGCTCTGATACACCATTGCTGCTGAGTGAAAGGAAAAACCAGGCCTTCAGCCAAAGAGCAGCTGGAAGAGACCCCACACAGTCCATCGAAAGGAAATTAGGGCCGCTGTATTCAGAATTATATTATATCTATACCACTATAGGCCCCTCCAGCCCAATCCTCTGAGGTGGCTGCATTCTAGTGTCCATAAATGGCATTTTCTCAGGCCCCAGGCAGCCCGGCCCAAACCGCAGCCCCCGTTGAGCTGCTGGTCCTCCCTGCGATGAAGTCACTGGAGCGTCTGTGTGCCTGTGGTGCCTGCCTAAGCACTTCTGCGGTCTCCGCGGGCGCACCGGAGGAAGTCGACTCCTGTTTCTCGTGGCGTATGGAAATATGGCCGTGGCTGCGAGCCACGTGCGGCGGCCTGGCCTGGGCACGGCGGGAAAGGGGGGGCAGGGGCATTCAGGAGAGACAGAACCCAGGATGGAGAGGTTAAAACCACCCAGTAAAGATCAGCGAGGGCCAAGGATTGCAAGGCTTAGAAACTGCGTGCATAAACAGTACTGTCTGCGTGGCTCCCCTGCCTCATAATTATTTATATTACAGTATTACCTTACTTTGTTGTACAAAAGCAGCTTCCCACCTGTCAGCGACCTGTCAGCGGCCTTTCTACAAGCCATAACCCTTCCTCTTTGGCCTTCCAAGTCGGCGGTCTTGGTGTAACTCCTCCAGACAGTAATCTGGGGCTTGGTAGACCCCGGGCAGCGCTGCCTTTGGCAGACTTCGCTCAGCCCCTTGCCTGCTTTCGGCACTCGGCACTGCCACACTTGCAAATTCCCGCAAACCCGTTTTTCAGTAACCAAAATTAATTTTCCTTGCTCGATCGCGTCATCCCTACTAAAAATATACCATTAAATAAAACAATTTTGGTTTGGCGTAATCCATTTGCACATTTATTCCAAAAAAGGCCTCGTGCTCTACCAGATGCCTGAAACAATGACTTTTAACAAGTTCTTAACCCTACTCACCCCATGTCATTATATTGCCTGCTGGTCCTATTTCTGTTAGCAATTTCTGTTGTATCTGACCTGTGTGCACTTAATGGGTTCATGCACTCACAGACACACGCTGGGACAGGTAAATTACCCGTTGGTACTCGTTTTCCATTCCAGTTACTCTGTCAGCATGTGGCCCAAATAATGGCTGAAATGGTCCAATGCCTTAATTTGCCAGCCGCACTCATGTCGGCACCTCGATCCGAGGATTGGTGTCATTATGATCACTGGCTTTGTGGCTTGGTCCTGGTTAATCTAATTAAAAAGAGCTGAAAACCTAGAGACTAAATGAACGACAGTCAGCGTCTCGTTTCAGGACGCTGGTGGACAAGCCGTTGGCTAGTCGAGAAGATGTTAAATGTAAAATTAAATATGGCCAACGAGATGCCCGTCACCACTGGAATTATGGGGTCCTTGGTAATCGTTCGGATTTTCCGTGGATATTTCCATGTTCTCTCGGAAGGATCCGGCTATGTCTCTCTCTTTCCAGAGGTGGTCCTCTTTATTTCTTGGGTCAAAGTCAAATGTGAAGGTAACAAGCCCAGAAAGTGGTGCCTGGCCTCATCCAGCATGAAGCCCTTCCTGTAATTTGTTTTTCTGGTAGCTTATGAAAGGGCTCTTAAAAAACATTAAAGAACCACAACAAGCGGCAGTTATTTGCTGCATCCACATGACGGACTCTAATTGCTACCAGTCCAGAGTATTGACTCATTCAGCAGAAATATTTTTAATTTACAGTCCAAATAGGTAAAATTCACCCAGGACAATTTGGTTTTACTTTGCATTTTGAACCTGGGTAAAAAAAAAAACACAGGTTCATCTGCTGTTTAATTAGGGTGACCACCACAACGTCAGGGGGGACATTATGAGCCACGACAGGGTTTGTAAACTAGCATTACAACCATTTCAGTTCAAAGCACCTGGATTTCACTTACGCAGGGTACTTGCTGTGTGCTGATTGGTCAGTCTTCTATAATCATGCATGTGTCACTAATGTTAATGTGAAACAGCAGTCTTTCAATCAGGGAAACAAACCAGTCAAAGCACAAGAAGAACTTAACTATTTAGCCAAGCTCAGGAGCCTGTCAGGTTTAAAGTAGTTCGTAAAACCTGAAGTAGCTCATAGTGCCCCCCTGACATGGATTAGGTGGTCACCCTCTGTTCAATGTGTCTCTATTGACTATGTACTGATAACGTCATTCTAAGTGCAGTGGCTACAGGCTTTGTTTTGAGTGGAGGGCCCTTTGGGTAAACCGGGTTTTTAGCAGCCTGAGGACCTTGTGGAAGGTTCTGTATACGTTAGGGCTCTGTCCTGTCTGGCTTTCAGCTCACTTTCCAAGAGCAAAACAGCAGAGTTGTATCTCCACACATCCGGCATGGGTGCCTTGTTCTCACTAGTCAAAAGGCCTCTTGGCAGCGGAAGTCTTTTGAGCCGTACTGATATTTATAATGATGTATTTGCTGTTCCTACTAGATGCCTGTGCCACTAGTGAAAATGTAGCCCTTTCTAGAGGCCCCTGGGGGCCGTGGCAGGGGTCCTTGTGGTTAGATGGGGGGGAGGGGAGGGTAGTTAGTCCTGCCAAAGAATAAGAAGTGTGTGTGTGTGTGTGTGTGTGTGTATATACACTCTTTGACAGTTACCCCATTAGAATTCTCCTCAAGTGCACTGAAATTGCGAGTCGGGCCAGCTGGATGATGTTGTTTCAGACACGTACACACACACTACTCTTTTTTTCAGTCCCTTTAAAATATGACCCCTTCTGTCCTCAGTGTCCCCTGATTTAGAGCTCCTCGTGTCACCAACAGTGAACTTTGTTGTGTTTCGCCTAAAGTTTTATGGCTTCTCCCTCTGGCAGTGTTCTTTCACTTCCTCACTGTAAATCACCAACAGTTCTGCAAATGCAGCTGTGAGCCTTGTACTTTCTAGATGCATCCGGTCCCACCTGGACCCTCTGCTCCGTCATCCAAAGATGTTTTGTTGGATCGTTGTCGGAACTGTTCCGTACCGTTCCCCCTGCTCTATGAGGTTCTGTCTAAGGAGGAACGAGGGTGGGAAATGCTGCTCCTTGGGCGGGAGACCTTGTTTGTCATGAAGCAACTGCGAAGGCTGGCCTGTGATCCTGCATGTTTGCAGGATTTACGACATGATGTGTCGCTTAGCATGTGGGTGCCTTCACATGCAATAGAAAATGGCTTTGCTTTTCAGATGGAACATCGAAGTACCGCAAGGAAAATCAGTGCGGTTTTTCCTACATGACTCACATTTATGAATTTCAGGGCATCCCGTGGATATTAAGTCAGGATAATTCAAGCTCCTCCATTCATCCATCCATCCATCCATCTTCCATATGTATATCTGAGCAGTACTACAGTCTCTAACCACCAGGGTCATGGTGAAATTCAAATTCAAGAGACCGTCTTTAGTCATTGTCATTGTACAAAGAGTGAGCTGAAAATACTGTACAGGCTAAAAATATCTGCCTTCACCTAGAGTTAAAAACTACCACAGACTACAGAAAAAAGCACCCCAGCTGGTTATAACCTTGTCAGGTAACCTAATGATTTGTGGTATGCAGTGGATGAGGGGCTGTTATCCTGTGTCAGTGCACGTCTGTTTATTTTTGGATCATCTTTTTTATTTGGCTTGAGCAGGGGCTGTTATCCAGGGCAAATTATACTTACAGTCGGGAATTTTAAAAAAGCAAATTGGGTTAACTCACCAGGCTCTAAGACACAACTGCAATGGCCCACTGGCCTTGCCAAGCCTCGCCTGTTTTATACTATTGGCTGCTCTTGGGTTGATCGCCCCCTTTGACTTTTTTGTGCCCTGCGTATCTCAGCCGACCTCCCCCGGTCTGACCTCCTATTGGCCCATCATTCCCCATTGGTTGTAGCTATTCATGTTACCATTGACGTTAGCATTACCATTCATTTTAGCATTACCATTGACGTTAGCATTACCGTTCATTTTAGCATTACCATTGATGTTAGCATTACCATTCATTTTAGCATTACCATTGACGTTAGCATTACCATTGACTCACAATTATCTGGTATCACTTCGATGACCCAGTGATCTCCCTCTTGCAGATTTGGAATGAGCCCCCCTTTGGTTCTGTTTGCCAGCAGCCTTGTCGCCCTGGTGTGCATCTCCAGCTCTGAACAGGGAACAGGTAGGAAGCCACCTGCAGTCCAGTGCATAAGGGCCAAGCACACTGATGATACTGATGTTGGTGGAGGTGGTAGTATGAGTGTCACTCGAGATTTATGACCAAGGGGGCTAAGCCTACTGGGGGGAGGGGTCTGATTTTAGTGTAAGTGAATGAGAACGCATTTAGTTAGTTTAATTAGTGTACATTTACATGGGGGGCTAAAGAACATTTTAGGATGGCTTAAGCCCTCCTACAACGGCCTTAGTGACACCCCTACCCATTACTCTCATTTGTACTATTCTTGATAACAGTAATAGAATCTCAACTTATTAATGAGAGCCCAAAACTGCCATTTCAAAGCAATCTGTATGCATAGTAATGGCACTTAATAATTTGTTCTTTTTAAATATCAGCAAGTACACATTTACCTTTTGAGTAAACATACATTTGTATTCATCTGTTTTCATTTATTTGTATTAATCTATTTTTACAGTATATTGCCATTTAACATAATTGTAGATTACAGCTTCAAGTTGAAATTGTAACAAAGCTATGTAAATGTACATGAATATCTGTCTGGGTATTACCCACAAAGTTCTGTTTCATTCACACATTGCCGCACGTGAGCACATAAATGCATGCATGGGCCAGAATGACGGGCCTGTGAAGATGAAACTGTCACTGCATGCAGACAAGGCAGAGATGAGAACAGTGTAGCCCTGGTTACCATTTTGCTGCCTGCTAATTTTTCCGGCGGGCTGTAGTCAAGTGGACAGGCTGTGCCAGCTTTTGATGCATTAAAAATGAACTGGGACCTGCTGGAGTGGAGGACCCTTTACAGCCATGATATATAATTAAAGGATCAGAGAACTGTCATCATAAACAATTTAACTGGCCAGAAGTGAGCTGCTAATGTAAATGATTCACACGCAGTTGCCTTTCCATAAAATTTTTACAGAATTTCCCCCTGAGGCCAATAAAGCATTATCGCATCCCATCCCATCCTTTCCCGTCCCATCCCATCCCATCCCATCGCATCCCATCCCATCCTTTCCCGTCCCATCCCATCCCATCCCATCCCATCCTATCCTTTCCTATCTCATCACATCATATCCCATCCTTTCCTATCCTATCCCATGCCCTCTCATCCCATCTCATCCTATCCCGTCCCATCCCTTCCTATTCCATCCCATCCTTTCCTATCCCATCCCATCCCAATCCCATCCCATCCTATCCTTTCCTATCTCATCACATCATATCCCATCCTTTCCTATCCCATCCCATGCCCTCTCAT
>JAAGVU020000045.1:12140306-12153870 GCA_011763525.2 Mormyrus iriodes | reverse complement strand
TTCCAGGACGTGCACGTGATGATCTTCATCGGCTTCGGCTTCCTCATGACCTTCCTGCAGCGCTACGGCTTCAGCAGCGTGGCCTTCAACTTCCTGATAGCCGCCTTCTCCCTACAGTGGGCCACCCTCATGCAGGGCTTCTTCCATGGCATGCAGCACGGCAAGATTCACATCGGTGTGGAGAGGTGCGGCACGTGTGCAGACGCATGCAAATGTGCGCAGACACTCCCCGCCAGCAGCGTGCATGGGGGCTACTTTTATATTCCAACTAAGCACTTGACCTCACATAAGATGGGACCCTATGGAACACACACAAACAAGCAGGCGCATGGGGGTGTGAGGAGGGTGAGGAACATGGATACACAGACCTCAGGGACTATGCCCTGTGGAACTAGGCAACCAATCAGATCAATAGCGTGCAGAAACATGGGCTTTGCTACTATGAATATAAGTTTCAGAGTGCTGACCACAACAAAGAATCAATATAGGAGAACAAAAACGGGTCACACGTTGCTTAATATTATTTTATTTAATTGAACGTCACCACACAGACGAATCACCACACACTGAGGAAGGCAGTATGCCGAAAACGTTCAATTAACCAATCGAATCACATACAGGTCAGAGGTCATATGCAAATACCAATCAGACATGGCGGGGGTGGGACACCTGACAGGCGGATTCTGCATGGAGAGAAGACTGTCTGCTGAGTTTAAAGTTTGGCTGGTACCAGGTTAAGCTCATCATTTGTCTAAAATCAAGTATTCCAGCACAACGTTCCCAGAACTGGAAAATGAAGAACAGTTTCACATCCTAAGTATCTCTTAAATGCATACTCAAAATCCTGGCAATATCAGTTTAAAAAACAATAAGGATCAGACAGCTACACTGCTTGGACCCCTCAATGTACACTATAAAATAAAGATATTTAAAAACCACCATGTATTTAAAATACTGGAAAATGTTAAGAATCAGTCCTTGGACCAGCCAAAGTGGAGGATTCTGGGTTGTGTCATTTGAGCTGAGCGACTCTGGGTGTCAGTGTTATTGAGTGACTTGCCTTCACCTCTGCAGCATGATCAACGCAGATTTCTGCACGGGCTCGGTCCTGATCTCCTTTGGGGCCGTGCTGGGCAAGACCAGCCCGGTGCAGCTACTGGTGATGGCCATGTTTGAGGTGACGCTGTTCGCCGTCAACGAGTTTGTGCTCCTCTCAATCCTGGGGGTGAGTGTGCAATTGATCGCTTCCTTACTGCGCCATCATGCTCAGAAACAGCAGTATCATGCAGCCATCCATCATCAGTACAGCGCACTCACTAATGCTCAATCACCATGACATCACAGTCATTTCGTTTCAGTCATGGTGTATTATATTCATCATTATCCTATTACACATCACGCTCATTATAATTGCTGTTTATATCCTGTTTTATTGTTTCATGACTGCTCCATCTCTATTATTATAGTGTACTTTGCCTACTCTTTGCTGTAGGAGATACCGGTACACCAAGAGCTGTCTTCTACTGACCTTTCTCCTACTATAACTGCCTTTGGTCTTCCTTGCTGTAAAAGCTCTACGTTGTTTTGCTGTTTCGTTCTACTGTACCGTACAGACTCTCTTGTGTTATAACTGTCTCACGAATGTGACTAGGATGTTCTGTAAATCCACGTTTACATGGAAATGTCTGGACCGTTGATTACAGGAACTCTTTGACCTCCTCAACAGGCAAAGGACGCGGGAGGCTCAATGACTATCCACACCTTTGGGGCTTATTTCGGCCTGGTGGTAGCACGGATACTTTACCGCCCCCAGCTGGAAAAAAGCAAGCACAAAAACTGTTCGGTCTACCACTCAGACCTCTTTGCTATGATTGGTAAGAAACCTTATTGGGCATGAATTTCAGACGTATCCTGTTTGACAGTTGCAGTCAAAAGCTGTCCAGATCAGGGGCAATTCTAGGATTTGGCTATTTGGGGGGTTCAGCCCCTTGAAGAAAAATGGGACACCACCAACCCACGGCAGTTTAAGATTTCTGTCAAGCCAAACTCATGTGTACTTCATTAAAATTAGACTTTTAATGAGATCTATAAATCCATTCACAAGTTGATCCCAGCCTTCATATGAATCATAGACAGAAATAGAATTGTTAACTGTTTGAAGGTCTTTCTCCTGTTTATCTTGGACCCTACTTTTCCATCCTTTGTCGAAATACAAACTTCTGGTGTTGCCCCCTACGTACAAGTTTGAAGGTTATTTGTTACCCTCTATTTAACCTTCCTTTATGAGATAAGACATTTTCCCCTCATACCAGATGGTCTTTCTGTGTCTCAGGCACCATCTTCTTGTGGATGTTCTGGCCCAGCTTCAACTCAGCCATCACGGCACATGGTGATGACCAGCACCGCACTGCCATGAACACCTACTACTCCTTGGCCGCCTGCACATTGTCTACATTCGCGATGTCGTCCCTGCTGAACCGTGGTGGCAAGCTTGACATGGTGAGGAATTAGGGCAGGGCAGTGCAGGGGTCGGGGAGCTGGACGTTGATGTATAAAATAAGTTGGCAACATCTCTAACGTTTACTATTAAAGGATCTTTTTTTCCACCAGAGAGACTGGAAATTTCCAGATCAGAAGGCTTCTTTAAGTACAGCTTGACTAACCACTAAGCTGACTTAAAACTGCCGTTTATAGTCCCCTTGAAACAGGTGACTTATTTCATAGTGGGCCACAAGGATATCACAACAATTAGCAAGTATAAGAATGGCTTTGCTGGTCGGCCGGACGTGACTGGCGGGGACTGAAAGGAGAGGAAAATATCATCAAATCTGTCACCGTTTATGCACCGTTGGATTTTATTGGTAGAAACGAGTTACAGTTTAAACGAAAAGGAGGTTTATTCTGCAAATACAAATTAAGCAAGTGTGGACGAGAAACTAAAATATTAGACCTAGAATTCCTTTATAGTCTGTTTTTCTGTTCTTTTCTACAATAAGTCTCTTTTCACTTGGAAGTGCAGATTTTGGGGGCCCAGAATTTCTAGCAATGCCCTCTGATTGTATCATCACTGCCACATTCAAAATTCTCATTTCCTTTACTATTTTGGCACTTTTCTACATTGTCATACAGTTGTCCTTACTTACACGGCGGTATATTTTACCACAGTGGTTCAATAACTTTACAGAAAGTGGAGTGTTGGGGATTTTAGCCTGCAGTCTGCCAAGCCAAGGCTCACCATCACTTTCCTGTTCCTTCACTTCAAATACATAGAAGAAACTGTTGAAGAATCAGCAAAAGATCTGCTCCTTTAAGTCTGCTAAGATCTTGCACTGCTAACACTAACTCTAGGAGCCCCTTCAGTGTTGAGTGGTACACTGCCTGGGTGTGATTGCCCCCTTCTGACCATGCCCTGCAGGTACACATCCAGAACGCAGCCATTGCCGGTGGAGTGGCAGTGGGTACTGCAGGAGAAATGATGCTCACTCCCTTTGGCTCCATGGTCGTGGGTTTCCTGGCTGGGACCATCTCCACCCTGGGCTACAAGTTCTTGTCGGTATGGATGCCATAGGGCAGTGTTTCCCAACCTGGTCCTTGGAGACCTCCAGACAGTCCACGTCTGGCAGGAAGCTGGGAGGGAGGAAAAAGGCAGACTGTCTGGCAGGGAGCTGGCAGGGAGCAAAAAGGCAGACTGTCTGGCAGGGAGCCGGGAAGGAGCAAAAATGCAGACTGTCTGGCAGGGAGCTGGGAGGGAGCAAAAAGGTAGACTGTTTGGGAGGGAGCTGGTTAGGAGCAAACAGGCAGACTGTCTGGCAGAGAACTGGGAGGGAGCAAAAAGGCAGACAGTCCGAGGCTGAGAAACACTGCCATACAGCATGTGGATACACACAAATGCTTGGAATACACACACAGGTACATAGGAATGTTAAAATACTCACAAGAA
The DNA here is from genome assembly GCA_011763525.2 of Mormyrus iriodes. Classification (NCBI taxonomy): domain Eukaryota; kingdom Metazoa; phylum Chordata; class Actinopteri; order Osteoglossiformes; family Mormyridae; genus Mormyrus; species Mormyrus iriodes. The sequence continues at coordinate 12,149,930 of JAAGVU020000045.1, read as the reverse complement.
ACACACAGGTACCCACATCACAATCTAATCGCCCCTTGGGGATAAATAAAGTGATTTGATTTGAATTGAATTGCATTGAATGGAATTGAATGGAATTGAATGGAATTGAATTGAATTGAATTGAATTGAATTAAGAACTACATAAAGACAGACAGGCACAGAAATGCATTTACAAACACATAGTTTTCACAAACCGATACACAATAAGACAAACACGCAGTATATTTTTGTAGGATACTAAATACAGATAAACAAAAGCACATCATACAAGGATGGGTGAAAGGTTAGTGATTCTCAGACATCACAGAATTATAGGTTCCACTGATCTGGATCAGTCTCTGAGATGTTGGCAGCATTTCCATCCTTTGTCCAAACACAAACTTCCTGGTGTCTCTCCAACTGTACGATGTAGCCCCTCATGGAGAAGAAGTTGCGCATCCAGGACACCTGTGGGGTCCACAACCTGCACGGCATGCCCGGCATCTTGGGGGCAGTGGTGGGGGCCGTCACCGCCTGCCTGGCCACTAACGACGTCTATGGAGAGGGGTGAGTACAGGTGCCTGGCCAACCTATGTACAGGCAGTCCCCGGGATAAGAACACCTGACTTACGGACAGCTCATACTTACAAACAGACTGCCATAAAGCCTATTATATTAAGAATTTTAGCTAAATACAATGATTCCCCATGATGGACGTGCACCCTACATGCATGAAGATATTATATGTCTTAAGCAGTTTGTCAGCTTGAGGTACAGTATAGTATGGTATGTAGTTACTATTATTATTATTATGTAGCATAATGTTCTGACTTATTCTACTTAAAGACTGACTTAAGGAACGGCTCTCATTCGTAACCTGGGGACTGCCTGATTTTGATCCTGTTTTGTATCTTCTCGACAAAGTCACATTTACGCCAAGTCAGTCCATCAGTCCAGACCTGGGGAAGATCTTACTCAGGGTCAAAATTGCTTTTACATAATGTGACAGATTGCGGGGAGGGGATCTGCCACAAGCAGAAACAGCACAATAACACAGTTTAATCAAATATAGAGACTTCATTAAGGATATACAGCACAAAAAGAGATCGAGGTCCCTTTAAAGAAAATAACCGAACACCAGCTCAGAAATACAATTAACTCAAAATCCACCAAGCTACAAATGTGATGGACCCTTCCTCTGTCTTTCTTGCTCTCCTACATCTCACCCTAAAAAACCTTAACAAGGTAATTAGTCCACTTAGGACCAGCTGGGGGTTATTAATTGGGTTCTCCGTAGGCAGATGGTGACCCGTTGGCATGGTAACGCAAACATCAGCCAAATCCGTCCCATTCCAGAGCTTCCTGCTGGCTCACAATAATAAATTAGTAAGAGCGGTACAATATGCCATTTCCTGTATGCAGACATACGCTGCATTGCACTGCATTGATACCACAGTGATACACGTGTGATCCTTACAACTTCATTGTCAGATTAACCCCCAGCCCTGGAGGTGCGAAGCGTCAATATTACACACTGATACACTGGCTCACCCCTTCAGACGCCTTCAGACCAATACTGAAAAAAGATATAATGAAAAGATCTAATATAACTATTAAAAAGCCTCTTAACGGTTTATTAGCAAAATTCCTTGGTTATGACAAGCAGAAATCTCCCACCCAAAAAACTAGAGATTTTCTGTTCAGATTTATCACAAAACAATAGCAGAAATCAGGTGTCAATCAGTTTCTGTTTGCAGAAACATACAGAATCCTGATATCAAATGTCAATACGCTCACCTGCATATCATGAGTGGGGTGTTTGAGGGACAGGCTGTTTGGGTTGTGCCCCTATCAGGGAGAGAGAGGACTGGAGCCTCACTACACTTCTCTGTTTTAGAATGGCGGACGTCTTCCCAGATATCTACTCCAGGAAATTCTCGGCGTCCACCCAAGCTGCGCGGCAGGCCATCGCTCTGGCTGTGACACTGGGCATGGCCTTTTTTGGGGGCATCATCGTGGGTGAGTCATCTGGGGCAGGTGGGATTGTCACATCACTATGCCAACAGGAAAGGTCGCAAAATTTATACTTGCATATATGTGCAAAAAATCTTTTACAGTGGGTAGAGCTTCCATATCAGGAATTCCTAAGCTGGCCAATTCAGTGTAAGGGCTTGTAAGACAACATGGCGTATAAGGTAAAACTACCTGATGAATGACGGCAGATGCCCATGTGGATGCCCAGGCAAGCTTCACCCCCGTGCCCCCCCAACGTATCGGTAAAAGTTGTCGACCGGGGGAGGGTGTTGATGGTTTAAGTTGATGACCAGGAGGGGTGGCTGCAGTTCAAGTTGTTTATGGGGGGGCATGGGGGGGTGGGCGATTACCCATTTTGCCAATGGCATATCTGCAACTTTATCTCACGGTAGTGTCAAAGGTATATAGTGAAAATAAAACTGCTAACAAGCCCTCTGCAAGTTCCAACCAGCCATCATCCATCTATCTATCCATCAATCTATCCATCCACCAATCCATCCATCCATCCACCCACCTATCAATCCATCCATCGATCATCCATCTATCTGTCCATCCACCAGTCCATCCATCTACCCACTCACTTATCAGTCCATCTATCCATCCACCAACCCATCATTCATCCATCCATCCATCCATCCATCCATCCATCCATCCATCTTTCAGCCACATCTCCTTCTCAGGATCTTACAGGTAAGGGAGCTATGCCCGGCATCATGGCCACAAGGCAGGGCTACATCATTAATGGAATGAAGGGCACCTACACAAACACACACTCACACGAACAATCATACACTCCCAGTTAGCCTGATGACATGTCTTTGGACTGTGGGAGGAAACCCCAGGACACAGAGGAAACCTGGGGGACATAAGGAGGACACGCAAACTCCACACACACACACAGAGCATGTCAAGGCCGAGGTCAAAGTTTATTTCTATAGCACATTTAAAACAACCAAAGTTGACCAAAGTGCTGAACAGGCAAAAATGAACAATAAACAGATATAGCAATCAGAATTTTCATAAAATAAAGAAACTAATGAAATGTATCAAATAGTATTGAAGATGTAAAATATAAATAAGCAAACAAAATAATATAAAATAATCTCCATTAGGAAAGGCCCAGAAATCATGCTCCATTTGAGTCAATATGCCCCTTCCTGTATGTGGTTTATAGTCATGTGAGCCATCACCCCTACACAGCCTGGGTACAGCACTGCCACACAGCTGAAGTTCCTCCCCTGCACCACCAATCATTGAAGGAACTGGGAATCGTATCCTTATTTGCCAATCAATACGGTGACATTGATAGACATGTGTACACAGGCTTTGAGTCACAGAGTGCCGCCGATCGCATAACCTTCGCCACAAGCTGGTTTCCTGCCTTAAGCTCTGCGTGGCATGTGGAATATGAGGTCTTGTTCACCTATATATACAGAAATGGGCATCATATGTCGTTGCAGAAATCTAGCATCAGTGGCCTGACCAATACGTAGAGTTAAGAAAAAACCACAAATGTTCACAGCTAAATGTCCTGTATTATGACTGCTGTCCTTTCCAAGGTTTTATTATGAAGTTGCCCATCTGCAGTTCTCCCCCTGACACCATCTGCTTTGAAGATTCGATCTACTGGGAGGTATGATATTACAATAACAACCATCTGCTTTTCTTAATATGACCATTTGTGATTAGTTTTTAAATTCAGACTTCATATTCTGAGATATTACAGGCAATTACCCATCCATCACTCAGTCCATCAATACATCTATTCTACATCCTATGCAGTACAGGTTTACGGGGGTGGGGGGAGAGGGGGTTATGCCTGTTTCACTTTGAATGGGATTCCAGTCCATCCGAAGACACACGCACAATCACACACTGGGCAGTTTAGTCATGGTGTCTGTTGGCTGACTTGCCAAACGGCTTCAATGTTCATTACGGTATTTTGTATGTGATGTAATTTTCCAGTTGCCCACAAGATGTCACCAGGCAAAATATTTCTGGACTGGGACTGAACGATTATCGAGGATTCTGGGGGATTTAACCACGCAGCAATTTTCAAAGTTTATTGCATTGCGTAACTACACGAGTAGTTTATTTCACTCAGGGGCAGAGATTTTCTAACTTCTTATGAATGGCATAACATGCTGTGTCTTGTTTTGGATTCAGATAGATGTGTATCAGTCTTTAAAAGGAATTCAACAATATAATAACATTATGTTCATGTTGGACGTGTCTCTTTAAATTTGTGAAAAGACCTTAAATGGTTTAATGTTCGTCATATACAATAAATGTCTGGTTTGGTGTTGGACATGTTTTTTTTTTTTTTTGACCTGGGGAACTCAATGCTGTGAATTCTCTGTCGTAGATGCCAGGGGAGGAAGGATCCCAAGAGGAGTTGGGCACTGTCATGGTACAGGAGGTGCATAAACCCCTCAAGAGCTGAGCTACAGTCGGACGTGCACGCCGGGACGCAGAGACGTGGATACACACATATGCATGTGGTCAAAAATCCACGCACGCACGTACAGTACATACACACACACGCATGTGGTCAAACATTCACGCACGCACGTACAGTATATACACACACACGCATGTGGTCACACATCCACCCACGCACGTACAGTACATACACACACACGCATGTGGTCAAACATCCACGCACCCACGCACGTACAGTACATACACACACACGCATGTGGTCAAACATCCACGCACGCACGCACGCACAGTACATACACACACACACGCATGTGGTGAAACATCCACCCACGCACGTACAGTACATACCCACACACGCATTTGGTCAAATATCCACCCACGCACGTACAGTACATACACACACACACATGTGGTCAAACATCCAACCCCTGATCATTTAAAAGCAGAACAAGTAGCTCTGATTTAACACCGCGAGTGTTCAAATATTACAATACCCGCCTTGCAGAACACATTACATTTAATTAATTTCCCCCATTAAACCAAACGTTTAATTGTGTTGTCACCGAAAAAAGAACAGTAAATTATACCTGTCATGCGTTACCGCCAAAAATGTGTGTTATTTTGTTGTGGACATTGCAATTTTCTACATATTTTGAAAAGATCCATCCCTTCGCTAACTTATACTATGAAATATGACAGTGTATTGTATTACAAGGAACTGAACAACTGCATTTGTATCGTTACATTTAATATATTTGACTTATGTATTATTACATAATCTGTGCATCGATCGGAAATGTCATCAAGTTATTAAATAAAACCGGTAACTTTTTTATTGTACAAAATAGCTTGTTTATAATACTTTTAGCCACCAGGTGGGAGCATTCAACGTTCTTGGTAGAGAATGAACGAATGACTGATTCCTAGCGAAAGATTTCCGCAGAATTTATGGGAAAGTTATCAATTACCGCTAATTTATCTATGTAATAAAGGCATCAATAATAATAATTATAATGATAATAAATCAATAATAACAAGACAAACCAATGTATTCTGTGGTTTAAAATAGTTTAATTTAATTTATGTGGAAACACATTGATTGGTGTCTGCTAGTCGAAGGTAATTATAGGTAGTTTGATGAGAAGGAAACAGGGTTTTGGTGAGACGTTATATGGGGCCTGACTGCGCAGGTACAGCCCCGTCATTTATATAGTTCGATGACGTCTTGTGTGAAAGTAGGGTCTTTGCACGCCAGTTTAGACTTGTGCTTGAAAGGTTTCAAGTTTGCAGCTTTTTAAGATATGCATTTCTAAATGTTCATTTATGTTGCTGCAGGCCAATTTTAAAGAGCAAGTAATTTGTGCTGTGCAGCTGGAAACACACCGAGCATTACTGCAGCCCTCTGAAGTGAACAAACTGCCCTTCAGACCTCCACAATTTTTTACGCTAAAAGGTAAAATCATTACCCTAATTTATTTAAAATGTTATTACATTCTTCAGCCTTTATTGAATTATTTGGCCGAAACAGAAGCCCAGCACACTCACAGTGCAGATATTAACCGAAGGCACATGGCTTTAATGAAAAAGATCAGCGACTCCGAATCACCGCAAACGAGCAAAGTGGTTTTAATTCCCCTATTAATATTTCATGAGGCTCCTTTCTGGTGCGGAAGGGGTTAACGCTGCGATCCAGATGGGCTTTTTCCCCCCTCTTTCCATGCCGTAATTAACACAGTTTCATTTTCTCGGATCAAACGACAGAAGGGAAGCGGGGGGCTTGTTTTGATTGGGTGTTTGTCAGCCGCGCCTGGAGCCTCTGCGTGTTTGTGCGCGGCGGCGCGCTGGATGGGGCGCTCGCATGGTGCCGCGGCGTGAACCGGCGCAGCCGGCCTTTCCCATGAACCAGGACAGGTGGGCAGGCGCCTTAATGAATGGGCGCTAATACCAGAGCAGTTAATTGCGGCTTAAAGCCCCCCCAATTAAAAATGCAAAAAGCAATAATGATAATCATGATTATGATAATTATTCTAATGTATGCAGTCTCCGAAACTACCAGAGAGAGCGCGCCGTCTTGCCACGGGACGGCAGAATGTGCTGGCGTAAGCCCTCCATCGCAGAGGTCCGCGTGGACGTGTCCTTTTCAAAGAAACGTCGAGGTTATGAAAATCTGTGAGGTCGACATTGAAAAAATGTTGTTGTTGAGAAGCTGAAATGTTCTTCCACGGTGCTATTTCGGGCTTGTGAACCATATGCTAACATTTTGGTGGAATATTGAATTTCGATTAAAGCCGTCTCTTTAAATGTCAGGCCGACTGCATTTGAAGGTGTCTTCTTGTTCTTACACGAGCGAAGTTGTACACCATGTGTAAATTACTGCTGTTATCTGTTGTCTGCGTCCCTGTCACCTTGCTGTCCTGTCCACAAGCACACTGTTTTTCCAGTTTACATCTCAGAAGGGTGGGTGGGTGTGTGGGGGGGGGGGGGGGCAGTAAGGAGCATTTGGGGAAGGGGCCAAACACCCCAAGCAGCCTTATCGTGACAATGGCCCTCTGTTCAGTCCCTCTCAGGCCTGCTGTAATGGGATTAAGAGTTTACTCCAGCAGGGTTCTAACCCCCCCACACACATACACCCACCCACCCCTGTTTCCAACTGCACCCAATGGGGCAACTGGAGTGTGGAATTTGAGGGGGGGGTCAGCTGCAGAGTGAAGTTCCAGGTTAGGTATGACTACGGTAATCTGAAAAAACAGCTATTTTTTTAATGCAGCCAGTGTCTGAAATTTGACTGAACCTAGAAGCTGTCATGTTAGCTAATTAGATGTAATCATTTTCATGTATAAAAAGATTTTTTTTAATCAGATACATATGCTGTATGCTCACCAGCCTAAATGCAGTATAGACATTGAAATACCTTGACAAAAGTGATGTATACAGGTAGTCACTAGGGTCCATGTTGGAATGGTAAACAGCACCTATTTTTGGGTATGTAGCTCAGACAACTAAGTTAGGGCAGCATTGGGTTTGGTATTCCCTAAAGCAAAAAAATCTCTCTCTCAAATATCTGTTTGTGTGTGCAAAATTAACAAATATTTTATATAGTCACACACACACGTATGTGATTCTACATATACACTGGTTATGCTTAAGTATATTATAACTCGTGTTTTGTGGTTCTGGGGAACTTGGGGGTATTTATTAGCAGAGGTGGGTAATTCAGGTGCAGAGTGTAAAAGTCCAGACCAAGATTTTGTTTCAACCAACCAGCTGAGTATAAAGCATCACATTCACTGAACTCAACTTGTTGGTTGAAACAAAATCTTGGTCTGGATTTTACTGTCTGGAACTGAATTACCCACCTCTGTTGCTTAGACAGCAGTGGTTATCCCTGGACTTATGGGAGAAACTGCAGTACTTCTACTGGGCCTAGTGTGTAGTGCCAGAGCTGTACACTAGGGGGTGCAACAGGGAGGATATTGCCATGAGCCACGGATTGAATCACCTGGGCTGGTGGACTTGTAAGTTGGGGGTGACCATTCTTAAGAGACATAAAGCCGGACGTGGCAGGAGCAATGGTGGGGGGTGGGTGTGTAACCCACTGCATGCTTCTGAGAGGATGTCTCTGGGGGGGGAGGGGGATGACCTTTTGGCTAGGAGCGGTCAAGTGAGGTCAGTCTTTATGAACTCTTAATTGAGTTCCTCTTTCTCCTAGAGCATGCTGTTCCTCAGACCAGTGAAAGGTGGTTGTGCTAACTGAGAGGATCTTTTGTGAAAGCGGACCCTCCCCTCATGCCCTTCTTCACAGGCCCCTCTGTCTGGTGTGTGAGGCAGACGGACCTCCTGCTCCAACACATTCACTGAACACAACTGTGGGCATGTATTCTTTGGTCGACCTTATAGCACTGAGTGATTTCATCAGTGTAGACTTTGGCCAAATCTAGCTAGCCTTCCAGAGGAGTGTTAAACTCCTCTAGAAATCTCTGCTTTAACGATGATACTAAGAAGAGAATTAAGCACAATATTATGTAACAGTCACAGCACGGTAACTGCGCCCTCTATACCAGCAGTCATATAAAATTTCTGTGAATTAATATAAAAACATAGTTTTACTACATTTTTGTGTCTTATCAGCCATTACGTTTTCCTAGATTACGGTATTTGTTTTTTGTGTTCTGCATTTATGAATTGTGATGGACTGGCATCCCATCCTGGATACGCCCAGGCTTGGTGTTCTGTGGTCCCTAGGATAGGCTATAGGACTGAGGTGATGGACGGTTATGGGAAAATGGACGGACAAGTGCTACTGCGCATAAACTTATCCATAGCATGTTCTAAGCATGATGAAAATTGAACAATTTGGGGACCCATGTCCTTAGTTGCTTTGTGTTAGAACAAGTCTTGTCTTGTCTTGTCCTGAACAATAGGTCAAAATAACGATAACCCACACTGTCTCCTGTTAGTAGCAGTCAAAGAAAAAAAAAGGTAAGGCAATGAGAGAACCAATGAAACGTCTGCCTTGATGGAAGGGATGATGTCACCGTTGCAGTGGGTCCCCATTGGTTCAACGAGTTCTGCTGAACAGACTCTGCTTGCTGTCCCATGCATCACAGATGCTTCTCTTCAGTGTTGCTTTGCTGCACCCTGACCGACCCACAGGCCACTCATCAGGAGCTCCCTACTACCTGTAACCCAACAGTGGAGGCGAGTATAATGTCTATGATGACTCTGGGGAGCAGGAAATCAGTTGCAACGTTTCATCACGCCACAGTAAAAGTCAAGAATAGGCAGCACGATGAAAAAAACACTGGCTCATCCATGCTTAATAACCCCGCAGGCCCTGGGAGGAGGGTATAATTCCCTGCGTATGAGATCACCCTGTTCTGGGAGTAGTGAAATGCCAACTAAAAGATAAAAACCAAGATGGCAGGGAGGGGGGTGCCGGCTTAATTAACGAGTAACAAATCACGGCTAAACGAACGAACAACGGCGTTGGGGGGGGGGTGGTGGAGAGGAGCAAATGGCGAGATGAGTAGATGTGGTGCACAACCCCCCCCCCCCCCCCCCCCCCCCCCCCCCCGCCCCCCCCCACCCCCCCCCCCCCCCACCCCCCACCTGCCCTCCCCCACCCCCCCAACTCCTCCCCTCCCACCCTCCCCCCCCCCCCCCCCCCCC
>JAAGVU020000045.1:12122966-12140206 GCA_011763525.2 Mormyrus iriodes | reverse complement strand
TGCAGGGATGGGGGTGCGTGCTTTATTAAGCAGTAACACAACACTGCCACAACAAAGACAACCCGCTTGGGGGGGGGGTTGGGGGAGAGGAGCAAATGGGGAGAGGGGTAGATGTGGGGCACAACCCCCCCCCCCCCCCCCCACATGCACGTGCACACACACACACCTCTACTGCTCTGAAATGCACTGCATTGGCAGCACCTGATGGGAATTCCAGCGATGTCCTGTCCCCATAACCCCGTCTGCAACCCCTGTCATAATCTTCCTCCCCCAACACACAAGCAGTCTTTATACTTCCTCACCTCCTCTGGGTGTCAACAGGCAAAGAAAGCGACAAGCGTCGAGGACTTTCCTGTGCAGGGTGACCTCCGCCCCTGCCGATTGCTGGCCCATTCTTACTTTTCCACCCCCCAATTCTTCTTCAAAAACACCCACTCCGCTCGTCAGCCTGGCAGAAATCTCACACACACACACACACACACACACACACACACGCCCATGGAGATCCCACTTCCCCAGGCAGTACGATGTGAGCTGGAAGGTCTCGCACAATCTCCTTTTGTCTTAGGAGAAAATGAGAGTGCCAGGCAGACGGGGGCCAACACTGCATGTTAATTAAGGCAGGAACTGGGTAACGGCAAGGAGGACGAGAACAGAGGCGGTGGGGGGGTGATGATGGTGGTGGGTGTTTGCGCCTTGCTTTCACCACCATGGCAGCAGCGTGCAGGAAGTGGCTTCTGGGCAGGGATATAGGGACACCAGCCCTCGCTGGGAAATGTAGGCCAGGTGCTTGGGGAATAGACTGCCATTTGCAATGTGCGCGGGGCATGTGAAGCGACCATGTTTGAAGGGAGGCCAGGCGCATGTGAAGGAGTTCGGGAGCACGTGTCATGACACAAGCGCACCGGTAGGTGGTGCTGCTGCGTTAAACTCGGTACGAATTGCGGGCTTGAGCAGAACTCGCTTTGAATCTTAATCTGCTTTTAATTGATTTCCCTCCTGAAAGCGGGCATCAGATGCTGTAACAGGCATTGGATGTGGTGTGTTAAATGTCAATATTAAGATTCTTTCAAACTGAGCTAATGTTTAGTTTGCCTGCGAGCCGTGCGGCGGGAGCAGGTGAAATGAGTTTGAGACGCGGGTACAAAGTAAACTTGTGCGTAATCCTAATTCAGCATAATTCACGGGATTCCTCTCAGCACTCAGTGAAGGTGGATTTTCTTTTGGCCTTTTTAAACTGCTGTTTACTGCTTGCAAATGCGATGCAGGCTGAGATTACGAGATCAAAGGGCAGTGTCAGTGTAATGTAAGATAATTTTGCGTTGCTGTGAATATTTACTGAAGAGTGCCACGCCTGCTGGCTGGTTTACGGGTCTCCTTGATTTTTCTGAACTTATAATGGCACACCTGTTGATCCCTTCCATGCCACGTCTTATGCGCAGGTCTGGCTGCTGCTTCCAGCCTCTTCCCTCAGCGCCTTGTCTTTTTCAGCCCCGCGTCACATGACCCTTCCATCTCGCCTGCCTGCGGTTTGCTTGAATCGAACTGAGTCGCTGCCAAGATCTTGACTGACATGTCTGCCTGCCCCAGTTCAACATCCTTCCTGCTGCATCAAGCCAAATACACCTAAAATGCCCCACAGCGGCTATACCGTATTAATTTCAATGCCAAAAAAAGTTCTGCCCTGCTTGGTGTCTGCTTGAATTCGAGTGACTGAATATTCTGGTGCTAGATGGGGTATGAGAATAGTGCAGTTTGTTTATTAATCTAATAACCGCTAGTTATTGACGCTTATGCATTCACGTTTCACGTCGCGCGTCGGACGACTTGTTGGCCATTGGTTGGGTTTCGGGGGTGTTGGGTGAGAGCAGGTGGGGATAAGATCAATTCCAGTGATCTAATGATGTCTTGGCTTCAAGTTGTGTTGAAGGAAAGGCGCCCATTGCACAGTACCAATTAACTCCGGATGTGGAACCGTTGATGGACAAGTCTATTATTAACATCTATGAATGGACTGCAGTCGAGCGAGTAAATAATTTTAAAAAACGCTTTGAAACTACCCCCAATGTGGAAAACGGGTTGCCCCCATTGACTGAATTTTGTCCTAATTGCGCCTTCCTGCAAAGATTTCTTCGAGGAGAAATATGGCCCGACAATGTGCTCTCCACCTCACAGCAGTGAAATTGCATAGATCTAAGGCAACAGACAATGCGTTCAGCTGGCCTCAGCTGTATGTGTCATATATCGATCCTGGGACAACACTGAGTATATCACACACTTGAATGCGTCCTTGTGGATGCGTTGTTATACGTTTTATTCATTAGCAGTTCACGCAGTGACTTAGACCACGTTAGCCACAAGTGTATTTCGCACTTATTTTAACCACAGTCAGTTTTTCGACATTTAAAAGCGGACGTTTGACAATGTAGCCGCGCTGCTTTTCATCACATAGTTATTCCCATCTATTCTGAGAAGAGATTATTGTTACGAAAATGACTTTTTATTGTTCTGTTTTTAACCGAACTCATCGTTTTGTTTTAGTCTCGTTAGTATTCGAATGAACTTGTTATTGGTTAGGGCTACATATTAGTAGATTATGACAGCAATAAAAGGAGAGAGAAAAACAAATAACTGTGAATAATTGTAATATTAATTACTGTTAAGTATTTTGAGTCATACAGCTATAAATACACAAGAATTCATTTCTTAACTATAATTAGTTGCATCACACAGATTCACTGCATAAATATATATTTAAGACAGTCTTACTGAAGGCATAAGTGGGAGTATTTATATGAAATATATCACAGCCATTCACTATGGTTACTGGCTATTTCCTGCAGGCCTTAATACCTCAAAGCTAGTAATAGTATCCTGCCTATTAAGGTACACAGCACACCAAGTTCACGGCCTTGTAGTACAGCCCAGCCCCTTGATGCATTCATTTCCGAACCTCATTGAACTGAGAATCTGTCAAGTCCTGTTCGTGTGACGTCTCTCACCTTCGCACCACCCTACCTCGCATGGGCTTTTATTCAGAGATGAGACTGTGAAGTAAAGCCAATTTCGAGAACAGGGTCAGATCTCCTCTTTTATTGCTGATTGTGCGGCCCTCACATATCCGCCTTACTGCCGTTCGTCCTGATCGATGCAATCACTTGACCTACCCGACTGGGAGCTTCCCTCCGCCCAGTCTTAATGGAATTCTTTCCTTCTTTGATCTGTTGTTTCTGTTTCTCCGAAGAAGATATGTATACAAAAGCAACTGAACCAATTAAAAAAATAAAACCAATTCATGCATAGGCCTTAATATTCCGTTTATGTACTAGACTCTAGTGTTGGTGCTATAGTAATTCTATAGCCCCAATGATTTGCTTGAAAGCAGACTATAGCTCCAAAGGCAAAGCGTGGGATTCACGCCTTCTGTATATATGGTCTTATACGTTTGAGTGTTTTTCGTCATTTGCGGTAATGCGGACAAATGGGGGGGAAAAGGGCTAATCCTTCATCCTCCCTTCCGCTCCTGCCTTTCTCACTCCCAGCTGCCAGCTTTGCCCCACGTAAACGCCTATTCACGGGAAATGGGCAAAGGGAACAACAAAATGCCAGTGGCAGCTGTTTGTTTATGCTTTCCCACGATTCTATGCCAATTACCCATAACCAGCCCTTCAGCTGCCTGTCGCCTCTCATTATCCACCCTTGACCACACAAGCAGGCTTACTGTACATGTGACCAATGCCCCCAATTTTTTTTTTAACCCTGCTTGTTCAGTCCTGCCCATTTACGGGTGTAATATTTTCCCATCATGTGTCAAAGATGCTTTGCTTGGTTAATTTTAATACTGTCAGATATTTACCAATGTTGCTATTTTCTGTCCTTTTATTTTTAACAGCCAGAATAACATTATTTAATATATAATGTCTGATTTTATAAGAAGACAAGTTGTGTCGTGGCGATTGACTTATTGGCTATATATATCTAATATGCTCTTATTTATCATATATATAACTTGTCCAGTAATACTACAATCATTTGATATTAATTCTTTTGTAATAGTAAAAATAATTATTATTTAGATGTTAAACTGCAATGATTGATTTTGCCTTACGAGACTGGCCGAACTTTGGTCTGTAGATCAAAAATTGCTGTGCTCATTTTTACTTGATTCAGGTCTGCATAGAGACCAAGGTCACAACAGGGAACTGCACTCGTACACTGTAATGCTGGAAGTGTAGAATGTGATCTCGCTATATAAATGTCGCTTCATTGTATCATCTACAATATTAGGTAAAGTTGGAGATGGTGAAAATCCATATATGCATGGAAATTTATGGTCTATGAAAACCTGAACTGGCTTTGGGAAGCTTTCTGCGATGTGAATATTTCGGTTTTTAGGCAAAAGTATGTAATTATTAGGAGATCTGTATGTCAGCGTAACTGACACAAAATAAGAAATTTAAACTAAAGCGCATTATTAATTGATTAAATTTCCGTGAGATTTCCAAAGTATTCTACGTATTTTGAACTCCACTAGTCAGTTGCATGGCTATATTCCCTGCTTATGTGTTACGTCATTTTTCTGCTGTTAATCATACACCAGGCCGGAGCCTCATTACTGCTGAAATGTAACTACCCTATTGTAGACTCGCCCGCAAATGCACTAAAGGAGTATGTGACAGGACGTTCTTAGGCGTTAAGGCGTTTTTGTTTTTTAATTGGGTCTAGATCGAGGTAATGACCATAAATTGGGGGAGGGTTTGACCCCCACAACACGCATGCACAGAAAAGGTGGGAAAACAAAGGATCTTTGTTTGGATGAGAAACTGTGCAGAACCATCACACGCATGCATCTTCAAGACCCTGCACCTTTGTGTGTGGTGAGGGTCATTAGGTTTTCAACACTCCTATAGAACTAAACAAGAATTCTGGGTTCTCGGGATCAAAGGCGCAAACCCACTGCTCCCTAATGAGGCTTACGCATCACATGTAAAGGTTCTATGCAGCGAATATACAGGAGGGGCCCAGCCTTCATTTAAGGCCTTGCATGATTGGCTGAATAAATAGCTGTCACCTGTCCTCTTTATATCGATGGCAATGAAAGCTGCATGTCTGATTTATAATATTGTTTGAATTCGACATTTTGTTTAATTTTCACTTTAAGTGACAAAAACAAAAAGGGGTTCAATTATTTAGTTGCTTACAGTAGCCTACCTCAGTGTATGGTTATGCTATAAAGAAGTGCTTTAAGGTTTTCCGGCCTGTTGTTACGCACCAGAATCTGCAAAGGGGACGTTTACAATGGCGCTTTAGTGACGACCCAAGTAAAAAGGGTTCATTGTTTATATATCCTTTTAAATAATATGCAGATGCTATATTTTATTAGCCACTCTGTAGTATATGTCAAGTATTCTATTAAGCTGTAGGTGTATGTTTTCAATAAGCCTGTAAGGTTTCTCATATAATCGTTTTCATGTTGAAACTTGGAAGACTGTAATCTGGTCTCATACATTAAACCGAGCACAGGGTTTATATGTAGAGTTTACCCGGGATTTTAACTTTCTGCTCTTCACTCTGACCTCTTTGGTTACTGACAAGGAAAAACAAATTCTCATTCACTGACGAATCACACCGTACCAATGAAGCGCAAGGTGAAAAGTGCAGATACAAAGGTAGGCATTGAAGCTTGAAGAACTCAAGGGCCATGTTTATCTAATGAACATTTTGCATGGCACGATTTCCTCACACAGGCGAAAAATAATTCCGCTATAACTCTATTTCGACACCAACACTGCATTAAAACGTGTGCTTCAAATTCGCAAATACCTCGCAGATAACACCATTTCCCCGATGATACATGGTTGGTTTGCCTAAATCTTGTAATCGCCGAAGATAAATTTTGTTGTTTAGTTTGTGAATCGTAAACGGAACAAATAGGCTAATTATATTAAACCGATCCTCGGGCCACAAGACTATTTTTTCTTAAATAAAATTATCCTTTAAATTCAACATAGGTTGATCTTTTGTTGTAATCTCGGTGTCCGAACAGTTCACAGATTATTCAGTTCTAGCTTTCTATTTATGCATGAGTATTTCGGAGGACCAGACTTACGTACATTTTAATAGTAAACCTGAGTATAATATTTAATGTTCAACATCGGAAGATGACTATTAAAAACCTTAGAAACAATCTGAATGGTTCATGGGGAAATTTACTGATAGTGTTTAATGTTAATTTAGTGTTATCGTGACTGAAACAGGAATTTACTTTTGTATTGTGCAGGTGTTGTGTAATAAATATTGAAATATGCATGTAAGTGATTATGCCCGTGTTTCTTTAATATTTGTCAAAAATGACAGCAGCAGTTGTCATTACACGAGCTGCCAGTAGAAGGCGCATTTGAACACGAATTGAAGAAACGTCAAGGATAAAAAGCGAGAGGGGGATGTGCAGTGCCATTTGGCCGCAATTCAGCCGCTCACCTGCTTCTGATTTTTATGTTGACGGCTATAAACAATATTCCTACCCACTGAACGTTCTTTTTGGTTGATTTTCTATCGTTTCAGCTCTTTTTTTTGAGGCTCGATCATAAACCACGAAACCAAATAGCCTAGTTGATTTTATCCCACGTTTCACTCTCAACAGCCCCTCCCATTTTTTGTAACCTGACGAGGAGCGTCTACATTGCGTGCAGTCTGTAAGGGATTGTCATCATCCTATAGATTTTAAATTGTCGTAATTAATTTGCGGGGAAAATTTTGCTCATAAGCTATTGTATGCAACTGCATAGTTACCTAAATACATAGTTACAAATATTGCACACAGTTATAGAGAAAAAAGAATGTAACACCACAAATAATGTAAATATGCGAATAACCTATATGAATTTTATTTAGTATGGTGAAATGTATTGATCATAATATAATTATATTGTTTTTTAAGAGGTGGTATGATTTTGTCAATTTTAATTGGTTTGAATTTGTACGATAAAATCTTAAATTCTTGCGCTGAAAAACTGCATGTCATGTTATTGGTTACAATCAATAAATCCTTTTGAAGCTGTTGGGAGACCAGGCAAATGACTTAAATACATGATTTCCAAACCTGTTTAATATGTAACGTCTGCTTATTACAAAATATACTGTTTTATCTCTATTTAATAGAACAAGACTCATAGCAATCAGTTACTGAAAATGTTTCACTTTATTAAATTAGCATCTTAGCATGTATTAGCATCTGCATAAGCACCTTGTTAGAAGGATACTGTCTTAACACTTTCTATTAACTTTAGAATTGTATTAATGTAATTCCTGTCTAGGTCTTGATAAATTCTTTTTTGTGAACCATATATTCAATCAATATATATTATTATGTTAATAATATTATTAATTCTTCGCAGTTATGATATTTCTTTTATTGTTGTTTATTACAATTCATTATATTGTTAATCGGAATAATAGTTTAATGTCACCAGTGACAGGAAGACATTCGATAAATCCTTTATTCTGTTCTATTTTAACGAGATGCTTGAACCAAACATTTTTTCTATGTTACTGAGGGGAAATAAATGTGTCAGGGCTGTATTCCCAACGCATACACCAGACAGTCACTTTCCAGCTGAGCATTATGTCGTGTTACATGACCTTTGGCATTCTGGGATGCACATGCTTAGGGCAGATCTAGCATATGGCCTGATCACCTGTGACCAGTGGGGATGCATCAGGTCCACAGAAGCCATATCTGTGGGTACAGCAGCTACAACTGTGTAATCAGTGTTAGTGCTGATTGGTTCCCTTCTGGCTCATTCTAATTTGAAAGATCAACAAAACAATCCAAGCAAAGCTGTTTGATTGTTTTGAATTCCGTTCTAGAATAAATAATAGCAAAAAAAAATGTTCGGACAAATCAAACTGTTTACTGGCTGCTGATGAGGTGCAAGTATGGCAATTACTGTACGTACCTTAATGGCTATTGTGCTATTTGGCCAGAGCTCATTCAGTTTGATCCTTGAAAGAGTGTGGCAAACATGAAATATTAAAGTAATTCCATTTAATTTGCATTAATTTCCTTTAACCAAAATTAATGGCCACCTCAGTGAAGTTTGCGAGACAGGCTTACAAATATGCCACTAAAGTACAGATACATTTAATTTTTGTATGTTACATCCTGCTTTTAGTTACCACTCCAGGGCTGCTGTCAACTCGTCTTCAAAGCAGTGAGCATAATGGATCACCAGGTGAACTTGGCTTATATATAGTTATCTAATTTGTGAATTCAAATCCTTTTCGTTTGAAACAAACCTTAACACATTTAGCTTATATCTTTGTCATCTTTACCCTAACACATCAGGGATTTTTGGCAAATCAGTATGAGATGTGAGCAACATTTTGTACACAGTTACGTCCATCTTACTTGAACCAGTGTAGGGTTGTAGTAAAACCTGGAGTTTATCTTTGGAAACACATAAAATCCTGGATGGGATGCCAGTCCATTGCAAGGCACAGACACAATTCCAGCAAATAAGAGACATCAGTTAATTTAACCCCGTGTTTTGGACTGCTGGAGGAAAATGGACTATCAAAGGGAAACAACACTTTTGGTCCCCACAATGTAATATATACATGGCCTCACACACACACACACACACACAGACAGCCTGGGAATTAAACCTGACACATGGGAGGTGTGAGGCTACAGTTCTGCCACTAAACCACCCTTGTACACAATTACAAATACATTTAATAATTTGTTGTATAACCTAATAATCTCTGCATAATGTCTTCCAGAAGGGATTCAGCCAGGAGATGTTTTGGATCCTCATAAGAGCGTAACGCTTTACTGACCAGTAATTAATGACTTCGCCATAGCAGCGACTTTGTCTTTTAGCATGCTAGCATGCTAATAAGTTCAGGATGCAGGACAGAGAATGAAGCTGATTCTGTGGCTGCCGTTGGTGCTAATGGCTAAACATCACTGAAGTAGCGTTCTCGTCTTTGGCTGCGCGCCCTCTGTCATGTTGTCGCAATACAAGCCTGACTTAGCTTTGTTTTGAACGTAGCCTGTCTATTCAGCAGATGGACATGCTCACAAAAATGATCTCTTATTAGCATAGCATAAAAGAATCACGTAATTATTATTGTGAGTACTATTAAAATCGGTAATGGCGATCAGTAATTAGCGTAGCCAGTAGCGAGGACGCACTTCAAAGACTCCCAGGCTCATCTCCACTGCCGTGTTACCCTTCTGAAGCTCGGCACCAGTACCTTGCTGAATGTGTCCGATTTTCTGCATAAACCAGGAGAGGTGAGGCAGACAGAATGCGCGTTGTACCCAACATTCCTGTTTGAATGCCAAACACATGTATCCTCCCGATAGTTTGAATGAGTCAAGTTTTAATTTATCAAGATGGTTTAGAAGCACAACTAAAAAAACCAATAAAATAAAATGATAAAATTCAATGGCAGGGATTTTTTTTAAGTAAAATATGGAATTTGGCCACATTTTGAATATCCTTAAAGATTACCATAGGGCATTGCTTCCTAGTCCAGTCCTCGGGCACCTGCAGGCAGTCCATGTTTTTGCTCCCTCCCAGGTCTCCGGTAGTGAGACAGGGGTTTGGAAGTTCGACAGATGATGCTCTCTTTAGTATTTGCAGAAGTACAGGTACAGGTACAAGTACAGGTACAGGTACACTGGAATTCTTCTTTGTACATATCCCTGTGCATATTCATGCTCTGCTTTGACACACACATGCACACATATATACTGTATATAGACAGAGGTGGGTAGTTCAGGTGCAGAGAGTGAAAGCCCGGACCAAAATTTTGTTTCAGCCAACCAGTTGAGTTCTCTGTGATTGTGACTGTGAAAATCTTGGGCTGGACTTTCACTCTCTGGACCTGAACCACCCACCTCTGTATACAGGTGAGAATGAAGCTTGGGGTCCAAGTGCAGAATAACCATTTATCTGGCACCGCTGGAGATGGTCATATGGAACAATTCTGTTGTTATCATGTATGTATCTGTATGTGTTTAATATACATATCACCACATAAACATGCATAAATAGTGCAGTAGCAGGCAGTTTCAGTCCCCTGTCCCTGGAGGATACCCCAATTTTACTGTGTCTGGCCAAGGCGTTTAACCTGAATTATAAGCAGGTGAACCGTAGGCTATGTCGGTCACACCTGGGATCACAGTTTCTGCTAAGTAATTAAAAAGGAAAGCCATCTAGTGTGTCAAGAGAAGCCACTGCACTGCCCACTAATGTGAGCCTAGATTTTCGTTTTTCTGGTCACTGTTAGGTTTTGCTCAGTGTTATAAGTTTGATGTGCTTGTTTAATAAAATTAAAAACAAAGAAAAACACCCCAAATGACCCAATGAATTTCTGTTGTTGACAATTTTATTGTTCAAATAACTTATATCTTGTCTAATTTACAGCTTACAGATGTGAATGTGTCAGGCGATAGCCAATTATAATATTGCACATAGGGGTGGGGTAGGGTTGACGAGAGCTTGTCAACACTGGTGTTTCAGCACGGGGGCGGGGGGGCAGCTTCTCCAAGGGGCTTTTGTTTAATTCCAGCCAGCTTGGGAGGAGAGCGGTGTGGCCACAACGCAGGACAAAATCAGATGCAATGAAAATTCCAGCGCTGTAACAGTCCCCGCCCACAGTCGTTTCAATAACCTCAAAACCCCCTTTTCACAAAAGCCCCCCCGGTTGTGGGGGGGGGGGACTTACACAAGAGAACACAAGCCCCCGTCCAGGCAGACCTTTCACACCAAGTGGCATGGCTCATTATTTCTCTATCAGGGGTCTTGCGGAGGGCCTGCTGTCGGAGTGGGGGGGGAGTGGAGAGTGCGCTCAGACAGTCAGACGTGTAGTCGGGCCCGGCGGCCTGCTCCCACACTGGTGCTCGGGGTGCGTCACCCTCCCCCCCAGCAGACAGCTCCGTCCGTCTAAGAGTGTGTGTTTAAGTGGGGGGGGTTGGGGTGGGGCATTTGATAAAACCTCTTTGTGCCTCCCTGAAGTCTCTCTGAGTTTGACAGCACTGGCTTGGGATTGATGATAGGGCCGGTTCGGATTAAGCATCCGTCATCCCTGACTTCCAGGACCACCCCCCCCCCCGCCCCACACTGCCTCACTCACCGGACGGATGCTCCCTAACAGAGCAACCTTGCCTTGATTTTTTTGCATTGCACACTGCCAGGCCTAATTGGACCCAATGCGTGTACACGGGCATTAAGATGCAACCTGACCACCAATCTTCACAGATAACCTTGGTTAATAGAGGTTTATGGCTGGTAATTACTGATTAGCATGTGGGTCAAAGCATTCATTTGATAAGAGCCTTGGGGTAATGTACAATGACCATGTGTGGACATGAAGATCCATCTGTATCTATAAAGGTGCCCTTGCTATGGCCTCTACATCCTTTGAAGGTCTCTAACGGTCAGCAGCAGGTCCTTGAAACATCTTCACTTGTTCTGAGCTCATCTAGGCATCTGCTGGGAGAGTTTTTGGCTTTGCATTCATCTGTGTTCCAACCAGTAATCCAGTACAGCAGTGTTTCCCAGTCCGGTCCATTTTTGCTTCCTCCGAACTCCCTGCCAGACAGTCCACATATTTGCTCCCTCCCAACTAGGGAGCTGGGAGGGAGCAAAAACATGGACCGTATTGGGAAACACTGCAGTACATGGTTCTGAGGGGAGCAGGGAGTCCGTCCCAGGCTGTTCCATTGCATACGTTCCATGCACACACATGCATTGGGTTGTAGCATTTCTCCTTACATCATGTGGCTATGCTGTTGATAGTATTAATGGTTCATTTCATCGTAGCTGTTCATGTCGCTCGGGTGGTATGAGTCGTCTAGCTGGCTCGCCTTCTGTTTTGGAGCGACTGAGTGCATCTCTCGATTGGCACTGTTGATGCAAGGATGCCAAGCAATGGGTAGATTTTTCATACCTGAGTCATCAGTGTCTTCCTACTTTACATCCTCGATCGAAAGACCGGGACTGTTATTTATAATTATTTCCGACCTGTGCTAATCACCATGTACTGAAGTTTTCTTTCATGACTAATAGATTATGTACATAAATATGGAAGTATTTAACGCGTATAAAACGGTTTCTGTGCCTGACCAGAGGGAAGAGGGCAATGAAACTGAAATGTTTACCCAGCCATCTGTTTGCAGACCGATTCTGATTAACGCTGGACAGGTCCTGGAAATGCCGGCCTCGTAATCACATGCCAGTACTATGCTCATCATCCCTGTCGCTTTGGGAGGAAGGCCACGCTTGCCACCCCCCCCCAGCCTGCACCCGTATCCCTATGCTAACGCCCGCAGGGGCCCTCTGAGGGCATTAGCATGAGAAAGCTCCTCATCTCTGTGAACTTATTTGCCCCTTTGACCTCCCTCTTTTGTGGTCCTCAGACAGCAAATAGCTGCAGTGAAGATGGCGGGGCTCAGCCACCCCCCCACCCCATGTCTGCACGTTCACCCCAAAGAGGGGGATTCGGGTGGAGTGGGAGAAATCTCAATTAGGTTGTTCGATACTAAAGTCAATTCCCAAGCCATCACCCACCCCACATCCAAACCATGACCCACCCCCCAAAAAAACTCAGAGGGAGACGCACTCCCACACTCTACTCCAGACAGGCTGGAGAACTTCATCTCATTTGCCTTTCTTTGCTTGTCTCCAACGTCCTGGTCGCCTTTTCTTCTCCATGTTTTAATTAAGAGCTCTAACTCTGAAAGTGCCATTGGCGATGGAGCCTTCTCGGCAGCTTTCATGTGTGGACTTGTCTGTGCTGGGAATTGGAGTAATCCCATCAGATAGTCCCATATCCCAGAATCCACTTTTTCTCCTTAATGGGAGACCTTAGCCAGTACCATTCCAACAATCGCCTTACTGTTTTTTTCTTTGTTTTGTTTCGCTTTTGGGTTCTTAAAGGGTTACTTGACCATCTCTGCTTTTCCTGACAGTTCTGTCATTGATGCATATCCCACAAACTCCTCACATGAGCACATGACGGTTTTCTGGGATGCGCATGGACGTGGGCCTAGCCATAATGCACAGCAATGCCTGTTTGAAACGCGATGTTCTCAAGATGCTCTTGTGGAATAAGATGACCTTGAGTGTTGTTCTAACGTCGTGGGCGTGATTTGTTAGTTACGTGTTTGGTCTGCTTGTTTCATTCAAATGTTCTGCTGTCTTCTGCGCCACATGACTGAATCTTTGGATAATTCTGTCTCCTAGAGGGCCTGATTCTTTGATGCGTAATATCAGTAAACTATTCTTCCGTGGCTTCCTAAAACAGGCAGATCTCTTGTGTCGTATTAAAGATGCTGTCCAGAGAGACATGCAGAACGGCAGTTCGGGAACCTTCCATAGTCCTCACTGAATGTGGTGACCCAGCAACCCCACTGAGATCCATTTTCCTGCCTGGTACCTGAGCCTCTTGTATTTTAGCAGTATTTCCTGTCACTGACTGTCCAGTAATGCTCTTTTTTAATGAGCAGCCTGTATCCATTAAAATGATTAATCCATGAACAGCCTCGACCGTAAGCTCGTAATTTTTCTGTTGGGTACTCAGCTTCTGTTCATAAACAACCTACAGTGGTGCAAATTTGTACGGCTAGATTGTTTGCCGAAGCAGTTCAGGTTGGGTGTTTTGCTGAGGCCTGTGACAAAAGGGGCCCTCTTTGTAGCAAAGAGAGAAACTGCGGTTTACACATAAGACTAGATAAGTGTTACCAGATCCATTTCTCAGGGACCTGCAGACAGTCCACGTTTTTGCTCCCTCTCGAGCTGGAAGGGAGCAAAAATATGGACTGTCTGAGGGTCCCCGAGGGCCGGGTTGGGAAACACTGGACTAAATCATTAGCCACCGTGACAAAGAGGGATGAACTTTTGTATTAAAAGCTGCTTTTTCGTTTTTGTCTGAAATTTGTGTTAAAAGCTGCTTTTGATTTCTTCTTACTCTTATAGGGTTTATTTCTATATGAATATTGAATTTTTATGTGCATACTGCATGCGTGTGTGCGACTGTCATGCATGCAGTTCTTAGGCAACTTTTCTTTAAGCATTAGCCGCCTTCTCACTAGCCTGTGTCCTGGGTGCACGGGAGACACCGTCAACGCACAAGTTATTCCAGAGTGTTTCTGCCGAAAAAAAAAACAAAAAAGACAAAGGCAGCTCTTAATTTTGCTCCTCCGTGCCTTTTTGCGCTGAAGTGCCTGTCAGTCAGACTGTCAGCGTGGAAGTGGCTGTGAACAGATGCGCTTCCTGTGGGCCCGCGGTTCCTCTGATTGGTCCTTGTCCCATGTGACCTGGCTGATGGGTCCTTCCAGGTCCTGAAAAGTCACAATGAATTATCCCTGGGGAGAGGGACATTCACACACTCTGAGGTCAAGTGACTGACCTCTGGTGTCACCGGCAAGTGCAGCTCTAATCACTGGGGCTTGACCCTCTCCGTTATCCTAAAGGTCAGGAGATACTTGCTATGGTCTTGACATGTCCTGTCCCAGCATTTGCTGTGTCAGAAAAAGGACAATGCAGACAGGACCCCTTGAAATGCGCTCGGAAGCCCTACATGACTTCCCAAAGCATGAAAAGGCATTTCACCCTTAGTAGGGCAGTTTAATCTAGAGCATGATGGAGACCTTTTCTGTCCATACATTTTGTGAATGGTAACCTCCTGAATGACAGTTTAACTGACGTTCCAGCCTCCCCGTTCCATTCTGCTGATGATTAGGTGCCGAGATTTTTCTCACGCCCGTTTTTCGGCCAGACTGATTTTACCGCCGGCTTTGAACCGATCGACACATTCAGCTAGCTTTGTCTGAAATTGCCGTGAAAGTGGAACGTGCATTTTGAATGTCCTGTGCCAGTACCAGGTCTCAGATGCTGAAATTGTTCCGGTTACTTTCTCACTGCACCATTTCGGATGTGATGTAAGCTTATGCAGCACAGCTGTGCATATCTGCCATGTTGTCCAATCAAAATCCAAAGATGCTATGATCTGGGAGGGGATGAAAGATGAAGAGGGTACCAAGGCCTCTGGACAAGGACCAATCATTGAATTTCATGCTGACCTTAACTATTATTATTGGTGCTGTGATTATGTCACTCACTCTGGCACTCCTCTGTCATAGATGCGATTCATCCTGACTCCTATGGCTGTCCTTGGTGGCCTTTTATCAGAATCGCATGCATATGTACTGTCCCCCTCTGTGTCTGCAAAGCCAGGGCACAGATATATGACAGCGGGCTAGACTGGACCAGAATCCACATTTGAACGGCAGGTATAAGCACAGTGGTTTGTGCCCCGGCATTGCCATTCTGCTTTCAGCCTGTCACGGTTATCCATGCTTGACACCATTAAGCACATTTACACACATACACACATGCACGCACACATTCGCGCGCACACACACACACACAGAAATATACATGCTCGCGCAGAAAAGGAGCCAGTTGCCAAGGTAACTTGGAGCCGCTGTAGAAATGGCAACGGGTCAGTAGTAGCGGGAAGCTCTCCTCTGCCTTGACTGTCAGCCATTGTGCATGTGTGTGTACCGATGCCACAGATTCCTCCTTTGATGGATTGTAAGACATTGCATCTAAACTCGGTATCAGAATGGATTACATTTTCAGGTTTGTCATGCTGTCTTTGAGCCTTGGTCATCCCTCTCTCTCACTCTCTCTCTCTTTCTCTCTGCCTTTGAGCCTGCAGGTTTCTGTGCAGAACTTTACATCAGAAGGCCCCCTTCCCAGCATGCCCGCACGAGCTTACCAGGTGGAGAGCTATTGTAAGAGTGAACACCTCGCTGCTTTGCACCAAGTAATCCCTTAGCCTTAGGACTGGTCTTTGCCGGGCTTAAAGCCTGGCTTTCTCAGTGTGTGCCTGTCGATCAGTGGGTCAAAGGTTGCGGTTTGGGAACTCCTTGTGGACCAAACGGCTTGTTCCGGGGAAACATAAAGACATGACCCCCCCCCCAGCACACCCACCCCCCCGCCCCCAAACTTGTCACCAGCTTGACCTTCCTTTTGCCTTCTGGTCACAGAGGTGATAAGGGGTAAGGTTTTTCGTTAAGGCTCGAAACGTATGTCTGAGCAGGTGCCTTCGCATGTTCCTCCTCTACACGCCCTAAAGCTCATTAACGACTCTCTCTTGACACCTTTAACTCTACTGGCTTCAAGGTTTTTTCTCCATTCCAGAAGCTGCTTCTATAAGCTGTCTGAATCATATAAACCTGTACGGCCTAAAAAGAAGTAACTCGAATCTTTGATTGAAAGCTTTTTTGCCATTAATGTACTAAATAATAAACTGATTGGTTGGCTTGAGTACGTCTGGCATAGGCTCGTAGCCCCTGGCAACCGTCACATAGAAACGCATCGCAAGGTGTAATTAACGTGTAACCCGCATTCGTTGAGGGGTCCAGTTTCCCGGCTGCTGCCTTGCACCCTTTGTCCTCTGGTTGGTCATTTCAGCACGCCAGGCAGCCATGTGGGACGGTGGGGAGCGCTGACAGGCTAATTCGGGAAAAGCATGTGATGAGGAAATCCTCACTGGACCGCTCTCTGCGTACATGCCGTTCACTAGGGGTGATGGACAAGATGGGGAAGGGGAGTAAATACTGTGTTATACTCGTTATCCCCGCAGACCAGATACTTTTATGCTTATTTGGAGGAATTATAGAAGGGGTCTTCAAATATCGGCCTGCAAGACGGTTTTATGCGGCCAGCGACACGCTTTAAAATCATTTTTGAATCGGGTCCGTAGATCGATCCATTGTTTTCCGCAGAGAATAAAAAAAAACAATGTAATTTTCCACTAATCAGCCCCCCCTCCCCCTAGCAAGATTCACCGCCAGTTAGTAGATCATATGTGTGTTGGATTATATTTTTCTTTATTTATCTTTTTTCTTTTGACGAAAAAATGGTTGAAGTAGCCCGTGTGAGCTGCCGACTTCCTAGCCAGGGGTTCCCAGGTTATTTAAGCTGACGCACGTGGATCCACCTCGCAGATAGTTCTTGACGGACCTCGGCTGCAGGAGAACCACCGTCTCCTGCTGCATGCTGTACGCTGTGCCGTGCTGGAATTCCGGCTCTCTGTCTCTCTGGCCACCAGCCCAGCTGTCAGTAAAGGCAGTCTAGCCCAAGCGTGGGATGGCGGTGGGGGGGGGGGGGGTGTTGTGTTAGGATGCAGACGGGGTTTGTAGACTATAATTTGAC